>CM045763.1:202950789-204150789 GCA_025200525.1 Camellia lanceoleosa | reverse complement strand
AAAACAATTATTAGTATCTTTTTGGCATAAAAAATACTTGGGTCATATTTGATTTGATTTTCAAAAATTTATTTCATAATTTTTTTTAAATAAAAAAATAACTTTTTGAACACAAATAAATTTTTTTTAAAAATACTTATTATTTTTATATAATTTTACTTTTTTTATAGTAAAAATATATTTTTGATATTTATTTTTATCAAATTATTTTGAATTTTTTTATAAAAAAAATTCAAAAAATCGTTTGAGAAACACACACAAACAAAACAGGGCCTTCACGTTTCTTCATTAAGCGTTTGACCATTTTAATATCTTTTATTTATTTATTTATATATTTTTGTTCATGAATCTTCTTTTGTTTTATTCATGAATCTTATCTTGTTCATGAATGGAGGTTAATTAGAATTCATGAACTTGGTGGTGAGTTATTATTTGGAGTCTCTCCATTTTCTCTTTATTATTTGGAGTCTCTCCATTTTCTCTTGTTTAATGGTCATTATTTTTTGGTGTAATTTGTAAGGTCTTAGTGGCCTATAAATAGTCCCTCTCATCTACTCTTTTCTACACCAACACATCAACTATTTTCTATACAAGAGAGATTACTAGCAAAGAATGGTGTTTTTATTGGTGGAGTTTTGGGTTCACCATCTTGTGTAGAGTTGGCCTGAACCATACGATAAGTGGTCGGGCTGTTGTATCCTGGAGGGGACAAGTCATAGTTTTGTGACTGTTGCATCGGTATTTGGGTTCTTTCTATCGCAGTGGGCTTGATCTCCTTAAAGAAAACAAGATATCCGTGCCTCAGCCTGATCTATTTGTATCTCATTTTCTTTGCATCATTTATCAATGAAATATAATTTTTTTTGGTATTTTCACCAACAATTTTAAGGAGATCAAACATGGAACAAGTATCAGAAAAAATCAATGATGGAATTGGAGATCTCAACAAGCCTTTCAAGTTCAAAGGAGTTCATTTTAAGAGGTGGAAAGGAAAAGTTCTTTTTACTTTAGTCTTTTGAAAGTTGCATATGTTCTTACCGAGAAGAACCCAAACAAAATTCCAACTGATGAGATGAATGATGAAGATTATGAGGTACATGAAGCAAAAGTGGCTTCCTATAATACAGATGAGTATAAATGTCGCTTTTATCTCTTAAATTGCCTTGCTAATTAATTTTATGATTATTACTATGACACCACTTACACTTTGTTTTCTATTAATTTTTGACATGTTCGCTTGTGTCATACTAACAGCAAATATATGGGAATCATGAGTAGTTTAGGATTAATTCATAAAGTGACAAAAAAAATTTGAGAAATGTGAATTTTGCAGTAAAGCAAAAATTACCAAGAGGTCTCATAAAAGTGTTAAAAAAAATACTGAATTGCTAGAATTATTTCATACTGATTTGTGTGAGTTTGAAGGAATTTTAGCTCGAGGTAGTAACCGATATTTTATCACTTTTATTGATGATTTTTCAAAATACACAAACGTATATTTATTAAAAAATAAAAGTGATGCTTTTGAAAAATTTAAAGAATTCCTTCTTGAAGTGAAAAATCAATTCGGTAAAAAGATTAAGAGAATTAGAAGTGATAGAGGCCGAGAGTATGGATCTCTTGGATTCAACTCTTTTGTTTAGTCTTTGGGAATTATTCATGAGACTACTCCACCATACTCACCTTCATCTAATAGCGTAGCTGAAAAAAAAAATAGAACATTAATTGACTTGACGAATGCTATGCTTATTGATTCAGGTGCTCCCTCAAATCTTTGGGGCGAGGCTATTTTGACAGCTTGCCATGTGATAAATAGAGTGCCACACAAAAAGACTAAGATTGTACCTTATGAGTTGTGGCGGTGGCATAAACCAAATCTAGGTTATTTGAGGGTTTAGGATTGTTTAGCTTTTGTGAGGCTTGCAGATCCTAAACGACCTAAATTGGGTGAACAAGCTACAACCTGTGTTTTTCTTGGGTATGTGTTGCGTAGTACAACCTATAGATTTTGTGATATGGAAAATAATATTATTTTTGAATCAGGTGATGCTATTTTTCATGAAAATAAATTTCCTTTTAAATCTAGAAATAGTGGAGGTTAAATAATTTCTGAAAATATTTTATCCATGCCTAGCTCTTCTATTCCATCTCAATTTTTTCAAGAACAAGAATATTCTCAAATCCAACCAATGCGGAGTAAATAAGCTAGAGTTGAAAAAGATTTTGGTCTTGACTATTATCTTTACAATGTGGAAGAAATTCCTTTTACGGTGTAAGAAACTTTATCATCACCTGATGCTATTTTCTGGAGAAAGGCTGTAAATGATGAGATAGATGCACTACTTTCAAATAAAACATGGAAGCTAGTGGATTTACCTCTAGGTTGTAAAACTATTGGGTGTAAATGGGTCCTTCGTAAAAAACTTAAACCGGATGGAACTATAGATAAATATAAAGCGAGGCTTGTTGCTAAAGGTTTTAAGCAACAAGTTGATCTTGATTTCTTTGATACTTTTTTCTCGGTTACTAGAGTTACATCCATTAGACTGTTGATAGTAGTGGCTGCAATTCATGATTTAAAAATTCATCAAATGGATGTAAAAACAGCATTTTTAAATGAAGATCTAGATAAGGAGATTTACATAGACCAACCCGAAGACTTTGTGGAGCCTGGCCAAGAAAACAAGGTGTGTAAGCTAACTAAATCCCTTTATGGTTTAAAACAAGCTCTTAAATAGTGGCATGAGAAATTTGATTCCTAAGGCTAATGAATGTGATAAAAGCATATATTATAAATCTTGTGAAAATAAACATGTGATTATTATCCTATATGTGGATGATCTACTTATCTTTGGCTCTAATTTGCATATTATAAATGAGACAAAAAATATGCTTAATAGCCACTTTGATATGAAAGATCTTGGTGAAGCCAATTTTATTTTGGAAATTAAAATTACCAAGACTAAAGATGGTATTTTTTTTGATCAGTCGCATTATGTTGAGAAAATTTTAAAGAAATATAATTTTTTAAACTGTAAACATGTTGCTATTCTTTTTGATGCAAGCATACATTTATCTATTGTAACAAATGAAAAAGAAGTGATTAATCTAAAGGAATATGTTAGCATGATTGGTAGTTTGAGATATGCTACTGACTGTACTAGACCTGACATTGCATATGCTGTTGGAGTACTTAGCAGATTTACTAGTAAACCAAGTCGAGATCATTGGCTAGCCATGGGAAGAATTATGAGGTATTTATCTAGGACCAAAAATTATGGTTTGTTTTATAACAAGTATCCTGCGGTACTTGAGGGATATAGTGATGCCGATTGGAACACTTTGTCAGGTGATTCTCTCTCTACCTCGGGTTTTATTTTTACCTTGGGTGGCGGTGCTATATGTTGGAAGTCTAAAAAACAGACTATAATGGCTAATTCTACAATGGAAGCTGAGCTTATAACGTTAGCTTCAACATGTGAGGAAGCGAATTGGTTGAGAGATTTGTTACATGAAATCCCTTTTCGGGAAAAATCAATTCCTCCTGTATTAATTCGTTGTGATAACACTGTTGCTATTGGTAGAGTGAATAACCATTTTTATAATGGTAAATCCAGACCTATTCGAAGGAAACATAGTAATATGAGATCCTATTTGAGTAATGACATCATAACTGTGAATTATGTAAGATCTTGTGATAATCTTGCGGATTCGTCAACCAAGGCCTTGGCGAGAGATAGGGTTTGGAATACATCGAGAGGGATGGGTTTAAAGCCTATAAAATCATAAACCATGTATGAGGATACCCAACTTAGGGACCAGAGATCATGTAACTAGGTTCAATGGGAAGAACGAATCATATGGTGGTTGTAAAAAATACACTCTTTAATATTTTGTTATCTATCCCTATGATGTAAGTGTATTTGTCCTGTAATGTTGGAGGGTTGAGTTTTTATACTCTTAATGAAATTCTGTAGCTCTTGTTGCGTGGGGTGTGTCAATTACAGGAACATCATTGACAGATTTCACCTATGTGAGAATGAAAGTGGGGCCGCTTTCTATGAGAATAAGGTTTATTCTCAAATATGCTCATGAAAACTAGGATAAGCACAAGGCCATAATGTGCTGGCTATTAAAACCTCATGTCAACACCTGGATTATTATGTGTGAGCAGTAATACTTTATTTCCTCTAAGCAGTCATAGTTCAAGTCTGAGACCACTACTGACTCTGGAGTAGAGGTTGCTGTTTCACTAATGAAGGTTCAATGCAGAGCACACCTTCATGATGCATACTAATCTATCTTTGTTTGGTAATCTCTTTTGTTCTTGTTGATATCAAAATGAGTGGGGGATTGTTGGACCATTTTAATATCTTTTATTTATTTATTTATATAATTTTGTTCATGAATCTTCTTTTGTTTTATTCATGAATCTTATCTTATTTATTAATGGAGGTTAATTAGAATTCATGAACTTGATAGTGAGTTATTATTTGGAGTCTCTCCATTTTCTTTTTATTATTTGGAGTCTCTCCATTTTCTCTTGTTTAATGGTCATTATTTTTTAGTGTAATTTGTAAGGTCCTAATGGCCTATAAATAGTCCCTCTCATATACTCTTTTCTACACCAACACATCAACTATTTTCTATACAAGAGAGATTACTAGCAAAGAAGGGTTTTTTTATTGGTGGAGCTTTGGGTTCACCATCTTGTGCAAAGATAGCCTGAACCATACGACAAGTGGTCGGGCTGTTGTATCCTAGAGGGGACAAGTCATAGTTTTGTGATTGCTGCATCGGTATTTGGGTTCTTTCTACCGCAGTGGGCTTGATCTCCTTAAAGAAAACGAGATATCCGTGCCTCAGCCTGATCTATCTGTATCTCATTTTCTTTGCATCATTTATCAATAAAATATAATTTTTTCTGGTATTTTCACCAACATTAAGCAATGTTTACATACACACATACATAGATATATATATATATATATATAGATATATAATAGGAGAAAAAAATAAAAATATATAAAATTAAAAGAAATAATAAAAAATAACAAAAATAAAATTTTATTACAATTTTATTTATAAAAATTAAAAATTGAAACTAATCTACTAAAAATTGAGTGTGAATATACTCAAAAAGACAAACAAATAAAATATAGGGTTAATTACACTTTTACCCCCTAAATTATATGTGTTTTGTCTATTTGGTCCCTTATCTATTGATTGTGTTTCTGTAATTCCTAAACTTTAAGAAAGTATGTCTGTCAAGTCTAATTTGTGTTTGCCGTCCAAATCATTAACGGAATAGCGTTGCACGTGCCACATGATACGAAAGGCTACTACTAAGGTCAAAATAGACATTTCATCCTCTACCGCATATGCCATACACGTGAGCTATGTCCTTTTTCTAACCCTCTTCACCGATCAAATCCACACACTCGTCATTCACTCTCCCTTGCTTGTTGACTCATGGATCTCTAAAATCACAGTCATCCATCGTCCTTGACTCCACTGTCTCATCCCAATCCCGAAGATCTAATGATGGACGAGTTCATCTGTGAAGTTTCAAAGATCCGCTCCTCCATCATGCCTCTGCTAATTCGAGAGGATCCGAGAGCTGGACATCGAGCTCCCTCTAGTGATTTGAGATTAGAGAAGGGGGTAGTGATCAAGTGGAGGGCGGAGCTCGATAAGATCTTAAGGAACTACATTATTCTTGAGTTTAATCATGGCGATGGCAGTGTGGATTTGAGGGGAGGAGGAGGGTTGAAGATGAGGGTGGTTTCGGTCGTTCATAGCGGACCTAATAGAGGACCCAAGGTATAGAAACTCAACAATTTGACCCAATAGCATGTCCGAACATCCAAGCTAGCCTATGACTGTCTTTCTCTCTCTCTCTCTCTCTCTCTCTCTCTCTCTCTCTCTCTCGTGTTATTGATTATAATTTCAAGAATTTGAGTCTGATGAAAGAAGGTAATCGAAGGATTTTTATTTTGGTTTGTTGATTTTGATCGGTTGCTTCGCTTTCGTCTCATTTGGTGGGAGATATCTCTGTTTTGTTACAATTTTTTTATTTATTTATGTATTCTATGTATATATGAATGTATTGAGAATGAAATGTCCATTTTGACTTTCGTAGCAGCTTTTCTTATCACATAGAATGCACGTGTAATGCTATTCCATTAATGATTTAGACGGCAAATACAAATTGGATTTGATAGACATACTTTCTTAAAGTTTAGGGACTATAGCAAAACAATCAATAGTTAAGGGACCAAATAGACAAAACACGTATAATTTAGGTGGTAAAAGTGTAATTAACCCAATATGATTATGAAGAATTGGTGAATTACTTTGTATAGGAAGCTGATTGGGGTCCACAACAGTAATGCATTATTAATGATTATAGTGATGTGCTATTGTTGTAAAAACAATTTACGAATAAATAAAATATAATAAAAAAATACAAATGAAATTTGACTTGTGGATTGAAAAAATTTCACATGGTGCAATTTCACTGTAAGAAATTTCTTTGTTCATGAAACTTCAGAAATTTCTCAGGG
The DNA here is from genome assembly GCA_025200525.1 of Camellia lanceoleosa. Taxonomy (NCBI): domain Eukaryota; kingdom Viridiplantae; phylum Streptophyta; class Magnoliopsida; order Ericales; family Theaceae; genus Camellia; species Camellia lanceoleosa. Next base: position 204,144,223 of record CM045763.1, on the reverse strand, counting down.
TGAATTTTCTGAATATTTTTTAACCAAAATTTTGTTGGAAAAATGGTTTATATAGACATATTTTGGGCCAACTTTGAGCCCAAAATTGAGTGGGCCCCGAACGTATTTTGGAGCAGGTTCGAAAAGGTGAACTGTTCTTTGCCGCGTGGCAAGTCACACGGTGAAGACGGAACGTCAAAACCATTTATGGGTGAATGGAAAGTTGACGTCGTTTTCGGGTTTAACATTAATTATTTAGACAAAGTTCTTTTGAATTTTTTCAATAAAAAAATTATTGTGGGAATTTAAATTTTAATATAAATTTATTTTTAGCTTCCTAAAGTGGTTTCCTAAAAAATAATTAAACTATTCAAAATAGTTTAATAAAAGTATTCCAATACTTTAGTAAAACTATTCCACAAACTAACGGTATTTTTTCAAATAAATTGAAATAGTGTTCAAACTTTGTCTCCAAACGACACTTTTTCTTTTGTTTGAATATTAGTTATAAGTACATGGTCAGATTTGTTTGAATTTAACAGATGCTTCTGTTCATTCAATTTTGAACCTGTTCAGATCGCAGTATATTGCCTATAAATTGAGATTATATTCCAGCAATCTTTACATTTGGAGAGATCTGAAATTCAGTCTGATTATTGTCTTTTGCTGTCCTTAATTCTGCATTTTTGCATTATTCTTCATATTAGTTTTAGTATAAATTTCAAAGAGTTAGAACACATATTTTGTTCGCTGAACAAATTGTTTGGAGTACTACTACAATTTGTGAAGATCATTGTATCCTGGGAGATAGACGCCACTCAACCATAAGTACCGTAGCGGGGCGAATCTATCTTAAGGACAGAGTGTCACACACTCGACTTGGTCTTAATTTTAATTCGGTTCGATAAATAAATCTGGTATGTTATTTATTTATTTTGTTTGAATTTATTTCAAATTTTTTTATATACACAGAAGATTGTTCCAACAATCTTAAGACAGATTCGAATTATTCTGTTTACAGAATTTTTCGTTTCTTTCCTTTTTCCTTTCTTCTTTTAAGAAAATTATTTTCTGTAGATTTACAAAATAATATTCTAGCTGGAAAAACAAATAGTGATTATATGCTATTTGACAGATAGTAATAATATACTATCTCTTTTCTTTGACAACTAATAGTACGATACTGGTGTCATTAACAATTCAGAATATATTTTTATGGAATTTTGTCAGAAAATTAATTTTGGTTTTTAGAATTTGTTTTATGAGTTTTCATTAATTAAAATTCTGTTTCAGTATTTTAATTATTGGAGTGTAACAAGAGATTTAAATTTCTGTGTGAAATTAATTTGGTTAAATAAAATTTTATTTTATTTTCAAATTGATTGAAAAATAAAAGTTATATTCTTATTTCTTTTATTTTACAGAATTTAATTTCTTGTGTGGAATTAATTTGGTTAAATAAAATTTTATTTTATTTCCAAATTAATTGAAAAAATAAAAGTTATATTTTTTATTTCTTTTATTTTACAAAATTTAATTTTCTGTGTAGAATTAATTTGTTTAAATAAAATTTTATTTTATTTTCAAATTAATTGGAAATAAAAGTTATATTCTTGTTACTTTTATTTTTACAGAATTTAACTCTGAGAATTTGGTTTAATTTTCTGTGTAGTGTAAATTCTAATTATAATTTTGTTTTATAAATTAGAATTGATGGCTACTGAAACTGTCACGACCCAAACCCGGCCCTATGGGTTTAGCACCGTAACTGGCCAGTAATCCGAGATTACCAAAGGCCTGCGACAAAGAATACGTCTGATACAAGAAACAACTAGTGTCCATTGAGTCATGAAAATCAGATGCCAAAAACATTTTTCATGCATTCATACTGATTCAAAAGCGATGCGATCTATACAATCATATCTGATCGGTCGATGCGGATCGAATCCTCGATACTTGATGCAGTGAAACAAGAGATGTCTATACTGATAATACAAAAGCGATGAGAGGGAGTGGGGCAAAAACACCCCAAGCCATAGCATGGCGTCTCGAACCTCGCGGTGAGGCACATAGGGTGGCTTGACAAAGCTGGGACTAACCCACGCTCCTAGCTCCGATGCAGTCACGAGAACCTACATATATATATAAACAGTGAGCTAAAGCCCGATGAATAACATAATGCGTAAAGAGGTTATGAATGAATGTCCTTCTGATGAATAAGCAGTTCATTAAACAAGATATTTGATCTTTTCAAGATTTGATCAATCACCATATCGGTACATCCATCACTTATAAACAAGAGGGTCCAAGAGGACCGGGTCTTAATGAACCCAACAAAGAATGATGGCCACCAATCAAGAATGCAGTATGGTTCCACAAGGGAACACAGAGCTCAGAATGAAAGAATACCAATGCTAAGGATGCCACTGTCTGATTCGAATACAGACATACATTCATTCAAGAAACAATATCGGTTCAATAAACAATTGATTCGATTCAAAAGATAACCATTTTGAACATATCTTTACACAATTGTTACTCACAGAGATTGGACTAATAGCAGCTAGAGCGCGTCCCCGAGAGCCAACCCTAAACAGTTAACAAATAGAACACACACTAAGTTTCACAGTTGGAAGGATGATAATTAAATCCCTAAATTTCCTCGGTGTGGTTCTATGTCTAAGTCCTCATTAAGATGCCTTAAACTAGGCCTAAGAATGCCTAGGATGAGATAAGGATGCAAAAATACAGTTGGAAGGCATTTTTCAAAAGTTGCTGAAAACAGGGATCTCGCTCGAGCGAGCCTTCATTCGCTCGAGCGAGGTTGCAAAATCAAAGGATTCGCTCGAGCGAACAATCCTTCGCTCGAGCGGTCTGATGAAACAGTAAAAGTACTGGTTGCTGATTTTTCTCGCGCGATGCTCGCTCGATGCTCGCTCAAGCGAGCTTCTAAAATCAAAAGGTTCGCTCGAGCGAACCTTCCTTCGCCCTTCAGCGGTCGATGAAACGATAAAAATCTTGGATGCTCGATTTTACGCCGAGCCACCAATCCTTCGCTCGGCGTGGCTCAGAAAAACGTTATCGCTCGGCGAGAATCCTTCGCTCGAGCGAAGAAGCCAAATCTGGAATTTCCAGATTTGCCTTCCAAGCTCAAACCAAGCATTCTCTCACTCAAAACTCGACCCCTTGGGCTCAAATTCTGGAAAATACATCCCAAAACATTGTAGGATAATTTTCAAAAGCCAATTTATGAATTCAAGCCCCAAAGGTGAGTCAATTAAATCCAAAATTCAAACCCATTTCAAGAACCAATTTCAAAACATGCAATGCATGAACTTTAAACCAAAATCAAGCTTAAATCCTTGCTCAATTGAGCTCAATAATTGGAAAACAAAGTGAAAACATGGACTAGGATAAAAACATGGTCATGCATGTATAATCCACCATGAATTCAACTCCAAAATGCACCAATTCAAGCATGCATGCAACAATTCAAGCATAATCCAACCTATTTGCACTAAATCATGGTTTAATCCTACAATGGAGCATGAACCATGCAAGATGAAGCTAAAGGACAACAAGAGGATGGTGAATTCACTTACCTAAGTCTCAATTTCAAGGTGTGGAGGCTAGATTATGCCAATTACACTTCAATTCTCCTCAAATTCCAAGCATGCAAGATGAATTTCTCCAATCTCCTACTCTCTCTCTCTAATTTCGGTGGAGACTAAGGGAATGGCTGATGAAATATGTTTGGGTGCAAGTGTAATAGGCTTAAGTAATGAAAATAGACAAAGCCCACTCAATGGCAAATGGGTAATTAAGTCAAACTTGACAATTAATTCGTTTAAGTCTAATTTAATCATTCCTAATTGATTTTTAGATGAATACACCATTAAATCCTAAATATTCTACTGATTCCAAAACTCTAAACGGTTCCTAATTCGGCCGCCGATAAGGCCTTCAATTAATAGTTTAAACATACGAATTCAAACAGATAATCAATCAATTAAACAGATGCAGCATGCAATTCAACAAATAAACTATTCGATTTCAATCAGTCCATTCAGTACTTCAGTTAATTCAATTATCAGTCATTATCAGTTCGGTTTAGCAATAATTAGTACGTAATTCAGTGGTTTATCGGTGATCAGTACGAGGGTTGTTACAGAAACTAATGCCCAAACAAGTACTACTGTGGTGGCTGCAATGACGCTAACCCCATCTCCTGTTGTAACAGTACCCGTAAATCACGGTAAAAAGGCAGAGAAGTTCTTATCAACTGACTTTAAAAGATGGCAACAGAAAATGTTGATCTATCTTACAAATCTGAACCTGGCTCGTTTTCTCTGTGAAGATGCTCCTATCCTGAAAGAGGATGAAACCGACCGGCAAGTGGTTGTTGCGGTTGATGCCTGGAAACATGCCGATTTCCTTTGTCGGAATTACGTCTTGAATGGACTTAACAACACATTATACAACGTCTACAGTCCAATCAAGATAGCAAAGGAACTTTAGGAATCGTTGGAGAAAAAGTACAAAACGGAAGATGCCGGCTCAAAGAAATTTGTGGTTGGCAGATTCTTGAATTTTGTAATGGTTGATTCAAAAATTGTGATCAGCCAAGTTCAAGATTTCCAACTCATTCTACATGACATTCACGCAGAAGGCATGTCACTCAGTGAATCCTTCCAAGTTGCAGCCTTAATTGAAAATTTACCAAAAGGCTGGAAGGAATTCAAGAACTACCTCAAACACAAGCGCAAAGAAATTTCTATGGACGAATTACTTGTGCGTTTGAGAATTGAGGAGGACAACCGCAATTCTGAAAAGCGGGTTAGTAAGCAACCTATGGAGTCTAAGGCAAATGTGGTGGAACATGCTTCAAAAACTAAGAAACGAAAGTCTTCTGGAGAAAGTTCATCATAAGGCTCTAAAAGGGGGGAGGGGATAATAAAAAGTACAAGTTTAATGGCAAATGTTACATCTGTGACAAAGAGGGACATCGGGCCAAAGATTGCCATAGCAAAGGCAAAAGCAAAAGAAGAACAAGTAAGAAGCCTGCTCAAGCCCACATGACTGAAGTGGACAATATTTCCAATGGTATAGATGATATCAATCTTTTTGTAGTTATTTCCGAGGCAAATCTTATCGAAAATCCTAAAGAATGATAGGTGGACACTGGTGCTACTCGCCATATCTGTGCCGACAAAAAGATGTTCACATCTTATTCTACAGTGGACAATGGTGAACAACTTTTTATGGGTAACTCCTCAACTTCCAAAGTTGAAGGACAAGGAAAGATTATACTCAAAATGACATCAGGAAAGGAACTCACTCTCAACAATGTGCTGCATGTACCGGACATTCGCAAGAATCTTGTTTTCGGATCTTTGTTGATTAAGAATGGGTTTAGGCTAGTATTTGAGATTGATAAATTTATACTTACTAAGAATGAGATGTATGTAGGAAAATGTTACATGTCTGATGGCCTTTGCAAGTTAAATGTAATGACCGTTGTACCCTCAGTTATTAATAATACTACATCTTCTTCTTACTTGCTTGAGTCTTCAAATCTATGGCATGGTAGACTAGGACATGTTAATTATGGATCTTTGCATAGATTAACTAATATGGAATGTTTACCTAAATTTGACATTGATTCAAATCATAAATGTGAAGTTTGTGTTGAGGTAAAATTATTTAAAACTCCTTTTCATTCAATTGAAAGAAGTACGGAATCACTTGAATTAATTCATAGTGACATTTGTGATTTTAAATCAATTCAAACCAGAGGTGGGAAAAAGTATGTAATCACTTTTATAGATGACTATACTAGATATAGTTATGTTTATTTAATTCGAACCAAGGATGAAGCTTTGGAAACTTTCATTCAATATAAGAATGAAGTTGAAAATTAACTTGGTAAGAAAATCAAGAAACTTAGAAGTGATAGAGGTGGTGAATATGAATCACCTTTTGGTGAATTTTGTAAAGAACATGGAATAATTCATCAAACCACCGCTCCTTACTCACCTCAGCAAAATGGAATTGCTGAAAGGAAAAATAGGACTTTAAAAGAAATGATGAATGCCATGTTAATCAGTTCTGGATTACCTCAAAACTTGTGGGGGGAAGCAATACTTTCTGCTAATTATATTTTAAATAAAGTACCCCGAAAGAAAATAAATCAAACACCTTATGAATTGTGACATGGAAGAGTACCATCCTACAAATACTTAAAAGTGTGGGGGTGTTTGGCTAAAGTGGCTATTCTTAGTCCTAAAAAGACTAAGATAGGTCCTAAGACCATTGATTGCATTTTCATTGGTTATGCTAAGAATAGTAGTGCATATCGGTTTTTGATTCATAAATCAGAACATTCCGAAATGCATGTAAATACTATTATTAAGTCTCGGAATGTATCATTCTTTGAACATGTATTTCCAAATAAGACTGGACAAGAGACTAGTAATAATAAGAAATCTTTTGATGCTATTACTAGTAATGATCAAGAACATGATCAAGAGCAAGAGTTAGATCAAAATGAGGAAGAGGAATCTAGGCGTAGTAAACGTGCTAGAACCTCAAAATCTTTTGGTCCAGTTTTCCTAACATTTTTGATAGAAAATGAGCCTTTAACTTTTAAAGAGGCTATGTCCAGTCCTGAAGCTCCTTTATGGAAAGAAGCTGTCAACAGTGAAGTTGAATCCATCTTGCAAAATCACACTTGGGAATTAGTGGACTTGCCATCAGGTTGTAAACCTCTTGGGTATAAGTGGATTTTCAAAAGAAAATTAAAAGCGGATGGATCAATAGACAAATACAAGGCAAGACTTGTAGTCAAAGGTTTTAAACAAAAAGAAGGTCTAGATTACTTTGACACATACTCACTGGTTACTAGAATAACATCCATTAGAATGCTAATTGCTATTGCATCTCTATACAATCTAGAAATTCATCAAATGGATGTTAAAATTGCTTTCTTAAATGGTGAGTTAAATGAAGAAATTTACATGGAACAACCAGAAGGGTTTTTCTGTTCCAGGAAAAGAAAAGAAAGTGTGTAAATTGGTTAAATCATTATATGGTTTAAAATAAGCGCCAAAGCAATGGCATGAAAAATTTGACAAGGCGATGATGTCAAATGATTTTAAAATTAATGAGTGTGACAAATGTGTTTATATTAAAAATACAGACACAGGTTATGTCATTGTATGTCTTTATGTAAATGATATGCTCATCATTGGTAGTAATAATGACATGATTAAAACTACCAAGAAAATGTTGAATAAACATTTTGACATGAAGGACATAGGCATTGCTGATGTAATACTTGGTATGAAAATTACCAAAACATCAGAAGGATATATTTTGTCACAATCTCATTACATTGAGAAAATACTTGACAAATTCAGCAAAGATGATGATCATCTTGCTAGAACTCCTGTAGATGTTAATTTGTATCTTTCTAAGAATGTACAGGAAAGTATTTTTCAATTAGAGTATGCCCAAATTATTAGAAGCTTAATGTACTTGATGAACTGCACTTACCTAGATATAGCTTATGTAGTAAGTAAATTAAGTAGATATACGAGTAATCCGGGAGTAGAATACTGGAAAGCAATTATAAGGGTTATTAGATATCTCCGATTTATTTGTAACATTGGGCTTAACTATGCTAGATATCCAGCAGTACTTGAAGGATACTATGATGCAAATTGGATATCGGATACTAGAGACTCGAAGTCCACCAATGGGTATGTCTTTGCTCTTGGTAGGGCGGCTGTATCTTGGAAATCTTCCAAACAGACTTGCATTGCTAGGTCTACTATGGAATCAGAATTTATAGCCTTAGACAAAGCAGGGGAAGAGGCAGAATGGTTTTGCCACTTTCTTGAAGATATTCCAATTTGGCCAAAACCGGTGCCTGCTATATGCATACATTGCGATAGTCAATCAGCTATAGGTAGAGCATAGAGTCATATGTATAACGGTAAGTTACGACACATTCGTCGTCGCCATAACACCGTGAGACAACTACTCTCTAACGAAATTATTTCCATAGAATATGTTAAGTCTAAAGACAACATAGCGGATTCACTAATCAAAGGGTTAGCAAGAGAGTTAGTTGAGAATTTATCGAGGGAAATGGGACTAAAGCATATTAAATAAGAGTTACCACAACGGCAACCCAACCTAGTTGACTAGAGATCCCAAGATCTAGGTTCAAAGGGACAACCGAGTTGTGAATGACTCAGAAGGATCACTGGGGAGTCTAACTCCTACCCATTTCTTTGATGAAATAGTGATGTCTGCAACGTTTGAGGTTAAGTAAAATTTTAATGATTCTTATATCTAGGTAAACCTAGTGGAGTATAGCATGATGCTCTTCATAAGAATCATCTATGTAAGTGTGAACTGGGCCGGTTCTATGAGATTTGTGAAGGGCCACAATTCTCTAGAGCACTCATGAAAGACCAGGTTGTTCAGGGCCAAAATGAACATAATAGTGAGAACTAAACTGTGTCTGGGAATATACTGTGTGAGTTCTATTGTCTTGGTTTACACAAACTGCTAAACAGTTCAAGATATCATGTTCACTGGTTAGCTAGAAAATCCAATAGTGTCTCACAAGGGAAGGTTCAAAGCCAAAAGTTATCTATCCTTTGCAGAATATTTCCAATTTCTATACTCTCTGATATTAGATCATATTGTTGCATTTTCTCTCTGTCTAATTCCATTCATGTGGGGGATTGTTGGAAAAATGGTTTATATAGGCATATTTTGGGCCAACTTTAAGCCCAAAATTGAGTGGGCCCCGAACGTATTTTGGGGCAGGTTCGAAGAGGTGAAGTGTTCCTTACCGCGTGGCAAGTCACACGGTAAAGATGGAACGTCAAAACCATTTATGGATGAATGAGAAGTTGACGTTGTTTTCGGGTTTAACATTAATTTTTTAGACAAAGTTCTTTTGAATTTTTTCAATAAAAAAATTATTGTGGGAATTTAAATTTTAATATAAATTTATTTTTGGTTTCCTAAAGTGGTTTCCTAAAAAATGATTAAACTATTCAAAATAGTTTAATAAAAGTATTCCAATAGTTTAGTAAAACTATTCCACAAACCAATGGTAATTTTTCAAATAAATTGAAATAGTGTTCAAACTTTGTCTTCAAACGACACTTTTTCTTTTGTTTGAATATTAGTTATAAGAACACGATCAGATTTGTTTGAATTTAACAGATGCATCTGTTCATTCAATTTTGAACCTGTTCGGACCGCAATATGTTGCCTATAAATTGAGATTATATTCCAGCAATCTTTACATTTGGAGAGATCCGAAATTCAGTCTGATTATTGTCTTTTGCTGTCCTTAATTCTGCATTTTTGCATTATTCTTCATATTAGTTTTAGTATAAATTTCAGAGAGTTAGAACACAAGTTTTGTTCACCGAACAAATTGTTTGGAGTACTACTACAATTTGTGAAGATCATTGTATCTTGGGAGATAGACGCCACTCAACCGTAAGTACCGTAGCGAGACGAATCTGTCTTAAGGACAGAGTGTCACACACTCGACTTGGTCTTAATTTTAATTCGGTTCGATAAATAAATCTGGTATTTTATTTATTTATTTTATTTGATTTATTTCAAGTTTTTTTTATATACACAGAAGATTGTTCCAACAAATTTTACTTCGTTGAGGTTTTTTTTTTTTTTTTGAATTGTTGTTGGATTTCACTTTGTGAAAATAAAAAATTATATTTATATTTTTTAAACCAAAGTTTAGTTCCCTGGAAAATTTGTTGAATTGTTGCTAGAAACATTGATTCACTGGGAAAAAAAACAATACTGGCAACTAGGGAGGGTTACCGAAAATTTGTTGCAAGCGAGCTAGAGGTTAGCAGTGGTGTCTAGAAAATATTTGGTGTCCTTAAACTAACAAAGTTTTTTTAATTGTCCTTAAACTAGTAAAACTAATGGCGAGGGACTTCAAAAATTAACCAGTGTTCTTGTAATATGTTATTGGTCTCAATTAATTTGATTACTTAAATGGAATCAATTTGTTTGTTTGTTTGTTTTAAATAAATCTAAACATTTTTAAGTTAAATTGATGCCCTCATAACCACATTTGTAATTAAACATAATCATCAAATTTGTAAATTATTATAATAATTTATAAATACAGTACATAAAATTTATAAAACAATGATGTACCTAACATATCTATATAATAAAGTAAGACAGTTTTTGAATCTTTAATATATTTTTATCCTACTAGGACATTGATGGCCCAGATCTGTCAAAATTATAAAATAATGGCTGACATATATTTTTTAAAAAATATTTTACATGTACATTTTCTACTTTCCTACTTTTCTCTCTTACTTTTTCTTTTTCTCACCTATCCAACTACGATCTCACCCATCCATCCACGACTTCACCTTCCTCCCTCTTTTCTTTTTATTCTTTTATTTTCTTCCATTTTTATTTTTCTCTTTTTCCTCCTTTTTGTTCACTTATTTTTATTCGCACAGACACTAGTATTATATAAATCCCAAAATATATACACTATTAGAATGGATTGACAACTTTAGTTGTACAACATTACTAAAAAAATTAGGAAAAATTATGCATCAGCCGGATTTTTACAAAATATTTAACGATTAATAGAAAATTTTATAAATTTAATAATAAATGTTTATAAAGTTTACCATTGATTTGATTTTTTTTATTTTTTTTAAAGATACACCGATTTGTAATTTCCCCAAAAGATTAATTACATTTAGCATTGATATAATTTTACTAAAATTTAATTTTAGTACTTATATTTTGAATTATAAAGGTCAATTTCTTTTATTTAAGTAAAATTGTAAAGTCATAATTCTATTTATTTGATATTAATAAAACTAACAAAATTGATATGCAAAGCCCAAGTGATATTTTAATGAAACTTTGTAGCATGGCTTAAATTCCATCGTAATGATGAACTTTCCGACAAAGTTTAATTATTCTTGAGAACTTAGAATTGGGCCTTGTAGGGGGTTCGAGGTTAGAGAGGTGATTAGAGAGGCAAAACTATGTTAATGGTCTAATAATGGTGGAAGTGGCTGAAGAATGAGTAGCAGCAACAGTATAAGAGTTGGAGAGTATGTAGCTGGGTGAGGGTGAAGCGAATGGCTCAAGGAGAAGTGTATGGCAGTACCAAATTGGGCAGCATCTCCCTCAAATCCCCAAAATTCCTCTTCTTTGAACATTGGGAAATGGGTCCTATTTATGGGCTTTTCCTTGGTACCAAGAGGACACCAAGTGGCCAAATAGAGAGAAGACATGTGTCCTAGAGGATCACATGGAATATTCTGCCTTGAGCCACCAGACTGAAGGTGCCACGTGTCCTTTTGCATGTATTGTGTACTATCTGTTTGCCTCCCAACTACCTTTTTGAGCCTCACCAAGTGCAGTTGCGGCGGGAGTGTTTGGCGTTGCAACTCCCTTTTGTGCCTCAGCAAGTGCAGTTGCGGCAGGAGTGTTTGCCTCTGCACTTGCCTTCTCAGCTTGAACCTCAACAACTGCACTTGCAACGGTGAACCTTGCCGCTGCACTTGCCTTCTCAGTTCTATTTTGCCAGTACATGCATTCTCAGGACTCCATTAGTCTGCTATCGACTATGTTCATGCCCACCTCAGCGAAGCCTCCACCTTTAGCCACCTAACCACAAACTCCCTAGCTTCCCAAGACGAAGACCGCAGCCAAGCCTGCTATCAGCTATGTTGCGCCTTAGTACTAAGCTCAAGGGGGCTTCCTTAGTCCTGCCTGTGCGACTAAGGTAGGTCCATGACCTGGGTAATGGAAAGAGAGTCCCTTATGTTCGGGCTACCTTGCTCTCATCTTCGCAGGGTTGCCGCGGTGAACTGGTATTTCTGAGCCTGTTATCAGCTCTAACCAGTAAGTCTTGGGGCCTGCTATCAGCTCCAAGTTAATAAACTGTGGGGCCTGCTATCAGCCCTAGGCTAGTAATACCTTGGGGCCTGCTATCGGCGCCAAGCATTAGCCTTTACTTGCAGAGGGAAGCCTCTCTCGAAGGCTGCTATCGCCTTGGCAGGCTATTCCCTCTGCAACTTAGTTACTGCGGTAGTAGTTGCAGCGCTAGTCATTTCTCACGGCGAGTTTAGACAGCATGATCGAAGATATTAGAGATGGCGGCGTTGGCAGAAAGCCTCCGCAACTTAGACGCTGCAAGTATTGCCTCTGTCTTCTCTTTCCTTCAGTAACTCCAGATGATCGTGACACCGACATTACTTAGAATGACGGCGGCACCGAAGATACTTGGAATGGCGGCGCTGACACAAAGTGCCTCAGCAACTCTGCCGCTGCACATGTTCCCTTGGCAACTTCAACTGGTGGCGGAACCGAAGCTAATAGGAATTGCGGCACTGAGGCAGAGTGCCTCAGCAACTCTACCACTGCACATGTTCCCTTGGCAACTTCAACTAGTGGTGGAACCGAAGTTAATAGGAATGGCGGCATTAAGGCAAAGTGCCTTAGCAACTCTGTCGTTGCACATGTTTCGTTGGCAACTTCAACTGGCGGCGGAACCGAAGTTTATAGGAATAGCAGCGCCGATGCAAAGTGCCTCAGCAACTTTGCCGCTGTACATGTTCCCTCCGCAACTTCACCGCTGCAGGTGTTGCCTCTACAACTTGACTTAGGCCTTTCTCCTTGCTGAGTCCATTTGGAGCCCTGGTGGGTCAAACCTACCTTGGCCCACTTATTGGCCCATTTCTCTTGGGCTTTGGTCCATGCTCCTTTTTTATCCCTGGTTGCCTTCTCAGGGCGATCTTAGTGCTTGGGTCCATACTTAGTTTGGGGCTTAATTTTTGACCCTCTACATTTTGCCCTCTGTGCGCGTAGAAGACACGCTCCCTGTTTCCCGCGCATGCATGACGTCAGTTGGCAACCTAAGTGTTGCATCGGTTGGGTCAGAAGTTGCGTCGGCTCTGAAAAGGTACCCTTTTGACTGCCGAGTCATAATGACCGAGGGCAGTGTGCTAGCGCCCTTTGCTGATTTTCTTGATAAATACTGCTCTTGGGTCCATTGATCCCCCATTTCTTCCCAACATACCTTTCTGTCTCCTTTGTCTTCTTTTCTCCCTTGTCCCCTCTTTCCAAAGCTTTTTGACTTTCTTTACTCATTTTCATGGCTAGTACGAGGTTTTTTGCTAACAAGGCTACCCCACCCCCTACTGAGTGGAGGCAAGCCTCTTACGTCGGAGGGCTGGCCGACCCTTTCTGGAAGGCGGTTTACTCCTTTATTCCTGACACCTCTCCTCTAGAGGAGCCTCTGCTTCCTTTTAGGGAGGCCACTTTCGAGGACGCAGACATGGTGAACCCGGTTTCTGTGCTGTGGTTTTGTGTGGAGCGTGGCGACTTTCCACATTCTTACATCTACTATCATACTCATTCAGGCCCTCCAGCAAATTGGTCCCTTTGGGTCGATGACGTCATTGCGGATGGCGGCTTCAAGCAACGTCTGCGTGATGTCCACCTTTTCAATGCCATTTTAATCTCAAGAGAGTTATCAATGTGTAAGGTGCAAACCAACACTGATATGATTGTCTCCCGTTGGGGTCGTGACACCTACACTTTTGCCTTGGCATAGAGAGAGATAACCCTAACCCTGGAAGATGTTGTCGTTCTCTTGCGCCTCAGCACCCGTGGAGATCACTCATTTGACCCAGCGTCTTTGACCCCCGCAGAGCAAGTCACTGTTACTGCTCTTCAAACCGCCTTTCGGGAGGCGCGGAAGTTTGGTTCCTGGTATGATCTTAGAACCGGGGAACTGTTCCAGAAGAGGCCCAAAAGAGATAAGACTACTTATCTTTCTTGGCTAAAGCATTTCTTTAAGGACTTGCCACCAGTTGTAGGGGACATCACTGAGGAGAGTCGTGACTCTGTAGTTAGTCCGGGCTACCGAGGTGGCTTGTACTTGGTGGCGTTCGTCAGCTATTTTATCTCATTCTTCATCCTACCCAGTAACCTTGCCGAAAGCATCAATTCCCTGGTATTTCCCTTAGCTGTAAAGCTTTGCAGCGGTAATCAAATTCCTCTGGCTCCCCTCTTCTTGGGTAACTTATATTTCCGTCTTGACCTCATCCATTCGAACATGGAGCGATCCATGGGCCATTATGACCTATGGAGCTTTGTGCATACCCAGTTCCTGACTGCCTTTTTCTATGAGAGATTTCCTGTTATGGGCCCCATCCCTAAGGAACACGAGCCCTTCTTTACTGATGAAGTCTTTAATGTAGAAGGCCATCATGTCCTAGATGCAGAAGGTCGGCCTGTCACGAGGCAAGTGCGTCAGTCCCTCCCTCGCATCTCTCAGTGGTCTGGCCTTGGCACTAACAGGCCCTTTTCAGACTATGTTGGCCATATGGAGGAGTGCGTCTTCCGCCCTTTCACTCAGCCTCTCCCAAGCATTTCTGTTGTCCCCTTTTACTTTTCAGAGTTCCGTCACGTTGATTTTTCTTTCGACAGTGTCCAGACTAATTCTCTCCTTATTGCTGCCATGATTTGCCTTGGATTTCTACCCGTGTGGAATGAAGAAGGCATGTCCAGTGTAGTCTACCGACCGGATAGGGTCCTTATGCAATTCTAGATGGATCAGGGTGTTCTATATACTCCCCCACCTCAGACTGATTTCTACTGGAGTTTTCAACGATTTACTCATGACTACACTGCTCTACTTGTGGAGGGCCTTGGAGTCATGAAGCTTCCTTCACTTGGGAGAGAGGGTGCCTGTACTCCTAACAATAGGTTATTCTGGCACCGCAATCTCAATTCGTTCTTCAATTTTTGTAATAGTGCCCCGGTTGTCCCAGCAATGGAACCTATCTCGCAGCCTGACCTATCTCTTCGTTTGCCTTCTGGCCGAGGGAAATAATCCAGCATATTTTGTCGCTTTAAGCTTCTATCCCTGCCCGTTGTGGAGGAGCCTCACTCATCTGGGGCAATGTTTGTTCAACCCTTGCAAATTGCTCCCCCCAAGGTGAGTGCAATAGTACGCATGACCCGTTCCAGGCTAAGAGCAACCCAAGTAGCAGTGGCTTCGGTTCCTGAGGCACATGCCTCACCCCGTAAGAAGAGGCTCCAAAAGGTATCCATACTTAGAAAATATTTTGTACTATTTCTTTATACTTATTATGTTTACTATAATAACCGCATGATCTTCTTCTTCTTTTTAGGGACCACGGACCATACTGCCATCTGGCACAAGGGGTTCTTCTACTGCCATTGGCATTTTGTCAGACTTAGACGATGATGAAAACCTCCCCATTGCCACTAGGGTGACAAGATTCAAAACTCGCAGGACAGTTCTTCTAGACGTTGAAGAGGAACCAAGTGTGAGAGACGAACCGACCGCTAAGGCCAAGCCAGTTGCCGAGGCTAAGATAGTTGTGGAGGCCGCAGGCAATGTGCAAGTGCCCCCTGCTGTGGAAGTTGCAGCGGGTGATATAGTTGCTGAGGGTTTAGAGCATCCGCATCCTTCTGACTCTGTGCACTTCGGCCATTCCTCTGTTGGCGGAGATGATTTCGTACCTGAGACCTCTCGAGAAGATCGTGGCACGAGGGAGTCGCTGAAAGTTGCACCACCTCCCCTTGGAGCTGCATCTGGCGATTCCTCCCAATCCACTGAGTCTCCGTTGATCCAGCAGGCTCCATTTCCAGATGTTCAAGTGGCTAAGAGGAATACAAGCGTAGCGGTTGCTGCCACTGTTCCTGCTGTGACCCCTCTAAATTTGGATCAACTTGCAGAGGTAGCAGTCACCTTAGCCGCCCATACTGTTACTACTGCCGCTAGGACTTCCGATCTAGTTGCTTCGACAACTTCTGAACAACTGGCAGACTTGTACCCCACTCACTTTCCAGAGGTGCCAGCTGACCTTGTGATGTCTCGAGATTTTTATGCTGGGATGGATACTACTGCCGTCCCAGATTTGAACGTTGGAGATTACCAGATGGATAACCTCTTTTCAGAGCGACACAACAGTGCAAGCAGCTTTGGCCTTTCTCGTGAGGCCAGTTCACCCGGTTGCCAGCCAGCATTTACCCACTCTAATGCTGCTGGTCAGTCATCTTCAGGAGAAGTGCGCCGCCCTTAGACCTTTGGTCGCTTCATCAGTCTTTCTGTAGTGATTGAAGCTGGCGGTGGTGCGAGAGAGTCCCCCCAGTCGTCGGAAAACGTTTCATTCCTAAGTTACTGGGTCTCTTCCGAAGCTGCTTCCACTCTTCCGAGTGTCCAAGCACTGCATCCAGACACCTTTATTGCCTTTAATGTCCTTGGATCTATAGTACAGACGGCACTGCTAGAGTCATTTGCTGGCTTTATTTGCGACCTTGCTACCAAGCAGATCTTGACGACTCCCAGCAAGTTCGTGGAGAGTACCGAGGCCAATCTGAACGGCTTTAAGAGGAATGGTTTGAACCTATCATGGATGAGGGATAGGCTTCAGGCGGTTGATGGTTTTCTCGAGCATGCCGATAATGTGACGATGATTGCGTCCCTAGAGAAGACTATTAAGGAGTGTGAGGGTGCCCTGGAGCAGCACCGACAGAACCTAGCTCAGTTCAGAGAGAAGGACTTTGCATTGGTTGCCCAGTTGCCTTAAGATGTGACTCTGATGGACTTCCTCTTGAAGGGTTTAATTTGACTTTATGTAACTCTGTGACTTTGTTATGATTTCCTCCGTTTTTTCTTACTTTATTTTGTTGTTGCATCGCGCTTGGTACGCCTTTTATTTTCTTTTCCTCTGTCATAACTTCTTTTCAAACGTTGTAATCATGTTCTGGAAGTTTGACTTTAATGGAAAGCATAGACGTTTGGTAGTACTTTTGGGTTTTATTTCATTGCTTGTCTTTATATTGTTTCTTACATAACTTCTAAAGATTAAGGAAAGCTCTTGCAGTGAACAAAAACTTCATCATAACTAAGCTTTTACAAGTGTAAAATTTCACTAAGTAGGGAAAACTTTCCTCAGACTAAGTGAATATGAGAGTAAAAGACCTACTAAGTGTATAACTTTTTCTTTACACTTTGTTTTGGAAATATTAACAAAGAAACTTTACAACTCTTTTTTCTGAACAAAAGGAACTAAGGAAAATATTCTTTGACATACTTGGCGTTAATAGGACTAGTTCTGAATCCATCATTTACTCTTGTCAACTTGTAGTACCCACTGCTGCTTGCCTTAGCAACTGTGTAGGGTCCTTCCCATCTAGGTGAGAACTTGGGAATTAGCTGCTCCCGCATGATTGGATCCACTGTTTTCCATACTAAGTCCCATTTCTTGAATTTTCTGTGTTGAACAGATTGATAATAGGCACAGGCTATAGATTGATAATACTTTTCCATTACCCGTGAGGCCCGATCTCTTCTTTCTTCAACTGCTTCCATGTCATTCTTCCTGCTGTTTGGAACTAAGTGTACTGACATAGCCATTCTTGCTGAGGGTACTGCCAACTTAACTGGTAACATAGCTTCGAACCCATATACTAGGAAAAATGGGGTTGCCTGAGTTGGCTTTCTCTTTGACATTCTATAAACCTAGAGTGTTACGGGGAATTGTTCAAACCATGTGCCCCCTGCTTCATCCATAATTTTACTCAGTATTCGAATAAGGGTTTTGTTGGTCGCCTCAGCTTGTCCGTTCCCTTGGGGGTAGTATAGACTAGACTTGTGGGGCTTGATCTAGTAGGCATCTAGCAGCCTTCCAACATGGCAATTTACAAAAGAAGTTCCATTGTCTGACAACATCACTTTGGGTATGCCAAACCTGCAGATTATGTTTTCTCTGATGAAGTTGGCTACTCCTGCCTCATCTGCCCTCCTCATTGGTATAGCCTCTACCTATTTGGTGCTAACTTCGGTTGCTGCAAGTATCCATCTGTAACCTTTTGACTATTACACTATAGGACCTACCAAATCAAATGTCCAAGTATGGAACGGATAAGGAGTCTTGATGTTGTGTAGTTCAACTGCCGGATCATGTATCAAATTCCCAAACTTCTGGCAGGATTGGCATCTCCACACAAAGTTTTTAGCATCTTCTTCCATTGTTGGCCAATAGTAGCCGAGGTGAATGAGATATCCGTATAATCATTGCCCTCCTTAATACTTTGTCTTGTGGGCTTCCCTCAGTACCTTATTTGCCTCATCTTTTGATAAGCACGCTAAAGGTTCCCCTTCGAAGCTTTTTCGGTATAGCTTGCCTTAGTCAAGGAAGAAGCGGAGGGCTCGCCTCTTAACTCTGATTGCATCAGCTTTGTTTTTAGGTAGTGTGCCATTTTCAAGGTAGTCGATATATATGGACTTCCTCTTCCTTAGGATGGGACTGACACTTTGCACATTGCCTCTACAACTCAGTACTTTTCTTCTCTATCTCTGGCCAGTAATACCCTTGCCTCTGTATTCGTCGGTATAGACTGATATCTCTATCTCCATAGGACTTAGCATGGATTTGCTTAAGTCTGTAAGTTACTTCTTATCTACTGACGCATCTTGCCAGCAAGTTGTTGGGACCGCGAAAATACAACTCTCATTTGAGAAGAAGAAATGATGCAAGTTCTGCTGGTCTGATTGTCCTCTGGCATGTTTTCAGCTGCTGGATTATATCTGCTTTCTACCCTTCAGCATCTTGCTCTGCATGTTCTTTAGTTAGCACCGCTGGTGCTGTTCTTTTCTCGATGACGATGACTATACTATCATCTAGTATCTCCACCTTTGCCTCCCAGTGTAGCCAAGGCATCGGAGAAACGGTTATATGTTCGAAGGGTATGCTAGATTTGGACGTCATCAAACTGAGTAAGTAACCTTTGAACTACAGTGCGATATGGGGCCAACAGAGGCTCCTTCAAGGAAAAATCACCCATTGTTTGCTTGATGACTAGCTTGGAGTTGCCCCAGATTTTCAACTTGCGAAGGCTCTTCTTTTGGGCAGCTATCAGGCCCAATATTAACGCTTCATATTCGGCCTCATTGTTTGAACACTCAAAGTCAAGCTTATATGATAGATAGATTTTCTCTCATTCTTGACTGGTTAGTGTTACACCAGCTCCACATTTTCCAGCGCCGGAAGCTCCATCAAACTTTAAGTCCCAATAAGTCTCAATTGCAGCTGCTGAGACATGGACCTCACCCGGTAGAGGTACCTCTGTAGGTTCATGTTCACCAGATAGGAACTGGGCCAGTAAGTCTGCAAGTGCTTGGCTTTTAATAGCCTTAGGAGTGACGCAAGTGATATCATATTCCGCTAAAGCCAAGAGCCATCTTGCCATTATCCCAGTCAGGGTAGGCATGCTCAACAAGTAACGAACTAGATCACTCCGGGTCATAACCTGGATGGGGTGTGCTAAAAAGTAGTGGCTCAACTCCTGCGTTGTGAAGATCAAGGCTAAACAATGCCTCTCAATTAGAGTATATCACGACTCGGCACCATTGACTTTGCGACTGATAATAGACTGGCTTCTCAATTCCATCTATGTCTTGGACAAGTAGGGCTCCAATAGATCAAGGAGTAGAGGTCAGGTACAGTAGTAGAGGCTTTTCAAGCTATGAGGCAATCATTGTAAG
This sequence comes from Camellia lanceoleosa, assembly GCA_025200525.1. Classification (NCBI taxonomy): domain Eukaryota; kingdom Viridiplantae; phylum Streptophyta; class Magnoliopsida; order Ericales; family Theaceae; genus Camellia; species Camellia lanceoleosa. The sequence continues at coordinate 204,124,611 of CM045763.1, read as the reverse complement.
TGGGGAGGTAAGTGCTTTCTGTTAGACTTATTTATTTTGATGATTTATTTAATTATGTTTTAATTTATTTAAAAGAGAAAAATAGAATCCAAAATTTATTTTGATGATTTATTTAATTATGTTTTAATTTATTTGAAAGAGAAAATTAGAATCCAAAATTTATTTTGATGATTTATTTAATTATGTTTTAATAGAATCCAAAATTTATTTTGATGATTTATTTAAATTATATTTTAATTTATTTGAAAGAGAAAAATAGAATCAAAATTTATTTTGTCCCATTATTTCTCACCTAAACTTTTTATCCTAAATATTGTTTGAATGTATTTAATATTTGCTTAAATCATAAGTTCATTTAAACCCAAAAATAATGCCCAAACCAAAGATTCAAATAGTCCAAAACAAAAGTTCAAACAGCCTAGCACAGCAGCAGACCAAAAGGTTCAAGTGGAAAATATTCAAATTAGTAATGATGGCGTGGAAGATATTCAAATTAGTAATGATGGAGTATAACGGCTATAAGTTTCATTATATATTCCAAAGCCTCTAATGTAAACAAGTTACAAAAAAACCAGAAAATATTCTTTGATCTATAATCACTCACATCTATTCTCTAAAAAATTCTCTGAGAAATAGTCTTCAATTTTTGTTTACATCCTCTTTCAGAAATTATACACTGAGACGTATAGCTTTAAGCCCATCTTTCCTGTGTGAGATTTACAGAAAAACCAGAGTTTCATTTTTATATCTATCTTTGAGAGATAATTCTTGTAGCTTTCTGTGAAAGCAAAAACACCTTCTTTTCAACCTTGTAAGAGTGTAGTACACTCAGTGTTCTTGACTTAGAAAGTCTGTGTAAAATCTATGGAGGATTGCTCCATTTGTGAAAAGATTGCTAGCACCCTGTAAAGGTAGAGTATAGTGGAAAATCTCAAGTGAAACTTGAGGAGTGGACGTAGGCTGAATTGAAGCCGAACCACTATAAATTTGTTTACCTTTCTCTGCCTTATCTCTTTATTTTATTTAAATTGCTATAGCTATATTTCACATTTTCACTGTGCTAAAATCATTAACTGACACAGTTGTTAGAACACTTGTTTTAATTATTTTTATTTCATTAACTATATTTATCTATTGTGCTAGTCATAATTTTTATTAGGGTATTATTATTTTTATTTGTAAAAACTTAATTCACCCCCTTCTTAGGTTGTCTGTTGGTGTTATTGCAACCATTCAAACTTGTGATTCCCTTTTAGCAGTGTTCCAAAGGAAAAAGGTTATCTCAGCAAGGGCTGGAATAAACCTCCTGAGGTATGACACTTTGCCTAGGAATTTTTTCAAAGCCTTTTGAGAGTGTGGCTGTGGCATCTCCATGATTGACTTGATCTTATCCCCATCTACTTCAATCCCCCGTTGGTGTACAAGGAAGCCAAGGAACTTTACAGCGGTAACTCCAAAGGCATACTTGAGAAGGTTCATCTTAAGGTAGAATTTGCGGCAATACTGAAAAACTTTTTCCAAGTCGCAGAGTTGGTGGTTTTCCTTAGTAGACTTGACCACCAGATCATCCATATATACTTCCACTTCGTGATGCAATATGTCATGAAACATTACAGTTATAGCTCGTTAGTAGGTTACCCCCGCATTTTTCAAACTGAAGGGTATCACTGTATGGAAAAAATTTCCCAAGGGCGTTTTGAAAGTTGTCTTTTCTGCATCTTCTGGTGCTATTTTGATCTAGTTATAATCACTGAACCCCTCTATGAAAAAGAACATCTGATGGCCTGCAGTTGAATCAACAAGTGTATCAACATGGGGCAATGGAAACTCATCTTTCGGGAAAGCCTTATTCAGGTCGCGAAAGTCTACGCTGACTTTGATTTGACTATTTTTCTTCTGCACAGGAACAATATTTGCTAGCTCAGTTGGGTACTGTATAGGCTCAATGAACTTGGCCCTCTGCAACTTTTCTACCTCTGCTTTAATCTTTGCTTCAAGATCAGGGTGATACTTTCGAACATGCTGCTTGATCGGTTTAGAGTTAGGAAAAGTGTCCAGATGATGAGTGACGAGGGATGGGTCAAGATCAGGCATCTTATCATATGTCCAAGCAAAGACATTATTGTATTGCTTTAATAGTGTTATCAATTCTGCCTTAGCTGCTGGAGCCATCGTATCATTGACAAACACTAGCTTGCTCTGCCCAGGTAAGTCACTGAGGTTGACCTCAGCAAGTACTTCCTGCTGGGGTTTGGGCCTATCTTGCATGCATTCAGGAGCGGGCCCAGGCATCTCCACCAACCCTTCTCGAGACTCATTACCGTCACATTTATTTGTCTCGGGGCCATCCTCCCAAGGCAAGAAATCTGGCCCCCAAGACTGTCATAGGTAGTAAACTGTCTTGCTGCCCTCATGCACCTTGATAATCTTGGGCGGAAGACTTGTGGATTTGCTACTCTTTTTTTGTCCACTGCTTTCTAGAGTAGCCTCTGCGTCTCGAATGTCTTCCCACTTTGGCAATTTTACCCCTGTAATTTTACCAGTCCTTGGAGTTTCATCAATTGACAATTCAATAAAGAAAATTGCATCCAAATAGTGTGCATCTTCCACTCCGAATGGCTTTTCAGGCGCATTTTTGGTAACTGTGCGTTTTCCTAACTTTGCATTCACGCATTGGTGATAATTGGACGGGATAGCCCCATATCGGTGCATCCAAGCTCTGCCAAGTATCATGTAGTAATTTGTATCTGCTTCAATCACATGGAACTTAGTCACAGAACGAATCTCGCCAACTACTAAGTCCACTACAACATGGCCCTTAGTGACTTTTTCTCACCACCAAAACCTGTTACAGTAATGGGTTGGCGAACCATTCTGGACTCTAGGATACCAGTTTTGCAAAGGTGTCAATGGTAATGATGTTTATAGACGCCCCACCATCGAGGAAAACACGTTTAAACTCTACATCATTGATGTAAGCTATGACAAAAATAGGGTGGTTATGAGGAAATGGGTATGCTTTGTCTGCTTCTGAAAAAGTAATGGTCCCATAATCTTTTTGGATGCGCCGAGGCACATACTTCTTAGCCTTAGCAACTTCAGCATGGTGCACTTCAGAGATGTTGACGAGGGCCTTTGTTGGTTTCATCCTGGCGGCTTGGCTCAGCCCTAGTTAGTCAAAGAAGGTGCGAAACTTAACAGAATTTTACAAGGCTTGAGCATGAGTATCCTCTGCGAATTTTGCCTATGCAGGTACTATTTCAGGGAGCTGGCCAGTTGCAATTTCTTCTAACTCATCATAGTAGGACGCCATGTGCACTTGATCACGCACAGGCCCGAGATAGCCAATCATGTGTACATTCTTTCCCTTCTCCTTGTGGTTAGGATAAGGGTCCTTCCGCACGTCACGATTACCGGCATCTTTGAACTTCAACTCATTCGTGTCAACTTTCTGCTTGAAGATATTTTTCAACATCCAGCAGTCTCTAGTGGGATGTCTGGTGGTTCTGTGATAGACACAATAATCCGGGCTATCTTTGTCTTTCTTGGTTGGAGTAACATCAAGCGGAGGCAAAGTGAGTTCACCATTAGCAACCCCTTCCTTAACCAAGGCCTTAACATTTTCAAGGCTGCAAGGATATGGATTCATGTCCTCATAACTCTTTCTCTTTTGAGAGGACGGGGCCTCTGCTAGTGAGTGGCTCCCTCTTGTGGAGGTTACCGCAGAAACTTTACTACTGCGGGAGTAGCGGTGGTTGTCACAAGATCTGTGTAAAGGACCAGTGGTATTGAGATTTCTAGCTACCTCAACCAAGGCTGAAAAGGTAAGCAGATTATGGTTCACTAAGAAAATTTTGTAGTCACGTATGGCACCCTCCACACATATTCTGACTAAGTGAGCTTCATCCACTAGCTCATGACAATCAATAGCCTTGTCTTGGAACCGCTTAACATAGTCCAATATATCTTCGCCATCTTTTGGACATCTCGCCCAAGTGTGAGGGTTGTAACTTTCTCCTGAACTTAGAAGAACTTCGTGTGGAACTTGTTCACCATCTCCTCCCAACTATTGATCGAGTTGGGAGCCAAGATCACATACCAACTATAAGCCTTTTCAGTGAGTGATTTGGAGAACTCCTGAAGGCGTAGAGAGTGGTCACTACTATGAACACCAAGAGTTTCAATGAACTTTACCACATGTTCCCTGGCATTGCTTTGTTTTCCATCAAACTTAATAAACTTGGGCACCGTATACCCAGTCGGGTATGGCATAGTCAATATCTCCTGAGAGTATGAAGGCTTCATATCTGGGTCTGGGAGAGATGGCAGTTACTTCTTGCTACGCTCTTGCTTGAGCATAGCTTGTACATCGGCTAGAGTAACAAAGTGAGTGGACTGGAATGGTCCAGTCTGCTCCTAGGTGGTTGAACTAGCGGCTGTACCGTTCACCTGAGGTACCACCAGAGGCACCTGGATCGGAGCCCAAACCTCAGGGAACGAGTTAGGCACTGGGTTTGGGACTGCTACAGGCAGAGGTGCTTGCACTGGAGCTGGTCTAGAAGCCATAGCCATAATGGCCTCAGTGAGAGTTTGTAGGGCTATCAAGATCTCTCTCTACGTATCCTGGAGTGATTGAACTGCCTCAATCACGACATTGTTGTCATTGTGCTCCGCATATGCTGCTTCGCCATTGGAAGAGCCTTGCTGCCGTGGGAGTTACTAAACTTCATCCTCTGCCATCTTTTCCAGTGAAGTGTGTAAACCACTGCGGGTATGAACCATCAACAAAGTAGCCTCCCCAGCAGAGTCGCCAAAAATGTAGAGGGGTTCAAGGTTAAAGAGGTGATTAGAGAGGTAAAACTATGTCAATGGTCCAATAATGGCGGAAGTGGCTGAAGAATGAGTAGCAACAATAGTATGGGAGTTGGAGAGTGTGTAACTAGGTGAGGGTGAAGCGAATGGCTCAATGAGAAGTGTATGGCAATACCAAATTGGGCAGCATCTCCCCCAAATCTCCTAAATTCCTCTTATTTGAACATTGGGAAATAGGTCCTATTTATAGGCTTTTCTTTGGTACCAAGAGGACACCAAGTGGCCAAATAGAGAAAAGACATGTGTCCTAGAGGATCACATAGAATATTCTGCCTTGAGCCACCAGGCTGAAGGTGCCATATGTCCCTTTGCATGTACTATATACTATCTGTTTGCCTTCACAACTACCTTTTTGAGCCTCACCAAGTGCAGTTGCGGCGGGAGTGTTTGGCGCTGCAACTCCCTTTTGAGCCTTAGCAAGTGCAGTTACGGCAGTGTTTGCCTCTGCACTTGCCTTCTTAACTTGAACTTCAGCAAGTGCACTTGCAACGGTGAACATTGCCGCTGCATTTGTCTTCTCAGTTCTGTTTTGCCAGTACATGCATTCTCAGGACTCCATTAGTCTGCTATCGACTATGTTCATGCCCACCTTAGCGAAGCCTCTACCCTTAGCCACCTAACCATAAACTCCCCAGCTTCCCAGGACGAAGATCGTAGCCAAGCCTGCTATCAGCCATGCTGCGCCTTAATACCAAGCCCAAGGGGGCTTCTTTAGTCTTGCCTGTGCGACTAAGGCAGGTCCATGACTTGGGTAATGGAAAGGAAGTCCCTTATGTTCGGGCTACCCTGCTTCCATCTTCACGGGGTTGCCGTGGTGAACTGGTATTTCTGGGCCTGCTATCAGCGCCAAGTTAATAAACTGTGGAGCCTACTATCAGCCCTAGGCTTGTAATACCTTGGGGCCTTCTATCGACGCCAAGCATTAGCCTCTACTTGTAGAGGGAAACCTTTCTCGAAGGCTGCTATCGCCTTGGCAGGCTATTCCTTCTGCAACTTAGTTGCTGCGGTAGTAGTTGCAGCGCTAGCCATTTCCCGCGGCGAGTTCAGACAACATGATCGAAGATATTAGAGATGGCGGCGCTGGCAGAAAGCCTCTCAACTTGGATGCTGCAAGTATTGCTTCTGTAACTTAGTTGCCTCGGTTTTCTCTTTCCCTCGGCAACTCCAGATGATCGTGACACTGACATTACTTGGAATGGCAGTGGCACCGAAGATACTTGGAATGGCGGCTCTGAGACAAAGTGTCTCATCAACTCTGTCCCTGCACATGTTTCCTTGGCAACTTCAATTGGCGGCGGAACTGAAGTTAATAGGAATGGCGGCGCTGAGGCAGAGTGTCTCAGCAACTCTGCCGCTGCACATGTTCCCTTGGTAACTTCAACTGGCGGTGGAACCGAAGTTAATAGGAATGGCGGCGCTAAGGCAGGGTGTCTCAGCAACTCTACCGCTGCACATGTTACCTTAGCAACTTCAACTGGCAGTGGAACCGAAGTTAATAGGAATGGCGGTGCTACACGTGTTCCATTGGCAATTTCAACTGGTGGCGGAGCCGAAGTTAATAGAAATGGCAGCGTTGAGGCAAAGTGCCTCAGCAACTCTACCGCTACACATGTTCCCTCCGCAACTTCACCGCTGCAAATGTTGCCTCTGCAACTTGACTTAGGCCTTTTTCCTTACTGAGTCCATCTGGAGCCCTGGTGGGTCGGACCTACCTCGGCCCACTTGTTGGCCCACTTCCCTTGGGCTTTGGCCTATGCTCCTTTTTTTATCCTTGGTCGCCTTCTCAGGGCAATCTTAGTGCTTGGGTTCATAATTAGTTTGGGGATTAATTTCTGACCCTCTACAGGCCTCAATTTTGCTCATCCACTTGGGCCTATATTCAGTTCACATATCTAACCCCAAAAAATTTCAACAACAATTGATCCAATCCAAGTCATGCTGTAATTCTAAGTAGTGTTACATTAGTGTTTATTAAATAATTGATTGACAATTCACATGATCTTCTAGGTTGGTTACCAATTTACTATAATTTCTTATGTATTTTAATATATATATATATATATATGTATAGTTTAATTATGATTCTCAAACTATACGGTCACTTTAGTTGTTAAATTTGTAATTGTCCCACTTCAATCTAAAATTTTACGAACTATTACACTTTAATCTCTAATATTGGTAACTGGTTGAGGCCGAATTGTATATCATTAAGGTCGATAATTAAGACTTCTTAACATTATTGTCCATTCAATTTGTACATTTTATTTCTGTTTAACGTCAATAAGTAAAAACACAAAACTTTAGCTAGAAAAGCCTCACCTGCATGTGCGAGGGGCCATTCCCACACGTGCGGCCCAACTACCTGAAGCCAAATAGAAACTGAAAAACCATCACGTGCGGTGACATTTTCCACACACACAGTCGTACCTTGACTTGCATGCGCAACGTTTTAAACCTATTTTAAAGGCTGTGAAGTATAAAAGGAAGAAAAAGAAAAAAAAGGGGGGGGGGGGACTAAAACGGGGTTCTAATATTTTTCAAATGAAGAGAGAGATTAGGATTTAAGAGAAAGAACTTGAAGTTTGAAGAATGACTCCCATGATGGCTTCTTCTCCCTCTACCTCTTCCCACTCTTCCATGAGTGGCTAGTTCTCCAGTTTCTAAGGTTTTGCTGAAACCCTAACCAAGTAAATAGGGTTTTTCTTAGGTCTTTGATTGTTGGAATGGTTTGAACAAGTTATATGGTGTTTAAGAAGTTTTAAATATATTTTTCATTATTCTCTTCAAGTATTCTACTTTCTGTAATTATTAAATACTTTCCATGCAATGATTATCTTTTATTAAAATATGAGACGAGTCATACTACGAGAGACAAGTTGTATTGCTATCTTAGTTTAAAGCAAATGACTTGTGCTACTCAAGATAGTTCGTGTCTATACGTTGAATGCAATAATCTTCTTGATCAATACCTCAAGTTCATAGTTGTAACGTATTGGGTGGTTCAAACCATAGCACAATTAATTTTTAATTTTAAACCTTATTTATGTAACTAGTGATAAATTCATTGCTCTATAATTTTCCCCAAAATCAGTATCTCAAACTTTTAATTTTAATTGCCAATTCAATTTCTTAGTTTTATTTTAATTATCCTTAGTTCTATGAACTGTCAATCTTGTTATCAAAATTAATTTAACAATTAAATTAGTTTAACTTCACATTTGTTCTTGGGAATCAATACTTAGAATTGCCATTATTTTGAAAATTTTATTTTTAGTGTATAAAACGACCCATCAGTAATATTCAAAATTAATAACAAAATAAGAGACAATATCATAACTTTATCCCAGATTTGCACAAAAAAATAAATAAAATACAAGGATGAAAAAATGAAAAAATTTATATACAAAAAAATACATTTAAAATGGCATTTATAAAATTAGAGCAAATTACACAAATAGTCCCTATAATTTGAGGCTTGTGTCACTTTGGTCCCTGACTTTTCAATTGTGACACATTTGACCATGAATTTTGAATTTTGTTTCAAATAAGGACAATTGAATATATAATTAGATTTTTGAAGGATAAAATTGTCAATTTGATAAAATATAAACTAATTTGACAAAAATAAATGTCAAACAAATATTTTTGAATTTTAAAAAATTATTTCTACCTACTAAAAATAAAATTATGTAAAATTGATAAATCTTTTAGACATTTATTTATTTTTTTTACCAAATTAATTTTTATTATGCATTTGGATGATGATCATGTAAACTTAATTTTAAAAAAAATTAATCATGTCATTTTTATTAATTTTACATAATTTTATCATTGGTGGATAAAAATAATTTTAAAAAAATTAAAAATATTTTTTTGACATTTATTTTTGTCAAATTAGTTTATATTTTATCAAATTGACGATTTTACCCTTGAAAAATCTAATGATATTTTCAATTGTTCTTATTTGGAACAAAATTCAAAATTCATGGTTAAATGTGTCACAATTAAAAAGTCAAGAACCAAAGTGACACAAGTCCCAAACTATTAGTGTAATTAACCCATAAAATTATAAGGATAATAGTAAGGCCAAGTTTGGGAAGACTAAATAAGTCCACACATTTTATCTTTTTATCTTTTTTGAGTCATATCAATCAACATCTCTTGTTTACTTTTTTACACATCGTTTTATAAAAAGTCAGAAAGTACACTTATTTAGAACATTCTAAACAATTCCTAAGTGTTTTTATTAAAAAAATTTTAAAAAAAATCACAAGGTGTGAACTCATCCCATATAGAAATTTTGCACTAATATTCTATTTGATTATTTCATATTTTTTGAAAATTAAAATGCAACAAAGCATATGTTTTAAAAATCAAAATATTACGAAATACATATTCTTGGACCATATATATATTTGGCCACAATTCCATCGGACGATCCACAACCAAGGAACACACACTGCTGCAAAACATACCACCTCACCTCGTCTCCTCTCCTCTCTCTTCTATCACTCTTATCATCAAATTGATTAAAAAGTTGACACTGAACACACAAACACAGACACAGAAACCAAACCAAACCCAAACCAATCCTCACATTTCCACGCAACCCAACAAAATGGCCACCACTCTCTCGGTCCGGCCCAACTGCGCCCTCCTTGGCCGCGAACCGGCCGGTCCGGTCCGGTCACGGCGGCCTGAGCTAGGTCAGATTGGGAAGATAGCGACGATGATCAAGTCCGACCGGTGGTGGTTGGGGGTGGTCTCCGCCCCCCTCCGCCGCGCATTTCCGACGGTCCTCCTCGCTGGTTCTTCCAGAGCCGACGACTCTGCCCCGTTCGAGATGTCCGTGGAGAACGCTCTGAAGCTTCTCGGTGTCTCGGAGGGGGCTTCTTTCGATGATATTCTTCGAGCCAAGAATTCGATTATCGCTGCTTGTAAGGACGACCAAGAGACAATATCTCAGGTCTGGCTTCTTTCAGTTTTGTGAATTTGAGAGTAATTTCAGTGTAGAAAATTGGAATCTTGTTCTGAGATTGGATGTTAATCTGATTTGTGTGAATTTCGGGGTTTCTGCATGGAAAATTTGACTTTTTGTTTATGCGTTTCAGAGTAATAGTTGTTTATTGTACTTGTAGTTGAATTTGGAGAGAAAAACTTGAACTTGAACTATAACTATGTTTTGTGATTTGTGAGGGTGTACAATAGTTTTTGAACTTAAACTTGAGTAGAAAAGCTGATTTCTATCTGGGTTGGTGAGTTTATGGATTGTTTGATTGGACGGATTGTAGTAGAAGATTGAGATTATTAATGCATGGACTCATGTTCCATTGCTTGGTTGCAAGTTTTATTTGTCAAATTAGATTCCAATTGCCATTCTATTTAACAAAATTGACGGATTTTTTAATTATACAACTAATAACGCAAAACATATGTATAATTGTGATTATATATTTTCATATATATTGTAAAACAAGCGTGGATAGGAGGAAATTAATATATCTTACTAATCCAGCTCATAGATTGTTAATCCCCTTACTATTAATCTTACTAATCAAACAAACCCTAGGGTTTTTTTTATTGCAAGACAACTATGTAATTGAGAATAGAACTCAAAAGTAATTGCAGCATCCTCAAACAATTTGTTTATGAAGATGCCTAACACCATGAATTCATTGCTGATGTCATGGAAGAGTCTAGTGTTTAATGACTGAGAGGACCGAGGTGATGGGCTGTGATAATGCTTAAAATGTGTATCGTGATTGCTTTATAGCAACAGTGTTGCCCACCAGTGGTAATCTGTGGAAGTTAAATGTTACAATGAATTGTAATGATCCACTTTGGCAAATCTTCTTGGGATGAATACCTTTTCATATAGCTTAGATAAAATTTATTGTTGCATGAGAAATAAGGAATTCTTTTCTCACAATATTTTATTATTTTTTTGGATAAGTAATTTCCCACGGCATAACTTTATGAAAGGAAACTCCCAAATCTTTGGTGTGGTTTTCTATTTAACTTTTGGTGTAAGATTACAATTTTTCTTGAGATAATTTCCACAAGAGGTTGATAAGTTATTGCATATTGATTTACCTCCTATATTGAATTGATCCTATCAAGAAGTTACTTCTATAGGATTATCAAATTTTCTCATCTTTGTATTAGGATAATCTACTTGGTAGAAAAGTAAAAGGTGACTGTGAGGAACAGACTACTAAAAAAACCAGCCAGTGACCTTCTGGTTTGTTAAAGAGCCCACTTTCAACCAATCTATGAAGGATGGATACTTCGAAAAACATGTTGTACCTGTACCAAGTATTTACCGGTATATAGTATCTCGTATGGTATTTCTGCATACATACTGAGTACATGAAACACATATCCAAGTTTTTTCTTCTTAATTTTTGACGTATCCAGACGTATCTAGTATATACCCAAACTATATCGTAACTCAGTTGAAACAATATTTTCTTCTACTATAAAGATAAAACTCTTTTCACTAGACTTCTTCTTTATTTTTTGTTTTATACTTATCATGATTTTAAAATTAAACTATGTTTTATAAGTTATTTAATATATGACATTTAATTTTGATTTATGCATTTACTTTTGACATTAAATGTTAATTATAGGTTGGATCTTAACAAATTAAACCATTTAATTAATTTTTGCATTACTCTAAATTAAAATTAAATATTTTTTTTACAAGCATACCAAGCCGTATCCATATCCTTTTTTTTTTTTTTGAATTTTACCGTATTGACGTACCCCGTATCGTACCCGTACCTGTACACATGCTTCACAGCAACCAACCACCTGATTGTGTGTGTGTGTGCATGCACCCCCACGCACATGCTTCTTTGCGTAGCTTCATTGAGGCAATTTTGGATAAGGTAGACTTCCATGTGGCATTTAACCATATGCTTTAATTCCTACAGATTTACGATGCTTACCTTGATATCACATGTAGTTGTATCATTAACATGACTTTATATTTTTCTTATCATTAACTTCTATGGAGTAATATGGTATATAGCTGTTTTCAGGTAGAGGCTGCATATGATATGTTGCTTTTGCAAAGCTTGTCGCAGCGTCGAGCTGGCAAAGTTGTTAATAGCAGCATCCGTTATGCTGATGTTAAACCTGTAAAAGCTCCGGGGATGGGATCAATGCCTCAGTGGCTGCAAGCAACGGTTAAGAATTCACCTGTTTCATTTGAAACGCCAAATACTGGTGACTTGGGCATACAAGCAGGTGTATATGGAGCCCTAATGGTCTTAAATTACGTCAGTGGAGCTTCTACATCTTCCACAGTGCCCTCTACTGGCGCTGATGTTCCTGGTCTGATCTTGGCCACTAGTTTTGGTGCATCCTTATACTTCATGACTAGAAAGAACGTTAAGTTAGGTAAGAAGGGTTTCAATCAAGTTGACTTTTTGTTTCATAAGTTTACATTTACTGAGATTCAAAGGGATTTTTGTCTTCAATTGTTTTACCTTTTTTGGTTGCTTTCTTTTCCTTTTATTTATTTATTATTAATATTTTCCCTTGGTTTTGCATTTTCTTGATTTGGAGGAAGTTTTGTTACCTTATATTGTTATTTTTACATGGTAAATGTTAAATATAAGCACTGCACTTGCTTATTCAAGTCGATTCTTTATTATGCATAATCAATTGTGTTGCTTCCCATCATCCTGTTATGGTTTAATTTTGGTAAATTATCATACTTTATGTTATTTGCTTTTTATATTTTTACTTAATGTCTACATTAGCATATGATGCCATGTTTGCCAAATGATTGTGGACTTCCAAGCGTAGCCACTGGGGCTGGCTCTCACGCATGCACACACCTACTGTGGAAGGGGGAAGTGTTGGTCTGTTGAGGGGATTCAATTGTTTTTTATGGTAATACGCAAGATATTATTGCTATGTTTCTATTTATTGTAGGGTGCAACCCAATCTTGTTTCATTTGTATCAAGTTGTGGAGGTTAAGCTGTATGTCACTTAGATGTTGCTGGTAGTGCTGCACTATCTTATAAAGTCTGTTATTCTACATCACTGATGAGGATTTATGTCTATGCCTGATCTCATACACTTTTGTACCTTAAGCACTCCCGTGATGTTTATCAACTTCCTTTAAAAAAAATAAAGAAAAAAATATTTCTAATAATGGAAGAAGTGAAAATGCTCTTCTTACAAAGAACAAGTATGTTGATTTTGTTGGAGGAAGAGAACATCTACATTGAATTTTCCAAATAATTAGTATATCATACAAAATTATTTTGGAGATTGTGTTGTTTAACAAAGTTTACTTGTGGTTAGTTTAGAAAAATTGCTTGGGCTGTGGAACAATTTTTGGAGGATATAAATAATTAAGTTGACCCTCTCTATAACTAATGCTTTTTTAGATGACATAATTGTTAACAATTTGACATGGAATCAGAACAAACAATAGAGACAATATATCATGTGTTCAAACCTCACAACCTAATAGATTATTATAATACTTGTACATGGTTAGCCTACTTATAATGGAGGAGAGCCTAGCCATATGTGAGGGGGCTAAAGTTTGAGATGAGATGGTTCACTTATGGTTGCTGTAAGATGAATTTGATAATGAGTTTGTGCTGATGCTTTCAATTTTAGTCCTTTGTGGCAATATAGGCACAATCTAAGATTGAGCAAACCATTTTGGCTTTTTAATAATAGTTTCACATGTAAATGCTATCAAGTAAGGTTGCTCCTCTATCAAAATTACCAGTCAATTTAGGATGTTGATATTGATTTATACCTATCATTCTTGCTCTTTCAAATTAGTGCATGTCACAAACTTAACTATATGAATTATTTCAAAGTGGTTTTATTTTGTTTTTTGCAGGGAAGGCAACTTTAATTACCATAGGGGGACTTGTAGCTGGTGCTGTGGTGGGTTCAGTGGTTGAGAACTGGTTGCAGGTGGATATTGTCCCATTTTTTGGCATACACTCCCCTGCTGTTGTAGTTAGTGAATTTATACTCTTCTCTCAATTTTTGGTTTCGTTGTACGTGAGATAGGATAAGTGAAAATTGTGATCATGACTCGAATCACTAGTCCTGTAATTATTCATTTGCATGATCATAAATGTGTATCCTTCGAATGTGTATCATCACATGTATTGTATAAATGGAATGTTGTAGAATTCAATCCATTCAAGAAACTTGCTTTTATGGGTTAGTTGATATGTATAGCTTTTATACTTGAATTCAATGGCACCAGTAGCGTCCCTACTTTTTGACTGTGGGGAAGGTCATATTTTCTCCCTTCAATTTCTTCAAGAGTAAGGTCGTAAAAAGAAAAAATAACACTGTTGAAATCTTTAGAAAAAAAGGACTCTCCTCTGGTCTTTTTCATAGAGGTAAACGTGATGGAAGTAGTCTCTATTCACTCTTTTGACGCAGGTGGCCTACCTGTTTTTATCATCAGCCTAGTGGCCATTGGTTCTTGTTGGTTTTGAATGTTTAGACTAATTTATCAATTGTCATAATCTTGTGCTGAGTTTCATAAGAATAGCGTACGTGATGATTCATGGCTTGAGAATTTTGGTATATTCCCAGCTAAGAAGACGGGTGATTTGCCAACTCCAAGAATTCTTTTTCCTCTTCTTTTGTTTTTTGTTTTAGTTGCTGTTGTTGTTGCCAGCTCGTGGATCTTGAAAAGCAGCAGCACAGCCATCTTCTTTATCATTTCTAGCTAGGGATTCTGTCCCCAATGTACTCTCAGCCACATAATATGGCAAGAATTTTAAAATACAGAAATTTCAAAGCATATACAAAAACTTTAGGAGCAGAGTATCTTGTACCTTCAACGCTTTAGCTGCCATGAAAGTGATGGCCCATTCCTTAAAATAAGCCTATATGCAACTATTATTTCCACCACTACCATGTTGGGTTGGTGGACCTGACAAGCGTTGTTCACTCAACCCTACTGTTCACTCAATCTTACTGTTCACTCAAATACTAGATCCAATGGGGGAGGGTTTGGGGGAGCCTTCTCCCCAGGGCAAGGGGCTCCAGGGGGATTTACACCCCTGGCCAAAACTTTTTGAATATTTTTTTATAATTCTCATGTTGTTTCTGTGTAACTCTAATTTTATACTTATAAATAGATGAGAAAGCGTTTCTTTTAGGTTAAAAGAGAGTTGTATATTTTCTGATCATAGGTTAAAACTGTAATAGTTGTAGACGTAATCTTATTCTAGGATGAACCACATAAATTCTTGTGTTCTTGCGTGTGCGTGA
Organism: Camellia lanceoleosa; assembly: GCA_025200525.1. Taxonomy (NCBI): domain Eukaryota; kingdom Viridiplantae; phylum Streptophyta; class Magnoliopsida; order Ericales; family Theaceae; genus Camellia; species Camellia lanceoleosa. Next base: position 204,109,460 of record CM045763.1, on the reverse strand, counting down.
TTTGTTTGATTCTTTTTTTCTTACTTATTTATTATTTTGTATCTCACTGATTTTGGTTAGGAATGGTCAATTTTTAACATACCAGCGAAAATATAACAGCTGTGATAACCTTGGCCATGAGATGTTGGGTTCCACGTGTCTTGATGATTCCTTGCATGGTAGGAAAATTTCATCACAGACAATGGAGATCAACTGATGAAGCTATATTCAAGGGGAAGAGAAGCTATGAATTTAGCACCGCAATAATGCTGGCCTAAACTTGTCCGCTGCTTCACTTAGCATTCTATATTTGCACAATAATCTCGAAGTATTCACGAATGAAGAGAACGAAGAAACCGTCAGGGAGAATTAGGGTTAGAATTACCTATCTTTTTCCCAGTTTGGTTATAGGAATATCAGTGTATTGGTCCAGAAACACATGCAGACATGTACGGATTGCACATGTTCAGAGGAAGCTAATAAAATACAGTTTTCTAGAGGTTATCTTATTTTCAACACAACAAACAACTACTTACAAGATTGCCCACCTCAATCTTCCCCTCTACACAGCTTATTGGGATTTTTGCCAAACAAGGTTGTAAGAAATCAGGGAATTTACAAGTCTCACACAAAATGGGGGCAACCATTACATCTACATAATAAACAACTTAAAGCAATGATTCATCAGTCACTGCAAAGAAATCCAAACTACAAATGTTAATAAATGTCTGTCTCAGCGAGCAGCTTCGACACAATATGTAATGTACAACAACTTCAGAACCCTCAACCATAAAATCTTGAAGTACCTTAAGACTAGTTTTCCATTTCACGTGCTGCCATTTTCTTCGCCTTGAGAGCCCTCATTGTATCCCGGTTTCACAGCTTTTTCAGTGTTCAAAAGGTCGTCATACATTTTCAGAGAAGCCTTGGAAAACTCTGTCAAGGACTCGAAGACTCCATAAAACCCGGTCTGAAATCCATTCAGTGTGATCCGTTGTGTTTCTTGCATGCAGTTGTGGTGTTTCTCCTTCTCTACGTCAACCCTCCTCCTAAAACCGTCCAACAAATCCTTCTTTTCTTTCAAACCCTCAGTCCGGTGCTCTATGTCTGGCTCTGAATTATGGTCTGAAAGCTTTGATTCAAAAATCTTGTTCTCTGCCTTTTGGAACGCTAAAATCTTTCTATCGAGTTCTTTGGCCATACCGTCGACTTTCCTCTTCTGTTGTTGTTCCTCCCCCTGCTGAACCCCTAAAGCTCGTAAATCCTTTCCAAAGCTTTTCATTGAAAACACTACTGTCTTATCTGGCAACTTTTCCATGGAAGCTAACCAATCGCGGCAGATCAAAAGCAATGGTGGGCCATTGACTCGACAGCGTGGCGATGAACTCCTCCTCCTAGAGCAGAATTCAACTTCAGGGATGACAAACTTTGATAGCCATCCATGGAGAGCTTCAATATACACCTTTTGTGCTGCAATGTAATCTATGAAGCGTGCTCGCCAATTCTGAAGCTCAGCCTCAAGCTGTAGCGTAGCAAGTCGGTGAGAGTTATTGCAGAATTTTCCATAAGTGGGACAGGTATATGATTTGACTTCAAACATAATCTTGTTCTGGATTTCATGAGATTCCAACATAACTTTCCAGGTTCTCATCAGCCTGCAAAAGGGGAAAGTGGGCAGTAATGCATGGAAAAACCAGGAAGAACAACAAAGTTGTGTTTTAGATCTAGGATTTGTGGAGACAAACGAAAAGAGACAGGAATATAAACTTTTCCCTTCCTTTTCTTTTATTTTTGCCACTTGTCCATTCCCTTTTTCCTTTCCCTCCACAAATTCCTACTCAAATCCATGATCCAAACATAGACTAAAATGCTCTTATGTTCGGTTGTAAGATTTCCATACCCTTGTAACAATTCCATAATTTGGGGTTGCAATTCTTCATCCCTCAGTTTCTCAATTTTATTCGAGATTGATTCAGCACTTCGAATTGCAACCAAGATCCTGCTATATAAATCTTTTACCGCAGCTCGGGTTTTGTCCACAGCAAGTCCATCATCGCCTCTAGCATCCTGATTTCTTAGTTGATTGCACTTTCTATCATAAATTTTCCGGGTGCTATCTCCAGCCTACGGAGCAAGTAAGTGTACAAGTCAAGTTCTGAAAGAAAATAGTATAAACAATATCTTTTGAAGGAATATTCGCCTTTTTGTTTATTTTCTATGCCCTAAATAACACATAATGGACATAGAAAACACAAAGTGAGTCCACATGGGAAGTATTGCCTCCATAGCCGTATTTAGACAATTCAACTTCCCATATCCATCTCATGATCAACTAGATGCAGTTCTCTCTTTTCAAAAACACGATACTCTTCTCAAATTTTTTGTGATTATATTGGAGATAAAATAGTTTATATTTTTAATGAGTCTATACGAACCAGACACGTTTACCTTGTAAGTATTGAGGTCTGCAGTCTGCTACACTCCTTTGGACGTGTTCTTTTCGAACTGTTGAACTGATATACAATTTATGGTTCTAGTTTAAATTCTATACAAGATTTAGCTGTTTTCTTTCTTTGCTTGAGATAGATGTGTTATAAGTTTGTTTTACCCACACACATGGATCTCTTTAATCAGCACGGCCAAGTAGCATAGTTACCAACCAGGGAGCAGAAAGGAAATCATAATGTGGAAGTCGGAACTAAGTTCAATGTTTGACAATTTTTAAGTAATAGCAAGGACTAGCTGTTTCTTCATTAGATATATCCCTAGTGAATGCGTGAAGGTTCTATTTGAAAGTGTTTAATTAACAGGTGATATAGTTGATAATTAATGTGACTTTTGGCTTCTTGTGTTACTTTACTTTAGATTGAAACATCCATGATGTTGTAACAATGGTTTACCTTAACCTCTTCATAAAGCTTCTTTTCCCAAGCATATAGCCTTCCTAGCGTCAGAGAATGGCTTCCAGATTCCATTCCTCCATAATCATCAAAGAGATCGTTGCTAAATTCCGTCCATGTCGAAGAGCTTTTAGAACTAGATGCCATGAGACTTTTACATGATGAAGAGGTTCGAGACAAAGTGGACCGCCATGTGATGGCTTGCATGAGCTTTGTCGAGTTCTCTGCATCAAGATAAGATCGGTAAAGGAAAATTATGCAAGAACAGTGCTTAAAAGTACGAAAGAAAAGCACAAAAAAAAGAATGTAGGAAAAAACTCATAGCTCAATCTCCGAATCTAATAATCATCAGGCTGAAAAAGTGAATCTCAGGACCACACATAAATAAGGCAGAGGGAATAGCCTCCGATAAATGATGCTCTTTTTTGGGCAATAAAGGATGATGTTGAAGGCGGCCACTATATAAGAATCTTCGTTAGGGATTGAGAAAAGAGACCTAGTCGTGATACAAGCTAAAACAACAACAATGCCCAACACCAATGCCAAAATAAAACAAAATGAGTCAAAAAACATCTCATACAGATTATGTTGGAATGAGTGTACGAGAAAATTGCCAGGCATGTTGTTCATGTGTCAAAAAACAATTTAACTAGCTAATAATTAGAAAGCTAACAGAGGGATGTTTTTAACTTACATTTTTTTTATTATAAGCTTGCAAGAAGCTGCACCAAAAGGGCTAGTGGCGGTTGGTGCAAGTCGTTATTCCTCAATAATTCTCATGACATTTTCAAATAGTCACCAAGGGAGAAAGAACAAAGAGGAACAACAATGTGGATGAGTGTCATATGAGACCAACAATTGAGACTCTAATGGTGCGTTTGGTTGGAGAATTTGGGGAGGGATTTGGAAAGGGAAAGAGAAAAAGGGTGTGAAATTAAGTGAAATTTATATATATATTATTCACATTTCACCTACCTTTTCCATTTCTTTTTTCAAATCTCTCTTCAAATTTTCCAACTAAACACAGTATAAAGTAATGTTAGATAGCAAAAAGAAAAGTTAAATTTTGGAACTTTATCGGCATTATTACATACAAACCAACAAAGTTAAGGCAGTAGAAGGTTATTCGGAGAAAAACAGAAAGATACAAACTTTCTTGTCATGAAGCAACAGGCAAAGACCCATCATATCAGATAAAGACGAAAAGAAGTCACTATGGTGGATGCAGAGCTTAATAAAAAAATAAAGAAAATTTACGAAGGAAATTTTTTAGGAACTGCATAATTGCTTAAAAGCCCCAAAAGCGAAAAGGCATAGGAAGAAGATTCATGCCCCAATTAGCAACCAAAAAAAAAAAAAAACTCAATCTTTTTGAATGAATTTAACAGAATAGGCCCAAACACTATAATTACTGACATAAGTAGAAAGTTACAGAAATTCTTATTCAGCTTGGTTATATTCTACAATGCAAGTGAAATAAACTCATACATAGTCAAAATTCAACCCAAAAAATCTTCAGATTTAGGAGAGAACTGTAATATTGAGATGAACATTCACAGAAATTGCATTGCAGCCCAAAACAAGATCCATAAAAGCAAACATATGGAAACAAAATAAAACCTAAAATAATTGGATGCCAATTGAAAATTATATTCAAGCAGACCAAAACATATAAACAAATAAAATTAGAAGAAAAGAAAAATACCCACCTTTTATTTCCTCCAAACCAGATTGCAATTGAACCCTATTTACCTCCAACATTCTTGATACATTCTGGCCAGAATCACAAGCCCTAATGAAATGATCCTCAATATCCTTCAACGCTTCCAACAACTCTCTCCCTTTCACTGGTGAGTTAATTACTGTTATACCCTTCTGCTCCCCCTGGTTCACAACACCATCCATTACCCTACCATCAACATTTTCACTCTCTTCATGCTCAACATTTTCACTCCCTTCACTCACCATCACCACCTTTTTCTCTTCCTCCATTCTCTCCCCTTCCTCTTCCAACTCTGGAATCCCCTCTTCTTCCCTCACTGCCCTCAAATCCTCATCAGAGTTGTGATTATACCCACTTATAATCTCCGGTCTCACGCTGTCGAAAGGGTTAAAGAAATCCCACCCAAAATCCCTCCGTGGAGATGGCATTGATGGTGGTGGCACTTGCATATAGAAATACCCAAAACCTTTTTCTTCCTCTTCTCTCTCCGTTTTTTCTTCGTCTCTTTCATCTTCTTCTGAAGATGTTGAAGAACCACATGATTCACAATTAATGGCTTTCTGGGTTGGTTCAGATGGTGTTTGTTGAAGGAACAATGGGTTGGAGACCACATTTTCTCTGGGCGGAGACGATGGTGGGAAAGTGATGAGAAATGGTGAAGAGGGTGAAGAATGACGAGAAACAAACAGGTTTATAGCAGCTGAGACTCCATACAGAGCTTGACAGTACCTACAATGTGCGTCTGCAAGAGCATACCTTCTCTCCACAGCTAACTTTAGCTGAAGCTTTCTCTCTTTACAAATAGAAACAACTTCTTCTTCTTCCTCTAGCTTAGAGGCAACACAACCCATCCCTCTTTTCTTGCCAAGTTTTGGACTGGTGGTTCTGCTTTTAAAGATGGGTTAAAGAAAGTTTAAAAGGTGGGATTTTTGGAGGAATGTGATTAAAAAGATGTGGGGGGTTTGTACCAAAATGGAGGTTTTGTGGGTTTGATCACTGGGGTTTTAGAGAAAGGGTGTGAAAAATGGTGCTTTTAAAGGAGGATTAGACCAACCCATTTCTTACACTGATACATATAAAGTGGATTTCTAGTAAAATGGTAGCTCTGGTACACAGCTTTGGAGAAACCCATTTCTCTCTCTATAAATAGAGACTACTTCTTCCTCCTCTAGTTTAGAGGCAACACAACCCATCCCTGTTTGCTTGCTAAGTTCAGTTGAGAGTGGTTCTGCTTTTAAAAGATTGGGCTAGAGAGAGAAGTGAAAAAGCTGGGGCTTTTTTTTGGAGGAATGTGGGTGAAAAAAGATGGTGGGCTTGTGCCAAAATGAAGGTTTTGTGGGTTTTGATCACTGGGGTTTTAAAGAAAGAGAGTGAAAAATGGTGCCTTTAAAGAAGGATTAAACCAACCCATTTCTTACACTGATACATATAAAGTGGGTCTCTAGTAATGGTAGCTCTTGGAAACAGTTTTTAGAGAAACCCATTTCACCATTTCATCTCCTGGGAAATAATGATGGTCACGGGGAGAGAGAGAGAGAGAGAGAGAGAGAAGAGTAAAGCTGGGTATCTGCTAAAATGGACTAATGGAAGTGGTCACACGCACAGAGAGAGAGAGAGAGAGCTCAGGCCTGTGAGTGACACAGAATGGGAGTTATCTTTTCTTCTCTTTTTCTTTCGGTTCTTGGGTTTCTCTTTGTTCTCCAAACAAGTGCTAAAATAGGGGTTTAATTGGAGATTTTTTAAGTCTTGTAAATACCAGAAAATAATAAACTAACTAAACTTAGCGGAGAGAAAATGAAGGGAGAACCAAAGAGAGAGAGAAGGTAGGGGGGCTCGAGGAAGAGAAACAAGGAATTCTCGTGTTTGGTAATTTGGTGTACTATCACTCTATCACCACACCACCACATTAGACCATCTCCAACGGTTCAGCTAATCCAACACCAAATTTAAATTTTGATGAAAAATGTCCCTTTTCATGCTCCAACGGTTTCATCAGATTGATATCAAATCGATAATTCAGCAAATCTTTCATCAAACTGAGTACAGGCGAAGCATTTCACCAAATTTCACCAAATCACTGTTCCTGACCGTTGTTTCAGAGACCAACCGGTCGACCATCCGGTTGACCAACCGGTTGACCAACCGGTCAACCGCCTAAAGGTTCAAACGGTTCAAAGAAACAGTAAAAAAAAAAAAAAAAAAATTTTTTTTTGCCTAGGTGGTCGACCACCGACGGCCGACGATTGACCACCGATCGACCACCCAGAAAGTTCAAAAGGTCCAAAAAAGGTTCAACCGGTTCCAAAAAAAAAAAAAAAAAAAAAAAAAATTTGGGCTTTACCGGTCGACCGGCCGGTCAACCAACCGGTTGCCCGGTGTAAATTTGATGCAACAAATTTGATGTAAACCGTTGGAACGCGAAGTATCAAATCAAGGAAATCGCCCATTTTTGACTCAAATCTGATGAAATTTTTGCTGAACCGTTGGAGATGCTCTTAGTTGATAGTTTGGAGTACAAATTCATCTCATCTAGCAGAGATTTTGATAGTGTTAAATGTATTAATTCATCTCATATTATTATTAATTTTATTTATTAATCACATTATAAATAATAAAAATCTCTTAAATTATATCATATTATTAATTAATACACTAATTAATATATATAATATTATTTCAGATATTTTATTTCACTCTTCTGAGAAATTAAAAGTTGCTGCTAAAATTTAGCAGAGATTTTATAGGGAAGACAGATAGGCTGACTGTTGAGAGAAAAGACGAGTCAAACCTTTAATACACAAACAATGCTTGCTATGACAAAACATATGTCTGTTGTTTTTATTGGTTGATACGAGATGTTGGTTTTGTTTTGTGTAATTTGATATTGTTATGATTTTTTCTTTTAATTATGTTAGAATGTTTAAAATTTTTATTTATAACATATTTGATAAATATAGTTTAAATAAGTTTAAAATGGTTACTTGACACGAGATGTTGGCCAATTTTGAGAAGTTTGTAATAATCAATTTTTTTTGCTTTTAACCAAGATTTTTTACAGTAATTTGAAAAGTGAGTAAAAAGTTACTTTTTTTTTTGGATTAATATTTATTTATGGTGTCACATCACACTAAAATGACTAAAATACCCTCACTCAACTTAAAAAATTACATTTTAACTATTTATACAAAATATAAAATTTGAGGGCAATTACGTAATTTTTCAACCTAATTTTGGCACTCCCCAAATGAAGAAAAAAACGCAGCCATTGGTTATGCTCCAAAACGCCATGAAATTATAATAATTTTCTTTAAAAGAAATTGTTAGAATGTTTAATATAATTTTATTTATAGCATATTTGGTAAATACAATTAAGGCTGAAAACAAATCAAGTCGAGTAATAAGTTGTTTAAATTTAATTTGATAACTTAACATGTTTAAAATTATATTCAAACTTAACTTGTTTAGATAACAAATAGATCTCTAATAAATTTTTAATTTGTTGAACACGAGTTGAACTCTAATAACTTGATTATTTATAGTGCATATAAGATTTTCAAGTTTGGTAGTAGTCTGTTTAAATTTGACTTATTTACCTAATAAATTTAATCTTAAATGAGTTTTTAATAAATCGAATATGGGTCGAATTCAAGTGTTGAATATGTTAACAAACCTATATATAGTTTAAATGAGTTGAAGAAATTTAATTATTAAAAAATAGAGGGTTGGATATTTTTAACTTCTCTGGTCAAATTATTCACTATGTTTGGTTTTAATTTTTTAGATTCAATTTTTTTAAAATTGAGTTTTTTTTATTTTTTTTGTATCCTTTTATTTTTAGTGAATATTTTTAAAATTTTAATTAATTTTTTTACTTTTTTAGATACACCTTACTTAAATATATCTAAAAAGTAAAATATTTTTAAAAATTAATAAATATACAAGAATATGAAAAATGTTTTGAATTTTCATTTTTTTTCATATATTTTTGGTATTTAGTGAATTTTTTTAAAAAAAATTCACAAATATTACATTTTTTAAGTGTATTTATGTTAGGTGTATCTAAAAATTAAAAAAAAATTGCTTAAAATATTTTAAAAAATTAGTGAAAATAAAAAAATATGAAAAATAATAAGTTTCAATTTTTTAAAAAGGAAATTCAAAAAATTCAAACCAAACAACCTGATTAGTTTTTAATTTTAAGCAACCATACCAAATAGTCAAATCAAATCTAAAGACTCCTCTTTTTTTTTTTTATTGAACTTTATTTTAGTTATTTTATTTTAAGAATTTGTGTTAGAGTTTTTGATGTAATTTTTACTTAGTTTATGAGACACAAATACTTAAATAAACCTTGGCTTCCCGCAACCACTTCTGTCGCCCCTCTCTCTCTCTCTCTCTCTCTCTTTTCTCTTCACCCTCCGTCATCGCCGATCTTTACCAACCTTCCCTCCGGTTGTAAATCTGAGATCATTGTCGTGGTTCGGCGGCAAACAGAGGTCAACACCATATCGGCATTGCTGTTCCGACGAAACTCAATCCAGATCCACGGTTGTGTATCCAAAATCTCGGATCTACCTCAAACATGTTTGTATATATGTATAAATCTGTGTTCTATGGTTGCCTCTACATTTGTGGTGAAGTCTTGATTTGATATTTATATATAGGTACAAATCTATGTTATATGTTTATATATGTATTGCCAATGAATTTATATATATGTATAAATTTGTGTTCTCTTGGATTGGCTTGATATGTTTCGAAATTTTCCTTAGTTCAATTTGCTTCAAAACACTTGTTTGGCTATTTTGGGAAGTTGGTAAAAAGTTGACTTTTGACTTTTTATCAAGCTTTTTAGCTTTTTGGAAAGTGATTTGGAAAGTTGATAAAAAGCTGACTTTTGGCTTTTTAGTTTAATATTTGTTTATGGTGTCTGTACGGGGAGCAAATATTCCGACAAGCCTGTACTCTTTTTTTCTAAGTTCCGTTTCTGTCCGATCACCTGAAAGCACAACGGCGATGAGCTACCCGACGGTGTGTGGCCGGAAAACCCCTCCGACGATCAAGTTAGCACACACCTTGGGATAGAGAGAGAGAGGAGAGAGTGTTTTAGTGTAAGAATGTCTTACAAAGTGTTCGTCTCCCTCCGCATGGGGGCCGCAGACATGCTTATATACCCTCTGCGCCCCAAATCTGCTCCTAGTGATCTCTCGACACGTGGCTCTGCTATTCTATCCGTCAGCACAAGTCTCGCTGAGCATCACCTAATCCCAACTGCTAGCCCACTCTGCTGGGAGCTCGGCAGCCGAGCAACATTATCTCGGCTACCAATGGCCATATTGCACTTCAAGCCCAAGTGCACTTGTTGTAATGCCTCTCAAACCGGGCTCATTTCCAGCCGTGCTCGACTGCATTCCGACGAAGCCGAGATGGGGATTGATCACTTTGGTAGTGTCGGGCTAAGGGCGCGTGTATTACAACCGAGCAACGTGCGAGCTGTGGAACCCTGACCCGACCGAAGATTAACCTGACCGGTCTCCGTGCCAACGGAATCAAGTAGCTCAGTTCCACAAGGCTTCTGCTATTACGGAGCAAGATCACGACCCAATCTCGAAGCCAAACATCTCGGCCAAACCTCGTCCGGCCCAATCTTAGACCATTAATCTCCCTCTCAGTGTCAAATCAAATTAAAATGACCAAAATACCCTTGCCCAACATAAGAAATTTTTTTTTTTTTGTCATAGGCCCTAATTTGTAATTTCACACTTGCGTTTTTGGCACTTCCCAAACTAATTTTGTTGCGTTTTTGCCACTTACGTTTTTAGACATTTTGACAAAAACGTGACTTTTTATTTTGATTCCCAAAACGGCACTAAGTGTCTTGCATAGGTAGCGTTTTGTGCGTATCTTGCATAGTTAGAGTTTTGTTCAATGTTGTTTGTCGTGGTTCTACAATTTGATTTCGTGTAGCAAATGAAGATCTAACCAAGGTAGAGATTTGTTGATATTGACTCAAAGGATTTACTCTTCATTGCTTAAGTGGGGTGGTTCGATGGAGGCTCATAAGATCTGTTTGAACAGATAAAAAATGAACAAATAGAAAAGTCAACAGATAAAAAATTTGGACAGTTGATTTAAAATATTGAACAAATAAAATTTTTAAATAGATAAAAATATTTAAATAGATATGAATTTAATAGATAAAAATTTTCAACAAATAAATATAATTTCAACAGATAATCAATGAAAAGTTAAATAGATTAAAAAAAAAATTGTCCAGAAATAAAATGTTTTTTAAGACCTTTCACTAAATTACTTTACAAAACATGAATTTTTTATCAATAGAAAATATTTAGGGTTGGTTTGGCAAGGGCTCATTGGGCTTTTTTGGCACAATGAGCCTCAAAAGACAGAATAGGCTCATGAGCCACAACAGACAAAACATCTCATCCAACCCCATAATCATTACACTCTTCTTTCACAAAAAAGTCAAAAAAGTCAAAAACCCTTTTCAAACCAAACTTTTGAGCCCAGGCTCATATAATCAAAAAAGCCAAAAAACTAAAAAACTAACCCACTTCATTACAATACAATAAATAATTATTTAAAGTGCAAGAAACAACATGAGACGAGGGATAAGGGGGTGCTGCTGTGCCTTAAGGCACAGCAGTAACTGCTGTCCCCTTGTGGAAGTTTTGTTCGAGTGTTTTTCGTTAATCTGAAACGTTCATATTATAGAATTCATCCAAAATATTATTTCTGTAAAAAATCAAGATCATCGGATATTCATAACCCGTGATTAGGTCCTAATTATTTTTAAAAATTTATGAAAGTTATGTTAACCATTAATTTTTATAGAAACAAATGTGTTTTGGTTATAGGGCTATAGATATTCAATCAAATTGATTTTTGGTATGAATGATCTACTCGACGAACCTTACAATATGAACGGTTCAGATTATCAAAAAATACTCCGGAAGAACTCCCATAAAGGGACAGCAGTTACTGCTGTGCCTCAGTATCCCCTTCTCCTGAGACGAGGAGGGATTGTTCTGACAACTTTAATTTGGATATAATTACGAGAATGTAACTTTCATTTGCAATGCGGGTTGATTTTTTTTGATTATTTTAGTTTAGATTAAAAAAAATTATTTGGGATAAAGTTTTGGAAAAATTATTTATAAGTTCTATTAGGGAGACTTATGCTACATATGGTCATACTAAAAAATTTATGTTCCCATAAGTCCTGTGAGAAGTTTGTTGACACATTTACCCTCAATATTAGTTATTAATATCATAAATAATAGTAAAACCATATATAGGAAATTGAATGTTACCATAAATCATATCTATATAAACGTAACGTAACGTGATACCTACATAAACGTAACGTGACATCTATGATCTATGGTAACATGTAATTTCCTATATAGGAAATTGCATGTTACCATAGATCATATCTACATAAACGTAACGTAACATGACACCTGCATAAACGTAACGTGACACCTATGATCTATGTCAACATCCAATTTCTTATTATATAGGAAATTGAATGTTATCATAGATCATATTTACATAAATGTAACGTAACGTGACACCTACATAAACATAATGTGACACCTATGATCTATGGTAACATTCAATTTCCTATTCAATTTCCTATATAGAAAATTGAATGTTACCATAGATCATATTTATATGAAACGTAACGTGACACCAACATAAATCAGCAACATTTTCACATTCAATTTAAAAAAATAAAAACTCATTAAGTTTGCGAAACGTAACGTGACACGTTACGTTATGTTTATGTAAGTGTCACGTTACATTTATGTAGGTGTTACGTTACGTTACGTTACGTTTATGTAAGTGTTACATCACGTTATGTTTATGTAGGATCTTATAGAATACATTCCTATCTAAATAGGATTTGAAACTCTATAAGAAATTACACAGGACTTAGGCTACCATAAGTGTTACATCACGTTTTGATTATTTTGAATTTTGTAAGAAAAAAAAAATTATGATTTAAATGTAATATTTTATCCTATTTAATTAAAATAACTAATTTTGTCCTATAATATTATTTAGTCAAAATGAGCCCGCCAAACCTAGTTGCTTCATGTTTGTCAGTTTCCCTTTTAAAGGGTAAGGGATCATTCTAGCTGTACACGCTAATTTTTTTAAAAAATGCTAAAAATAATCTTATGGGTTATTAGTAGTATTAAAAAAACATATAAAATGTATTTAAAAATATATCCAAACATTTTACAATATTTAAAACATATAAGTTTATAAATATTTTATTATTTTTATTGACTATTCTTAAAACCGTTACCCAAAAAAAAAAGTTATTCACAATGTACAAGAACTTCAAAGATTAACTTGAAAGGTGTATTCAGGATGACTCGAGGTAATTATAATGAGAGCTGCTACGTAGCTCGAAAGCTATTCCTCTCGAATCCTCCTAAACCCTAAATGACGCCGTTTTTGTTTTTGTTTTTTGTTTTTTTGTTTTTTTTCAGAAGAAGAAGGAAGATCAGAGAAGAAGAAGCAGGAGGGAGGAAGAGGAGGAGGGACTGGAGGGGATATAATATTTGGGGGAGGAGGAGGCGGAGGTGGGGGGCGGAGGCGACGAGCTGACGATCGGCAGAGGTGACGAGTTGCTGCTGCGACGATCGGCGGCAGCACACGTGACGATCGGCAACGAGCTTTCTCCCTCTTCCTCTCTTCTCTTTCTCTCCCTCTGCAGATCGAAAATGGAAGGAAGAAGACGCGAAAATGGAAGGAAAAAAAAAAAAAAAAACTAATGTCCAAAATGACGTCGTTTTAGGCATTAGGGGGATTCGGGGGACAAACTCTCGAGCTACCAAACATTATTCAATTATAATATCTACAAGTCAAATGCAATTATTAATTATTTTGGGAATGAGAAGTTATTGGTTCATCTCGAACGGTTGGGAAAAAGTTATAACCTTTGATTTTTATGAATATTATTATTTGTCATAAAATTTAAAAAATATATATATATATATATATTTTATATATAAAATGACATTTTAGTATAAAAAAATATATATGTCATTCTTTTTTCATCTTAAATTTTTTTTATTTTTACATTAAAAAAAAACTTATTTATCATATTTAAAATTGCTTTTATAGTTTTTAATTTTTTTTAATATATATATAATTTATATATCATATATACATACATGTGTGTTTTTATATATGGTAAAAAAAATTATTTTTCTTTTAACCCATCTAGTAATAAAATCCTAGTTCCGTCTCTATTCGAGAGAATTGAATTATGATTGAGGAGGGAAATTGTGACCTTCAGGATTAACTTATAATTTTTGTTTAGGTATAGTTGATAAGTAAGTTTTTTTTTTTTTTAACAAAAATACGTATTAAAAAATAGAAATATTATGTGATTCAAATAAATTAATAAACAGTAATAATAGAGAGTTCTAAACTTAAATTTTAAAGCCAACTTGATAGTGAAGAGAAAAAACAAAAAATCAAAACATCACATCAAAATATGAGACCCACCTACTAAAACTTCTACCTGACAGTGAAGAAAAGAAAAAAAATCAAAATATCACATCAAAATATGAGGCCCAGCTATTAAAACTTTTAAACATTTTTCATTGATAAATAATTTATTTACAGTATTGCCAAACCAAATCATCCTTCCCAGGACATGTACTTGTAGAGCTCCAAAATTTGATGATATTTATTACCTGAATAACATCAATAATTTAACATTTTAACATTATTATTAGTATTGAAAAATATGTAAAATATATATACTTTTAAATTTTTTTTATTAGTCATAAGTTTTATTTTTATGAAGAAACATGACATATGGATTGATCTTTTATGAAGATATGTACATGATTATTAAAATTATTTAGTGAAAAGAACAAATTATTACTTTTATTTATTTATTTTTTTCATTTTTAATCCACTACCGCTAGATCGCCACTAGGTGTCAAACCACTAGAAAAGTCACTGGGAAAATGGCTATAAAATTTGCTCAAAAAATAGCTAAAAAAGTCATCAATGGTAGCAAGTGACAACGACTGTGGTGGTGATATAAACAAATAGACCAATTAGGTAGACAGATTGGTGATACGTGAGTGACACGTGGACAAATAGTGGATGATACGTAGACAAATAAGTGGACAGATAAATGACACTCGAAACAAATATGTGAACAGATAAGTGATATGAATTGATAGATGACATAGACAGATAAGTAGACAGTGGTCAAATAGATAAAACGTAGGATTAATAGTCTTTCAAATTATTTGAAATTGTTTTGTCATAAAAGTTTTGAAATCGAACTTATAGTATGAGTATCTTTTAAAATATGAATAAAATATATTAATATTATAAATATTTTGACATTTTATAATTTTTTAAAGACAACCATAAGATTATTATTAGTAAGACTCAAAATTAAAAACTAATACGTGCAAAACGTCAAATATCAAATAAAAGGTTTCAACTAAAACCAAAATCTCAATACTGTTTTAATTTGTATTTCTTTTAACTTATTGAACTAAACCAGTCCCTTTTAAGTACGTGTTCATATAACTTCGTGCTCTTTTTGTCACCACAATGAATAGTTGGCAATAGCTAAGGGTGCAAATTTGGTCCGGTCCGACCCGTTTAGGCCTTGAATTGGGCCAGCCCATATTGGGTCTCCTTGGCTCCCGCAAAAAAATTAGGTCGGATTGGGTCGGACCACGGACCAAAAAGTTAGACCCAATCCAGAAGGTATTCGAGCATTGGGCAAGCCGCTCTCTAGTCGGGCCAATGGGTTTGGGTCTGGGCTCGGACTTAAGTAGGGCTTGAACATTTTGTTTTAAAATTTTTTTCTTATTATTTTCACTAAAATTTTATTTTTCTACACAAAAAATGAGGCCGACTTTTGAGTGGGCCATGAGCAGGTTAATAGGTCAAGTCACGGGTTGGATCGGGCTTAAAAAAATGATTGCCAAAACCCAAAATCCTGGGCTGGACTTGGGCCTGAGTCTAACCATGTGGGCCTACCCCAGGCCACGCACTGTTTTTACACTCTTAGCAATAACCACTCAAAATGAACAAAGACTAAGATTAGACTCACATATATTTTTATAATATATATATATTTTTTTATCCCTTATTCACTTTTACCCGTATCATGTAATGATGTGGAGTCCACTCTTATGGTGAATAAACCATAAGAAATGTTATAAAATAGTGTGTGACTGTAGCAAGACTTTAAAAAATGGTGGTTAATAGAGAAATTTTTCATAAGTTAAGGTAGTATTTCAATTAATAATTATTAATGTAAGTAATAGAACCTATTATTTTTGTATTAAATTTTTAAGAGATAATGTAAAATGTATTAATTAAAATGAAGCTCTAAAAACACTAAATAATTTCTCATGGTTAATGAGCCTTTTGAAAAGAAAAAAGTTTTATTAAATCAATAAATGTTAGAATGATCATTTTTTCATGTCATATTTATTTGTTTTATAATGTAACACATATATTAGTTAAATAATTAGTGATTTTTATAAAGAAACTTATAAGTTGCACCTAAATAATAATAAGGACAAATTAAAATATGTTTCAAAAAATTAAAAACTCACATTTAAATTTTTTTGATAAATTATGCAAAAAAAAAAAAATTCCAATGATTTGACTATTGTAACAAAATAAACCTTGAAACTTTAATTTTTTTAATCTAAATTATAATGTTTTGATCTATTTTCAATTTAAACTATCTGTTTATTTTCTCATTAAGTAAAACCAACCGAAAATTATTATTTTAATTATTAAATTTTATGAAAAGTAATATATTAGATATTTTATATACATCTATATTAAATTTAATGGCTAAAATATTATTTTTCATCCATTTTTCTTAACAAAAATAAATTGATAGTTTATATTAGAAACAAATCAAAAATATTAAAATTTAAATTTTAAGATTTATTTTGTCATATGAGTTAAATTCAGATTTCTTTTTATATTATTTTTGTTGATTTTTTTTTTTTTTTTTAAAAAAGAAAACCCAGTGGTCATTGAGAATTGAGCCTAAGTTTGGGTTTTTAAAAAATTAGTAATTAAAAAAGGGGCATTCAGGGAATACTTTTAAAGAGAGTTTTTGTTGGGTGGCGCGAATATGCCTGACAGTCTGACGGGTTAGACAAAAAGCTCTCTCCCTCTCTCGAGAAATTATTAATCAGGCTTGGGATATCGTCAGAGAGTGTTTTTAATAATATTGTAATTAGTAAAAAAAAATATGATTCATGAATTGAATGATTGAAAAATATAAAAAGAGATATTGTAACAGCAATAGTAGAGGGTCTTAATTTTTGTGACTTAAAAGGCTCGAATTTGTCAAAACGATGTCGTTTTGAGTACAAAACAACATTAAAATTGCCAAAACGACGTCGTTTTGACAATTTTGAGTCATTTGAGCCACAAAAATTAAAGTCTCCAAACATTTTTCTTATTGTAATTAGTAAAAGAAATATGATTCATGAATTTAAATTGAATGATCGAAGAATATAAAAAAATAATAAATTATAATTGGTATAAAATAAAATCAAATACCGTCTTAATATCAACCGATAATTTTTCTTCTTTCATACCTCCTAATAGTCTCCATACTTTCATATATATTCCTATAAATAAATTAAAAATTATAAAAAAAAATTAATAACTCACATTATTGTATACTTTTATTTTTAAGTATTATTCAAAACACATATTTTTTGTTAGAACTTTTTTTGCAAAAAAGGACTCAAACCCTTGTTTACTTGTATAAAGAAACTTGTGTTGTTTCTAAAAATGGTTAAGGCCTCATTAGAACCAGCTTTTCTAATTTTTTAATTAGATTTAGTTTATAGTAGTGACAGAAGACCAGCCAAGCCCATAATTGGACTGAGCTTTTATTCTTAAGCTCGTTCAAAAATAATTCAAAAATAAAATAAAAAAGTACTTAAAAAATGCTCATGTAGTCTGTATAATAAAATGTTTAATCATATTGAAAGAAAATAATTAGTGAAAAAATTACACGCATAGGACCGTATGTTATTTGGTCCAAAGTTTGAATTTTTTTTTTTTTTTTGGTTGTGATAGTTGTTTGTTGCAGTTTAAATGAACTGATTATAACTTATTTTAATTTAGGAATATTTATTAGACCGTTTGATACAACTTTTTCTTACAACTTATTTGTTAGAAATAGTTTAAATAAGACCCCAAAAAATTGATTATCTAGAAACTGGAGAAAGGGTACTTTTAACCTCTGATTTTTGATTATCAACTTTTAAATTATAATAAACTGCACCAAACAAGGCCAAAGACATTTAATGGCGCGTGGACAAATGGTTCGCTAGAAAAGTCATTAGCAACGACAATGGTAGTGGTGATAATCACCTTGTTTGTAAAGTTGACTATTTTAGTAGGTTATTTTAGTTTTTGATTATTTTAATAGGTTAAAATAGTTGTGTTTAGGAAGAGTGTTAGATTTTTTTGTGGTTGGATATGATATTTATGAGAGAAAAGATAAAATAATTATGGGTTTGATGTGACATTTTATCTTATTAATTATTTTACCATATTTTTTCTTTTAGTGCTATTTTAGCCCCCTCCCAAAAAAAAAAAAAACTCAAAAAACTCTTCCCAAACACTCCCAACATAGATAGAAAAATAGAGTAAGGCCTTGTTTGGGAAGAAAATTGGGTTAAAATAGTCAACTAAAAGATAAAATAGGTTAAAGTAATTAATAAGACAAAATGTCACATCTAACCTATAATCATTTCATTTTTTCTCTTACAATTATCAAATTAACTAAAAGAAAAAAATTAACCAACTTTCAAAACACAACTACCGCTTATTTTGGGAACTTGGCTAAAAGCCACCTTTTCTATTTTTCGGCATTTTAGATCATATCACCTCTATTTTTATACATTTAAAAAAAAAATACAAAAATACAAAAATAAAAAATCAATTTTTAACTTACTTCTTAAAAGAATCAACTAAAATAGTCAACTTTCCAAAGAAGACCTAAGTAAATAAATAAATAAGTGATACATAGATAAATAGTGAAATGACCCAACATAAGTAACATAGACATAGACATAGATAGATAGAGGTAAAAACCATGGTTAGTCGCAACCTCATAGAAATTATTAAAATCCGCAAGCCTGAAATTTTAGTTCTTTTGGAAACTAAGGTACCTTTTTGCAAAATGGGAAATTTCTTCAATAGATTGGGCTTTACAGCCTCAACTATTGTTGACCCTGTTGGTCATGTGGGTGGGATCTAGATCGTATGGTATACAAGCCAAGTTATTGTGCGTGCGTCCTCAATCACTCCTTAGGCCATCCATGCGACTATCCATAAAGCTGATTATGATAAATGGGTCTTAGCTGTTGTTTATGCTAGCCCTAACCCTGTTATGAGAGACCACCTCTGGGATAATCTGGAAGATGTGGCCAAAACTATGGACAAACCATGGTTAGTCGTGGGGGACTTTAATGATTTTGCTACCCAGGGAGAACGCAGAAGCTTCAACCCCAGAACTACTACTGTCCGAAATCAGAAATTCCTAGACAAAGTCAACAACTGCACCTTAATTGATCTGGAGAGCTCAGGTACTAGCATGACATGGACTAATAACCGAAAAGGGCTTGCCAACACAATGGAATGTCTTGATAAGGCTTTGCGCAACTCGGAATGGAGAACCATGTTCCTAGGAGCCACATGTTCCCGGAGGCCACTGTTCGAATCCTTCCCAGAACATACTTAGACCATTCCCCAATTCTTGTTTACACTTAAGGTATGCATCAACTCAACCCCCTTAATAGGCCTTTTCGCTTTGAAGCTGCCTGGATGACACACCCTGGTCTTATTGATATTATTAATTCTTCGTGGACTAATATGAACCATAACCTCATTGATTCCACTGTTGATGTCACCTATAAAGTTAAAGAGTGGAACAAAGAGGTTTTTGGTAACATATTTAAAAGGAAAAGACACCTTTTGGCCCGAATTGAAGGTCTCCAAAAATGTTTAGCTAATAATTTCTCTCATAATCTCCAATTTCTTGAAAAAGAGCTCATTACTCAATATAACTCTACTTTGTATCAAGAAGAAATCCTGTGGTTTCAGAAAGCTAGATTTAAACACATTCTGCTGGGGGACAGAAATACTAGGTATTTTCATATCTCCACCATTACTAAGAGAAGAAAAATTAAAATAAATGTTCTTAAGGATCAGTCTGGTAACTAGGTTACTGAATCTGTTGGTATTAGAGTTATTATTCTTGATTATTTTCATAATTTTTTTAGTGATAGCCCAATAATTCATCTAGACCATTGAAATAATATCTCTCATAACCATTTCACTCCTCAAGACAATGCTAGATTAACCAAACCTGTTTCTAACTCTGAGATTTTGAGAGCTGTGAAAGATATAGGTGCCTTGCCTTTAAAGCTCCTAGTAAAGGTGGCATTCAAGCCATTTTCTATCAAAAATACTGGCATCTTGTAGCTCAATCTGTGTGTGAGTTTGTGAATACTTGTTTCCTTACTAATCAGATCCCCAACATCATTAATGAGACTTTTATTGTGCTAATTCCTAAAGTTAACAATCCTGAGTCCGTTAGACAATTCAGACCCATTAGTTTATGCAATGTCTCTTATAAAATCATTACCAAACTTATAGTGGGTAAAATCCGACCCCTCCTTGATAATTTGGTAAGTCCCAATCAAAGTAGCTTTATCCTTGGTAGGAACAGCACTGATAATATTATCATCACTCAGGGAATCTTGCACTCCTTAAGAAATAAAAAAGGAAAAAATGGTGGTATGATCTTCAAGATTGATTTAGAAAAAGCCTATGATCGTTTGTCTTGGGATTTCATTAAAGATACCTTAATTGAATTCAAACTGAATGATTGTTAGATTAAGTTAATCATGAGCTGTGTCTCTAATAAGCATTCTTCTATCTTGTGGAATGGTGAACTTATTAAGGGTATTCATAATGAGAGAGGGCTTCGACAAGGTGACCCCCTTTTCACCCTACCTATTTGTGCTCTATATGGAGAGATTATCCAATATGATCAACTCTAAAGTGAGAGAGGGCTCTTGGAAAGGCATTAAGGCGTCTAAATCCAGCCCACCTTTATCCCATTTGTTTTTTGCGGACGATCTCATCTTTTTTGCTCAGGCTGTCCACATGAACTGTGATACAATCTTTAAGGTCCTTATTGAATTTTGTGTAGTTTTCTGGTCAAAATATTAACCATGGCAAGTCTAAGCTCTTTGTCTCTCCTAATATCTATCGAAATTTTGCTAAGTCCCTTATAGCACCCATAGTGGCATTCCCCTAACCCAAGACCTGGGCATATATCTTGGTTCCCCCTTACTTCACAAGAGAGTTACTAAGGCCACCTTCAGTGAGATTTTGGAGAAGATGAAAACCAAACTGGCAGGTTGGAAAACCAAAACTCTTAACTTAGCAGGAAGAGCCACCCTTATTCAAGCTGTCACATCTGCTATCTCTTCCTGCACCATGCAAACTATGGAACTTCCTAGACACACTTGTGATGAGATTGATAACCTCAATAGAAATTTCCTTTGGGGGGACACTAAAACACATAAGAAAGTCCATCTAGTTAACTAGGACAGTGTTTGTAGAAGTAAATCTGATGGTGGTTTAGGTATTAGAAAGGCTAGGGACCATAATGCTGCTATTCTTACTAAACTAGGGTGGAATTCTGAGTGAAAGATCAAAAATTTGGAGCCAAATTCTTCATTCTAAATACTTACACCATATCAGCTTCTTTAATTGGCCTTAGAATTCTCAAGCATCTCACATTTGGAGAGGCATTTGCAAAACCAGGGATACTCTCAAATGTGGAGTTAAATGAGTGGTTGGTAATGGTGAAGATATTTTCCTTTGGAATGATTGGTGGTGTGGTACTAAATCCTTAGCTCTAACAAATAACAACTACCCAACCAATGAATTTGACAAAGTTAAACTAATCTTGGATGAGGAAGGCAATTGGAACATAGACAGCCTTGCAACACTTGTTACTCCTCATGACCTCACTGAAATTCTTAAAATTTACAAGCCCAGTTTTGTAACATTCCCTGGTACTCCTTATTGGATTGGATCTACCTGTGGTGAATTCTCTACTACCTCTGCTTTTAAGTTTATTACTAATCTTGTTGTGGATGGTAGGGATTGGTATTGGATCTGGAAACTCAAACTCCCTCAAAAACTGAAATATTTCCTTTGGCTTATTCTAAAAGGCAGACTGCTTACCAATCATATGCGCTTTGTGAGAAATCTGACCTCTTCAGATTTATGTCCTAGATGTGGACACTCTAGTGAAGACATGCAGCATCTTCTTAGAGATTGTGCCCATTCTAAGGAACTCTGGATTCACATTCAAAATCAGTCTTGGTGGGAAGAAGGATCAACACTGCCCCTGTTTGATTGGGTGTCCTCTAACTCAATGAGCAAAATAACTTTGTCTGGCACAAAACGGTTTCTGATTTTTGTCGTTACACTTTGGCAGATCTGGAAAGATCGAAATAAAATGGTTTTTGATCAAACAATGAGCCCAGTCCATACCAACCTTTAACTCATCAGGGATTATGTTCAAGAAATCAAAGAGGCTTTTCAATCTCCTCTTCACCTCCAATTCTCTTTACCTAAGCTAATTAAATGGTGTTTTCCTGTTGTAGGCACATTGAAGCTTAACACAGATGACTGTTCAAAGGGTGACCTAGGTCAAGTAGGTTATAGAGGCCTTTTGAGGGACGAGACAGGCACTTGGCTATGGGGCTACTATGGCAAATTGAGGCACTGCACATGCTTGGAAGCAAAAATTTGGGCCATCTACCGTGGACTTACCATCTTGTTCTAGAAAGGGCTGACCAACGTAGTAATTGAAACAAATTCCGAACAAGCTATACTCCAAATTCAACAAGGGCCATACCTAAATTCTTCTCTCAAGGCCCTCATTGAAGACGTCAAATTCCTCCTTCAGAGATGTCACTGCTCTCTCCTCCATACCTTGAGAAAAGACAACAAAGTAGTTGATAGGTTAGCTGATTTGGGTGTAGCCCAAGCTGAACATGTAAAAATCTTTGAGGATCCTCCTATGGAGGTCATAACTCTCCTCATTGAGGATATGACTGGAGTGGCTGGACTGAGGGAGTAGCCCTCTGTTTGTTGTTTTGAACTACTTTTCTTCTTATTTGTTTTCATTTCCTTTGAATAAAAAAAAGAAAGAAAGATAGAGGTGGTTTTTCAAATTATAATAATAGTCTTTTTGGCCCCCAAAAATTAAAGTAAAAAATGTAAGAAATTGACCTTTTACCTAAGTACCAATAATAATAAAAATGAAAAATTAGTCTAAGGTCCCTCTCCCATTTTTAGTAATAAAAGAGATCCATAATATTATTTTATGATGTCTAAGGTCCTTCAACCCTCACACCCATATATCACAGAGAAATTTGACTCTCTTAAATCAAACTTCATTTTTCTTTCTCTACTTCAATACTGTTTAAACCCTAGCTCTCACCAATCTTCTCCTTCTCTTTCTACAAAAATGACAAACAACGGTCGACCACTTACTGAGATTGTGATTTTGAAAGGTATAATTTAATATATTGAGAAAAAAGGGTCTGATCCACTCGCTGATATGAATGTTTTTTATGATTTCATCAAGAAATCGCTGCACATTGATGTTAGCAAAACCCAATTGTTTGAAAAAGTGAGGAGGTTGAAGAAGAAGTATGAGAACAATGCTAGCAAGAGTAAAATGGGCGAGGATCGGATTTTTTCGAAGGCTCATGAACAAAAAACGTATGAATTGTCGAAAAATATATGGTTTGGTGGAGCTAATTCTGTAGGTGTTGATAGTACAAAGGTTAATGGGAAAGCAAAGAAGAATCAGAGTCAAAGAGCTATTGCAGCTTCACCAAGGGGTCGATAGTGGGAAGGAAGAAACAAAGATGCAGGTTGAGCCAAGTGTAGCGATGTCTCTCTCATAATTTAACTTGGTTTTCAATTTCTTCGTCTGTGAATTGTGTATTTTTCTACAACTTATGTTTAGCTCATATTCACTGTAATTTATGTGACTGAATGGGAATTGGTTCTTGCTCTGTTTTGTTTCTGTGAAATTTTCCTCTCAGATTTGGTTATATTGAATCTGAATTAAGTTTGTTTGTGTTAGAACTTTTGCTAAATTTGTTTTCTTGTCGGATTGTTCTTCTTTACTCTTTTGGGAATTGTTTATTCCAAGGCATATTTTGGGAAGTGATTTTGTTTTGGAATTTTTCTGGATTCCCAGAATTTCTCTGGAGAAAGAAGATGATGAACAAAGAAGATGATGATGATGATGAAAGCTTTAGGAATTTCTCTGGAAAGTTCAAAATTTCTCTGGAGAGAAATTTCTCTGGACAAAGAAGATGATGAAGGCTTTTGGAATTTCTCTGGATCGATGTTAAGGGACCTTAGACATTATGAAAATATTGAGTGTCCTTTATGCTATAAAATTTTAATACCAAGGACCTTAAAAAAAATTCCCTAAATAAAAACACATGATTATCTGATAGTTTACGTTCCCTTTAATTTATTCAATATTAGGAGTTTAAATCTTCACTAGTTGTACATAATTTATAATTTGTAATCTATCAAAATTAAAATTTGAACAATATAAAAAACAATTCACAGACATGTATATAAATGAAAAACAAAAAACATATCTAAGAATAACTAGTATGTCCACATCATATCACTAATATATACACCCCAAATAATCTATCAAATTTTCTGTCAAACATATTTGGTATAAAATTTAATAAATTATTTGAGATTCCTGCCGTGTCTCATTCAACTATGCTCAAAAAAATTAAAAGAAAGCCAGGACTTCCTACCAAAGCAAAGGATCATCATCAAACAGCAATACATAACATGGCTCACCATGTCCTTTGATCCTTGAAAAGTTAAAAATCTAATGCTAGAATATTTCCAGGGCCGGCTGAAAGCCTTGGGCAATTTAAGCAATGGCTTTAGACCTCATTTGCAAAAAAATTTCAAAATTTTCATATATAACCATAAGGTTTATTTCAGCAATTGAGTTAAAAGTCAGTTTTTTAATTTTTTTGATTCACATCATTTCTTAATTTTTTTATATATTTTAAAAAAAAAAGACCAAAAAATAAACTTTTATCCTACTTCTCAAAATAGGCATAATAAAATTCAATTATTTCTCAGTCGACTTTGATAAAGACCTCAACAAAACCAACAAAAGAAAAAAAAAAAGAAAATAAGATATGCTTCCATAAGCATAATACAAGTTCTAAAATTTTAGTAACAAGGTCCACCAATTTGGTATATGTTTGTCATATCCATACCTTTTTTTTTATTACAATAATAAGTAAAAATTCGCATTAAAAAGGCTCCATAAATTTTAAAAAGCTTATAATATATAATTTTTAAAAAGCTCACTTCAAAATAACTTCCAACCAATTCGAAATAGGTTTTATAAACTTTTCTTAATGTTCACTTTGAATTTATAAATTTTATTTATTTAATAACTTTTGACACTTTTAATTTCTTCTTTTTTCATAACTAAATATTTTAAATAACTCTCAAATTTTAGTTTTGAGAATTGAAGAGATATAAATTTTACAAGATATAATTTATTAAAAATAATAAATATTATTTATATTTAAATTTAAATTATAAAATATAAAAAATCTCACAATAAAATTTTACTCTAAACCTCGTGAAAGCTCAAAACGGCCCTGATTATTTCCACATGTTTCAAAGTTAAAAAAAGTAGAGATTTTAATAGAAACAAAAGGCTTTGTCCCTTTTACGTTCATCATATATTCAACCACCATCAAGTACCTGTTTTTTTTTTTTTTTTTTTTTTTTTTTTTTTTTTTTTTGTGATAGATCAGAGGCCATAACCTAGCTTCATCGATATTCAACCCCCATCAATTACCTGTTTTTTAACACACCAGAGGCCATAATCGAAGAAGGAAAGTTGCTCCCATGTCAACTCTGTGTTGTTGCACAAACCTGCTCCGCAATGCTCCAAATGCTTAACTTTTCTCCAGGTTAGGACCATGGCTCTCAAAATTGAGATCCAAATTGGTGAGAATCTTCATGGATTAGATTGAAAATCATAATAAAATTCCACTTTCTATAAAAAAAAAGAAGATAATAATAACAATAAGAATGATGCATATTAAAAAATCACCAACCCAACGATCCTACCTACTACTGTTCCATTTGCGATCCCGCTATAATACAAATTCTACAACAGTGTACAATCCTATGATTTGGACCACGATTTTGATAACTGGTAGAGAACAAGTGTGAAAAAGTTAGCTTCAAAGCAACAGGATTTCTAGATTGCCATTTTGCCAAGACAATGATTTACATGAGCCACAGAAAAAAGAAAAAAAAGAAAAGTAAAGGAATAACAGCCAGAGACCATAGAAAGAACTTCACCAAGGACATAACTTCTAGGATTATCACCCTGAAGTTGTCTCTCCTTTTTCAGTTCTATTTTCTTGGAATTTAGAAACTAAACCCAAGTACTAGTTATCAGGTAAAAGGTTACAAAATGTACTTTAAAGAATTGATGGCATGCTTTTCATTTCCTTTGAAGCTACCTGGTATTCACAAAGAGAATAGTACAACACATAATAACATTAATCATCTTGCCTCAGGTAGAGCCAGCATCTTAGGTTGGCATTGAGCATGGCGCAAGTGTGTTGGAAGGGAGGTTGACTCCGCCCCCTTTCACGGACAGGTTGGGACTCCTGACTGAGCTAGCTCTGCTCACGAGATTCCAATCAAGAAACACAACAATCACTGTGATGTCATCGTGGAAATGCCGACGGACCCCCCGATCGATCTTCTTCAAGTCCAAATACCTCATTTCTCTCTTCTTTGCCGCTTCTTGTAATGCAGCTTTCACTAATCTCTTAGCACTTCCCTGCATGAACGTAACTCAACAGTAAAATTTCTTTCCTATTGATGTGTTCTTCAATCATGTCACATTCAATGAATAAAAATGATATACATGCTGAATTGCCAAAATGTTTGCAGATACGATTATCCGAATTTTCAGTTTGGTGCATAAATAACCAAATAGAAAATTCTAGATATACAATTGTCTAACGTCACTTGCCATTATTTATGACCTATGAAGCACCGACACGTCCCCAGGGCCTGCGTGCGAGTGTCGGACACGTGTCGGACACAGACACGCTCTCTAACGTGTCCTCTTTTCTTTTTTTTTTTTGAATTTTTCCAATCAGACACACCATGGACACGCCGTGACACTTTCCAGACACGCGAGATGGATCAAAGCAGCCCTAACTGTGGGAGAGGAGACAGAGAAAGAGAGAAAGAGATCAAGGGAGAGAGAAAGAAGCCCTAACCTATTCAGATCAATTGAAGATGCCTGAGGTATTCTTCTTCGTCTTCTCTGTTCTTCTTTTCTTCGTCTTCTTTGTCTCCTTCATCTTCTCTGTTCTTCTTCTTCTCCTTCCTTTTCTGTTTCACTCTCCCTTTTCGTCTTCGTCTTCTCTAATTCTCTCTCCCCTCTTTTGTTTCTCTTTTTTATTTTTATTTTTGTTCTCTTTTTCCTGATTTCACCCTCTCTCTCTCTCTCTCTCTCCCCCCTGTTTGTCTCCTTTATTTTCCTGATTTCTCCATGCTCGGTTATTAGACCAATGTTACTAGAAAATGCTACTACCACCCTAGCGAACTATGTTTTGAAATGAATATTCCAAAATATGGTACACTTTCATTCTAAAACAATAAATTTAGTGATCAAAAGTAATTCCAAAAGTTTTTTCCAAGTAAAAAAATATATATTTATAATGAATTAAAATCTAAGGTGAGTGAAGTTTTGATAGTACAAAACGTCAAAAATAGGTAATAATGCTTATTATATGAATTTGTTGCTACATGATTAATTGATGTCTAATTGTTAAAAGAAAATTACTCTAAAAGTACCTTCAATTCTTATTAGGTAATCTATACAAGCCTACTCTTATCATACCATATTTTTACAATTTGCGGCGTATCACGTCCCCATTCCTGTTCCACGGACTACAACAATCCATGTTATGGTAACATAGTACTAGACCATTAAGAAAATGCTTTCATTGATTTCATGATAAGGTAACTTTATACCTCCAATCACCAATCTGATTCCATTTTCAGGCAAGAAATCAAACTTACAAAGTGTACACGATAAATAGTTGCCTTATTGGTGTTGTAACTTGTATGATGAAAGAAAATGACAATTACACAAGTCTGTATGAGGAAAACAAAAAAGCCATCAATATTCAGAGTCAAGTGTCTTACGCTGTAAGGATGATTTTGAACTATATCAACTGCTTCCTGATTGCTTAGGTGCTCCCAGAGGCCATCTGATGCAAATATAATAAACTGATCGTGTGGCTGCAATTGGTGCACCGAAATTGATGGATCTGCGCTCAATATCGGCCTTTTGATAGGTTCGCGTAGCCGAAACTTGGCAATTAATGGTTCCCTATTGAACTCAGCCTTTTTTAAATATACATCGCCAATAGATCTTGAAATCTGCAAGATAAAAATTACCTAAACATCAGAGAACACAAACACTAAAATGTTCAAGAAGCCATCATGTCCAACAATCAATGCACCTTACCATTAACACTCTGTAAAAACCATTTATCATACTAGTTAAATTATTGACCACCGACGCATCTAAAAGCTTAAGCTAATGAAAGGTAAATTTATTATTTTTATTTTCAACATGCTCTCCCACATGTGGCCAAATTTGCCTCCATAAGGGGGGCAAACATGTACATGTACAAGGATTATAATTATCGGGCAGGTGGTGAGGTTTGAAAACACGATCTATTTCTTACTTTGAAAGCATGATAAGTTGTTAGAACTTTTAGAGGTGGCAATACGTGAAGAGGCCTGTAGACTACATGAATAAAATTTGGGTGGTTTAGAGAAACAAAATGGGACAAGTCTCCAACCCTCCCTAAACGTGCAGCTCGGACAAACAGGGAGGTGGTAGAGAGATGAACAAAATGAGAGAAACAAATCTGGGATAGAGACGAGACTTGCGAGACCACCCAAGGCATAGTTCTAATATCATGTTAAATTGTTTGACCACCAAATTGTCTAAAAGTTTAAGCTATTAGAGAGAGGTGTAATTTTATTATTTATATTCTCAACAATACTAACCCTGAAAACATAAATAGAACCAAAATTTTCTCCAAGTCTCCAACTCTGAATAACTCAAAAAATGGAATAAATGTTTAAGTATCACTCACTGACAAGATCTCCAATTCCTCTAGTATTACTAGTTGCTGCCAAATGTTTATGGAAATAATACAGTTGTAAAGTCCAACAATCAAACCCTTCCCTTGCAAAGAAGAAGACTTACCTGTATAAGGCCCTTCACACGCCACACATTATGTTTTAAAACTACAATTTGCGAGTCATCCGGGTGCAAAGATTGCAGCTCCTGTCTCACAGACTCTATAGCTGCATTGTGCTCCTCTGAGAGCTGAATGGCCAGAACTTCCCCTGTTACCTTGACAAGTCTCCCCAAAACAGCACGCGAATCACCAAGGTTGGCAATGTAAAGGGTTCCATTGCAGATAAGACCAACCAGGCAGCATGATCCGACTGCTGCAATCTGTGCTGCCATTGACCATTGTCTCGTAACAAGAGACAGAAATCCCTCTTCTGTTGCTTGGAACGCCTTCCTTATTACCTCCACTGACATAGATTGTTGCTCAGAAGTAAACCCTGAAAGATTAAGAAAGAGTATCTGATCTCCAGCCCCAAGAAACACAATCAAAAGTAATCTAAACCTCATAAATTAGTTTAATTAGGTAATAAGAATACTTCAAAGTTCATGGCCTTCAATTTTTTGTCTATCCATTCACATACAAAATTCTAGGAAAGAAGTACCTAAAATGTTAAATCCTTGGATTATTCACTATTTTGAATCCATGAAACTGAAAACCTCCACTCAACCAGCCTAATACAAGTATTTGGTTCAACTGAGAAGTGATTGGATGTGATAAAAGACAACATACAATATATAGAATCTTCTCATTTTTCAATACAACCAAACAACTGTGATGGAATATAAAACACAAAATGAGTAAACATTGAATGAACTGAAAATAATTTCCATTCCAAATTCAACTAGAATTCAAGTGACTTACTCTTGAGATGCTGGAAGAGGTGTTCATTGATGTAACGTGACGTCTCGGGACCTCCATGTCCATCGTATATTCCAACAAAGGTTCCATATGGGCCCGAGTCATTCGTGCTCAGGCAACCTGACTCAATTTGGCTCTGATCCTCGAGTAAATTGTTGGCTTGAACTACAGCCATTGAAAAATCACCATTGAAATGTTGTCCTATATCTTTGTACCATAGAAGCCCATCTTGGCGACCACCAGAATCCAAACCCTTGCCAATGTATCGATCAGACCTCGGCCGAAAACAGGCCCTCAATAAGTTCATTAATCCAGATAACATACCTCATTTCACCCCCAAACCACCCTACAAATTCTCCACATCTAATAACAACTTGAAATAACTCTGACCCAAATAAACCCCAATTGTGAACTGTTCCTTCCTCTACTGCACACAAAAGAATGAATATATATAAAACTTAAAAGTCTACATCAACATCAAAAACAAGAAAAGAAAAGCTCAAAAATCAGAATTTGTAACACATCAAAACCTAACAGATCATAGAAACAACTATACATCAAAAAGCCAAATTTCTGTTCAGTTCTCAGCTTGAGAATTGCAAGAAAACTATGGAACTAGAACTTTATATGCTAAACCCATTTGTGTTTCGTCATGAAACAGAAAACCCATGACCACAATAGCCGCTAATACGAGAAAAACTTAAAAGGGGGACTTTGAAACAAGAGTGGTCAAATTCACTTTTTCCTCATACAACCTGTTTGGTCAGAAACTTCAAATCAATAAGCTACAATACAACTCAGTCAGCATAGAAAATTAGAAACCCTATTTTCTAAAATCCAAAATAACTGCATATACATATTTAATTGGAAAAGTCTTACCTATGGAATTGAAAGGTAGGAAGATCTGAAGTGAGAGAGAGAGAGAGATAGATCTGGGGATCGATGAAATCGAAGAGAAATTGAAACTGGGTTTTGATTGTTGTTGTTTTTAGTATTGTTTAGAGTATATGGAGGTGATGGAAGAAGAAAGGCAAAAAGAGAGAAAGAAGTGAATACAAGTTATGAATGAGAGAGAGAATGAGTTTTTGATTAGGCCAACTGAAACTCTGGTCTCTCTCGGCAGACAAACCCCATTAAAAACCAACTATGGAGAGCTTGAAGCCAGCAAAGCAGAGGACTAGTTTGGGCCCCACACAGACACAGTCTAGAGAGAGAAAGTAAAAATGGTAAACAGAGAGAGAGAGAGAGAGAGCAGGAGAGGAGGAGGAGAGGGGGGTGAATTTGGATTTTGTGTGAAGATGGTGTATTATAATTTCGAATACTATGGGAATTAAATATTTTAGTTAAAAAATTAAAAAAAATATTATAAATTATTATATTATTTTTTAAAAAAAATTAAAAAATTATTAAAATAATCTATTTTTAAATAATGTCTAATTAATAACCATTACAATAATTTAAAAAGTTCATTTTATATGATAAATTGATAAAATTACATATATAAAATGATCAAATCATATATATTATAATAAATAAATGATTTATTTTTAAGAATATATAAATGGTATAGATGAAAATAATCTAATAAATATCATAATTAATACTGAATAAATTTAATTTTTTATATAAGTAATTTTTTTTATTTAAGTGTATAAGATGAACTATTTAAAACATTAATATAAATTTAAATTAATTTAATAATAGGTTAATTACACATCTGAAGTAGAAAATTTTAATTTTAACAAATTCGAAATCGAGAGAGAGGGTCAATCAAATAATGTGAATAATATAATTGTAGACGGTAACTCCAGGAAAGTTTAAATTAATCTAATAATAGGTTAACTACACATGTGAAATTGAAAATTTTTATTTCAGCAAATTTGAATTCGGGAGAGAGGGTCAATGAAGTAATGTGGATTTTAATTGTGTACGGTAACTCCATGAGAGTTTAAATTAGGTTTGGTTTGAGAACAGACTATTTTAATAATTTTTTAATTTTTTATGAAAAGGTGTGTAAAATAAATAGAGAGGTAATGTGATGTGTTTTAGTTAATTTTTTGATTTTTTTGATTATTTTAATCACTTCCCAAACATAGCTTAGTCTAATAATAGGTTAAGTACATGTGAAATTAAAAATTTAATTATGACAAATTCGAATTCGGGAGAGAGGGTCAATCAAGTAATGTGGATAATGATAATTGTGTACGGTAATTCCATGAACTTTTCATGGGATGGGCTTGAAGTGAGAACACGTGTTGTTTGTTTGGGACTTCACACGTGTTGAACTTGGACACTTGGCGTTAGTTTGTTTTTGGGATACACGTGGCGTGATTTCAAAGCAACATCACAGATGTTCTGCGTGTTTTCGGGTGAACGGTTTTGCCACCATGCTACTGTTAAAAAGAAAACGAATTTTGGATTAGAGAGTCATGGATGTGGCTTAACAAGTCTTTGTATATGTAAACGAACTGAGCCCACCTGACCTGAGTTTGTTGAATTCGAATTCGGTTAGGTGATTTATGGAATTCGTTTATTAAATTTGAATTTAAGCCAATAAAGAATTCAACTCAACTTCTGCTTAACTCATTAATATTAATAAAATTTCGAGATCGGTTCATGGCTTGATAATTTTTTTTTTTATATTTAAATAAAAAATATTATTTAATATATAAATAATATATTTAATATATAATTTAAATAAAGATAAATGAGCAGAGCTTATGTAAGTTTAAACTCGCCTCGTTTACTAAACGAACTTAACCGAGTTGAGCTTGTTTATGAACATTTCAATTCATTTAGGCATCGTTTGGGAAGGAGATTTCAGGCTAAAATAACCACATGCGGACAAAACTGGCTTTTCTAGCCACAAGCAGACAAAAACTGGTTTTTGGTCTTGGCAATAACGAATGCCAAAGTAGATTTACGAAACTACCCCCATAAAAGAGGGGCATGCGTCAGCACCCAAAAAAAGTTAAAAAAAAACATTTTCCTGATTAAAAGAGGGGCATGTGTCAGCACCCACAAAATTAAATTTTTTTTTTTTGTTTTTTGTTCAAATATTTTGTAAAAATAAATTCAAACTCTATTTTATAAAAATAAATTCAAACTCTATTTTATAAAAATAGTTTTAAATATTTTAATTTTCATGTTATGTATTTGGTTATAATTTCAGTGTAGACTTCTGAAAGTAGTATGGAGTTTCAAGTTATGTGTTTGGTTATGAGTTTTAAAAATAATTTATTAATTGAGTTTTATTTTATGTGTTTGGTTACAATTTGAGTGTATAGTTGTTTTTAAATGTAAAATATTAACATTTTAAATAATTTAAATTTTTTGAATAGTTAAATTATTTTTATTTTTTTGTTAAAATAATTTTTTGAATATTTAAATTATTTAAATTTTTACGCTTTAAATTTTTTGAATATTTATTTTAAATTTTTGTTTATTAAATTTTTTACATTATTTACATTATTTAAATATTTAAAATAAAATTAAAATTAAATTAAAATTAAAATTAAATTATTTAAATTACACAGGACAATAAAATAAAACCTCACTTTTTATCATTTCACAGAAAATGAAAAAAAAAAAAAATTTAAAAAAAAAAAAAAACACATGAAAAAACCATTTGCAAAAAAAAACTTAAAATACATAAATTATTTTAAATAAAATACGCCTCATTCAAAAATATTTAAATTTTTAAAAAAATTACAAAAACGTAAATTGAAAAAAAAAAAGCGAACGACAAAAATACGCCTCATCCAAAAAGATAAAAAAAAAAAAACAGAAATTACCATTTGCCATGTAATTTACAAATAAATGAAACACATAAAAAAAAAAATGTTATTGTATAACAATAAAAATAAATAAGGCAAAAAACGTAAATTTAAGAACAAGAACTAATTTTAATGTATAAAAAAATAAAAATGACAAAAACATAAATTTAAAAAAATTACAAAAATTAAGCAAAATACGTCAAATCAAAATCCAAAATAAACAACTAAACAAATAAATATTTTACCAAAATACCCCAAAATAAAACTCAAAAATAAAAAATAAAAAATAAAAAAAATTATACAAAATATGCCAAATGCAAACCTAAAATAAAAAAATAATAAAAAAAAAAGGTTAGCAAAAAAGGGCAACTCCAAACCGAAAATATATTAAAAAAAAATTAAAAAAGAACAACAACTATTTCAGACAGTTGGCTTGCTGACGTGGACGACATGGCCCTTGCAATTAAGGTAGATGTGTTTTGGGAAGAGCACTTTGGTAAATTAATAGGAACACACCTCACCAAAAAGTCAAAAAGTCAAAAAAATCAAAAAGTCTTAGCCCCAGGTTAAAATAACCAAAAAAGTCAAAAAGTCAACCCATTTCCCAAACGGAGGCTTATAGTCCTAATTGATGCTATTTAGGCATTATTTTTTTTAATCTTTTTAAAGTTATATTATCTTTTTATTAATTAAAATAAAGCATATTTATTTGGATCTTTCCAAACATCCTCTTATTTTCAAACTATGGCCCTGTTTGGCAAGAAATATTTTAGTTTAATAAATTTTATATAAAAAAAAAGAGTAAAAAAATTAACAAATTCAATTGGGATAATCACAAAAATATCTTAGGGTTTGAGTCATCTAACAAAATAAATATTAATTAATATTTTGATTTGTTTTTAATCTAAATCATTCGTCTACTTTTATTAAGTAAAATCGACGAAAAAAAATATTTTAGTTTTTAAACTCAATATAAATTTACGTAAAATGTCTAAAATATTTTTTTATTCAGTTTAATGATTAAAATATTAATTTTTTCATCAATTTTAGTTAACAAAAATATATAAATAGTTTAGATTAAAAAAATTAATATTTAAATTGACAAAATTAAAAATTAAAATTTAATTTTATCACAATTGTCAAACCCTATGATTTTTTGTTGTAATTTTTTCAATTTTTTTTTAAAGGTCATATTGTACCCATTAATTAATCATTTTTCCCTCATATATATTCAACTAAAAAAATCATTTCAAACACATTTATTCTGCTTGGTTTTTGAGTTTTCAAAAATAAATTTTGAATCGTCAATTTGTATTTTTTTATTTTTAGTGAACTTCTTAAAAAATTTAATCATTTTTTTACTCTTTAGAAATTAAAAAAAAAATTTGTGAAAAATCTTTTTAAAAATTGCTAAATACAAAAAAATATAAAAATTCAATGATTTTTGTAATATTTTGTATTTGTTGATTTTTTTAAAGATTTTTTTCACAAAGATTTTATTTTTTAAATATATATCAATTATGCTTATCTGAAAAAATTTACTAAAATATTTTAAAAAAATCATTAAAAATAAAAATATAGATTCAAAATTTAAAAATTATTTTTAAAAATACTAAACAAAATGACCTCACAAAAAGCCAAAAAATTGGAAAACAAAAATACTAAAAAAGTCAAATTCTCAAATGGACACTGTGCTTGTTTGGCATGCATTAAAAAGGAGTTTTTTTTTTTTTTATACATACATACACTTATTTGGGTTACATTAATCAACATCTCCTCTCTATTTTTTTACCTATTTTTTTCTACTTTTTCACACATCTTTTTTTATAAAAAGTCAAAAAGTACATTTACTTAGAATATTCCAAACCACAAGAGAGTTTTGTAGGTATTTTCTTAACACACAAGTTAAATTTTTTTTAAAGTTAGTATATTCTATATGAAAGTTTATATAATAAAAAATATTGGGGGATGCACCAATAAATCCCAAATTAATAACTTATGCACTGTTTAGTCCTAAAAGTTTTCTTATAGACTGAAAGGTCCCATTACAATGTTAATAACATCAGATACAATGTTAATAACATCAGAGTCATGTTACAAACATTAGATTTCAAATATCTAATATTCATCAAATTTCAATAATGTTTGAAAATATAGGATGAAAAACATCTAATATTCATCAAATTTCAATAAATTTTGAAATTATAGAATGAAACATCAGATCATTTACATCATTTACATCATGCTGATGTAAAAATGGGACTAAATGGAGTATAAAAAAACTTTTAGGACTAAATGGTTCAACGTTTCAAAAACTAGGACTTATGGGTAAATTTTCCTAAAAAGTATATGATCCTTTTAAACATTTAATGTGTGTAAAAAAACAAGTAAACAAGGCTCAAAATAAATAGCTTTAATTTCAAAAATAGCTTTCCCATATCGTTAGATGTATCTATATAAATATTTATTATATTTTAAAAAAATAAACATTTTTAGGTTTAATCGTGTTACTTATTGTGTTGTGGTATTTTTATTATTGAATTCTTTTGGCAAATAGGTAATAAATTTTTTTTTATAATTTTTCAAAAATCATTGTAATCATATTGGTTTATTTGGTGTAATTGTTAGAATTCGAATCCTCCGTCGCACTCTCCTGTGGCGGATTCCTATCGTCCTCCAAAACGACGTCGTTTTGGAGGTTTTTTTTTTTTTTTTCTTCTTCTTTCTTTCTTTCATCTGATTGCCTACTCTAAGCAGGTTCTTCGGCACCCCCATTGCAACCACGGTCGCATTTCTAGAAAATTTGCACTTTTAACAAAATAATGCAAATTCAAGCAAGTTTTTTTTTTCTTTTATCTTTTTTTCCCCATTTTCATTGACAGCTATGAACCTAACCCATATACCACAGCAACGGCGATGGAGCGAGGCCACGAAAAATCAAAAAAAAAAAAAATCATTTGAAAGTAAGAAAAAGACCATTGAAGCTATTGAGTGATGATTTGCTTGTTGGGTTTCCCCTGTTTTCTTCTCTCTAGTTTATTTGTGTGAATTTTGAAGCTTTGTTCTTCTCTTTTCAAAACATTGCTTCAATCAACAATTTCTCTGGTTCCAGCGAAGCTTGATCGCCACTGCGAGACACATTGACAAACAGATCTATAAATTATAGATTTGTGAGACAACAAACCGATCTGAGAGACAGCGTCGATGCAAGCGCAAATCAGATATCGGAGATTTGACGCGACAGAGATCTTGAAGCGACTGTGAATCAAACAGCCCCCATTTATATTGACTATGTTGAATCTTCTAGCTCCATTTGGGACAACATCTTCACTGAATCTATGATCCTATATATATATATACGTGTGTGTATATATATAGATGACTGGGTTTGAAATGTTTGTTTGTTTTGTTTTGTGAGAAAAGTGAAAGGAAATGAGTTCAGGTTTTAAATCTGATATATATATATATATATATGTACAAAAATCTGAGAAATCTGAGAAAATATTGAAGAAAAAAATCTGGATGTTCAATTTTGATTTATCTGAGAAAATTTGGGAAATCTGGATTTTTTAATATATATATATAAATGTGATATATATATATATGTTCAATTTTGATTTATCATTTGGATGTTCAAAAATCTGGATATATATATAACCGTTCAAAATTGGATGTTCAAAATCTGAGAAATAGACCATTAAGTATATATATAGCTGTTAAATTGGATTTTCTCAAAATCTGGATACATATATAAATGTTCAAAATTGGATTTTCTCAATTCGGGACAACATCTTCACTGAATCTATGATCCTATATATATATGTATATATACGTGTGTGTATATATATAGATGACTGGGTTTGAAATGTTTGTTTGTTTTGTTTTGTGAGAAAAGTGAAAGGAAATGAGTTCAGGTTTTACCCTTAACAGCCTTTTCAAATGAGAGAAGAAAACAAGGGCAACCGAAACCCATCAACAGAGAGAGAGAGAGAGAGAGAGAGAGAGAAGAAGAAGAAAAAAAAAAAAAAAAAAAAACCCTCCAAAACGGCATCGTTTTGGAGTGCGACAGGAGTCCGCCGCAGGAGAATGCGACGGAGGATCCGGATTCATAACTGTTAGGGGCTACTTGCTCGTATGTTTCTTTCAAAATTTATTTCAAGAATTTCTGTCAGAATATTTAACTACATTTTTTGTTTATTTGACAAAAATAATTTAAATAAATCAGAAAAAAATTGACTACTAAAAAGCTAAGAAGGGTTGCTTTTGGTTATTACTTTATGATTATCAACTTTTAATTTATAAGAATTTGTAAGAAATAAGCCCAATATATTTTTGATTTTTTTTTTCTTCAAATAATTTCTATGTAAGAGTAGACATTTTTGAAGTGGAAAATTTTATTCATATATAAATTTCATACCAAATACTCCGTAAAAATGACATGGTTGCAAATAAACTCATTTTTATAGGTGCTTTATTTTAAAGTAAAATATTCATATTGACTTCCATCATTGTATATAAAAATTTTGTATAATTTTTTTTGGTTCATATATCATTATTCTTTTGAATTTTATCACATTACTTATCCTTTTAGGGGTACTTTTTTCAATAGATATTAGTAGCAAAAACATAATAAACTCCTTGGGGGTTCTAGTTACCAATAGTGTGTAAAATTGGCCCATCAGCTCGTGGCCCACTTGAAGCCCACCCGTATCTTGGAGCAGTCCAGCTCGAGCCTGAGCCCAACTCATGACCCTAGGGGGTGTGTTTTGGGGCCCGGCCTAGTCCAACTCGAAGATCAGCCCATTGGCCCGCTTGAGACCCAATGTCATTTTCAAACTATTTTGGTGGGAAATAAAATAAAATTTTACGAAAAAAAAAATATAAAATAAAAAAAAGTCAAGCTTGACCAAAGCCCACCCCAAGCTCGGTGGCCTAGCCGAAGGCTAGCCTCCCAACTTGCCCGAGGCCCTAATACTCCCTGGGCCTGAACTTAAGCTTGGGTTGTGATTTTGCGCAAGTGATTTGACGTGAACCGACTCAACTCTTTTTGAAATCCTGCTAGGCTCA
Organism: Camellia lanceoleosa; assembly: GCA_025200525.1. Lineage (NCBI taxonomy): Eukaryota > Viridiplantae > Streptophyta > Magnoliopsida > Ericales > Theaceae > Camellia > Camellia lanceoleosa. The sequence goes on along the minus strand of CM045763.1, from coordinate 204,070,729 downwards.
ACGATGGGGCAGTCCAAATCCAAGCGGGTCGGGCCATAGTCACTAGCTTGCTATCTGTTGTGTTTGGACATTTTTGCGGTATGCCGGCTTTCGATTAACTTCTGTAGAGCTCTTAAATTAATTACATTTTGGCCTTACTTTGTCTAATGAGAAGTGTCCATATAATATATAATCAAGTACTCTTTGCCTTTTTTATTGTAAATTTTGGCTTATTATGTGTTTTTGGATAGGAGTTTTGGGGTGTAATAATTTTTATTTGTTTATTTATTATTTTTTTAATATAAGATAGCAGTTTATATATTAGTAGTTAAATTACAACACAAGTTAATATCTTCCCATAAATTCGATTATAAAATTTCACTCATCTTAATATTTATGAGTGCCCTCTCTATTACCACTTAGACAATTGTTTAGAATTAGGTGTAATAAGTTAATAAATGTAATTTTTCTAGGGATTACTAGTTTTAAGAAGAAGAAAAATTGAAATATATTTACAAGAAAGACGTTAAAATTTGGGCTATCCTTTCGAAGTTAAACTTTTTTATTTTATTTGTTTAGAAGTTAAAAAGAACAATTTAGATATGTTAATTCTGCTACGTGCCCCTTTTATAGAGACTAGAAGACATAAGCGCACACGTGCAATTGAAATTGCAATGACAGGGAGATCATGGGTAAGCGTGGAGAGACTAGTTGGCAACTACACGCATCAATTTTTATAGCTGATTTTACCTTTTAATTCTTAAAGTAATTGCTAGAAGAAAAAAATAATAATAATAAAAATAAAAATAAAATCTAGTATCGTTGAGGTTATTTTGAAAATCAAAATTATTTAACACAATTCATACCAACTAACTTGTGTATTTTATGTAATAAAATAGATAGATATTGGCTTTGTTTGGAAAATGTGTTGGTTTTTTTGATTTTTTTGACCTTTTGATTATTTTAGCTTAGGCCAAAAAGTCTCGTTTGAGTTAGACTTTTTAGTTATTTTGATTTTTGTAAAAAAAATAAAATGAAATGATTATGATTCAGATGTGTCATTTTATTTTATTAATTTTTTAATCTATTTTATCTTTTTGTAATTATTTTAATCTTTTAATCCCAAAAACCTTTATGCCAAGCGAGGACATTATATTATCTTCTCTCTTTAAAATGATTGACGGACAACACCATGAAAGCACATAAACATAGATCAGCAATGATACATAGTTTTAATACTAGAATTTTAAATGTAGCTTTAGTGAAGTGGAAGAGAGAGAGAGTAAGAGAGGAGTGTGGATCCCACCTTCCATGGGCACTCTCTACATCATTAAAGCCGCATAAGAGTTCTCAAATATTATTCAAACATAGATTTTGATTCTTCACAATTAACTTTTATAACTATGGGTTGATGGAACTTAGCACCATTTGTCACGACCCAAATCCAGTATCCGGAGGTTCGGCATCGTAACAAGATAACAACTGAAATCATAACAAATTAATAGTGTAGCGGAATAAAATAAAATGATACCCAAATCTTAATTATATACCATTCAATGTATATTTCTATAACATTTTTTCAACCACCTCAAGCTAACCCTTCCAAAAATCCATTAAAATCTTTGGTTGAAAAGTGATCGAAGAACTCAACAAACAAAGGCCTCCTTGGCTACTTTTTTAGCTTTTTAGTTATTTTGCTATATTTTAGTTTTTGTATTTGGGAAGTTGAGTCGAATTTTTTGGTTGATTGTTGTATTGAAAAATGTATTTAAGGCTAAAATAATAAATTTATCCCTAAACTAAGACATTCACATTTTTCCAAAATTAGCCTAAAAGGGCAAAATTGTCATTTACTACCTGTGGTGGTAGACTGTCAAAGTGACAGTGGTAGGCTGTTAACGTGAGAGTGGCTTAGGATACTTTTTTTTTTAATATAGATTACTGGCTTAGGCTACTGTATGAGACTATTTGACTTTTTTAGTATTTGAAACTATTTTGGCTTCAAACCTGGATTCCCAAACAGTGCCTAAGTCTTGTACAAAGTTTCTATGAAATTTTAATTGTAAGTATCAATTATTGCAAGAAAATCCTAACTAGGCCTCCTCAAGTCCATGAAAATGCAATTTGGGTTTCAATAATTTTTCCAATTTCTTAATGAAATTATAGAATCCCATCAAAAAATGAGCATTTAATTACGGTGTTAAGAATTTTACAAAGAAATTAGAAAAAATCACAAATTCACCATCTAGTTGCAAGAATTTCAACAATAATAAAAAGGAAAATAGAGAAATTAACAAGGGTTTTATGAATTTCACAAAGAGGAGAAAAGGGACAGCGAGAAAGAACTAAAGAGAACAGTTGTGGAGAAAATGGTGCAGAATTGACTTTTGACATAAAAGAGAAAAAAGAAAAAAGAAAAAGAAAGCAATCAAGAAAGTAAGAAAGAGATAAAGAGAACAATTGTGAAGAAATAGTGCACAACTGACTTTTAACGTCTTTAAATTTTTGTTTTTTTGTCTTTTAAACAAATAAAACGAAAAGTTTCGGGTGTGTTTGGTAACGTTTACGTTTTCAGTTTATATTTATAAAAATTTTATAAACTGATTTTTGTTTATTTTTAGAAAAACATAAACTACAAACGCGTTTGGTAATTGACAAAATGTTTAAAAAAATTTAAAAATATAAAAAAGATTGAGAAATGTCAAGTGGTAGTAAGTGGCGGCGGAAGACGGTGGTGGAAAGTAGAGATGGTGGGTGGTGGTGGAAAGTAGGGACGGTGGGTGGTAGTGGGTGGTAGCGAGTGGGTGGTGGTGGTGGTGGTGGTGGCGGCGGCGGCGGCGGCGAATGGTGGTGGCAGGTGAGTGGCGGATGGCAGGTAGCGGTGGGTGGTGGCGGGTGGGTAGTGGTGGCAGGTGGGTAGCGGATGATGGTGGTGGTGGGTGGTGGCGGATGGGTGGTGGTGGCGGGTAGGTAGTGGTGAGTGGGTGGGTGACGGTGGCGGGTGGTGGGTAGTAGCGAGTGGGTGGTGGTGGCAGGTGGGTGGCAGATGGAGGGTGGTGGTGGCAGGTGGGTGGCAGATGGAGGGTGGTGGCGGATAGGTGGTGGTGGCAGGTAGGTGGTGGTGGGTGGGTGGGTGACGGTGGCGGGTGGTGGGTGATAGCGAGTGGGTGGTGGTGGCGGGTGGTAGGTGGTGGTGGCAGGTGGGTGGCGGATGGCGGGTGGTTGTGGTTGGTGACGGTGGCGGGTAGTAGGTGGTAATGAGTGGGTGGTGGTGTTAGTGGGTAGTAGGTGGTGGGTGGTGGTGGCAGGTGGGTGGCGGGTGGGTATTGGGTGATGGTGGTGGTGGTGGATAGTGACGGGTGAGTGGCAGGTGGCTGGTGGTAGTGGGTGGTAGGTTGTGGATAGTGATGGTAGGTAGGTGGTGAGTGGTGGTGGCAAGTAGGTGGCGGGCGGTGGATGGCAGGTGGGCGGTGGTGTTGGTGGTGGCGGCGGCGAGGGGTGGATGGTGGTGGCGAGTGGGTGGCAGGTGGCTGGTAGCTGGTGGTAGCGAGTAGTGGGTGGTGGTGGCAGGTGGGTGGTGAGTGGTGGTGGCAGGTGGTGGTGGAGGGTGGGTGGTGGTGGCGGAAGATGGTGGTGAAAAATGGTGGCAGGTGGTGGCTAGTATTGGGTGGTAAAAAAAAAAACTGAAAACTCAAAATGAAAACACATTTTTTGGCCAAATTTACAAACTGAGACTACTGATTTATAAATCAAAAATTTTATCAAACAAGTTTTTATTTGAGTTTTTAAAATTTTTGTAAATATAAACAGAAAACTGAAAACGTAAGGGTGTGTTTGGTAACGTTTACGTTTTCAGTTTATATTTACAAAAATTTTATAAACTGGTTTTTGTTTATTTTTAGAAAAATATAAACTACAAACGCGTTTGGTAATTAACAAAATGTTTAAAAAATTTTAAAAATATAAAAAAGAGTGAGAAATGGCAAGTGGTGGCAAGTGGCGGCAGAAGACGGTGGTGGAAACTGATAATAGTGGGTGGTGGGTGGCTGGTGGTGGTGGGTGGGTGGGTAACGGTGGCGGGTGATGGGTGGTAGCGAGCGGGTGGTGGTGGTGGTGGCGGGTGGGTGGTGGTGGCAGCGGGTGGTGGTGGCGACAGGTGGTGGGTGGAGGATGGCGGGTTGTGGTGGTGGTGGTGGCGGGTGGTGGTGGTGGTGGTGGTGGATGGGTGGGTGACGGTGACGGGTGATGGGTGGTAGCAAGTGGGTGGTGGTGGCGGGTGGCGGGTGGTGGTGGCAGGTGGATTGCGGATAGAGGATGGTAGCAGGTAGGTGGTTGGTGGGTGGGTGGGTGGGTGACGATGGCGAGTGGTGGGTGGTAGTGGTGGTGGTGGCGAGTGGTTGGTAGTGGCAGGTGGGTGGCAAGTGGTAGTGGTGGTGGTGGTGGGTGGGGTGGGTGTGGGTGGTGTGGTGTGGTGTGGTGGGTGGTGGTGGCAGGTGGGTGGCGGGTGATAGTAGTGGTGGTGGTGGTAATGAGTGGTGGGTGGTGGTGGCGGGTGGGTGGCAAGTGGTTGGTGGTGGTGGATGGCTAGTGGTGGCAAGTGGTGGATGGTGGTGGCAGGTGGGTGGTGAGTGGTGAGTGGTGGTGGCGGCAAGTACATGGCGGGTGGCGGGTGGATGGCAGGCGGGTGGTAGGTGGTAGTGGTGGTAGCAGCGAGTGGGTGGCAGGTGGGTGGTGGTGGCAGGTGGTGGTGGTGGGTGGGGGGTGGTGGCGCGAGATGGTGGTGGAAAATGGTGGTGGGTGGTGGCTAGTGTTGGGGGGGAAAAAAAAAAAAAAACCGACAACACAAAATGGAAATACATTTTTTGTGTTTTCATTTTTAACCAAATTATAAACTGAGACCACTGATTTATAAATCAAAAATTTTACCAAACAAGTTTTTATTTGAGTTTTTAAAATTTTTGTAAATATAAACAGAAAACTGAAAACGTAAGTGTTACCAAACAGCACCTAAGTGTTACCAAACGGCACCTTCACTTTCAAAGAATTGCAAGACTTTTACTGTCTTCTTTATAAATATGAGGATTAATTACAAATATATCCTTTGAGATTTACTTAAATTATAATTTATCTCTTGTAATTTTAGAAATTACATTATATCTCATAAGGTTTCTAATTAATTTCATAACAAATAGGTCATTTTCTTAATAAATCATCAAATTAATTAACAGTTTTTAATAATGTTAAAATTTTATTTCACTTAATAATTTAGGTAATTTTATTATTGTATAGGTGAATAGTTAGAAATTTCACTTTTTCAATTAATTCTGTTAAATAAAAAATTTTGACAGTGAGGTATTTATAATTAGGGTTTGGTTATGGTGTGCAACTTACACCTTATACCTTACACTTACACCTTACACTTACACCTTTTGTGAAAAATTAAACCTTATACTTACACCTTTTTTGAGGTTGCACACCATATGCAACCCACTTACACCTTACACCTTACACCTTACACTTACACCTTACACTTACACCTTTTGTGTAAGTGGCATATGGTGTGCACTTGCACACTTAAGAAAACTCCTTATAATTTTTCAAATCATAGGGGGTAATTTGTATTTTAAATAAATCTCAAATGGTGTATTTATAATTTATCCTAAATATAATTGAAATTGTTGCCTTAAATCTAACAATCCCATTTTTTTTTCCAACTTCTTAAAGTATTTGTTCAATTGTAATCATTGGTCTTAAGAAATTATAAAGAGATATATCATTTTAAATATTCCATTCAAATGTGGAAAACGAACTCCACAAGTTCATGTTTTGCCCCATTAAAAAAAAAAAAAATTCATGTTTTGCATCGTATTTATGTGGGGTAGTTTTAATTCCCGTTTCACTTCAAAATGAAATTAAGAAAATTGTTGCTCATGATGTTGGACGAGACTAAAGTACTGTTTGGTTTGGATAAAATAGTTATTTTTTTTCACTAACAAAAAAAGTTGTTTTTTAAGTATTTCTAAAATGCATCAATATTTCTTTATAATGTAAAAAAGCTATTTGTTGTTGTTGTTGTTGAACATCATCAAAATATATGTAAAATCTATTTACTCTAATAATTACTCCAAAAATAAAATATATCGTATAAATTTAATTTAATGTGTTGTGATTACACCCAAAATTTATCAAACTATTAAATCAGTAACCATTCTAAAATTAAAAAAAAATGAAATAAAGTGATCTTTATTAAATGATTTTTATGATTTAATTTTTTTATCATATGTTAATGAATCAAATATGATAATAAATATTTTAAAAAATAATCATTCAATCTTATTTTTTAGTTTAATAGGTCAAACACTATTTTTTTTTTGAAAGACAAAAAAAGATTGTTCCCTAGTGGTATCATTGCAACCCCTAGGCTCTAGTGTTTAGGTTAGATTACCTCAACTCATAGGACAGAACTCACCACTAGATAAGAGGGGAACCTACCAACTCCAGTATTAGAGGCATAGTCACAAACAGAGTACAATATGATCAACTTCAACCATAAATAAGATACGTTAATTATACTCTCCAAAAATCAAATCTTGCACACCTATGCGGAAGGCCAGCGCCTTTTCACTCCGCCACCATGCCACCAGCGCTAATGAATTAAAAACACTATTTAATCGGGTACTTTGGGAGCTTGTTTTGAACCTTAGTTTGTCAATTTGTTGGAGAAGGCAAACCAATTGAGAAAGCAGCCAAAACGAGCATTGGATGGCCATACTGATAGTCCCACTTTTGGGAACTCATATGGGTCATGGTCCTACAACATTACATCTTGCAAGGTTTAGTCACATGTCCTTTTTAATTTTATCAATATTTAGGTCCTCCCTATCAAAAATCTTAGAGATTCCTTGTGTAATAAAACCAAAAATTAAAAATAAAAACAGAAATATAAATCATTAATTATTTTACCAATTACTAGATGTGTATAGGGTCAACACATATGTAATTAGTTTGTAAAATAATTAATAGTTTAATTTGTAATTGTAACAAAGCTTTCAATAAAATAAAATTTTCAATTATTTTTTAAAAGTCTAGCTTATACCCTATGATTGCAAAAAATTATCCTATAAGTCTACCCTATATCCTATGGATATGTCTTTTCAAGTATCAAAAGTCATATAATTAGTTTCTCTTATATTTTAAACAAAATGATTATGTATCCCCTTCTTATAAGATAAGACATACAACCAATTTGATAGGTGAGACCTGTCGGATAATTTTTGTTTGGTTAAGTTTTTTAGAAATTATTTGACAATTTTAAAATTAAAAAAAAAGATATCTTAAATTTTTAAAAATTATTTTAGTCCCAAAAGAAGAATCGTATGATTTTTTTTTTCTTCATATTTTCATATTTTTTTCACTAAACTAATTTTGGAAAAATCTTTAGAAAATAGATTTTGATTTTTTTTTTAAATGGAAGTTTTTTAAAATTTATTTACAAAATGTAGATACTTGTTGAACTTGTTTTTTAAATTATTGTTTCATGAAATCAATTTTAAAAGAAAACTTTAGTTTGAAGAAATGTTGTAAAAATACGATTTCAATGAGTTTTACAATAAATTAAGATTAATTTACACTTTGCACTCTATATCAAATCTCACATTGGCTTCTTATTTTTCAATTAGCCAATTGGGTTTGGTCCTATCTGACCCATCAATCTCTTGCATTTTCAATCATGTTGCAATATGACTATTTAGTGTTAAATTGCTTAACAGAAATTGTCATATTACCCTCATATGAGTCATTTTTAGGATAAACATAGTGTTTTTTTCTCCATTTTTTTACGTCTTCTATATTTCTCATAGCATTTTCTCACTCTATTGTATTTTCTAAACTCATCACCACTGACCCTTTTTGTGTTGGGTTTAGAAAATACAGTGAAAAAATAGAGAAGATGAAGAAAATGAAAGAAAATTATACTTTTGTCCTAAAAATGTCTCATGTGAGGGTTACATTATAATTTCTATTAACCAATTCAATACCAAACTACCAGAATGATTGTAAATGTAATTTACTGATAAATTAATTGAAATTGTGTACTAAAAATATAACTTTAATAAAGACTTGTGTTGAAAACGCAAATTTAGTTTTAGACAAGCTGAATGTCAAAAAGGGCATGTATTTGGTAAATACCTTTTGAAACTGTCTGTGGGAGCCGGGTAAAATTAATTATTAGTCAGCAAACAGGGCACATTGAAGCCCATCTTTGGTGGGCCAAATTCAGCCAAAGCCCATTGGGCTCCAACGAGTCATTGCCGAGTAAAATGCAAATGGGTCGAAGAGTATCAGGAGTTAAGGATATCTAGGCCGTATGTTTGAGCCAAGTATATTAGATAAGTCGGCATGAACCCCCACTTTAAGTGGGCCCCAACTGTCATTTTCTAAGGAATATAGTAGAGAAGTGGCTTTTGACATAGCCATGATAAAGGACTAAGCTACAGGAGAGAGGATCTAAGGAGAAAGACTATAAAATGAAAGCAAGGTGAAAGAAAAAGGTATGTTCTAACAAGTTGCACTCTAAGAAACTAAGACACTTCTTCTTTCTAAAGAGTCTAACTTGTTTGTCAGAGTGCTAATTTTGACACTCTTTATTCGAGCTTTTCTTTTGTAATAGGCAGCAGCACAAGGATCTTTCAAGGACTTATTTGGAGTGAAGGAGTATTCTAAAACCACTCCTCACACTGTTCTAAAAAGAGCTTTAAAATGTAATCTTCCATCATTACTGATGGACTAATTTGAACTCATCTTCAACTATAGTTAGTTTTTATCCCGATCTCTCTCTTGTTGAGGTATATTTGTATTTAAATTTCTTTTGTCCCTATATTCTAATTTATTTTTAGTAATGATAAAGTGAAAATTTCAAAATACTTAAATCATTAAACATAATTGTATAATTAGAATACATTGGGTTTATTTGGTGTAATTTTTTTTGTAGGTTGAAAATCAGAAAAGGAGAAGCATAAAAGTATCCATTTTCCGACTTCTAAATAATCAATTTTTTTTTTTACTTTAATGAAGTTATTTCTATTTCATAAACTTTGTATGCTGAAGTTATACTAAATAGACAAACACAGACTTTTTAAAAAATTTAGAAGAATTTAAAGGGGGAGAATCCTGTGCCAAATCCTATTCTCTCAATACCACGCATTTATTGAGATAAAAGACCTGGATTCAGAGCAGTTGAAGGAATAAGGACATACTTGGCATGGTGGGGGCACCTTATCTTCCATCAAATTATGAACTTGCCCTACTTATATAAACTGCTTCTCTTCTCCCCTGTCATCTATCAAGCTTTTTTACATTATTGGTATGCTATGCTATGGATGGTCATCACTCATGAGATAGTGATAGCACAACTGCAAAGAAAATGGTTGGAATGAGTTAGAATAATGCAGAGTATTATTTCAAAAAAAATTATGCTATTTTATTATATTAGTTATATCATTTTGTGTTAAATTATATATGAACGAATTTATAGTGTATAATTCTAAAGTTATTGGGGTACTGTGAATTCGATTAAGTACTAGATTTTGGTTTTTCTTCACTATTGACATGTTGTTCTAATTTTTTATGTATTTTATAGTTGAGAGGTAACAACTATTTTTTTTGGGTACCTTTTAACGTTCTAATCATAGTAAAAATCGTTACAACCATGACATAGTTATAGCTTTGAGTGAATTACGTAAATATTTGTGTTTTCCATATATACATGTTTTCGTTTCATGTTCTTGTCTTTGTTCATATTTGTATTCGTGTCTTACTAATCTTGTTTAGGTATATCAATTTTTAACAAAAGTCAAAATTATGAATTATTGTGGTTATATTATGAAACTGCCCCACAGTAATTCTAGCTCTGGAAGGAATGAAATTATTGAAAACAAATTAGTATAGATCTGTCACTTTCTCTATGGCCGGTCTTGAGGTGAGGCGACTAAGGGGATTGCCTCGGATCCTCAATTTTGAACAAAATTTAGGGCCCCCCCACTAGAGGAGTGCATCATGTCGTGTTATTTTATAATTACTTTAATATTAACTAAATTCATTTATTTTCATGTTGTCATATGGTATTTTTTTGATTCGTGTCCGATTGATGTTTAATGTGAAAACTTTCACTTTTAGTTAAAAATAACTTAGCAGGTGTATGGAGAGATTAAAATTTTTCCCATAAGTTAAATTTTATAAAATTTATTTCTCATAAGTTGAATTTTATAAAATTTATTCCTACTAAATAAAATTATTCATAGAATGTTTGATTTTAATTCAATTGCATTTTATTACTATATATTTTTTACTAGATTGACTCTAAAATAGATAATAAAAAAATACATATCTTAAATGAAAAAAAAAAGATATTAGCCTTAATTATTATTTTACATATTTTTTTTATTCAGTTAGATGGAGTTAAATAAAAGATTAAAAAAATGTCATGGCATCCCTTAGTGAATATTAAAATATATAACTAATAATCTATGCTATTGAATCGTGTCATACTTGGATTCATGTTGAAAAATAGTCAACCTTAACTTGCTAATTTTATATATTGCTTGAGTTGTGTCGAAAATTCTCATCCTTATCCCCAATTAATTTTAGTTATTATAGCATTGGTAAGCTAAAAAATAAAGATTTGATTCAATTAATTGAAATTCAACTATATATTTGTTATCTAAATTTTGTTAAATTGTAATGCAATAAAAATAAATTTTTATCCTTTTTTTTTTTATTTAAACAAAAATTTTTTTTTTTAGGTAATGATATATGAAAGACCCAATTTAAAAAATTCGCCTTAAGCCTTTAATAACTCAGGGCCGGCGCTGATTTTGTCACCAAGAATAACAACAAAATGTGGATTTATGTTATATATATTTGGTCATTTGGCAAAGTTTATTCAAGGTTATAGAATTTGTAATATGAAGAATTTGAAAGAACAATCACGAATTCAATTTAAAAAATACTATATATAATCTTAGTTATATATATATATATATATGTGTGTGTATTTGTGATTTGTTGCGTAGATTCACCAAAGAGTTGAAAAAAATGGGAACTTGACTACTTTATTTTTGTTTTTTAAAATTTGCCTTTTTGGGTGATGATGATATTATTCTTATCGTTATAGAGGCTTACTTTGCTCAAAATTAAATGGAAAAAGCTTCAGACCCCCAGTGGGGGTACTGGGGGTCACACGGGATTGGTCCAAAAAAAATTTTTTTTTTTTTTTTTAGGCTTTCAGCGAATCCGGTGCTGCCACGTCACTGGGGTGCCACCCCCAGTGGGGGTCCGAATCACTGCTCAAATTAAATTAACCACTTTGTAGGTACCATTATTATCACTAAAAATAAAGCATTGGCTATTGTTGAAATTAGTAACCACCCAAATAAATACGTTTTCCATCTCTCAAATGCACTTTGCTTACTTACCATTTGTCAAAAGTGCACCAAACACGTCATGGATTAACATTAGCTTTTTAATTTTTTTGGTCTAAAATATGATGTAAAAAAAATTAATATATTTAGAATAATTTTTTAGTTTTTTATAAAAAGATGTATAAAAAGTAAAAATAAAAAGGAAATTTTGACTCTTTGATATAAATTATTGATTTTTTAATTTTTTTAATAACCTTTTGACTTTTAAATTAAACAATAATATTGTTAAAAAATTTAAAAGTTATTAAAAAGTCAAAAAAACCAACAACCTAAAAGCCGAAAAGTGAACCTAAAAGCCTAAAAGTTTTAAAAGCCTAAAAGCCAACAATTTAAAAGCTAAAAAGTTACTTACCTTGTTTGACAAAATCACTTTTTAATTTAAAAGTTAAAAAGTTATTAAAAAAATTAAAAAGTCAATAACTTATACTAATGAGTTGTTTGGAGTATTCTAAATAAGTACACTTTTTGATTTTTTAAACTAAAAAGTTGAGAAAAAATATAGTTGTTTGGGATAACTTTTTGACTTTTTACGAAAAAATGTGTATTAAAATATTATATAAATTAGTGTATAAGGAAAGATTGGAATAAAATAGGCTGTACGGTAGGATGAGGTAAGGGACAACGTGCAGTGTATAGGCTAAGAGATGATTTCCTCATTTTCGGGCAATAAATGGACGGTGCTATTCAGCCCGTGGGGGCCAACCACGGGTCGCTTTTTGCTAATTGGAACCGTTTAATATGTCGAATTCGTCGAATATTATATGCTTGTAAAAAATCACATTGATCGGATATCGATAACTATCTGATCGGATTAATTTTTTTTAACCGTTAACTATGACACCATCCATTTTTTATACAAAACTGATTTGATCATGTAGTTAACAATATCCGATCAACGTGATTTTTTACAAGCATATAGTACTCGATGAATTGTATACATTACACGATTCAGATTATCAAAACGGGACCCGTGATGGACCCCCATGGGCCGAACATCATCGTGTTGTTTGTGTACCCCACTTGCGTAATTTTTTTCCAAAAAGTTAGCTCGTGCCTGTGGGACGTCAGTTCAGTTTGTAATAATTTAATGTAAAATTAATTTTTTTATATTTTTTTTGGTGAATAGTGATAGCTTTTTAACTTTTTTAGTAACTTTTTGACTTTTTGAATTTTTTTAAAGATTCCAAACCAGGCCTAAAAAAGTCAAAATTTTCATTTTTTCTTTATTTTTTGCACATCTTTTCATAAAAAATTAAAAATTTATCCTAAAAATATTAATTTTTTTTACATCATATTTTAACTAAAAAGTCAAAAAATTAATAAAAAAGTCTATTCTCAAACGCGTCTCACTTGTTTCCTTTATTCACAAACACTATTGTCTCAAAAATATTATTTAAATTTTTTTGGATAATATATTCGTAGTATAATGTGAGATCTAACCCTGAAATGAATATAAATAGTAAATTAATGTTTCTGAATAAAATTTAAGATAAATTTTTGAGATTGTAATATTACTCCATCCAATTACACTAAAAAAACCAAGGGGAAAAAAAAAAAAAAAAGAAGAAAAGCGACACCACGTTGCATTCCATCTAAAAAAAAATATATAAAAAAAAACAACTTTGATCGTCAACTCATCCTCAAATAAGGCTGAAAAACCATAATCTATTTGCATTTAATTTCTTTTGATTTATTTAATTTTTATTTATATATAGAGAGAGACACTGGAGCTACATAGACAAACTTTCCTTACAAACTGATATGATAATTGAATTGTTCCTATTATTTAATTTCAATAAGTCAATTTCAAATAGTAATGCTATGTTAATCTAGTTTGTAAGAAAAATTTATTTACATAAAATGTTTTCCATATATATATATATATATATATGCATATTAGTGATAGATATGGATGGCAAGTGGAAACATTCATGATTCCTTCATAGATAAACTATTTTTTGGGGAAAATGTTTTATGCATAAAAGTGGATATATAAAAAAGCAATGGGAGATATGTCCCCTTTACCTAACAAATATTTTTCACAAAGGACAATCCATTCTTTTAAAGAGCCGTTTGTTTTTCGGCAGTGGAAATTAGAGAGGGAAGGTGGTAGGACCTAGGACCATTTAATGGTTACTTAAAGTTATTATTAAATTTAAATTTGGTAAAAAAATTACTTATTTTTCTATTTTAACGATTTATTAAATAGGTATCAAATTCAGAATTAATTTTTTTTCATCAAACTGAGAATCAATGTACCTTTCATCAAATCATTATTTATAACTGTTTGATTTTCACCACCGGGTGTCTCTATGGATGTCTCTTTAGATGTTTCCTAGATGACCATCTCAAGGTAAAAATTTATAAAAAAATTACACTGATCGGTCAAACCCTTGGTCGTCCTTCCGGTCGTTCACCCAGTCGACTCCTCGGATGACCACCTCAAGGCAAAAGTTTGTGAAAAATTTACACTGACCGATCGACTAGCCAAACATCTGCCAAGTTATCTATCCGATCGATCGGTGTTCTGATAAAACTTCAAAAATTTCTATTAAAACACTTGATATCAAATAAAATTTTTACTCAAATTTAATAAAATTTTTAATACACCGTTAAAAATGCTTTAAGAGGACCAAGACATGGCCATACAACTTTACTCTATAATTTATAGGCTCTGGAGCTTAAAGAGTGCCACGTGTCCCTTGTCATCCCCATTTCTCTGCCACCTCTTTATCATTACACACACCCCTCATTCTATAACCATCTATGCTATTATATAAAATCGACCTTTCAAAAGAAGAAAGTTTAATCCGAATTTTTTTTCTTCAAAATTGTTCTTATGTGATTATCTTTATCTAATTGTTAAAATAATTCTTTTAAATCTATTTCTAATTTAATTTAGTAATTTATCTAATTCACACATACATAATGTGTGCTCACACATGTAATACATACATATATACACATATATATCTTGAGTCTCGTTTCAATAAATTATTAATAAGTTGATTCGATAATCGTAATTTATTTATTTTATTTCATTTGTTTGGGAGAGAAAAAAAAAAAGATGATCGAATTTGAAAATAGTTCAAATTATCGAAACAGAATCTATAATGAACTTTACAGATCCAAACAATTTCCAATTTAGATAGTGGATTGGAGAGAAATGCAACCTTATCAAATTTATCAAAGAATGGATAAATCTAACACAGTTTTGGAAGAGAAATCATATTTGAATGACTAGAAAATAAACAATTTGGACCCACCATTGATATCATATATGTATGAACCATACCATCCATGTATTTTAAAGGTGAACTTTGCTTCTTAGGGAAGATGGGCATATGAAAAGATAGCATTTCAAAATGGCTATGGAGGGTCCAATCATATCATGTCTTCTTTGATTGGAAGTTAGTTAGTCCATATAATAGATGATATAATCGGAATTATTAATTAATTAATGGTGCTAGACCGATCATGTGTGCAGTGGCTTGTCTCAACCACCAGATGTTGACATTGCAGAAGATCTTCTTCTTCTTCTACTTGAATCAAATCAATCTATAAGAAAAGGCTTGAAAGCCATTGATATTCATGCATATGTCTTAAATGAAAAACAATGTACTAGTCTATATATATGTTAGTTTATACTGCATTGATAGATGTGGCCCTCCAATCAATTAAATGGTTTTTTCTTTTAAGATAAATTATTTGGTAGGTCTTAATAATTAAACTTAATTTTTATTAAGTCTTATTAAAAACAAATTTTAGTAAAATAATCAGTAAAAATTAATAATTAGTGATTTTTTTTGTCACAATTTTTATAAATTGTCGCTGAAAAATTAATAACATTTTTCTGTGACAATTTTTTCAAACTGTCACTGAAAATTAAAAATTAATGATGTTTTATTGTAACTATTTTTTTAAATTGTTGCTAAAACTTATAATTAGTGACACTTTTTGTGATAAACTTATAATTATTAATTTTTTGTGACTAAAATTAATAATTAATGATTTTTTTAATAGTAATTAATGAAAAATGTCATCAATTATCATAGGATCTATTAAACACTTATTAAAACCTATACGTAAGTCCCTTTATATTTTTTTGTTTTTATATAAGAAGACATCAATAGTAGGCTAGGCCTATTACTAAAGATGTTGTAGATTGAGCATCTAAAAAAAAAATATGTTGTAGATCGAAAGAGTGGTTAATTAATATAGAAGTCTTATATATGTGTGAGAGAGAGTACATGTGTTCTAAAGAGGAACAAAGTGGCTCGGTGGTAGCTCATGTGATTGGATTTGGTCCTCAAAAACGAGAGAGAGAGAGAGAGGGCGAGAGAGAGAGGAGTGGAGCAACTGTTGAGCCTTGTTGTATAGTAGACCCGGTTGTGCCTGAAACAACACAATTTTGTGCTCTTAAAGCACAATATTAATACACATCTAAGTTCAAAATGACGTAATTTGATAAATTTAAATGCAATTTAAGAAAAAGCATTTGATCCAATCAGGGATATTTTTTGCGTTTTATTTAAAACACTCACAAAATTAAAATGTAATATATATATATATATATATATATAAGAGAATAATTGATCCAACAGGTACATTTTTTTACACTTTTTTTTATCTCACAAATTTAAATGTAATGAAAGGAAAAACATTTGATCCATAACCCTAAACAGCCGACAATAATAATAAAAATAATAATAATACAACACAAAACTAATAATAATAATAATAATAATAATAATAATAATAATAATAATAATGGCAAATTACACTTTACTCTCTCAATTATCACCATTTTTACTGTACTCACACAAACTTAAAATTAATACAATGTATGCTCTTCATCTTTTGAAAATTTTCAATCTAACTCTTATGTCTCCATTTTGTTAACAAAATAAATGAAAAATGTGCATATAATGTGCGCATGTCATATTTCTGACAGATCTTTAAAGGATATTTCATCATAAATATAATATATGCACGTTATATGTACATTTTCTGTTTGTTTTGTTAACAAAATGGGGGACATAAGGGTTAGACTAAAAATTTTCAAAAGATGAAGAGGGTAAATTGTATTATTTTTTAGTTGGAGAGGGTAAAGTGAAAAATGATGATAGTTGAGGAGGTAACGTGTAACCTATATCTATATTATTATTATTATTACTTATTATATTAAGTGAAGATTAGATTTGGTATCTAAATATTCGCTTGCTTCTCCTTATGTTACGTATATTTCATTTTTATAAAAAATTAAATAAGTGGGAAAGAGTGACACTTAAGTCAATTAAAAAAATGGAAAATGATTTGTCCCCTTAAAAAAGTCTTTCCTAATTCCCCTAATGTCCAAAACGACGTCGTTTTGAGTAATTTTTTTTTTTTCCTTGGTCTAATATTTCGGGAGATTAGAGGGCCAAAAATTAAGACTCCCTAGCACGGTCCTTAAAAAAGATTCTTATCACTTGAATAATATACAATATATAATAAATATTTTATTTTATTTTTATTTATTTAAATTATACACATATTACGTGTAACGTGACAGGACGATAAGGTACGATAGTCACTCCATATCTCAAAAACAAGAGAGAGAGTCAAAAGACTTACCTATACGAAGAGAGAAATTTGACAAAAGTACTATGAGAGAGAGAGAGAGAGAGAGAGAGAGAGATACAAGTTGTTGATGGTTTGAACAAGGAAATTTGAGGAGGAAATAACAAGGGCTAGTACCAGCCTCCCTTAGAATGACTTCCACCATTTATAATTAGTTTATGTTTTAGGAAAAATTACTATTTAGACATATTTTCTAAAAATAATTATTTATACATAGAAAATTTTATGATTATAATAATTAAAATTTATAAGCTTTACCATTATTCTGAAAACAAAAATTCCAACTATTACACCAATTTGTTATTTCCCCAATGTTTTATCCTAAAACAATAAGAAAAATGATATATTTACATAAATTTTATAGATGATTGTATTTAAGAATGATGTAATAATAATATTTTTAAAAATATTAATTATTTTGGCCAGTATTCTGCTTTTAAAATGACAAAATCAAAATTTATTATAATTTTGTATTAATTTTTTTATATAATTTTTTAGAATTAACAATACAAAGGTATCATAGCTATGTGTTATTGGGTTCCTATAAGTTTTGGTTTATTTCTTTCCATTACATCACTTTGACCACTGACTTGGAATGTATGGACCAATTTTTCAAATGAATAGTTAAAAACTTCCCTCGATAGCTCCCTTTGAGCCAATTGCATGCGAAAGTCAAATCTATCTCTATCTACAATGATGTACGATTTTGTTGCATATGGCAACGTTAAGAAGTGGGGGAGCATCACACTAATCACCTAATAATCTCGGATTAACGTTAGACCACTTTCATATGATGGTTCAGACGAATAAAAATGGTAATTGAGAGGGTAATTTATATCCATTATTGGGCCGAGCTAGGTGTTGGGCCGAGCTAGGTGTTGGGCCGAGGTCAGCACAAGAATGGAAGACTCTCAGTGAGAAAGGTGAAGTATGGGGTAGTCCGGTTCCAGTTGGTAGACCGGTCGTGGGATTATATCGGTTCTTATATGCTGGTCCGGTTGCGTGTTGACACCGGTCCGGATTTGTTAGTTCGGCCTGGCCGCGTCCTAGTCCGGTTGAGTTCTCTTATGGATAGCTCGGTTGTGGCATTGGAAACCGAGGTAAGAGAAGTAAGGTGAAGGCCGGACTGTGTGTGTTACTCGGTTGTAAAGGAGTTCGTAGTAGTAAAAGCCATCTCACTTGGCTTATGCGATTGAGGTGTTGAAGATGAGCATTATCTTCTAGGAAGAGTATGAATCCTAGAAGGACTCTACGCATGGAGGAATGTGAGTTCTGGAAGGACTCTTTGCATGGAGAAGTTAGAGTCCTACTAGGACTGTGCCACGTGAAACCTATATAAGCTCACCAATGCCACCTTTGCCAAGGTAATACATTTTTTACTTCCTGAATACTCAGAGCTTTTGCCTTCTTGTCTTGCTTACTGACTTAGGCATCGGAGAGGTTTCCAAGACACCCACGCCACGGCTCACGTTTGTGTTTTCAGGTGGTGGAACGACGACGTATTGAGAAACGCAGACTTGATCAACAGGATTATACGAGAAGGTGAATTTCTTTCCCGTACAGTAATTATCACTACTAAAAACTTGACTTTTTGCGACGGTCTCAAACGTCGCAAAATGTTTATATATCGTCACAAAAAACTTTTTGCGATGGAGCAGCGACGGAAAATGGGGGGTGGCGGAAAGGGGCGTGACAAAAAGTATTTGCGACGGTTTCATTCTTGTTGCGACGGCTAATCAATAGTTTTTGCGACGGTTTCGCCTGACACAAAAAAGGGGAAAAATGGCATTTTTAGTGACGATGTTGATTGCCGTCGCAAAAAATCTTTTTTAGCGATGGTATTTGCCGTCGCAAAAGGTATTATTAGCGACGGTCTAAAACGTCGCAAAAAAAATAGTATTAAGTTAATACCGTATTGGCAATAGTTTAAACCGTCGCAAAAGATTTATTTGTGACAGTTGAAACCGTCGCAAAAGATTGAAACTATTATGTATATGCGACAGGTTAACCCGTCGCTAATAAAATATAAGGAAATGAGAATTACATTAGCGACGGTTTATTATTGTCACAACAAAATTATTTTTTATAAAATCATATTTTATTAAATATTTCCTATACAAATTATTAATATTTTTAAAAATACATCCACATCCACATCCACATCTAAATTCACATTCAAAAAATCATATATACCAAGAATAATATATGTACCTTGTAACAATTGTCAATCAAATATTATTTACAAAAATATATAAAATAACTTCTAACAATACTAATAATTTTTGAAATTCAAGAACTCAAATTTTTAGTATCGACAATAGAAATAAAAAAATAAAAAAATAAAAACAGATATAATGTAGCTTGTTTTGATATCAATAGTAAGCTCCCATATCGATATGCGAAGATATCACATACTCAAAAGGTTTGCATCTGCGAAAAGAAACAAAAAAAAAAAAAATCATCATTTACAACATAATTATTTTCAAGCTTACAGAAAATGTAAAACATTTGATATTTTTTTCAAAAAATAAATAAATAAATAAGATTGTAAACTCTAATATCGATATGCGAAGATATCATCACGTACTCAAAAGGGTTGCACCTGCAAAAAAAAAAACCAAAAAAAAAAAAAAATCATTTACAATATAATTAATTTCAAGTTTACAGAAAATGTAAAACATTTGATGTTTATTTCGATAAATAAATAAATAAGATTGTAACATATACATGAATCGAGCGCCACACAATGTATCTTCCCACAGCTTCTCCAACTGTTCTTAGACATCGGGAAGTTGTTTCCAAAACAACGTTCGGCTTGTTCGCTTTTAAAACAAAAACTTTGCAAAATCCAGGTCCAATTGGAACTCCATCAATTTCACACAACGGATCAACACTAATAAGAAGTCCCTCCGCCAATTGGACTCTTGGTATTACAGAACTCTCCAAAGAAGCTTTAATTACGTCCTACAATGATGATAATACTATTAAAAATAGGCAATGATTGTACACAATGAGCTATAATCTATAACAATAATCGAATAAACACAAAAAGAGTTTGTAAAGAAGAAGTATTGATCGAGTTCCGTCTTCTCCTACAAGTCATGTGTGCCAAGTATGTTGCGCGTGTCAAGTTTCATTGACATCCGAACCCGTTTGAGCATTTAGTATGTCAACCAGTTTAGAGTTATTAAGTAACAAATTTTCATTAATGGAAATTAGGCTTTAGATTCAAAACCGGGAATCGATTTCGAGTTCCGTTTTATCCTACAAGTCATATGTGGCTAGTATGTTGTACGTGTGACGTTTCGTTGACATCCGAACCCGTTTGAGTATTTTCGTGTGTCAACTGGTTTAGAGTTAATAAGTAACAAGTTTTCATAAACGGAAATTAGGCTCTAGATTCAAAACCAGGAATCAATTTCGAGTTCGTCTTATCCTACAACTCATGTGTGCCTAGTATGTTGTGCGTGTCAAGTTTCGTTGACATCCGAACCCGTTTGAGCATTTTAGTGTGTCAACCGGTTTGAAAAAGAGTTATTAAGTAACAAGTTTTCGTTAACGGAAATTAGGCTCTAGATTGAAAACCGGGAATCGGTTTCGAGTTCCGTCTTATCCTCCAAGTCATGTGTGTCTAGTATCTTGTGCGTGTCAAGTTTTGTTGACATCCGAACCCGTTTGAGCATTTTAGTGTGTCAACCGGTTTGAAAAAGAGTTATTAAGTAACAAGTTTTCATTAACGGAAATTAGGCTCTAGATTGAAAACCGGGAATTGATTTCGAGTTCCGTCTTATCCTACAAGTCATGTGTGCCTAGTATGTTGTGCGTGTCAAGTTTTGTTGACATCCGAACCCGTTTAAGCATTTTAGTGTGTCAACCGGTTTGAAAAAGAGTCATTAAGTAATAAGTTTTCATTAACGGAAATTAGGCTCTAGATTGAAAACCGGGAATCGGTTTTGAGTTCCGTCTTCTCCTACAAGTCATGTGTGCCTAGTATGTTGTGTGTGTCAAGTTTCGTTAACATCCGAACCCGTTTGAGCATTTTAGTGCGTCATTCGGTTTGAAAAAGAGTTATTAAGTAATAAATTTTCATTAATGGAAATTAGGTTCTAGATTCAAAGCCGAGAATCGGTTTTGAGTTCTGTCTTATCCTACAAGTCATGTGTGCCTAGTATGTTGTGCGTGTCAAGTTTCGTTGACATCCAAACCCGTTTGAGCATTTTAGTGTGTCAACCGGTTTGAAAAAAAGCCATTGCGTAATAAGTTTTCATTAACGGAAATTAGGCTCTAGATTCAAAACCGGGAATCAGTTTCGAGTTCCATCCTATCCTAATATTTATAATATAAGAAATCTAATATGGTTACAATAATAGTAAATACAATATTATTTATAGTATAAGTAGTGTAAACTATCAAAAAATATAAACATGGTGAACTGACATGTCTATTCAGAAAGGCACAAGTACGATAGGTTATTTTTAAGCAGACTAAGCATCTAACAAAGTAACCACAAGAATGTAATATTTGGAACAAACAAAGGAATTAGAAATCATTGCAAGCTACGTTGTTGTAGCTCAAACTAAAATAGAGTTATGTTAGGGATCCCAAATAATCAACCAATTTTTCTACCAAACCTCTCACATGGGTGTGGGACCTACACCCATGTGAGAAAGACATGGAAGTGTAACACAGTCATACCTAGCTTTACCAAGCTTGGAATAATAAGAAAGCAAGACCTGAACTCATTAAACCACGGTTTTTCATTGTGGGCAAATAATTTTTCCTCTTCTACTTACAATGAGAATTATAATGTCAATGACAACAATAAGGTGGTGCTCAGTGAATTTATCTCACTCATAAAAGTCCATTAATTGACTGCAAATTCGCAGCATTTCTTCTTCTTCTTCTTTATTTTTTATTTTATTTTATTTTTTGTCATGGTCTGCTAATGATAGTAGTCATCCTCTGTAACAAACTACATCCAAACCCTCTTCAGCATTTCTACATCTTTTATAGCTTCATAACCTAACCTATGCTCACTTCTCAATCAAAACCAACCAAGTGTGCTGCCATAGCTAGTAAACTTAAAACCAAGTATGCACTTAGCTACGAACAGCACTGACTATAACTACCTTACTATCTAATGCTTCATAACCTAACCTATGCTCACTTCTCATTTTCTTCACATGCTTGTTTGCTAGCTAAACATTATGCTCTGCACAGCAAACCAAGCCATCTCACATCAATGTGATAAAATTGTGTCAGTTACAATATATTTAGACACTCTACCCAAAAAATTGTGTAAAGCAGCTATAGAACAGGAAACTGAGATAAAAGGACATAAGTCGCAATATGGTTATGTATTTAATTGTATTCTGTAAAGTGGAACTTACAGTTCACTCAAGCTGTTAATGTTTCCAAGTGATGGGAGAATCTCTCTACTAAGCTGATTGTCTTCCAAATGTCTAAAAATGAAATAGAGCACAAATTAGAAAAAGCACATACCACATCCAAACATCCAAAAGAGAATCATAGAAGTCCCAGCCCATACAACTTGAAATACATTGCACACAGAAGAGCAGCAATATCCAAGGAACTCTCAAAAACATGGAATTTTTATCATATGCTACAAACATTTGAAATTCTAAATTTCAGGTCATTGGACCCAAATTCAACACAGATTCAACTAAGACAAATTCTGATTCAACACATATTTACACAGATTCAACTAAGACAAATTCAACACATATTTACAAATTAATAACAGATTCAACACAGATTCAACTAAGACAGATTTTGATTCAACACATATTTACACAGATTCAACTAAGACAGATTCAACACATATTTACAGATTAATAACAGATTCTGATTCACCTAAGACACAACTAAGATCAAAACAGATTCATATTTACATTCCAAATAGAGGCCAGAACAGATTCATATTTACAGATTAATAACAGATTCATATTGGTCCACAACAAACCAAAAATCACTAATAGATTCCGAATCACAAAAATCACTAATAGATTAATACAAAACAAAACAGATTAATAACTAAGATCAAACAAAACAAACAAAACAAACACAGATTCCGAAAGAAAATGAAGGTTATACCTGGATGTCGAAGGGAGAACTAGAGTGGCGCTATTGTTGCCGCTGCTACAGACGCTGTTGTTGCTGCTGCAAGACAGACAGAACGACGACTGGGTGAGAGGGAGGGTCTGCGTGAGCAAGAGCGAGAGAAAAGAAGAGGGTTACCTAGACGAAGCTGTTGCCGTTGCAAGAGAGATAGAGTGACGACTGGGTGAAAGGGAGGGTGAGAGGGAGGGAGAGAGAGAGTAGTGAGATTATGTGAGATTAGGGTAGAGTATCGAAGGGAGAGAGCAGTGAGATAGAGGAAGGGTTTTTTTTATTTTTTTTGATTCCAACAGATTACAGATAATTTGGGGATTTCGAGAAAGAGGGAGTGAGAGAGAATTTTGGTGCGAATTTAGGAATACTATTTGCGATGATATTAAGGCCCGTCGCGAGTGAATGAGAAAAAAAAAAAAAAAAGAAAATTGCGACGGATTACCAAAAGAGCGTCGCCAAAAAAAAAAAAAAAAGTTAAACCAGGAAAATTTTGTGACGTTCAACGTGCCGTTGCAAATAACCTTATTTTTTGCCACGGGCCTAGTTTTTCATCGCAACAAAAATAATTTCGCAACGTCATTAAATACCGTCGCAAAAACATGTTTTTTGCGACGGCACTTTAACCGTCGCAAATAGTTCCGTGGCAAATGCCCCATTTTCTAGTAGTGATGCATTAGGTGAAATAATTTTACTTATCTTAGATAAGAGTGTAATTGAGACAAATCGAGTGGCTTGCAATGCCTAAACTTAACCTGAGTTTTGTTAAGAGTTGTCTAGGTTTAACCTCAGTTATGAAATTGTTTGCCTAAACTCGATCTAAGCATAACAAGTCAGGCTTTGATTACCCACAAATTTGAGTATTTTTTTTCCTTCTCATTTTTCCTAGCTAGGTTATTATGAGAAAGAGATGGACAGAAGAGAGAGATGAGAATTGACGAACCGTTGCGGTGCCATTTTTGATTGAGAAAGAGAAAAGATTAAGTTTCTTGTTGTGTGAATATGATCAAAAAGTCCAAATTATTTTTACATCATCCAATGATTAATAATTTATATGTCAATTGTTTCTTGGCACTGTCTGTGGAAACTTAGTATAGAATAGATAGCTAACAACGGATAGGAAGTGAGGATTGGGGATACCATTTATAGTGAGGAGGAGGAACACATGGTGTTGGGGTATATCTCCTTATTGGAGTTTGAGATCCAATTGGTTTATTAAAAGGATTTAATTTGGTTTGGGATTAGTTATAATATATTTTTAATATATTATATCTATCTTTTGAAAGCCCAATGATAGTAGCTAGGGTTTTGTTAAAAAGCCCAAGATTCAACAATATATAAATATTGTTTAGTTTTCGTGAAAAAAAAAGAGAAAAAAGGTGCGGTAGCCATATTCGAGGATTAATCCTCGATTATTGTGCTGGGTGATCTCAATTGGTGTTTTGGTCCATGTTGTACTTGATTGGTTGATATGGTTGCCATCTCTGATTCGAAGTTGATTTGGGTTATATTTTGGTTCTTTTTCAACTCTGGTTTCGAATATTTTTGTTCATTTTTTGGTGAGGTCTTTCCTTTTGTTTATTTGTGATTATTTGGAATTCACCTAAGGATGATTTTGTGAGACCATTCGTGTCTTGTAATTAATCGTTTGGAAACTATTTGGTTGATAGTGGAATTGGATTTCGATCCTGTAGATGTACCTCACATTGAGGGAACTACGTAAAATTTTTGAGTTGCTTTTGATTTAATTTTTCCGCATTAGTTTTTATTCCCATTGCTTGATTTACTTGTGGGAAATCATATATTTTCCCTAACAACTAGTATCAGAGCTTACGATTTATTTGGGTTTATTTATTTGTGTAAATCAATTGAGGGGAATGTGGGTCGTATGTCTAGCTTCAATGGAAGCAATTGGGTAACTTGGAAAACTATAATGGAGGACCTATTATTTTGTAAAGATTTGTATGGGCCTATTGAGTGTGATAGTAGCAAACCTGAGAATATGCAAGATGATGAATGAAAGAGGCTTAATCAAAAAGCCGTTGGTGTTATCCGTCAATGGATTGATGACAGTGTGTTTCATCATGTTGCTATTGAAAGTTCAGCACATGATTTATGAAAAAAATTAAAAGGCCTTTATGATAGGAAATTAGCCACAAATAAAGCGTTTTTGTTTCGTAAGTTGATTAATTTAAAATATAAAGCGGGCAGCCATATTCTAAAACATTTGAATGACATAAAGAGCATTGTTAACCAACTCGCTTCTATGAAAATTATTTTTGATGATGAGTTGCAGGCTTTGATGCTACTTAGTTCTTTGCCCGAAAATTGGGAGACTTTGGTTGTGACGGTTAGTAATTCGGCACCTGATGGAGTTGTCACAATGAGTTAAATCACTAGTAGCTTATTGAATAAAGAAACTAGAAGAAAATCAGCGGGTTCCTCTCATTCGGAAGCATTTGTTGTGAGAGGCCGAAGCAAAACAAGGGGGAGGAGTAAGACTCCTTATGGTCGTGATCAAAGCCGTGACAAATCAAGAGATGGTTCTTTTTCAAAGAAAGACATTGAGTGCTATTATTGCTAGAAGAAAGGGCACATGGAGCGAGAACGCCGAAAGCTCAAGAACAAGGAGAAAATGCGTGACAAAAGTGTGGATAAGAAGCAAGAAGACACAACAACAGTTACTACCCATGGTGATCTCATGGCCGTTTGTAAAGATGATTGTATCAATTTTGTTGGTCAAGAGAGCAATTGGGTGATTGATTCTGGTGCTTCTTTTCATGTGACTTCTCGAGTTGATTTCTTCACTACCTATACCAAAGGAGATTATGGTTCTGTTCAAATGGGTAATGAAGGTTTGTCTAAGATTATTGGCATGGGTGATGTTTGCTTAGAAACAAATTTGGGCTGCAAGTTGTTGCTTAAAGATGTGAAACATGTTCCTGACATTCGCCTCAATTTGATCTCTACCGGCAAGCTAGATAATGAAGGCTTCAACAACAATTTGGTGATGGAATATGGAAGCTCACAAAGGGTTCTTTGGTGGTGGTTAAGTGCAAGAAGACTCATACACTTTATTCGATGTAAGGAAAAATTTGTAAAGGTGTTATTAATGCACTTGAAGATGATACTTTTACCGAATTGTGGCACAAGCGGCTTAGCCATATGAGTGAAAAGGGGCTACAAGTTTTGTTCAAGAAAGAGCTTCTACCTGATTTAAAAGGTACATATCTTAAAGCTTGTGTTCATTATTTGGCGAGTAAACAACATAGATTTTTTTTTTCATAAAAATGTTGTTTCTAGAAAAGAAAATGTTTTGGAGTTAATTCATTCGGATGTTTGTGGTCCTTTGAAAGTTAGAACACATAGTGGTGCACTTTATTTTGTTACTTTCATTTATGATTATTCAAGGGAAGTTTGGGCTTTTATACTAAAAACTAAAGATCAAATTCTAGAAGTATTTAAGCATTTTCAGGCCATGGTTGAAAGAGAAACATGACAGAAATTGAAGTGCATCCGATCAAATAATGGTGGTGAATACATTAGGCCATTTGATGAGTATTGTCACAGCCAAGGTATTCGGCACCAAAAAACAGTTAAGAAGATTCCTCAACAAAATGGCGTTACCGAAAGGATGAATGACACCATTGTGGAAAGAACAAGGTGTTTGCTTTCACAAGTTAAATTGCTAAGATCCTTTTGGGGGTGAGGCAATGAGGACAGCGGTTGACGTGATCAATTTGTCTCCTTCCTATCCTTTGAATGGTGATGTTCCAGAAAGAGTTTGGACTGGTAAAGATGTGTCTTATGAGCACTTGAGAGTGTTTGGTTGCCAAGCTTTTGTTCACATTCCAAAGGATGAGAGATCCAAGCTTGATAGTAAGTCAAGACAATATATTTTTCTTGGCTATGGGCGTGATGAGTTTGGCTATAGATTGTGGGATTCGATCGACAAGAAAGTTATTCAAAGCCGTGATATTGTGTTTTTTGAAGACCAAATAATTGAAGACTTTGGCAAAGGTAATCAACCGGAGCCAAAAACTAGTAATCTCATTGACATGGATCGATCTCCTTCATTTTCAGTTGATGATAAAAATGGGGGAGATGTGCAGCCACCTATTGAAGATGTGGAGGATGATGCCAATCCTAATGAAGTTGAGCCAGAAATTGAGGAAGAGCATCCAACTCAAGAACCGCTACCACAACTTGAGTTGATAAAATCTACAAGGGATCGGCAACCTTTGAAAAAGTATCCTCCCAATGAGTTTGCGTTGATTTCCGATTAAGGAGAGCTTGAAAGCTACCAAGAAGCAATTGAGCATGCAAGGAAAGGTGATTAGAAAAAGGCTATGGTAAAGGAATTGAATTCCTTACTTGAAAATCACACTTATGATTTAGTGAAATTGCTTAAGGAGAGGAAAATTCTAAAAAATAAGTGGGTTTTCAAATTGAAGAATGATGGCAAGAATCTGAGGTACAAGGCACGTCTTGTTGTGAAAGGCTTTGGGCAAAAGGAAGGTATTGATTTTGATGAGATTTTCTCGCCGGTTGTGAAGATGTCTTCTATTCGGGTTGTACTTGGCATGGCTGCAAGTATGAACCTTGAAGTTGAACAACTTGATGTGAAGACCGCATTTCTTTATGGTGATCTTGAAGGAGAAATTTACATGGAGCAACCAGAGGGTTTTGTGGAGAAAGAGAAAGAGAAATTTGTTTGCAAATTGAAGAAAAGTTTGTATGGCCTTAAGCCAGCCCCGCGGCAATGGTATAAAAAAATTGACTCTTTCATGATGAATAATGGTTTTTCTAAAACTACTTCGGATCATTGTGTATTTGTGAAAAAAATTTTGGATAGCAAATTTATTATTCTTTTGCTTTATGTTGATGACATGTTAATTGTGGGTCAAGATTCTACTATGATTAATAAGTTAAAGTTAAAGTCGAGCAAGTCGTTTGTTATGAAAGATTTAGGGCCAGCAAAGTAAATACTTGGTATAAAAATTGTTCGTGATTGCAAAAAGGAGCTGATTTGGTTGTCTCAAGAAAGCTACATTGAGAAAAATTTTGAGAGGTTCAACATGGATAAAGCAAAGCTAGTTGGTTGTCCACTTGCGGGTCACTTCAAACTTAGTTTGAATCAATGTCCTACAAGTGAGAAAGACAAGGAAGAGATGCTGAAAATTCCTTATGCTTCAATGGTTGGTTCTTTGATGTATGCCATGGTTTGTACAAGACCGGATATTGCTTACTCCGTTGGTGTGGTGAGACGTTTTCTCTCTAATTCGGGTAAAGAACATTGGGCAGCGGTACAATGGATTCTAAGATATCTTCGAGGGACTTTGAAGGTCTGTTTGTGTTTTGGGAATGGTAAGCTGATGCTTGATGGGTTCACAGATTTTGACATGGCCGATGATATTGATTCTAAGAAATCTACGTCGGGGTATTTGATGACATTTGTAGGGGGAGCTATGGCATGGCAATTTAAATTACAAAAATGTGTTGCTCTCTCAACTACCAAAGCTGAATTTATTGCCATTACGGAAGTGTGCAAAGAAGAGTTATGGTTGAAGAAATTTTTGCAAGAATTGGGTTGAAGCAAGAAAGGTATGTGCTTTATTGTGATAGTCAAAGTGCTATTCATTTGAGTAAAAATTCTATTTTTCGTTCAAGATTAAAACACATTGATGTGAGATACCACTAGATTCGTGATGTATTAGATTCGAAATTGTTACAACTCAAAAAGGTTCACACAGATGATAATATTTCGGATATGTTGACTAAGACTTTGTCAAGGGACAAACATTTAAAGTATCGAACTTTGGCGGGTATGGTTGATGTTTCCACCTAAGTCGATAAGAGGAGAATTGTTGGGGTATATCTCTTTATTAGAGTTTGAGATCCAATTGGTTTATTAAAAGAATTTAATTTGGTTTGGGATTGGTTATAATATATTTTTAATATATTATATCTATCTTTTGAAAGCCCAATGATAGTAGCTAGGGTTTTGTTAAAAAGCCCAAAATTCAACAATATATAAATATTGTTTAGTTTTCGTTAAAAAAAAAAAGAGAGAAAAAAGGTGCGGCAGCCATATTCAAGGATTAATCCTCGGTTACTGTGTTGGGTGATCTCAATTGGTGTTTTGGTCCATGATGTGCTTGATTGGTTGATACGGTTGCTATCTCTGATTCGAAGCTGATTTGGGTTATTATTTTGGGTCTTCTTCAACTTTGGTTTTGAAGATTTTTGTTCATTTTTTGATGAGATCTTTCCTCTTGTTTATTTATGATTATTTGGAATTCATCTGAGGGTGATTTTGTGAGACCATTTGTGTCTCGTTTGTAATCGTTTGGAAACTGTTTGGTTGATAGTGGAATCGAATTTCGATCCCGTGGACGTACCTTACATTGAGGGAACCACGTAAATGCGAAAGGAGTCCCAAAGGATACCATGAACCAAGGCAGTACCAACTGTCTTACAGTATGCTAAGGGACAAGAAAATTCACATCAGCAATCACAAGATGTCGGGCGGACAAAGTCAACGCAAGTGGAGTCCCAAAGGATACCATGAACCAAGGGCACCTACGTCAGGGGATCTCGGCAGATCTAAGGGTAGGGCCTTTGTTCTGATGATGCAATGGACCTAGAGAAGTCCAAGAGAACGCACCCTAACATAGAAAGCAGCGTGTAGAAATGCTGAAGTAGAAGGCCAGCCGAGCTCCTGAACGAATGAATGAGGACCTGAGAAATTACCTCTAAAAGAAGAAACACAATATCGAGATCACATCCAATGCCAAGTCGAAGACGCCATTCTCGATGGAGTTGGAAGCGTTTGAAACACTGAAAAAGTTTAGCATGCCGAGGTTTTAGATCTATAATGGTAAGTCTAACCTAGACTTTCATGTCGGATTATACTTAAATTCAATGGCTTTATGGAATGGGAATGAACAACTATTCTGCAAGGTGTTCCCATCGTCATTTAGGGAAATAACATTAGATTGGTTCCACAAACTGCCGAAAGGATGTGTGAAGAGTTGGGAAGGTTTGGCTGAGATGTTTGTGGTTTGTTACAAACAGATTGCAACCATTGAGGGTAGACTCCCTACTAGCGTTAAAGATCAACGATGGCGAAGGTCTTAGGACCTATGCCAAGAGGTACTATGAGGTTTACAATCGGATTCTGGCTTGTAACCAGGAACTTGCACTCGTATCTTTTAAGAACGGCTTGGATGATGATTGCCCAGTCTAACAATCACTTGCAAAGACTCTCTCGAAGAATATGGAAAAACTAGTGGCATGGATTGAAAACTACGCCAAGATTGAGAAAGTCTTAAGGCGATGTTCCCGTGGTGAACAAGGTGCCATGATAGTGAGTGCAACGTGATGTTTCAATGTGAAACAATGCGATTAACTTAGACTTGCTATAATGGTAGAGTTGAACTAAGTACAAGGCGATGTTTCAATGTGAAACAAGGCGATTATCTTAGACTTGTCATGATGATAGAGTTGAACTAAATACAAGGCGATGTTTCAATGTAAAACAAGGCGATTAACTTAGACTTGCCGTGATGGTAAAGTTGAACTAAGTACAAGGCGATGTTTCAATATGAAACAAGGCGTAACTAGCCGTGTTTTGGTCGGTTTGTGCGAAAAGTCAAGGAAGAAAGTACTCTCAGTACACTGAAGTCAAGTCTTCAGTGTTTAGTTTGAGTGAACCAAACGCAATATCCTCGGTCATAGACATCTAAATTAGACTTAGGCAAGAACCAGATGATGCATCCTTAATGTGAACATAAGTGATACTTAGGTTCACATTAGGAGGCAGGAAACATGTATAAATATAACACTTGTAAAAAAAAAATTAGAAAAAGTTTACAAGTTGAAATTATCCAAGATGATTGATAGATATACTATTCGAGATATGTTACCAAGATGGCTGATCACTAAACTAAATCCAAGATGATCAGTCCGAGATAATTTACTAATGCTATACCCGAGGTATTTTGATCCGAGGTAAACAACTAGGTTGGCAGACTTCGAAGGATAAAAAAAAATCTAAGTATGGAAACATACAAGACATAGAAGATAGAAAAATAGACACAAAGCAGTTATGAAAGGCAAACATCTAACACTTAGAAGAAAGAAAAGAAAGATATCAGCCTGGGTGAAACAAATCCAAGATGGAAGAGCATGGCCTAGGTGAAATAGATCCAAAATAGAAGAGCATGACCTAGGTGGAGTAGATCTCAAATAGAAGAGCATGACCTAGGTGAAGCAGATCTAAGATGGAAGAGCATGGCCTAGATGAAGTAGATCTTAGATACAAGAGCTCAACCTAAGTAAGCAGATTCCAGATCTTAGAAGACAAGATCTCGACCTAGATGACTAGGTCTGAGAAGAGAAAAGCTCAGCCTAAGTGAGTAAATCCCAGATCCCAGAAGACAAGATCTAGGCCTAGATGACTAGGTCTGAGAAGACAAGAGCTCAGCCTCAATAAGCAAATCCCAGATCCTAGAAAACAAAATCTCGACCTAGATAAGTAAGTCCAAGAAGACAAGAGTTCAACTTAAGTGTACAGATTCAAGAGGAAAAGGCCTCAGCCTAGGTTGGCAGATCCAATATGAAAGGAGTTCGATCTAAGTGAACAATTTTGAAAATATCAAAACTTACCGGGGGCAAACAGAGTTGAGATAAAACAAAACTTACCTGAGATTAGAAGATCTTTATGGTGAGGGATTGTTGAGGCCTTGGAATGTGGCTTGACAAAATTTGGAGCTCGGCTCTAATGATGTCAATAACCTTAGCCAAAGTTAAGAATGAATCGAAGGGAGTGACCATTGAAATGAAATCGAAGGAACGATCCCTGAGCGAGTTATCTTAGGCTTGCCAAGAAGGTAGAGCTGAAACTAAGGGATGTTCTAACGAGGAACTGTGCATTTAACTAAGGCTTGTCAGGAAGGCAGAGCTGAACTAAGTTAAAGTGATGTTTCAATGAGAAACAAGACGAAACCGACCATGATCTAGCTAATTTGTATGAAAAGCCGAGGTAGGTAGTACTCTCGGTGCACTAAGGTTAAGCCTTAAGCGTTCTGTTTAGACGAGCTAAACACGATGACTCTGGTCATGGATGTCTAAGTTAGACTTAGACAAAATTCAAATGATGTATTTTTAATGCGAACCGAAGTTGTATTTACATTCACATTAGGGTACAGAGAGCAAATATGAGTTAATGAAGAATGAGTTCGTGATTTGAAAGTGATACTTGGTGAAATTTTCAAAAATTTGGTAAGATGAAGGTATCCGAGATAACACTTACACCCGAGATGACATGATTCGAGATGATGGTTTTATCTGAGATGTTGATCTTTTCAAACTTTGACAGCTTTCTTTTCGGCGGCCTTAGCAATGGCCTCGGCTTTTCATCCATTGGCTTTGGCAGCAGTAACTTAGTCTTTTTGCTTCATGTGCTTCTCTTCCGAGATGTTAAGTTGCTGGAGGCATGAGCATGTTAGATTGACTATAACAAGATGGAATGGATCGTACAGTTATGACATCAGGGATGTCAGCAAGAAAGTCTTCTACGACAAGAGTTCGGTGAGACATGTTGTCATTGGTTACGACGATGGTTACTCGTAGATAGGGCGATTAGAGGATTGTCAAGGTCCAAGCTTTGGACCTCAGTGTTTCCTGCTCCTGGTTCTGGCTGGAAGATTGTAGCTATATCGGCGTTTGCGCTACCATTAAGATGGTGGGTTAATGCGTGGAGCAGTTGATGATATGCTTGGTTACTAGTTTGGTTCATTTGGTAGAGTTTGAATATTGGGCACAAATAGAGTATTCATAACAATGAATGCTTCAAAAACAACGATGATGGTTTGTAGAGGCCAAGAGAGAGAGAGAGCCTGGAGACACAGAGAAAGATAAAATGGGAAAATGAAAAGGTTTTGTCGGAATAGAAAGGGGTGATAGATTAGAATGATTCAAGTTTCTTGGGAGACATGTGACAACTGATGTTAGGTGACGTCTAATAGGGCAGCATGTGTTAATTATGGGATTTATAGGGAACCAGTGAAGAGGTGACATTTCATAATGTTGGTATGATGGTTGAGACGACAGATTTTGAATCTTGATGTTCTTGAACTAGCGAGTTACGATCTCGGCTAGTAGTGCGATCTTAGTTAAGATGTTAATCTTAGATGAAAGAACACGTTGGTTCTTGATTCTTGATGAGAGGACACTTGAGTCCTTGTTTCTTAACGCCGACGAGTCATGACCTCAGTTAGAGGAGTATTTCTAGCATGTTATTTAGCTGACATGCTGGAAGATTAGACGATAAAGGTTCCATCACCTTAGGTTACCGAGGGAATAGAACCTAGGGGGTAGCTGTGGAGAAGTATTTTGAGAATGACGCCATGTGGCCAAGGTACCTTCAAGATGTCGGCCAAGGTGCCACGTGGGCGAGTTATGTTTGCCGAGGTGATTGCAGCGTTGCCAAGGTTCGGTGCGGTAATTTCGAAATCCAAGATATTCGGATAGAGGACAAGAGTCTTAGATGACATCAAGCTACCTATTTGGATAGAGATGGGACTCTTGAGGAAGCTCATCCTAATTTGAATAATGTGAGTTATGATAGATGTTATCCTTGTAAAGGATAGAGTTCCATGAAGTAAGACTTCTAGGGGAAATTGGACACTGACCATTATAAAAGTGACGCACCCCCGTGAGTCAAAGGCATGCTTTTATTTTGAGATGCTTTTATTTTGCATTGAGTACTTTTTTGATATCTTTGAGAGATAAGTTGACTGACTTGATCGTCAGAGTACCCCCGGGTAGACGAGCTACCGCGGTATTCTTATCTTCTTGTTAGCATGTGGTTGGTTTAATCTATTCTGCAGCGTGCTATCCAACTAAGTTTCCTGTTTGGTTGTGTGGTCAGAAATCAACACCCACATATATTTATTTATATATGATTTAGTTTTAGGTTGCTTTGATTATCCGATGTCTTTATCCAAGTCTAATCTAAATTTGATTCACATTTACATATTTTTCCCTAAACTCGCAATGAATTCAAAAATGTGTTATTTAACCCTTAAAATTTTCAAATTAGGATCTAGTTACTCGGTTTGTGTCCATTCAAATTACACTCCTAAGCTTAATCAAGCCAGTGTCATCCATCTTTTTTGTGTAAATTTAGTGCCCGAAAACAACACATACATGTTGTATGAGAGGGTTCAAGAATGTTGTCAGAAAATTTGAAGAGCTTTGAAGAAAACTCGAATTCTCAAGAAATGATGAGAGGCTTAGATTCTTTAACAGTCACAACTAATAACACAATAGCAAAGAGATGATAGAGATAAGAGATTGGGTGAAGAAGAAGACAAAGTAGTTAGAGAGAGAATAATGACAAGGCTCTCCCATGAATCTCCCACTTTCACTCTCAAGGTAGATAATGGAGAAAGGAAATTAATTCTTTCCCAAGAATTGTCTCCCTAAAATCTATCCCTTGTAAATCTATAAGTGGGTGCTATTTATAGGCAGCTCATGATGTAGGATGGAGCCCATGTGCAAGGCACATGGGGAATATTCCCTCTAACTACCTTGTCCGAGGAGGTGACCTCTCCAAGGATGAGAAAAACCTCGAAAAGGAGATCAACCTTTCGACGAACCCTTCTTCTTAGCCACACCTAACCAATGATCCCCAATTATCCCAAAGAGTCAGGGGTGGTCCTAGAGGACGCCTTGCTGCAGAAAGGTCAGGGGTAGTTCAAGAGAATGTCCTGTCGTAAATATTGTCGAGTCTTAGAGACCCCCTAGATCGTGCCACCTCGACCTAGGTATAGGCTAGTTTAACTGAAAAGTGAATTTATCTCCGCTCATCGTCCTCGGGATCGGGTCCTTTGTTCGAACTCCATCATGCTTATGGATCTGGTGCGGAGATCCTGGAAAGCTCCGAGCCCGCAACTGTTCTAGGACTCATTCACGAAGCGACTTCTAGATTGTGTTCGAATTCGTTCGAAGTCAAGTGTTTTGGATCCTTAGGATTGCAGATCAGAACCTTTCAAGTTCGAGCTCAAATAGGTTTCTAGGTTTGTGGTTCCAAACCCTTTCAAAGAATAAGCCAATACCTCAGAGAATGGATCTCCTTCAAGGGTTTTATCTCTTCTGAAAGCAACAGTTAACCTCCTCGGACACCCATATGATCTAGGCATCATTGAATGGGTTTGTTGGACTCTCGTTACAGACATATGTTTGATGGGTCTTCATTGGCCCAATTTGTTGGCTTCTCGTGGGCCCGTTCAATAGAATTCACTTGAGCCTATTTGGCAATAATTTCTCCAAACTCACCAATTTTGGGGCTTTCCGATTAGGCTTCAATTGGGCCCAATTAATTAGTAGACTCAAGTTAAAATATGCATGTCCAAAAAATTCAAAATTTATCATACATGCAAGAGAAAAAATGTAAGAGGGGTTAACTTAAGCCCATTAAATTAATTGGGTCCAATTGGAGCCCAATCAAAAAGCCCAAAATTAATGGGTTCGGAGAAATTATTGTCAAATGGATCCAAGTGAGTTCTATTGAATGGACCCACAAGAAAGCCAACAAATTGGGCCAATGAAGACATATCAAGCATATATCTCTAAAGAGAGTCTAACAAACCCATCCGATGAGGCCCAGATCATTCGGGCGTCCAAGGAAGTTAACCATTTCTTTCAAGAGAGATGAAACCCTTGAAGGAGATCCATTCTCCGAGGCATTGGCTTAGACTTGAAAGGGTTCGGAACCACGAACCTAGAGACCTATTTGAGCTCGAACTCAAAAGGGTTCGGATTCACAAACCTAGAGATCTGAAGCACTTGGCTTCAAATAGATTCGAACGCAATCTAGAAGTCGCTCCGTTAATGAGTCCCAGAACACTTGCAGGCTACGAGCTTTCTGCGATATATGCACCAAAACCATAGGCGTGACGGAGTCCGAACAAAGGACCCGATCCCAAGGACGGTGAGTGGAGATAAATTCACTATTCGGTTAAACTACCCTATACCTGGGTCGAGGTGGCACAATCTAGGGGGTCCTTGAGACTCGGCAATATTTGCAGTAGGGCGTTCTCTTAAAGTACCCTTGACCCTTCTGCGGTATGGCGTCCTCTGGGACTACCTCTAACCCTTTGAGATGATTGGGGATCATTGGTTAGGCATGACTAAGAAGAAAGGTTCGCCGAGAGGTTGATCTCCTCTTCGGGATTTTCCTTATCCTCAAAGAGGTTACCTCCTCGGACATGGTAGTTAGAGGAACTATTCCCCATGTGCCTTGCACATGGGCTCCACCTACATCATGAGGTGCCCTATAAATAGTACTCATCCATAGCTTTACAAGGGATGGATTTTGAAGAAACAACTCTTGGGAAAGAACTAATTTCCCTTATCTATTATCTATTTTGAGAGTGAAAATGAGAGATCTATGGGAGAGTCTTGCCATTATTCTCTCTCTAATTACTTTACCTTATTTTTCACACAATCTCTTATTCCCATCATTTCTTTACTATTGTGTTCTTAGTTGTGACTGTTAAAGAATCTAAGTCTCTCATCATTTCTAGAGAATTTGAGTGTTCTTTAAATATCTTTGAAGATTTTCGAATTTTCTAACAATATTCTTGAACCCCCTCATACACATATATTATGATTATCACTACTACAAAAACAGATAAAGATCACACTTTTTTGGTGTGATGTATGCTATTTAATCACACTTTTTAAGTTTTATTAAAGTGTGATATTTGGGAGTGTGATTAAAAGTGGTCATTTTTAATCACACTTTTTAAGTGTGATTAAAAATATTTAGATCACACCTTTTAAGTGTGATTAAAAATATTTTGATCACATCTTTTAAGTATGATTAAAAGTATTTAGATCACACTTTTTAAGTGTGATTAAAAGTATTTTGATCACACCTTTTAAGTGTGATCTTTGGAAGTGTGATTAAAAAAGATCATTTTTAATCACACTTTTTAAGTGTGATTAATAACATTTAGATCACACCTTTTAAGTGTGATTAAAAATATTTCACTGCTGGAAATTGAAGTTTTAGAGGCGTTTAAAAAATGCCGCTGTAAGTCTTAAAAACGCCGTTAAATCCTTTTGTGACGTTTAGCACCAAACGTCAAAGATGCGGCCGTCGCTATAACTCTATGACGCTTTAGAAACGTCACTGTATGACTATAGGCGGCGTTTTTAAAAACGCCGCTAAAGCTTCTACTCAAGGTCACATGACGTCACCATGCTATTTAGCGGTGTTTTTAAAATGCCGTGGTATCTCCTTTTTCCAAAAAATCCAAACGTTGGGATGCTATTTAGCGACGTTTTTAGAAACACCGTAATAGCCCTCTTTTTTTATTATTTTAAATTTGTGCTAATTTTATGTCAAATGCCTGTAATTTCAGTAGCAAACAAACTTTTAAATATAGCAATACAAAAAATTATTAAAAATGTATGACCATGGTACATAATTACAAAATATTGAAGCCAAAAAAAATCATCATCCCATCAAAGAACCAATTAAGGAAAACATAGAATTATAAAGGAAAAATCACCATCCAAAATAAATAAAATATCTCAGGTGCCAGTATGAGGAGTCACAGAAGTAGGCATACGAAGGAAAATATGTACAAAGAACACTTGAAAAGAGAAATATAGCATGTAATGTTAAACATGATAATTCCATTTCTCTGGGAAAGAAAACTGAGTAAATGGCCTCCTAGAAAATAAGAAAAATGAAAAAGGGGTTTAAAAGTACATTAAATTAGATGGTGACCTCTTAAAATATTAGGTTTGGCAACAAGGAATCGATGCATCAGATTATATATAAATGCCAACTTTAGGCACAAATCATCGGCCAAGATGAAGATAATCTTGGAATTGGTTATAGAGACCAATGCATGGGCTCAACCTACCATGAAGCATAATCTCAAGCTCTGTAAACAAGTTAAAAGAAAAAGAAACCTTAGATGAGATGTTACCTGTGATATCACCTCGTAATATGTTTAAAAAGATACCATTTGACAATATCATCACATTATGCGATGGCACAAACTTGTCTACTGCTGACCATCTTGGCTTCAATCAGAAAAATTTCTGCTCATTTACATCGAAGCGAGAAATGAGGAAAAAAAAGAAAATTAGTTATCATTCTTCTACAGATCTATCTTGAAAAAAGGAAAAAAGAAAAAAGGACACACACATAAGCACCGCAAGGACTCTTTGATTAAAAAAAAGACGGAAAAGATTAAAAACATTTTATTAGCTAAAATAGAAGTTCTTAGAGCGGCAAGAGCAGAATTAATGAGTCGGCAACAACGGTAAAAAGAAAAAGATTACGGGACAAAAAGAAAAATCAAAATCTTTATCTTGCAAGAAAATAAATAAATAAACCAATAATGAGAATAAGCAAAACACTTATTAATTGTCTTTGAACTAAAAAATCAAAGACTTATACTTCAGGACTTTCTATTTACCTGTTTTAGCGTTCAAGTGAATCATCCCATACTGCGATGCCTTCTGTCAAGCTGACAAGAAATAGATTTACATATAGTATACTGACGATTCGGTTACGACAACACACCGTAACCAACGTAGGAATCTGCTTGCAGGAGAGAACAATATAATCACGAGGAAACAATCGTGTTCATAGCTTTTGCTATGTCGGTGAGCAGAGATGTGACTAAAAATGCAACAACATAACATAACACATCCACACACCAAAAAAAAGTAGCGGATAACCTCTGCTCCTGCAACCCACAAGAAGGTACCTCTTTCCACAAACTCTCTCTCCAAAAATCACACATCAGAAAGATGGCAACATAGCATTTAAATTAAATCTCTCATGCATGAAATGGGTGAGGAAACAAATGAAACTACACTTGCATCTCTTTTTTTATTCAATTACATCAACATTGAAACCGCTAGGTGTTTTTTTTAAGAAACATCTCGAGAGCATAAACCAAAGGAAAAAATCAACTTGACAATCTAAAACAACAACACTGCGTTAAATAATCTTTTCAAGAACAAAATGAAAAAGAAACAAGAGTTCTTTCGTTAAAGAATCCATCTTCCAACCAGAACAACACTGGTACGTTACAACAGCTACTAGTTTACTTTTAAACAAAAAATAAGCATTCCCAAACTTTTTGGTTGTGTTCTCATTTTTTGTTTTCTATTTTCAGCTTTCGGAAAACATAGTTGTATGGTGAATTGTTTCCAAAACTTTTTCTGGAAAAAATTTAAAAAAACAACCCACTTTTTCATTGTTTTGTTTTTGAAAATGTGTAAAAAAAAAAAAAAAAAAAAAAAAAAAAAAAAAAAAATGAACACAACCAAACATGCCGAAATTACCAATCCTGGTTTTATCCATGTTGACAGCATGGGTTTGTTAATATGATTAGC
This sequence comes from Camellia lanceoleosa, assembly GCA_025200525.1. Taxonomy (NCBI): domain Eukaryota; kingdom Viridiplantae; phylum Streptophyta; class Magnoliopsida; order Ericales; family Theaceae; genus Camellia; species Camellia lanceoleosa. The sequence continues at coordinate 204,031,085 of CM045763.1, read as the reverse complement.
TCTCGCAGTTGCTTGTCATATGAAAATGAGATGTTTAAAGAGTATTCTTGATTACCGGAATTGAGGTTGAGTGTTGCACAATAAGTTTTGTATCCTCTGCATGATCTTTATTCATGTGGGACTGCCAACAACATATAGACAAAATAGAAATGAAGACAGAAAAAATTATGATAAACAATGGAAATATATGCCAAAAAGGGGAAAGAATGCATTGAGAATAGACTAATGTATAAAGAATCGAGATCGAATGACACATCATCCAAAAATCAAGTCATTACCATACGTAAAACATCACCGTGCAGGGTTATAATTAAATCAGTCCTATCCTTAGGATCTTTTGCTACAAGCAACGAGCATTTTGGATTAGCTACAAGGTCCTGCAAAAAACAGCGAGTATCAACTAATTAAGTAACTTTCCATAAACTAGAATATCCTAAAAAAAAATTTAAATATAAAAAAGGCTGCGAGTATTTCATAGCAAAGTTTTGAAGTCCTATGCTAACGAGGAAAAAGAATACAAACAGGACACCTGTGCTAACGAAAAATTAAGTGATTACAATATTCTGAATTTCAACTTATCGAGCTTATCACTAACATATAAGAAGGCACATTCAAAAAGAGTCCAAACCAAACCAAACTAAACCATGTATCTTAATCAAGTAGTGGTCGGCTACATGAATCCTTTTTCGCCATTCTGCCTTATTAAGGACTATATGCTCAATAAAACAACTTAAATTAAATAAATGCATATCAAGTTTATCACTAAAATATAAGAAGGTGCATTTAAAAATAACGAATTCAAAAATTAATTTACCTCCCAAGCATCACCAGAAAAACTAATCCTAATAACCAAAATTTAAGAATTTTCTATTCCAAAGAGCATTCAGCATTACTTTTGCTGTCTCTTAACAAACAGCTAAACAGGAATTAAGTAGGAATATAAAATTTACAAGCTCCTCAGAATCTGACTTAAACTTCGATTGTCATTCTACCTGTCCTTGTGAACCAAAACGAGAGACAATTCACAGTCGTGCACATCAAGGCATCTCTTTGGATGTCGCCATTTAGAACAATTTTCAAGATATATATATATATATATATATATGTTATCCAATTAGTACACATATGATAACAAAATTCAAAATTATTTGCCAACCTTGGTATGAACTGCCAAGCTGCTGATTGCTAATATTGGAGATCCATAGGCATCACAAGCGAAGTCGACCATTGAACCAGATGGATAACCCTCATACTTCTGCATGTTAAAAAGGAATTGCGATAAGCTTTGAAAATAATGAACTGATTTGATTGTATAAACAAGAGGCAATGAATACCTAATCGTGTATTAACCAGGGTGTGAACACAGAATATTAGAACTATACTGGAGTTAATCACATATAGCTTTACGTTAGTTAGGGCAGAACAATGGAAAAATAGGTATGCCATTGATTTCTCATGGATGCTGCAATAAGATGAGGATTATGTAAAACTTCGGCAATCTAACACTCTACTGAGCCCCACTGTAGACTTTGACGTCAATGAATATTTACTATTCCTTCATAAGCTTTAAAGTGTAGACAGAGTAGTTATACAATGATATTGTCATCACAGCAAGAAATATATTGCCGCCTGAAATGATTTTAGACATGTGACTTAGTTTGAGGTGTTTCTCCTCCTTCCCCGTGAACCATATTAGTACAGATTCATCCTGAAAGCAATAACACCACAAGTTCTAATTCTAAATAATTTTAGCAGTGAAACTCTATTTTCAGTGAAATACAAATGAATGAAGCTATTGTTTGACAATAACATAACCAATGGCAGGTGATTGAGTATTAAAGTAAGCATATACTTTGATTTTCTGACAAGCTAGTTTAGGGGAAGTGATTCAACAACCTATTTTGCTAGGGTTTTTACAAAGGTAAATAACAGAATTTTCAATCGATTAATGTGAATGAGTGTGTGTATATATATATATATATGAAATATGAATGAGTGATGACTGACCAGAGCTCGTGAAAGACGTGACCGCAAATGGAGATGGATTGAAGGTCTTCGACGATGGGTTTGAGATCTTCGTAGCAGATTGAGCATATGGTCTTCGCAAATGTGTTGTCAAGATACCATCTCTCTCTCTCTCTCTCCGCTGTCCGTCATTTCTTTGCCGATCGATCGATAGAGAGGGAGGAGTAAATGAACTAGGGTTTTTGGTTTTGGTATGAAACAGGCGGAATAAAAAAGAAAAAAAAAAGGGGGGGAATGGAAAAAGAGAGGGAGGGGGAAGAAAAAATCAAATTTTTTAAAAAAAATTAAATAATAAAATAACGTTATTTAATTTATTTATTTTTTGCGATAGGGGTTGTCATTGCAAAAGAAACTTTATTTTTTGTTAAAATAAATTTTTTTTTAAAAAAATTATTTTATTTTAGTTACTAACCTGGAAAATTTATTTGTTTCATTTTTTTTTAATGAAAAAAAATTTATTATTATTTTTTATTTGGTAGAAGTAGGGGTAATATTTTAATGAAAAATATTGTAATGGTAGTCGTAGTGGTGAAGTGGCGACTGTGGTAGTAGTGGTGGTAGTGAAATGGCGTTTGCAGTAGTAGTGAAGGTGGTAGAGGAGATGGGTTGTGAGAGAGAGAGATAAGTGGGAGACAGATAGAGGAGAGAGAGAGAGAGACAGAGTGGTGAGTGAGAGAGCGACAAAGTGGTGCTAAAAGTGTATTTTCTTGTAGTGGATCGATAAATCGAGAGGGAGCTCGGTAAATAGAGAAGACGGAAGGAAATAGTGAGCAACGCGAACACAGTGGGGAGAGAGAGAGAGAGAGAGAGAGAGAGACAAATAGACAGACAAGGAGAGAAGAGTGATGAGTGAGAGAGAGAAAGAAAAGAAAGAAAGAAAGATGAAAAATAGGTGAAAAGATATAGAGAGAGAGAGAAAGAGCCAAAAGAGATAAACGAGAAAGAGAAGAAAGAGATGAGCGAGAGAGCGATAGAGAAAAGAGACAAATAGAGAAGATAGATGAAAGAGATAGAGAGAAAAGAGATGGACGAGAGACACAGAGAAAAATAAAGAGGTAGACAGACAAAGAAAAGTGATGAGTGAGAGAGAGAAAGAGAAGAGAGACAGACATAGAGAGAAGGAGAGAGACAGACAGAGAAGAGTGATGAGTGAGAGAGAGAGAGAAGAGAGACAGAGATATATAGAGAAAGGAAGAGATAGACAGAGGAGATGGAGTGTTGGTGGAGGAGAGGTAATGGTAGTAGTGGTGGTAGTGGAGTGGTGGCGATAATGGTAATAATGGTAATCGTAGAGGTGGAGTGGCAACAGTGGTAGTAATGGTGGTAGTGGAATAGCATTTGCAATAGTGGTAAATGTGGTAGAGGAGATGGGTGGTGAGAGAGAGAGATGAGTGAGAGATAGATAGAGAAGAGAGATAGAGAGACAGAGACAAAGTGATGAGCGAGAAAGAGACAAAGTGGTCGTTAAAAGTGCATTTTTTTGTAGTGGATCGATAAGAAAAATACCCTAGACCCCCAGTTGGAGTGACCCCCACCACCCCATTTGTTTCGATTGGTTCAAAAAATTATTTATTTATTTTTTCACTCTTCTTCTCACACTTCACGTGAAAGTGGGGTCTTTGGGGTCACCGCCCACTGGGGGTCCCCAACATAGTTAGATCGATAAATCGAGAGGGAGCTCAATAAATAGAGAAGAGATGAGGGAGAGAGTGAGCAAGGCGAACACAGTGAGGGAGAAAGAAAGAGAGAGACAGACAAACAAACAGGTAGACAGAGAAAGAGAAAAGTGATGAATGAGAGACAGAGACAGAGAGAGAAAGAGATAAAGATAAACAAAGAGAGAAAAGATAGAGAGAGTGAGGCAGAAAAGAGAGAGAAACAAGAGATGAGCAAGAGATAAACAAAAAGAGAGAGAAAGAAAGAAAAGAGATTAACGAAAGAGAGACATAGAAAAAAGAGAGAGAGAGAGAGAAGAGAGATAAACGAGAGACAGAGAGATAGAGAGAGAGAAAAAAAGAGAGAAACAAAAGATGTTCGAGAGATAGACAAAGAGAGAGAAAGAGAGAGAAAAAAATAGCGAAAAGAGATAAACGAGAGAGAGAAAGAGAGATGCAGAGATGAGAGAAGAGTGATGAGTGAGAGAGAGAAAGAGAAGAGAGATAGAAACAGAGATATAAAGAAAGAGAGACATACAGACAGACAGAGAAGAGTGATGCGTGAGAGAGAGAAAGAGAAGAGAGACAGAGACACAGAGAGAGACAGACAGAGAAGAGTGATGAGTGAGAGAGAGAAAGAGAAGAGAGACAGAGATAGAGATATAGAGACAGGAAGATGAAAAAATGAATGAAAAGAGAAATGTTATATTAAAAGAGTAAGACGACGTCGTTTTTTTCAATTTTTTTTTTATGATAGAAAAATACCATTGCATTTATTTAAACCATTTTGTAACTATATATATGAAGTCTCAAAAAGTCACATTTTTTTGCGACGACAAATTGTGCCGTCTCAAAAAGGCATATTTTTCGTGACGGCAAGTTGTACCGTCTCAAAAAGTCACATTTTTTTTTTTTGCGAGACAGCAAGTCGTACCGTCTCAAAAAGTCATATTTTTTACGACGGCAAATTGTGCCGTCTCAAAAGGTCACATTTTTTGCGACGACAAATGTGTCGTCGCAAAAAGTTCCGTCTCATAAGCCCACTTTTCTTGTAGTGTTACTTAAAAAGTAGTAGTGTATATATAATCACACATTAATTAAAAAGATGTGATTAAAAAATATATAAATAATCACACTTTAATTAGAATGTGTGATTAAAATATATATATATATATATATATAAAATCACACTTACTTAAAAATTGTGATTAAAAAATATATAAATAATCACACTTGTTTAAAAAGTGTGATTAAAAAGTAGTAGTGCATATATAATCACACTTTAATTAAAAGGTGTAATTAAAAAATATATAAATAATCACACTTTAATTAGAATGTGTGATTAAAAAATATATATATAATCACACTTACTTAAAAAGTGTGATTAAAAAGTAGTAGTGTATATACAATCACACTTTAATTAAAAAGGTGTGATTAAAAAATATATAAAGAATCACACTTTAATTAGAATGTGTGATTAAAAAATATATATATAATCACACTTGTTTAAAAAGTGTGATTAAAAAATAGTAATGTATATATAATCACACTTTAATTAAAAGGTGTGATTAAAAAATATATAAACAATCACACTTTAATTAGAATGTGTGATTAAAAAATATATATATAATCACACTTGTTTAAAAAGTGTGATTAAAAAGTAGTAGTGTATATATAATCACACTTTTAATTAGAAGGTGTGATTAAAAAATATATATATAATCACACTTAATTGAAAAGTGACATAAAAAATAAATATTATCACACTCAATCAAATTAAGTGGGATTAAAATATCAATATAATTTTTTTTATCACACTTCCAATAAAAGTGAGATCTTTTTTTTTGTCAAAGTGTGATCTTTAACTATTTTTGTAATAGTGTATACTCTCGAATCACTGAATAATTTTCCTGATAATCATAGATGACATGTTTAAGTCAAATTGCTTAAATTGAAACATTCAATTGATTTGAATATGATGTACAAATATACAATGAATCTTAAATGGGTCCAACTAGAAATCAACAACTTCTTTGTGGTTCTAAACATCACAATCCATCCTCCCTAAATCTCAAATGGTCAACAAAGGAATCAATATCCCAAGCATGAGGGACAAAAGTAAAGATAAATATATTTGTTTATTTATTTATTTTCAATTCACGATGATGAAGACTGATTAAAAGGGTACACAAGTCATATTGTTTTTTTGAACTAGACATACAAGTCATATTGTTGTCAATCTTTTTTTAGCCTTTGAAAATGGATGTTGTGTGTTAAAATGTGATGGTACGAAAAAAAAGTACAATAGCTCACCATTATTAAATACAATTATTTTATTGATGAAGTTTAATCCAAAATATTTTTTTTCCCTGACGTATGAAAAAAATACTAAGGCCCCGTTTGGGGACTGGCTAAATTAGCCAATTAGCCAAAAAGCCAACAATCCATACAAAAAAGTCAAAGATTTTCTTTTTTCCTTTACTTTTTGCACAGCTTTTCGTAATTAGTCAAAAAGTCATCCCAAACATACAAGTTTTTTTTACCTACCTTTTTAGCCAATTAGCCAAAAAGTTACTAAATTAGCCTATTCCCAAACGAGGCCTAAATCACAAATTTACAAATTTGATACAATTATACTGGGTTCCCTTAATGTTTTAATTCATATAATAATTGGCTCTGTTTTTATTAAAAATTCACTAGTTGTACAAATGAAAAAATAATATTATTATCTCTTTTATATTGCAATGTATATATTTACTTATTTATCTGTGTGTGTTTATATGATTTATATTAACTTTAATCTCTTTAATCTATTTAAAATAGACCAACCATCCATTTAATTATATTAAAATTGTGGTACTTGATATATTTTTTCAAAACATCAAGGGAAGTCAATGTGCTTTACTTTTTTTGTTTTTGTTTTTTTCCTTCTTTATATATTTGGTGAAATGGAACTATCATAAAATAAATTTAGAGTTCTATAATACTAGAGTAATAAACTTCTCTAACAATGACATCATCCAAGGATTAATTTCTAATAAAGGAAAAAGTGAAATTGTGAAAACTCAACTTCTAACTTTCGCTCTCTCTCACTAGAATATTAACGTAGAAATTTACATTACGATAGACATGTTGAACGTGAGAGATTGAGAACATGTTATGAAATTATGGTCTCTAGAAATTTCATTTCATTTACAAGAAATTTAGATATTGTCATTGTGTGCATAATAAAAGGTATAGACTTTGTGTAGGATTAATGAGAGCATCTTGAATTATGCATATATCTACAATAAAATGGATTTATTATTTTTAAAAAAAAGATCCAAAATAGAAAAAACAAAATCAAAATAGTATATAAATTATTGAGAGGTGAAAGGTATATTTGATTCACACTTTGCTGATTAATTCAATGCATATGCCAATTTCCTCTAACAAGAAGTTCCATTCAAAGGCAACAAATCGTAAAATTTAAACAAAATTCGAATTACTTCTTGTTGTTGGAATATATAGAGGTTTGTGTTAACTTTAACACCATTTCGATCCTGCATTTGAATTTATTCAACTAATTAAATAGTGATTTTTGAGTCAAAATCCTTTTGAGACAAGAAAAGATTAGTACCCGTGTTTTAAAGTTTTGCATCTCTTGTTGGAACAATTTTCTGTGTAAATTAAATAATAAAACAAATCAAACAAATAAAATAAATTACTTATCGAATTTATTTTACCGAATCGAATAAATAATTAAAAGATCAAGTCGAGTGTGTGACACTCTGTCCTTAAAACAGATTCGCCCTGCTACGGTGCTTACAAAAAAATGACATATATCTCCCAGAATACTATGATATTCACAAATTGTAATAGCACTCCAAATAATTTGTACGGCGAACTAAACCTGTGTTCTATACTTTCAAAATTTTCTCTAAATAACTAATATGAAGAATTATGCAAAGAAAAAGCAAAATGAGAAAGGAACAGAATATTTTCTGGATGTTTTTCGGATGTAAAACACTGATGGAAAACGTTAGTATTTATAGGCAAACTGATATGTCTGAACAGGTGTTGTTTTGAACCTAACAGGTATGAAACTATTTTGAACAGATATAGTTTGAAATCAAACAGATTTGGTGGCGGATCCAAATAGATAACTGTTGCTGGTTTAGATCTGTAATTGCTGGGCAGTTTCTGGCAGTTTTAAAACTATAAAAACAATTTGAATTTGTTAGGAATTTCGGACTAAAGGAGGTAAAATTTGGACAGAAAATTAAATTCAATTTTGGTACAAAATTGGAATTTAATTTTATTAAGAATTTCTAGAAAAAATTCAAATAAATTTTATCTAAAAATTAATATTAGAACCGACCCGACCCACAACCCACACCCATGCCCGGCACGGCTCGGCCAGACAACTAGAGCCAAGGTTTAATTTATTCATAACTCCTCCCTTCTACAAACTTGGGGTGCCCCTTAGGGCCTAACCCAAGTATTGCCACCTAGAATTTAGATACATACATAAGTTTTTTTAAATTTTCAATGTGAGACAAGCCTTACAAGGAAACCTACATTTAATTTTTTAAATGTCTATTTCACAAACCTGAAAACGACGTCAACTTTCCATTCACTTATAAATGATTTTGACGAACCGTCTTCTCCGTGTGACTTGCCATGCAGCAAGGAACACGTCACCTGTCCGGACTCATCCCAAAAGATATTTGGAACCTACTCAAATTTTGGTGCAAAATTAACTCAAAATAAACCTATAAGAACCAAATTTCCAACATCGCTCATGCACATTATTCCACTTTCTCCCAATACTACAAAATTGGTTAACTGTGACTTTTTACTTTCAATCTCAATTTTTTCTAACACAAAAACTGTGATGTATGAAGATATAATTGTTTATACAAGTTTTCCATCACAATTTTTAACCATGATAAAAAGTTTAAAATTTGAGATCAAATGTTAAAAGTATGAGTGATGATAGTAACAAGATCTCAGTTTCGTAAAAAACTGTAACCATTTGTCAAGTTATAATATCAAGTTTTTATAAAAAAAAACTGTGACCTTTTTAAGAAAAAGATATCACATTTTTATTTATTTATTTGTGAAAGTAGTTGGCTATTATCTTACTTCTCAATTTTCTTGCATTATATCTATATATATATATATATATATATTAACCAAATGCATACAAGAAAAAAAAAAAATTCTTTCACACTAGTTTTTTTTAATATCATGTTTCACTTTCCATTATATTTTTCATTCTAATAAGATGGAATAGAAAAAGAAACACCCATTATATTTTTGGGAAACTCCAAAAATGTTAGTGGGTGCTAATAATTGGATAAATGTATGTAACCAATTCATTACAATATTTAACCATATACTTGATGACAAATACAAATAATTAACTGAAATCTCAAGTCCTACTCTCCCTTCCTCTTATTCCAAATCCTTCTTTACCAAATAATTAGGGTTATGATAATTGAGATATGATTTGGATAGAGATACAATAAAGAGTGAGACATAAAATTTGATTTCAAAATAATGTGGCACGAGTTTACACCTTTACAATGTTTGCTTTCCCTATCCTTCATTTTAATAAGACTAATGTTATATGCACTAATTAGTATACTAACTAGTATATCAATTAATGATGTGGTATAATTCAAGATATTTTTGGTATTTATAATTTGTATAATGAGTGGGGTCAATAATAATGTCATAATTAATGTTGGTACACTAGTTAATACACTAATTGATACATGTTGTACTGCTCTTTTAATAATAGACTAGCATTCACACTTCCTTCTATCAATTCAACATTAATTTAATTAATACTATTGGCACATTCCACACCCTCAACAATAAATAAACAATGACTATGATACATTTACGCTGTGTTTGATTGGGGGACTTGGAGAAGGAGTTGGAAAGGAAAAAGAAAAAAAGTGTATGAAAATAGGTGAAATTACCTTTTTCATTTTCCTTTTCAAATCTCTCTTTAAATCCCCTAATCAAACACAGTATTACAGTATTAGAGGATAAGATTAATTACAGTATATATGTTTTCATCGTTTTCAATTGTAATGTCGGGAACAACACGGAGTATTTAAAGTTGATGGTGGCATCTCTAATACACGGTTTGGACTCGAAAAATAATAATAATAATTGATCTATTGCTTCATTGTAGTGTTTTCTATCTTTTTAATTCTTTTGGACTTAGGTTTAACCATGGTAATTGCTATTAATTGCAAATATCCACGCCAAATATTTGCAATTTGCACATGCACTATATTGGGTGTCCAGGTTCGTTTGACAATAATAAAGGTAAATTACATTTTGCATCATTATACTTTATATTAAATCTCATTTTGATTTCTATAAATAAAATTGTGATAGTTAACCTTTTACATTTTTTATCAAGTATCAATGTTCTCTTTCTGTTATTCAATTGTTAAAGTATTTAACAAAATTCAGTCATGTGACAACATGCGACTACGAAATGAAGGTAAGAAAGGAAAATCATGCTCATTTCACACCAATACACACTTTATCTCATGTGATAAGTATGCGAGAATTATATCATACAATATATATCTATACTATTATTAAGTGAAGATCTCAATTGGTATAGTGAAACATTTACTCTCCTCATGTCACGTGGTAGAAAGGCTTGAACCCATGACCATGGATTTAAGGTAGGAGAATTCACACCACATAAGTTAAGTACACATTATAATATTAATTTCATTATTATTTTCTTTTATTCTTACTTATTTGAATTGCATATGTATCGCGTGTGTCACCCAGTAGTATGTTCATATGTTGACAGTAGGGATGAAAAAGTAAGAAAACAGAGTATTTGAAATTTAAAAAGTCAACAGATAAAGCAAAGAGAAAGAAAAAAGAATATACATAAAACTGTGTTACTATGAAAAATAGAGTTTTGTGATTTCAATTTCTGCAAATCCTTAGTTCATCTTCTTAATCGTTCACAATCTGCATTTTGTTTTAGCTGGATATAATTTGATGTAAATTTTGAGACGAAACATATATAAGCAAAAAATTGCGGTGATTTTTCTCGTTTACCCTCATTTTGTAGGCATACGTTTGTCACGTTACTGATTTATGTTAAAAACTCATATGGTAGAATAACAAAAAAAAGGACATTGACACTTGATTAGAAACGTAGTAGATTGATTATCACAATTTCATATAAAAAATCAAAATAAAATTTAGTACAAAATGTAATTTATCTTAATAATAACAATGACGACGTTCCATAATACTCACAAGATTACCGGTTCACTAATGGAATGATAAATAATATGAAATTTTAAACTTCTGGGTTGTTTATAACTATTTTTGGAAAATCAAATAGACATTAAATTTGAAAAAAAGATTGTCATATAGGAAAGAGGATCAAACACTTGTTCTTCCAGAGCTTTAAGAGCATTGGTCAAAAACATTAATAATAATAATAATACAACCTAAAAGTAGTAAGAAAAAAAGAAGAAAAAAACTTACTTAAATGTATCATAATCCTTTTTTAAAATTCAGAACACATATGGAGGTGGTTTGTTCATAAAATGGGTACTTTTTTTAATTTCAAATTAGCGTATGACTTTTGAGGATACATGTTGAGAGATAATAAGTGGCTAACATATCAAATACATAGACATGTTTGATAGTTGAAACTGAAAATGAAATCCCACTAATGGTGCTTTTTCTTCTCTGGTCTGTGAAAACGATTTATATAGCAATTGATAACTGTATTATTGATTGATTAGTTTGGTTTTATATTATATAAAATGGAAGAGACAAAAGTAATCACTAATGAATCTGTATGACCTGTCACCTATACTATCCATCATGGAATAGCTTAATAAGCCCCCTTTTTTTAAAATTTTTTAAATATGTTTTTGAGATTTTTATTTTTCATATTTAAAATATAAAAAAAAAATCTTTAGATGTATTTCCTATAACGTAAAATATTTATGAATTTTTTTAAAAAGCATTTATTAAAGACAAAAGGATATCAAAAGCAAAAAAACTACTTTCAAAAAATAAGATAAATTATTTTTTAGCGGTGTTATTCAAGTTGATTCAACTATTCATTAATGCATTGGAAACTATATTTATTTACTTAAAATATATATCTTTAAAAGGTCAGTTAGGTTAGAAAACAAAGAATTTGAATTGATTTATACACTTTGATTTGAGGTTTGGAAATCAGTCATTGTTAAAGATAAAGATTAGTTATTTTCGTCCCACTAAGATGACTTTTTGTTGTATAGTGTTTATGGCCCATTTTTGAGTAATTTAGAGGGAAAAAGCAAAGAAAAAGATGAATAAATCAATTTTTCTCAGTTGTAATCGCTTGTTTAGATTACTAGCAAGAGGGAAAATGTGGAGAAAGTGATTTATTTTAAAACTCATTTTTTTGAATCTCTCCAAAAATGGAGAAATTGGAGGAAAAAATAAATAAAATAATTACAAAACACTTATAATACAAAAAGTGTCTATTCAAATGCTACATAAATAAAAACATGAAATGCTATGTTAGTATTATAACTCATAATAAAAGTGAGAATGACGAAATATATATATATTCTAACTTGACAAATCATCATAGTTTTATTTTTTCTCCCACAATCCCAAACAAATTGTTAGTTCTCCCTTATGTATTGTTGCATTATATTAGGGTTGGGCATATGATTATCTGAACCGCACAACCCGTCTAATTTGAACCGATCTGCATATAAATGGGTGGTTTTGCAGACATAATGTTGGTGAATGCAGTTTGGAATATGGCATTATTGCGGGTTGCGAGTTTTACCCACACCGCAACTCGCAAGAACCTGCCTACATTTAAACTTTTTATTTTTCATTTTTTTTTATAAAAAAAAAACCTGAACCGTTGATTTCATTCATCCTATCCTATATGGTATATGGAGTTTACAAATTTACAAATGTTTTTATGTTATTTAATAGGTTTGAATTGGATGAAATTTGACAACAATTTATTGTTATTTTATTATTATATTTTGGATGAATGTAAAAGTTAATGAATAATTACTTTTGGGTAAGTTTAAGATTTTGAATGATTTTACTTTAATTGTATTGTCGGGTAGTGAATGATTTTAATTATTAGTTTTGGGTTTTGAAAGATGTGTTTATGTTAGTTTATAATTTGATTTAAAAGTTTAGGGTTTTGAATGATTTGCTTGTATTAAGAATTGATTTTGTTGTGTTTTTAATTCATTAATTATTAATGTTGAGTATTTTAGAAAATGAGGGAAAAAAAAACCCAAAATAAATATTTACAAAACAAGAAAAAAAAAAAAGGCCAAAAATAAGTTTTAAGGACAAAAGTCCAATCCGCAAACCGCTCGCATATTCGCTAACTCTATCTGCACAAACCACAACTCGCATTGTGGGCTATTGTGGGTTTAATTTTTCCTAAACCGCACATACATAGGCAGGTCCAAACCGCAAACCGAACTGCGAGCACCCTTACCTTATATTATAAGAGTGGTATTACATCTTTTAATATATTACTCCTATTTTAATCCTTAATGAGCTAGAAGAAAGAGAGAATAAAGAGAGATAGAGAGAAGAAGGATGAGGAGCAAGAAGTTGGTCCATTTCACGTTATTAAGGGTGCTTAATTAGAGCTCTCAAGCATTTTTCATATTATAATTGTCTAGTTTGATATAGGTTTCTCATATTTGCAAATAATCTCCAAACTTGACCCCCAAAAAAAATCAAGAAAAACAAAGGTTAGGAGATATAAAAAATTAAAAAAATTTAAAACAAAAAGGAGCAATTACCAACTAGTCCTATTACGTATACTTAAATATCATTAAGTCCCATTGACTTTTTGAATACACTAATAAGTCTTACAATACCTGTACCTATCAAAGGTTTTTTTTTTATCTTCTCTCTTCTTTTCTCTCTCTCTCTCTCCACACTATTTTTCCAAAAGTTTCACACCACTATTGTTTACCACCATTGTTATCGCCATCTTCTACCCACCACTGCCACCACCATCGTTGTCGTGGTTCACCCATCATCTTTTCTTATTTTCTCTCTCTCCTTACCCTTTTTCAAAAGCTTTACACTACCATAATGTACCGCCGCCGCCGCCATCGTCTACCCACCACCACACCATTGTCGTCATCTACTCACCCACCACCACTATCATTATTCGGATGCCATTACTATTCACTAACTATCTTCACCATCGTCACAAATCTGTACTTTATCGTCGCCAATCTACATAACCACTATATCACCACCACCTCCTTTGTTTTATATTTAGATTTTTTTTCAGTGATAAATTATCAGTTTCTCTTGTTTTTTATATATGTGCAAGAGGACGGTGGATTCTTGTAAATGAATGAGTAAATATGAGTAAAGATAGTGGATATTAATAAATAAATTTGATTAATAAGAACGCCCGTATGTGCCCCTAAAAAAAACTCCTCATTGTTTTTGTAACCCAAAGGAAATGGGTTAGGCTATGCAAAAGCCCAAATGTAAACCAAATATGAGACTTGAACACAGCCCAAAAATGAGGTCAGTATTTGACCCACCACAACTAACTTCAAGCCTAAAATGAGGCCCACAAATAACAATATATTTTGGGAGGCCTGCATAATGTGGGCCGGGGCCAGTGGAATTTGGCATTATTTTGTAAGTTTGTGTTTGGTTGGGAGGATTTAGAAAGAAAAATAGCAAAAGTATATGAAATGTAAATCAAATATATTTATATTTTACCTGTACACACCTTTTCATTTTTTTTTTTTTTGTTTCAAATTCCTTTCCTAAATCCCCAGCCAATCATAACTTGAGAGGACGCTAGAGTCACCTTTGGGTGGAATTTGGCATTATATTTTGTAATTTTTTTTGTATTTATTAAATATTATTTAAATTCCTTGAAAAAATTTTAACTTTTAAAAAGATTTAGATTAGGTCCATCGAAAATTATAAAAAATTGACTAAAATATAATTAAAAAAAATGACAAAAGACAACTAAACATGAAAGACAAAAAAATTAAAATTTGTTTTTAAAAACTCAAAACAAAATAAAGTGATTGATTTTTGGATAAATTACAAACACAATTATGAGATTTACTTGCCCCTTGTAATGTAAAAAATTACAAATATCCCATTATCAAAATTTTTGTATTTAACAGAATTAACTGAAAAAATAAAATTTCCAACTGCTCTCTTATATAATAACAAAATTAGTTAAATTATTAATTAAATTTTATTTTTTACATTATTAAAATTTTTTAATTGACTTGATGATTTATTAATAAAAGAGGTCATTTATTATAAAATTAGAAACCTTAGAAGGTAGAATGTAATTTTCAAAAATCATAAGGGTCATTCATATTTTAAGTAAATCTTAGAAGGTGTATTTATAATTTATCTTTAATTTTTTCTATGTCATATTTTAATTTTAAAAAAAAAAAACAAAAAGCACTAAAAAAGTAATTACCTAAATAGATAGTGAATGTTAAAAAAAAAAAAAAAACTCTAGTGCTATAGTTGGTAAAAAATCTCCACTTAATTAAATTTAGAACAAATTACAACAAAAAAAAAAAAAACCATAAGGATTTGACCTAAGGATGGCAAAATACATCAATTTATCGAATATTTAGGCTTCGTTTGAGAACAAGTTATTTTAGTAATTGTATGAGAGAGAAATATTCACCTCGTTCCGTACCTCCTTGCTACCAAGCTCGTCTCATTCCGTTATAACTCCGTTGCATTGTGAACAAAACAAAGGTAAAGCTACCCGGCGGGTGGGTTTGCCGGAAAACCCCTTTGACGGTCAAATTAGCTTTCTGGAGAAGAGAGAATGCAGAGCACTATAGAGAGAGAGAGAGAGAGTTCGAAATTGCTTACCTCCAATGTTTGCATGCTCCTCATTTTCAAGGTTTGCCATGCAGTCTCAGAAATTGTAGACGCATTACCTCTACTGTCCTCCTTTGGTAAAGCGGTTGTGCTTCCTTTTACATTTCTTATACGTGTAGAGACCAAAACCTTCAAACAATGTTTGTCGCACCATCAAACGGTATTGACGCATACCATGAGTGGATTTCTCTCTTCTCTTTATTGGTCCACGTGGAGTACCCAACCAGGCTATTACTTGGGAATCACCAGCATTACGTTGACCTCTTTGATGACAGGCTAATTCAGACCAGTCTACGAGAGGTAGTATGCTCGGCCGAAGCCCTAATAATCTGGGATCGACTGTAGGTAGGTGCGCCTTATGACATCTCGGCTACAAACCGCGATCCCACGGACCATCAGCCTTAATGATAATAGCCCGAGCAGTCCACAGTTCGGTCGTCACGTGGCTCTGTTCCCTTGGACCTCAATGCCAGGTCAGTTCTACCTGTCGATGTGAGCCAGTTCTGTTGGGTTTGGCCGACACAACACCCTGTGTGAATCTAGTTTGGCCAAATGCATCTCGGACAACCTCAGGCCGGCCTAACGATACATCTTCGACTTTTCTCACACGGGCCAACACCACACTTCGTGTTGACGTAGCTCAGCCACAGGGTTCGGTACAAATCTCCCTCTAAATTGCCCCTTAATCCCATCCAAGCTAAACGTAAGTGGGATTACCTTTTCTGACCGAGCTATCCATTTTGGCCAGTTATTGAGACTTGTGTCGTTTGTCTTATCGTCAATCAATCAGCCGCTCTGTCAACCTATCATTCGTACTGATATTCTGTCACCTCCATGCTACGTGGAGCTTCTCCAGAGACTCCGTGCAATCCCCACAGCTGTCATTATCATGCCAAAATTTGAAAAGTTGTTGCCTTTTGAGCTTTTCCCCATAAATAGGCCATTTATGCCTCTATAGCCTCTTCACTGTTCATCTTCTTCTCAAGCAAAAAACCCTAGTTTCCTCAGAGCTCGTATTGCCGTCGCTCTTGCTGTTCTTCACATTCCAAGCCGTTACTCTTACTATTTTCCATCGGCGTGGGTACAACAGTAAAGGTTGGGATCGATCAAGCCTCTACTGTGCATTCAAATCCATAAGTTCTTCTCATTGTTGCCTCTTTTTCATTGTTGTTCTTCGTGTTCTTTGCATTTTTCTTGTCTATGGTCATTGGTCAAGTGTTAATGTTCTCTTTCTGTTATTCAGTTGTTAAAGTATTTAACAAAATTCAATCATGTGACAACATGTGACTACGAAATGAAGGTAAGAAAGGAAAATCATGCTCATTTCTCACCAATACACACTTTATCTCATGTGATAAGTATGCGAGAATTATATAATACAATATATATATACTATTATTAAGTGAAAGTCTCAATTGGTGTAGTGAAACATTTACTCTCCTCATGTCACGTGGTAGAAAGGCTTGAACCCATGACCATAGGTTTAAGATAGGAGAATTCACACCACATAAGTTAAGTACACATTATAATATTAATTTTATTATTATTTTCTTTTATTCTTACTTATTTGAATTGCACATGTATCGTGTGTGCCACACGCTAGTATGTTTATATGTTGACAGTAGAGACGAAAAAGCAAGAAAACAGAGTTTTTGAAATTTAAAAAGCCAACAGATAAATCAAAGAGAACGGAAAAGGAATATACATAAGACCCTGTTACTATGAAAAATAGAGTTTTGTGATTCTAATTTTTGCGAATTCCTAATTCATTTTCATAATCGTTCACAATCTGCGTTTTGTTTTAACTGGATATAATTTGATGGAATTTTTTAGACGAAATATATATAGACGAAAAATTGCGGTGATTTTTCTTGTTTAGCCTCATTTTGTAGGCATATGTCTGTCACGTTACTGATTTCTGTTAAAAATTCATATGATAGAATAACAAAAAAAGGACATTGACACTTGGTTAGAAGCGTAGTGGATTGACTATCACAATTTCATATATAGAGATTAAAATGAAATTTAGTATAAAATGTAATTTACCTTAATAATAACAATGATGACATGCCATAATACTCACAAGATTACCGGTTTCATTAATGGAATGATAAACAATATGAAATTTTAAACTTCTGGATTGTTTATAACTATTTTTGGAAAATCAAATAGACATTAAATTTGAAAAAAAGATTGTCATATAGGAAAGAGGATCAAACACTTGTTCTTCCAGAGCTTTAAGAGCATTGGTCAAAAACATTAATAATAATAATACAACCTAAAAGTAGTAAGAAAAAAAAGAAGAAAAAAACTAACTTTGATGTGTCATAATCCTTTTTTAAAGTTCAGAACACATATGGAGGTGGTTTGTTAATAAAATGGGGTACTTGAAAGGTTGTTCATAAAATGGGGTACTTTTTTAAATTTCAAATTAGCGTATGACTTTTGAGGATACACGTTGAGAGATAATAAGTGGCTAACATATCATATACATAGACATGTTTGATAGTTGAAACTGAAAATAAAATCCCACTAATAGTGCTTTTTTTTTTCTCTGGTCTGTGAAACCGATTTATATAGCAATTGATAACTGTATTATTGATTGATTAGTTTAGTTTTATATTATATAAAATGGAAGAGACAAATGTAGTCACTAATGATGACGTGTCACTTATACTATCCATCATGGAATAGCTTAACCACCCTTTTTTTTTTTTTTTTAATTTTTTAAATATGTTTTCGAGATTTTTATTTTTTATATTTAAAATAATTTTAAAAAAAATCTTTAGATGTATTTCCTAAAACGTAAAATATTTATGAAATTTTTTAAAAAGCATTTATTAAAGACAAAAGGATATCAAAAGCAAAAAAACTACCTTAAAAAACTAAGATAAATTATTTTTTAGTGGTGTTATTCAAGCTGATTCAACTATTCATTAATACATTGGAAATTATGTTTATTTACTTAAAATATATATCTTTAAAAGGTCAGTTAGGTTAGAAAACAAAGAATTTGAATTGGTTTATACACTTTGATTTGAGGTTTGGAAATCAGTCATTGTTAAAGATAAAGATTAGTTATTTTTGTCCCACTAAGATGACCTTTTGTTGTATTAGTGTTTATGGCCCATTTTTGAGTAATTTATGTGTAATTTAGAGGGAAAAAGCAAAGAAAAAGATGAATAAAATCAATTTTTCTTAGTTGTAATCGCTTGTTTAGATTACTAGCAAGAGGGAAAATGTGGAGAAAGTGGTTTATTTTAAAACTCATCTTTTGAATCTCTCCAAAAATGGAGAAATTGAAAGAAAAAATAAATAAATTTATTACAAAAATTTTATAATACAAAAAGTGTCTATTCAGATGCTACACAAATAAAAACATAAAATGCTATTTTAGTAATATAACCATAATAAAAGTGAGAATGACGAAATATATATATACTAGTGCATGCCCGTGCCTGAAGGCACGGTGTAAATAATGATGGTATCACATACTTTACAAAAATTAATTAAAATAAATCAATTCAAAATGGTAACAATCTCACTGCTACAGAAATCAATTGTAATAAATTAATTCAAAATGACAACAATTTCATTGCAATATAAAACTTTACACATAAGTCGAAATAGCAAATTATAGTTTTGACAAACTTCATAATTAAAGTTTAAATAGCAAGTTTATAATATAAAAATGTTGTGTACAACATAAAGAAAGATATTTACGCCAAAATAACACATGTATAGTGAATTAAAATGAGGCAACCTTCAATAAAAGAATATGTCTAAATTAGTATTATAACTGAGTGAACATTTTGGTACAAAAGAGTAACCATCCTAGCTTTAAAAAACTAAAAAATAAAAAATAAAAGATAAAAAAGAAGAAAAATTAATCATCCAATTTAGAATGAAAGAACCAACCATCAACACGCATAGAAAAACAACACAATCCCAACATTTGTAAGGTGAATTAGTCACCTGCAACAAAAATTCACTTTAAAAAATCAATTAAAAGAAATCATAACAGGAGCAATCATATCAAAATACCTTTGAAAAACAAATAAACCAATAACAATGAATTAACAAGAATTAAACATATGATCAAGCACCTTTCAATTTAGTTCCCAAGTCTCTTGATTAGTGTATATCATAACTTGTGAGTTCACCTGTTGCTGCTTAATGAATATGAATTGCTAAGTATAACTCTTCTTTCTTTTCCTTTTCCAATTGAACTTGAAGAATTTAACAATTTAGATAATACATGAAAACAAATGAAAATAAATAATTACATCTAATTTGGAATCCCATTACAGGTAGGCTCATGACAAAAATCTTTGCCCAATTAATTATTATACAACAATTTACTCAAAATTCTCACTATCACTGTTTTTCTTCAATATACTCATCACACCAAAAGAATGTGTAATGAAAAACTCAATAAAATTTTTTTTAATACAAAGATGTTATCTTCTGTAATATCATGGACAATTGCCACTTTTATACACCTGAAATTTGAAGGAAAAACAAATTTAATAGTCAAAGTCAAAATATATCACTCTAATTGAGTCCCAAGGATTCACAAAAAAAAAAAAAAAACAATTTATGTTAGTGATGAGAAGAGATCGAACAATTTATGTGTAATAAAGTTTTATATTTAGGTAGTGCCTAATGAAACAAGTAGAAGGCTTTTTTAAATTCAACAATTAGACGGCTTAACCATTAAGTGAAAATTACCATCACCTCAATAAGATAAAAAACTGGAATGATTGAAGAGATCGTACTTGAGTGCTCAAAGTTGTGATCTAAAACATTCTCTAAAAAAAACTTGAATGTGGTTTTTTTTTTTTTTACAAACTTGGAGTGTCACAGGCACAGTTGGTTCTTTTACGATGAAATGTTGTTCTTTTAAAATGAAATCATGAAACTATCATATTTATACCCAAAAGACAATATAAGTTGAATTTCCTATTGCCCAACACTATCAATTTAACTGAATTGAATCAATCTGACAAAGACATGAGTTATTACACATTGGTCTCCTATGTATTTTGTTAGTTTCTTTAGACCAAGAATCAAACCATCTAATTCAAGCAATCAATCAAAACCACACACATATGCAGATGCTAAACTAATAATATAAAATTTAAGCTAAAGATGCACTGTTTTATGTCAATATCAATAACCTACCAATCAATAATACCAATAACAAATAGAGATTATATTCCACAATGAACATAGTTAAAATAGAATTTGCAAATCAAATTGAAAACAACCTAACAAATAGAAGGCTTCTTTGTTAAACCAACTAATAATGATGAAATTCTAAACAACCAATTAGAGGATTCTATGTAAATAAAAAGACTTTTGTTAATGAGATTAATCAAAAATTGAACTGGATGATATTACAAATCCAAATAATTAAGTTATGAAATTCAAAACCAATTAACTGGAAATTTTTTTTTCAAATATTAATCATTAACACAACTTCTATAAGTAAAAACTTGAAATTAAGTCATGAATTTGAATTTGAATAAAAACTTGAAATTAATCATTAATCATGAATTTGAAATCTTAGTAAATGAAAACTCTAACTCAATTTCTATAAGTATAAAACAAAATTAGTCATGAATTTACCTTTTATATCTATAACTCATGCCTCAACTTGAAATTGCTTCCATTGGTAAAGTTTCGAATTCTATGAAAATTGAATACATTTGTACCAATTAAAAAAACCAAAATTGTATTTAGATATAACTGAGATAGGGGGTGGAAGTAAGTGGGAATCATTCCATTATGAATCTTCAGCCTAAAACAAAATCGAAACACACATGGGCTCAACTGGTGGTGTATGATGAGATTACAAATGTACATTAAATATTGGGGGCAAAAAATAAAGGTGAGAAAGGTTAAAATGAAAACCTCTTTGTATAATAATGCAATAACAACATACTAAAACCCCCCAAAATCCCGTACTAATATACCAATAAAAGCACGAAACAACAACCCATTCACATGAAAAATATATCTAAAAATCTAAGTTTGGGTGCTCACCACGAAAAAGTTATTGAACCCATTAATCTTGAGAGAGAGAGAGAGAGAATTACCACAAATCAACTATGTAGAGCATGTGTTGGTCTTCAAAATCAAAAAATCATGGGAGTCAAAAATTATTGAAATCAACTTGAAATCAACTTCCAAACTACCATAATAACTATAATGGCTCATAACTCTATATAAGCAAAGGAAACCAGACCAAAGCCAATGGATTTTAAGTGAAAACAAAGCAATACCACAACAAATTATAAAACAGAAATCCCAATGGATTTTAATTGCCTTGAAAAATTAGACTTTCATTTGGGTTTAAAGTTCTATGTATGGTGGTGAGGATTATCACTTATATTTGAACAAACTTGCATGTGCTCAAATCATTAGAATGTTATTATTACCTTTATTTTGCAGAACAGAGCACCCAACAAACCCATAATTTATTTGTTTAAGGTTTCAATCTTGTTCTTTGAATATATATATATTTTTTAATGCATTCTCTTGGCTAAATATTGATTTATCATGTATTGATTTCTCAAACATTAGGGGAAATTAATAATATGCACTCTTAAAAGGATGCACATCATATTAATAAAGTTTGTTTATTTGTCAAAAACAAAAGAAAAGGATGCACATTATAAGATAGTTATGAATTTTTATGATGAAGATTGCCAATGTTTGTGGGGTGTGTTAAAGTCAATTTGTGTGTGTGTAAATTTCATTAAAACATTTTATCAAACACTTAATAAGCAAGGAAGATAGAATGGTTATCGAACATTTTAGTAACAACCAAACGATAGTAATGGCACAACAAACATTCAATAGAGTAAATCAATACAATTGTAACAACCTCGCATCGACATCAGTTAAACCATCAATTATCTACCGACATCGCTAAACCGAATCGATAATGACTGATAAGTGAACTGGATGAACTACTGAACAGACTGAATGGAACTGAAACCGAAATTGAATAACTTGTCTGTTATATTGCATATTGTATCTGTTTGCTTGAATGATTATCTGTTTGAGTTTATGTGTTTAAACTGCTAATTGAAGGCCTTATCGGCGGCCGATTTAGAAACCGTTTGAAGTTTTAGACTCAGTAGAATATTTCTGATTTTATGGTATATTTATCTGAAAATTGATTAGGAATGATTAAATTAGATTAAATTAAGTCAATTAAAGAGTTTGATTTAATTACGTTATTGCCACCTTGAGTGGACCATTGTTTATTTTCTATCACTTGAGCCTACACACACTTGATCACAACATTTCTTCAGCTCATTTCTTGAGCCTTGACCGACCAAGTGAGAGAGAGGGAGAGAATTATAGAAGAAATTGAATTCATCTTGTGTTCATAAGGATTGCTTGAAGAAATTGAAGGGTAGTTGCTAATTGAGCTCATAAACCTTGTAATTGACACTCTAGGTAAGGAATTCAATGTCTTCTTGTTACCTTTAAGCTCCATCTTGCATGTATCATGGTTAAAGAGAGCTTGAGTCTTGATTTTGTTCATAATTATTGAGCTAGAGCGCCATTGTTGCATGCATGTTGAATTTAGTGAGTTTGAAGTTGAATTCTTGGAGAATTGTCACATGCATGTCCATGTTTTTATCATAGTTCATGTTTCCTCATTGTTTTCAAAGATTGGAGCTCAATGGAGCAAGAGTTGAAGCTTGGATTTGGTTTGAAGTTCATGCATTGCATGTTTTGAAAAGTGTTCTTGAAATTAGTTTGAAATTGAGTTTAATTGAAACACCCTTGGGCCTTGATTTCTTAAATTGAGCTTTAAAACTTGTTATTCTATGTGTTTAAAAGAGTTTTCCAGGTAATGGGTTTTGGTATCCCAAACTTGAGTTTCGAACTCAGAACACAATTCTGGGTTTTCCAGATTTTTGAGTTCCGCTCGAGCGGAGGAAGTGCCGCTCGAGCGGGAAATTCATGCTCCCAGCATTTCTTCGACTTGCTTTCTGACCGCTTCGGCGGAGAGTTTCACGCCGGCGGGAAATCGCAAGATCCAAAGATCTTGCATCAAATTTCGGCGGGAAGTTGACTTCGGCGGGGACCTTTGTTGGCTTTGTCCGCCGGCGGAAACTTGAGCTCGGCGGAGGCCCTGTCAAAATTCTCAAATTGAATTGTGCACATTTTCGCATCCTCATCCCATCCTAGGCATTCTTCGCCTAGTTTAAGGCATCTTAATGAGGATTTAGACGAGAACCACACCGAGGAAATTTAGGGATTTAATTAATATCCTTCCGATCGTGAACTTAGTGTGTGTTCTATTTGTTGATCGCTTAGGGTTGGCTCTCGAGGGAGACGCTCTAGTCGCTATTAGCCCAATCTCGTGAGTAACAGTTGTGTAAAGATATGTTCAAATGGTTATATTTTGAATACTAAATCGAATCATTTATTGAACCGATATTGTTGATTGAATGAATGTATGTCTCAGTATTTCAATTGTATTGTGGCATCCTTAGCACCCATGTTATTGATCGTTATTCTGAGCTCTGTCGGTTTCCTTGTGGAACCATGTCGCATCTTGATTGATGATCATCATTCTTTGCGGTTAAGGTCTTGGTCCTTTTGGACCTACTGTTTATAGGCTAATGGATGTACCACATATGACTGATTGATTGAAATACTGATTGACTGAAATACTAAAGAATTGAAATACTGTATAATGAATTGATTTCATTACTGTAAGGGACATTCATTCATAACCTCTTTACACGTTATGTTATTCACTGGGCTTTAGCTCACTGTTTATATATATATGTAGGTTCTCAGCAACCAGACCGGAGCTAGGAGCGTGGGATTGGTCCCCAGTTTTGTCAAGCCAGCCTATGCGCTTCATTGTGAGGTTCCGAGTTGCCATGTTATGGCTTGGG
Source organism: Camellia lanceoleosa (assembly GCA_025200525.1). Taxonomy (NCBI): domain Eukaryota; kingdom Viridiplantae; phylum Streptophyta; class Magnoliopsida; order Ericales; family Theaceae; genus Camellia; species Camellia lanceoleosa. The sequence continues at coordinate 204,006,544 of CM045763.1, read as the reverse complement.
GTGTTTTTGTGTCCCCTATCGGTCTCCTTACTGTATCAGATAGATCTGCTTATCGTGATCATATCGAGGATTCAATCCTCGCATCGACCGATCAGATATGATTGTATAGATCAGATCAGTATCTTTTGAATGAATACATGAAAAATGTTTTTGACATACAGATTTTCACAGCTCAATGGACACTAGTTATTTATCAGTATTTCCGCCAGCCCTCAGACTGCTTGATCAGATATCGCTTCAGAGGCCTTTGGTAATCTCGGACATCGCCGCCATGCTAAACCCATAGGGCCGGGTTTGGGTCGTGACAGAGTGGTATCAGAGCGATGCTTAACCACGAGTTATACCGCACACACGTGTCCAAACGAGCTATAGGGTGTCCTAGAAAGGCGATTAGGGCATCTCATGAATTTGAAAAGTGTGTGCTTATGACTGACTGATTATATGTTAAAGTGTTAAACTGTTTAAGTGTACAACTGTTTATAACGATAACTGTTACAACTGCTTATAGTGAAATGGATAACACAAACACTGCAAATGAAACTGAAGCATCATCCTCTGAGGCCAGAATGGCCAGAATGTGAATACTAATGAGGTGGACATTATTGCACTGACTCAAAAATTCCGCAAAATGAAACCGCCGTCCTTTCAGGGAGGCTTGGAACCGTTAAAGGCTGAAGCCTGGGTTCCTGAGACTGAAAAGTTGTTTGAGGTTTTTCCGTGCTCCGAAGCAAACAAAGTATTGTTGGCAACCTTCACCCTTCAGGAAGAAGCAAGAAGGTGATGGATATTGACCCGTGATGCAAATACTATTGTGACTTGGGCTCAATTCAAGGAGTCCTTCTTTGAAAAGTATTTTCCCCAGTGCATCAGGGACAGAAAAGTGACTGAGTTTGAACAGTTGAGACAGGGCAAGACGTCTATTGCCGAGTATGAGAAGAATTTTACCGAACTTGCTAGGTATGCACCACACATGGTGGACACCGATTATAAGAAGGCCAGGAGGTTTGAAGGCGGCCTTAGTGTTGCTATCCAGGACCGAATAAATGTTTTGAAAATGCCAACTTATGTGGGTGTTCTCGACCGGGCATTGATGGCCGAGACAAATATTGCAGCGGTGAAACAATCTGAAACACCGACAACTGAGTGGCAAGGCAAAAGGCAGAGTTTCAAATTTAAGAAAGGCAAGCATAACCCAGCAAACAAGAAACAGAATACGGGGTCGACTACTAGCCCCAGCCAAGGGAGTGGATTTACTCCACCCTGCTCCGTATGTGGCAACAAGCACAAAGGGGTTTGCTACCAGATTTCTGGAGCTTGTTTCAGGTGTGGCAAGGTGGGCCACAGAATTAAAGAATGCCCTTCTGCTCCACCGCTTAGCAAAGAAGTCAAGACTAAGCGCAAGAAGATCACCGCAACACCAAAGCCTAACCCCAAAGCTACCGGGAAAGAGCTTATGAGGCAGGGCCGAGTGTTTGCCCTAGTACCGGGAGATATGCAAAACACTAAGACTGTTGTGTCAGGTATCCTCTCTATCTGTGCTCAAAATGCTTATGTATTGATTGATTCGGGGTCTACACATTCGTATGTGTCGCATGCTTTTTCGCGTAAACTGAATAGACCCTTAGAACCCATGAACTATCTGCTAGCTGTATCATCACCTGTTGGGGGATCCATGACATGTGCATATATGTATCCTGCTTGTGAGATTATTGTTGGGGATATGCATCTATTTATTGATTTACTACCGTTGAACATAGATCATTTCGATGTAATATTGGGGATGGATTGGCTACAAAAATATCATGCCACTATAGACTGTGTAACAAAACAAGTAGTTTTCCGTCCACCGGGTTTGCCTGAATTTGTGTTTAATGAGAGTGGAGTAGTACCTCCTCCATACCTGATTTTTTCTGTAAAGAAGTGTCCAAATTGATTAGAAAGTGTAAGGGATATCGTGTTCGTATTGACTGCACATTAATGATAATGTTAAAACTGATGTGAATTGCATTCCTATAGTCAGAGAATTCCCAGATGTATTTCCAGATGATTTGCTAGGGGATTTGATTGACAGGGAAATTGAATTTATTGTGGATGTGGTTCCGGGTACACAGCCGATATCTAAAGCTCCTTCTGATGGCTCGATCGAATCAAGGAATTGAAAGTACAATTGCAGGAACTGTTGGACAAGAAGTTTATCAGACCTAGTACCTCACCGTGGGGTGCACCTGTTTTGTTTGTGAAGAAGAAAGACGAATCACTGAGACTATGTATTGATTACCGCGAATTGAACAAGGTAACTGTAAAGAATAAATATCCATTACCGCGTATTGATGATTTATTTGACCAGTTACAGGGGGCACAAGTATTTTCCAAGATTGACCTTAGATCAGGGTACCATCAACTGAAAGTTAAACCGGAAGACATTGATAAAACTGCTTTTAGAACGAGGTATGGCCACTTTGAATTTTTAGTTATGCCGTTCGGAGTTACGAATGCCCCTGCTGCATTTATGGACCTCATGAACAGAATTTTTAAACCATACCTTGATGATTTTATTGTGGTATTTATAGATGACATACTGATTTATTCTAAGACTGTAGAAGAACATGAACATCATCTGAGACTTGCCCTGCAAACCTTAAGAGAACAGAAACTGTATGCTAAATTGTCTAAATGCGAATTTTGGCTTGATCATGTGATGTTTTTGGGGCATGTTGTTAGCAAAGACGGAATTTCTGTTGATCCGCAGAAAATTGAAGCTGTAGTGAACTGGCCTAGACCAACCAATGTGATCAAGTCAAAGCTTTTTGGGATCGGCCGATATTACAGAGATTTGTCAAGGACTTCTCCAAAATTGCCCTACCATCGACTCGATTGACACGTAAAGGATACCATTTGACTGGACTGACCAAAGGGAATCAGCATTTCAAGAGTTGAAAACTAGACTTGTAACTGCACCGATTTTGACTCTACCTTCAGGTACGGATGGTTATACTGTATTTAGTGATGCTTCTCATAAGGGTTTGGGATGTGTTTTAATGCAGAATGGGAGAGTTATTGCTTATGCTTCCAGACAGTTGAGACCACATGAAAAGAACTACCCGACCCATGACCTAGAACTTGCTGCAGTGGTTTTTGCATTGAAAATTTGGCGTCACTATTTGTATGGAGCAACATGTGAAGTGTATACTGACCACAAGAGCCTAAAGTACTTCTTCACTTAGAAAGAACTGAATATGAGACAGCGGAGATGGCTAGAACTGATTAAAGATTATGACCTGCAGATATTGTACCATCCGGGAAAAGCCAATACCGTTGCCGATGCTTTGAGCCGAAAATCGATTGGGAACTTAGCCTGTTTGCTGACTGGACAGAAGGAGTTGCTTTGTGATCTGGAAAAGTCTGAATTTGAAATTGTTTTGAGAGAACAGTGTGGAACAATAGCTGCCATCACTGCTCAACCAGCCTTGATTGAGGAAATTAAAGAAAAACAACAACTGGACGATTCCTTAAAAAAGATTATTGAGGAAAGAGATTCAAAACCGAAACCGGGATTCAAATTTGAGAACAATGTATTGAAATTTCAGGAAAGACTGTGTGTACCAAATGACACTGAATTGAAAAGAAGAGTTCTATAGGAAGGCCACAGTTCGAAGTTTTCTATTCACCCAGGGAATACGAAAATGTACCAAGATCTGAAACAGAATTTCTGGTGGCCAGGAATGAAGAAGGAAATTGCTGACTTTGTGTCTAAGTGCCTTCATTGCCAACAAGTCAAAGCTGAACATCAACGACCTGCAGGATTACTGCAACCCTTACCCATACCAGAGTGGAAATGGGAGCATATCACGATGGATTTTATCGTTGGATTACCTGCTCCAGAAAGGTATGTACTCTATTTGGGTTATTGTTGATAGATTGACTAAATCAGACACTTCCTACTGTCAAGACAATTTATAATGCGCATAAATTGGTACATTATCTATATTGACGAAATTGTGAGATTGCATGGAGTGCTCAGATCTATTGTTTCGACAGGATTCAAGTTTACATCGAGGTTACAGAGCCTCTGATTGCATTGGGTCTTGAATTGAGGCTAAGTAGTGCCTATCATCCTCGACAGATGGGATGATCGAAAGGACCATCCAGACTCTAGAGGACCTACTGAGAATGTGTGTACTGGACTTTCAGGGAAATTTGGAAAGTCATTTGCCGTTGGCTGAATTCGCCTACAACAACAGCTACCACTCGAGTATTGGAATGGCGCCTTTTGAGGCTTTGTATGGCAGAAAGTGTAGATCTCCAATTTGCTGGGCAGAAGTTGGAGATGGGCCTTTGCTTGGACCCGAAATTGTTTATGAAACGACTGAAAAGATAAAATTGATACAGCAGAGACTGAAAACTGCACAGAGCAGACAGAAGAGTTATGCGGACGTCAGAAGACGAGATAGAGAATATGAAGTGGGTGATCATGTGTTTGTGAAAGTGACACCAATGAAAGGCCAGACTCGCTTTGGAGTCAAAGGCAAGTTAGCGCCGCGGTATGTCGGACCGTATCAGATTATTGAGAAAACCAATCCGGTGGCGTATCAAGTTGCGCTTCCTCCTGAAATGGAGCATATGCCTAACGTCTTCCACATTTCGATGTTGAGAGACTACCTCCGGGATCCGTTTCATGTGATTGAGCCTACTCGGATAGTGCTTAGTGATGACTACACTTACGAGGAACGGCCTATACAGATTGTGAACCGACGGATCAAGAAACTGAGAAACAAAGAGATCCTGCTAGTGAAAGTTGATTGGCAGAACCATGGTGGTGTGTATGCCACTTGGGAAAGGGAAGATGACATGGCTAGGCGATATCCTGATTTGTTCCCGCTGAACCCTATTTTTTTCCAGACTGAAGGTAACTTGAGTTTAGAGGACTAAACTCCTTATAAGGAGGGGAGACTGTAACAACCCTCGTACTGATTACCGTTAAACCACTGAATTATCTACTGATTACTGCTAAACTGAACTGATAATGACTGATAAGTGAACTGGATGAACTCTTGAGCATTGAATGGAATGAAACCAAATTGAATAACTTATGCGTTATATTGCATATTGTATCTGTTTGCTTGAATGATTATCTGTTTGAGTTTATGTGTTTAAACTGCTAATTGAAGGCCTTATCGGCGGGCGATTTAGAGACCGGTTGAAGTTTTAGACTCAGGAGAATATTTCTGATTTTTTGGTATATATATCGAAAATTGATTAGGAATGATTAAGTTAGATTAAATTAATTCAATTAAAGAGTTTGATTTAATTAGGTTATTGCCACCTTGAGTGGACCATTGTTTATTTTCTATCACTTGAGCCTACACACACTTGATCACAACATTTCTTCAAATTTCATTTCTTGAGCCTTGACCGACCAAGTGAGAGAGAGGGAGAGAATTATAGAAGAAATTGAATTCATCTTGTGTTCATAAGGATTGCTTGAAGAAATTGAAGGGTAGTTGCTAATTGAGCTCATAAACCTTGTAATTGACACTCTAGGTAAGGAATTCAATGTCTTCTTGTTACCTTTAAGCTCCATCTTGCATGTATCATGGTTAAAGAGAGCTTGAGTCTTGATTTTGTTCATAATTATTGAGCTAGAGCGCCATTGTTGCATGCATGTTGAATTTAGTGAGTTTGAAGTTGAATTCTTGGAGAATTGTCACATGCATGTCCATGTTTTTATCATAGTTCATGTTTCCTCATTGTTTTCAAAGATTGGAGCTCAATGGAGCAAGAGTTGAAGCTTGGATTTGGTTTGAAGTTCATGCATTGCATGTTTTGAAAAGTGTTCTTGAAATTAGTTTGAAATTGAGTTTAATTGAAACACCCTTGGGCCTTGATTTCTTAAATTGAGCTTTAAAACTTGTTATTCTATGTGTTTAAAAGAGTTTTCCAGGTAATGGGCCCAAGAGGATCGATTTTGGTATCCCAAACTTGAGTTTCGAACTCAGAACACAATTCTAGGTTTTCCAGATTTTTGAGTTCCGCTCGAGCGGAGGAAGTGCCGCTCGAGCGGGAAATTCATGCTCCCAGCATTTCTTCAACTTAGCTTCTGATCGCTCGGCGGAGAGTTTCACGCCGGCGGGAAATCGCAGATCCAAAGATCTTGATCAGCATCAGCCCGCTCGAGCGGGGAAGTTGACGCTCGAGCGGGGACCTTTGTTGGCTTGTCCGCTCGAGCGGGGAAACCTGAGCTCGAGCGAAGGCCCTATTTTCTGAAAATTCTGAAATTGAATTCTGTGCACATTTTCGCATCCTCATCCCATCCTAGGCATTCTTAGGCCTAGTTTAAGGCATCTTAATGAGGATTTAGACGTAGAACCACACCGAGAAAATTTAGGGATTTAATTAATATCCTTCCGACTGTGAACTTAATGTGTGTTCTATTTGTTGACTGTTTAGGGTTGGCTCTCGGGGACGCGCTCTAGCTGCTATTAGCCCAATCTCTGTGAGTAACAGATTGTGTAAAGATATGTTCAAATGGTTATATTTTGAATCTCGAATCGAATGCTTATTGAACCGATATTGTTGATTGAATGAATGTATGTCTGTATTAATCAGACATGGCATCCTTAGCACCCATCGTTATTATTGGTATTCTGAGCTCTGTCGGTTTCCTTGTGGAACCATGCTATTCTTGATTGATGATCATCATTCTTTGTTCATATGTCTAAGGCCCTTTTGGACCCATCTTATAGGCTAATGGATGTACCACATATGACTGATTGATTGAAATACTGATTGACTGAAATACTGAAGAATTGAAATACTGTATAATGAATTGATTTCATTACTGTAAGGGACATTCATTCATAACCTCTTTACACGTTATGTTATTCACTGGGCTTTAGCTCACTGTTTATATATATATGTAGGTTCTCAGCAACCAGACCGGAGCTAGGAGCGTGGGATTGGTCCCCAGTTTTGTCAAGCCAGCCTTTGCGCCTCACTGCATGGTTCCGAGTTGCCATGTTATGGCTTGGGGTGTTTTTGTGTCCCCTATCGGTCTCCTTACTGTATTGTACTTTCGTATAGATCTGCATCGATTGTTATCGAGGATTCAATCGCATCGACCGATCAGATATGATTGTATAGACTGTACTGTATCTTTTGAATGAATGCATGAAAAATGTTTTTGACATACAGATTTTCACAGCTCAATGGACACTAGTTATTTACTGTATTGGCTTCCGCTAGGCCCTCAGACTGCTTTGATCAGACATCGCTCAGAGGCCTTTGGTAATCTCGGATTACTGGCCAGTTACGGTGCTAAACCCATAGGGCCGGGTTTGGGTCGTGACAACAATAATCCCACAAATTCCTACTAAATCAAAGTAAATGGGTTTCGTGGAATCCAACCAACTCTTCATATATGTGTGTATATATACATAGATAATATATATGTATAAGAAAAAACACAAAACCCATAAAAGTATACCCAAAATCCTACATGCATATAGAAAATTAAGAAAAAACAATACTCACAATTTGATTTTGGGAATCGTTCTTTCTCTATTCCACTAATGATCAATTGATGGTCTCTATGGCTTCAAAAAAAAAAAAATTATAATCAATATATATACACACAATAATCTATTAAGAAAGAGATGAGAGTATTACCTTTACTTTGTAGAACAGAGCACCCAACAAACCCATAGTTTATTTGTTTAAGGTTTCAATCTTGTTCTTTATATATATATATATATATTTTTAATGCATTCTCTTGGCTAAATATTGATTTATCATGTATTGATTTCTCATATATTAGGGAAAATTAATAATGTCCACTCTTAAAAGGATGCACATCATATTAATAAAGTTTGTTTATTTGTCCACAAAAAAAAAAAAAAAAAGAGAATAATATGGAATTGTTGGTTTTCTAAAATTTGAAATTAATAAAGTTTGAAATTATAATTCTATGCCGTAATTCTATGTCCACTCTATGCCGTATAATTCTATGTCGACTCTTAAAATAATATATAATTTGAAAAGCAACAATTCTAGAATTTTGCTAACAATTCTATGTCGTATAGAATCTGAAAGGTATAGAATTTAGAAAACCAACAATTCTATACCAACATCAAACCAACAACTTAAGCCTAAACTTAGAAAACCTACAAATTCCTACTAAATCAAAGTAAGAAAAATAAAAATAAACAATACTCAAAAACCCAACCAACTCTTCATATATGTGTGTATATATTATATCTATATAAGAAAAATAAACAAAGACCCATAAAAGTGCACCAAAAATTAAAGAAAAACAATACTCATAGAAAAAAAAAACAAAGAAAAAAATGGATAAAAATTTGTAATCAATATATAGAAAGTGCAACCAACTCTTCAATTGATGATCTCTGTGGCTTCAAAGAAAAAAAACAAAGGGATGAAAATAAAGAAACTCTTCAATTGATGATCTCTGTGGCTTCAATATATATACACTCAAAGAAAACAAAGGGATGGTATGTGAAGCACCAAAAAAATTTGGAGATGAACAAATATTGTGAACCTCACCGATTTGTTGCCGCGATGACGCCGATCTAGCAAGGCTAGCACCCAACAAACTCTCCATCTGCGAAGTCGCCGATCTGCTCTCGAATGAGAGAGAGAGAGAGAGAGAGAGAGAGAGAGAGAGAGAGATGGATGGAAGGGAAGAAGAGATCTGCTCTTGAATGAGATCTGCTCTTGAATCAAAACAAAGAAACTCTTCTCTTGAACACCGTAGGATTGAATCACCATTGTAAATCCACCATTGAAATATAATCATTTCTTAGCTGTTGGATTGATATCACATTTTGACATAGGGACAACAGTCCCATCAAAATTCAAAAACCACTCTCCCTTATTGTATAGATATGCATGTGCCTGAAGGCACGGTGTAAATAATGTTGTGATCAAAATACAGTTGTAATTCATACGTATCATATTAAAATTTATGAAGTCTGTAATTTTTTTGAGATTGATATCACATTTTGACATAGGGACAACAGTCCCATCAAAATTCAAAAACCACTCTCCCTTATTATATAGATATGCTCGTGCCTGAAGGCACGATATAAATAATGTTGTGATCAAAATACAGTTGTAATTCATACGTATCATATTAAAATTTATGAAGTCTGTAATTTTTTTGACAAAATATTGAAAAAATATAAAGAAATACTATTCTTTTAAAAAAAATTGTAACAATTTTACTTGTATCATAAGTTTTATAAAACTCAAATAAAATAACAACAAAATAATCCAAAACTCCGGTGATACAGCTCATAGAGAAACACCGAAATACTCCTACTGCCGGCAAACAAATAATTATTCTGTTGTTTATACCCATTGATATATATAATACTACCAAATAAATAATTATTATGTTGTTTAAGAATTTCAATTTAATAGTTTGTCCAACAAACAATAAAAGCTAAATAAATTAAGATTTTAAAAATAAAAATAATAATAAATAAAATATTTTGATTTCTCAAAAGTCGTAGAATTTTCTGACATCTTCCTGGTTGGTGGTGGGTCACCCAAACCTCTTTCTTTTCTTTTTTTTTTCTTTTTTATTTTATTTTATTTTAGACTTCACTCTCTATTGCTTTTCTTGCTTGCTTTTTCCATCCAACCAATCACATTCTGCCCGCATGGTCTTCGTTTTGATGAACCAATTTTTAGAGCCTTTAAAGCTTATAACAACTCGAAAGCGCTCAAAAAGTTTATCTATCAATAGATTCTAACACCTTCAGATTTTAACAAATTCAAACTACTGATTTATCTGGTAGTAGATTCTAACACCTTCAGATTTTAACACTTTCAAACTACTGATTTATTTGACAATAGATTCTAACCAGGTAAGTCCCCAAGGTTGGTTTGGAGGTTTAAAAATATATATCCGTGTCTAAATTAATTATAAGATTAAAATATAATTAAATTTAAAAGTATTGATTTAAAATGTAATTTATCGAATTTATTGATTTGAAATGAATTTTGTAAAAGTACCCAAACATAAATACACCCTAATAAAATTAAAGTAAAAATTGAAAAATATAATTTATTATAAGAATTTGAAGTCAAAATTCTATTGATAAAAAAACTCTTCTTCTCAGCTTTTGAACAAATCACACCAGTCCCATTATTTCTTCTCTTTCACAAAATTCACTTTCATGATCATTTTTTTAAGATAACCCAATTTAAACCTAATTTAAATTTTGAGTTCAAATTTATCTACCTTTCTCCCTTATTATATAGATAAGAAATAATAAAATAAGAATTAACTGTAATCTGCTGAGTGTTTTATTTTGTCTGGTATTTTCTCGTTTCACTTTTGGATCTGCTTCCAGGTTAAGAGGCAATGAGGTCTATTGGTTTGCACTCTGTTTCATGGTTAGTGATGTACTTAGAGTAATTAGTATTTTCTATTCAGACCTCAGGGATCTCTGCTAGTATAGGAATTGATATTTAAGAATTCTATAGTGCAGTTGTTTGGCCCAATCCAAACCTTATCAAGGTTATTTAAAATCCTGCTAATCTGTTTCCCTTATTAACTACATTGATTTATTTAAGGTTTTTTCAAGCCACTTGAAGTTGTGGAATAGGAAGCTGATCTGTAGCTTTACAGTTTGGATTTCACTTATTTTTCTCCTTTGTTGCAGAGAGATTGGAGCAAGACATGAGTGGAATTCTCACAACTATCTGCAATCATTCTTTCCATTGCTCTTGTATTTCTAAGTGGACAGATTCTTTTTGTCCCGTAACTAACTTAGATCTTCTTGGCATGATTTATTTATTTATGTTGACCAAGTACTTTAAGACGTTACATGGGGGAAATGAACTTAGATCTCCACACATCCTATCCCTTATGGTTGAAACTAAGCAAATCATTCTTTCAATTGAAATTTTAAATCATTGGAATGAGTCAAATAACATAGATAGCTTTGTGTATGAGGCCATATAAATGTTGGTTCATTACTATTTGCTGGATTGTTACGGTATTTGAATTCCACTTGTCAATTAAAAAAAAATTAAAATAAAGAAGATATTCGCTTAAATTCTGCTTAGTGTTTAGCCTTAATTCTCTTTATCATATGCCATTTAAGACTTGGTTCAATTTTCAACAAATGGTATTCCTTTTCCCTCCGAGAGTTAGGTCGACGAATGACTGTTTTGTGAGTATATATCGACTCAAGGTTTTGCTAATAACCAAGCTAGCTCAGAGTTTAATAACTTGATAGTTTTAACACTTATCCCACATTTAAGGACGTAAAAAGTAAAAAGGGTGTACCTAGTGCATGAAGCTCCTGTTTTAGCAGGGTCTGGGAAAGGGTTGGTGTACGCAACCTTACCCTCACGTGTAAAACTGACATAAAAAGTGTGGTAGGAAATAGTCTGTATATAAATTAGCAGTACTCTTGTTGTGCAAACGAGCCCTTCTGTTATGTATTTGGAAGTTGTATAACTTGTATTGTCCTTTTGTCATCCAACTCATTCTAGACTTCCAAGTATATCGTGTATATTCATCATCAGTTGCAGAACATTTCTTCTAGATGAACAATTATGGAAAAAGAGCATACCATTTCATAGAGAATATCTATATCCATGCTAGAGAGACAGAGAAACTAAACTCATGGGGATGAGCGGAAAATGGCAAAGCCGGAAATCAAAACCCATCAAATCTACAGAGAGAGTATACTCTAGTATATGAATTTCTACGGATTTCAATGGATTAAACCCATCAAATCCATTTCAAATTTCAGAAATCAAAACCCACCAAACCTATCAAACCCATTTCAGAAATCACAACCACAACAAATTAAAATAGTTTACAGCAAATTAAAATTGGAGACTTACAGTTTCACCATCTCTCTGCGTTTGCTTTGGAAAGACACGGTGGCCAACTCATCAAACTCTCGACGGTGGAGGACGATCTGAGATATGGGAGGGAGAAGAGTGGCTTTCGGTGGAGATCGGAGGCGACGCAATGATGGAAGTGAAGCGACAGTGGAGAGTAGAGAGGAGGGAAAGGAATAGTGAGATCTCTGAGGGGAGAGAAAGAGAGACCTAAGAAGTTGGAGAGAGAGAGAGAGAGAGAGAGAGAGTGCAAATAATGTTTGGGTGTAGGAGAGAGAGGATTGTTTTGGGTGGAATGTTGAGAATATCACAAACCATCTCAGCCCTTAACGGTTAAAAACAAATCATCTCAGCTGTTGAAATAAAATGTATTAGAGATACATTTTGAGACAAATTCAAAAACCTTTATCTCTTCTTATATAGAAATATATATTTTTCTAGCTTAATAAATCATCATAGTTTTATTTTTTCTCCTACAGTCCCAAACAGATTGTTAGTTATCTCTTATGTATTGTTGCATTATATTAGGGTTAGGCATAGGGTTATCCGAACCGCACAACCCACCTAATCCAAACTAATTTGCATACAAATGGGTGGTTTTGTAGACACAATGCGGGCGGATGCAATTTAGAATATGGCATTATTGCGGGTTGCAGGTTTTACCCACACCGCAACCCGCAAGAACCTGTTCATACTTGAACTTTTTATTTTTCATTTTTTTGTTTATAAAAAAAAAAACTTGGTCCGTTGATTTCATTCATCTTATCTTATATAGAGTTTGAAAATTTACAAATATTTTTATTTTATTTAACGGGTTTGAATTGGATGAAGTTTGACAACAATTTATTATTATTTTATTATTGTATTTTAGATTAATATAAAAGTTAATGAAGAATTATTTTTAGGTAAGTTTAGGATTTTGAATGATTTTACTTTAATTGTATTGTTAGGTAGTGAATGATTTTAATGATTAGTTTAGGATTTTGAAAGATGTGTTTATGTTAGTTTATGATTTTTTAAAAAAGTTTAGGATTTTGAATAATTTGCTTGTGTTATGAATTGATTTTGTTGTATTTTTTATTTTATAATTTTTAATTCATTAATTAGTAATGTTGACCATTTTAGAAAATGAGGAAAAAAAGATTTAAAATAAATATTTACAAAACGAGAAAAAAAATAAAAAAAAGTCCTGGAAATAAAATTTTAAAGACAAAAGTCTAATCCGTAAACCACTTGCAACCGTCCGCATATTCGCACAAATTGCAACTCGCATTGCAGGCGGTTGCAGGTTCAATTTTTCCTAAACTGCACATATGTAGGCAGGTCCAAACCGCAAACCGAACCACGAGCATCCATACATTGTATTATAAGAGTGGTATTACATTTTCTAATATATTACGCATATTTTAATCTTTAGAGAGAGAGAGAATAGAGAGAGATAGAGAGAAGAAGGATGAGGAGTGAGGGAAATTGGGGTCACTGCTGTGTTAAAGGCACGACAGTCACAATAGTGACTGTTGTGCCTCAATTTGAGGTACACTATGGGCTTATTTTTATAATCTGAATCGTTTACTTTGTAGGATTTGTTAAGTACTTCATGTCTACCAAAAATTATATTAATCGGATATCAATAACTATATGATCGATAACCAAAAAAATAAACAATAAGTTTTTTTTTTGAGAAATAACATAAAAAATATGCTATTCAATTATATAGTTATTGATACTCGATTAATATGATTTTTGGTAGGCATGAAGTATTCAACAAACCCTACAAAATGAACGGTTTAGATCATAAAAATAAATCCATAATGCACCATAAATTGAGACACAACAGTCATTGATGTGCCTTCAGCACAGTAATAACCCCAATTCCAGAGAGAGGAGTGAGGTCTATTTCACATCACTTAATTAGAGCTCTCAAGCATTTTTCATATTGTAATTGTCTAGTTTGATATAGGTTTCTCATATTTGCAATTAATCTCCAAACTTGACCCCCCAAAAAAAATATAAAAATAAAGGAAAACAAAGGTTAGAAGTTATTATAAAAAAAAAAAAAGAATAATTACCAACTAGTCCTATTAAGTATACTTAAATATCATTAAGTCTTATTGACTTTTTGAATACACCAATAAGTCTTACAATACCTGTACCTATCAAAGGTTTTTCATCTTCTCTCTCTCTCTCTCTCTCTCTTCACACTATTTCTCCAAAAACTTCACACCACCATTATTTACCACCATCATTGTCGCCACCTTCTACCTACCACTACTACCACCATTGTTGTCGTGGTTCACCCATCATCTTCTCTTATTTTCTTTCTCTCCCTATCATTTTTTCAAAAGCTTTACACTACCATAATATACTACCACCACCGCGGCCATCGTCTACCCACCACCCCACCGCCGTCGTTATCTACCCACCCGCCACCAATATCATTATTCGGATGCCGTTACTATTCACTAACTATCTACACCATCGTTGCAAATCTATACTCTGCCGTCGTCGATCTACACAACCACTATATCACCACCACCTCCTTTGTTTCATGTTTAGATTTTTTTTTTCAGTGATAAATTTATTAGTTTCTCTTATTTTTGATATATGTGCAAGAGGATGGTGGATTATTGTAAATAAATGAGTGAATATGAGTAAGGATTGTGGATATTAATAAATAAATTTACATTGATAAATTTATCAATCTAATTAATAAATTTACAATGATCAATTTATCAGTAAATATTTGCAAATAAATAAATTTGATTAATAAGAACGCCCGTATGTGCCCCTAAAAAAAACTCATTGTTTTTGTACCCCAAAGGAAATGGGTTAGGCTATGCAGAAGCTCAAATCTAAACCAAATATGAGACTTGAACCCAGCCCAAAAATGAGGTCGGTATTTGACCCACCACAACTAACTTCAAGCCTAAAATGAGGCCCACAAATAACAATATATTTTGGGAGGCCCGTATAACGTGGCCAGTGGATTTTGGCGTTGTCTTCTAAGGTTGTATTTGGTTGGGAGGTTTTGGAAAAAAATTTATAAAGGAAAAAGGCAAAGGTATGTGAAATGTAAATAAAATATATATTTTATTTAATTTTATACACTTTTTCCATTTTTGTTTCAAAATCCTTTCTTTAATCCCCCAACCAAACATAACTTGAGAGGACACTAGAGTCTCCTTTGGGTGGAATTTGGCATTATATTTTGTATTTATTAAATATTATTTAAATTCCTTGAAAAAAAATTAACTTTTAAAAAGATTTAAATTAGGTCCATCGAAAATTATAAAAAATGAACTAAAATATAATTTAAAAAAATGACAAAATACAATTAAACATGAAAGACAAAAAATTAAAAAATTATTTTTAAAAACTCAAAACTAAACAAAGTGATTGATTTTTGGATAAATTACAAATACATTTATGAGATTTGCTTAAAATACAGATTGCCCCTTGTAATGTAAAAAATTACAAATATCCCATTGTCAAAATTTTGTATTTAACAGAATTAACTGAATTTTTTTTCCAACTTCTCTCTTATATAATAATAAAATTACTTAAATTATTAATTAAATTATATTTTTTACATTATTAAAAATTATTAATTGACTTGTTGATTTATTAATAAAAGCGGTCATTTGTTATAAAATTAGAAATCTCAAGAGGTAAAATGTAATTTTCAAAAATCATAAGAGTTATTCGTATTTTAAGCAAATCTCAAAAGGTGTATTTATAATTTATCTTTAATTTTTTCTATCTCATATTTTAATTTTAAAAAAAATCAAAAAGCACTAAAAAGGTGATTTCCCAAATAGATAGTGAATGTCCGAAAAAAAAAAAAGCAAAAACAAAAGCCCTTTAGTGCTGCTTTTAATATGCAGTTGGTAAAAAATCTCCCCTTAATTAAATTTAGAACAAATTACAAAAAAATAAAAAAATAAAAAGGATTTGACCTAAGGATGGTAAAATACACTGATTTATCGAATATTTAGGCTTCGTTTGACAACAAGTTATTTTAGTAACTTATTGATTTTTTACGAAAAGATGTGCAGAAAAATAAAGAGAATGATGTGACATCTTATAGTGATTTTTTGATTTTTTAACTAAAATATGTAATTGCGACGAGGCCTTAACATCCCTAACCTAATGAAATGGGTTTGGGGGTGGTTGAATAAGGTTTGGTCAAATTTAGAGAAACTAGTAATACTTGGTAGTCCGAAAATTCATGACTCGAATGGTTTGAATATGTCAAAATGACGTCATTTTAGGGATAAAATGACATCGTTTTGATATATTCGAGCCATTCGGGCAACACAAATTCGGGCCTACCAAGCATTTTTGGGAGAAACTTTTGAACAGCTAGATTGGTTTTAGGTCGGAATAATTTTTTTTTTTTTATCTGTACCCTATCCGACTTGCAGATAAAGTATATAAAAAATAATATTATATATAATATGTGCATAATATATTGTTGAATTTTTATAGAATATATAATTTTTATACAATGTTTTGTTGAATTTTTATTATGTTAATATATATATATATATAATTTTAATATCTGCACAATATATTATATATTTTTTAATTATAAATATTATTTTATAGTTTTAATTATTAAGTTTTAATATTATTATTAAATTTCTTATTGTATCGCTGATCGAGTAGGATTGGAGTGGAGATTATGTTTGCGAGTTAGAGGTTAAAACAGGAGAGAGTTTCATAAGGGTCGGGGGTTGGGTAGGAGACCTGACCAATACCCTATCCATTGTTATCCTTAGTTTGACTCTTGTAACAAAACAAATGTTTTTAATTTTGTTACTTTAAATATTAATTTTTTGATTTATTTTCAATCTAAGTCATCTGTCTATTTTCGGTAGAAAAAAATAGTAGTTTGAAATCATCAAACTCAACAAAAAAGAGTATTTTAAAAATTTTATGTACACCTACATAATGATTAAAATATTTTTTTTGTTTATTAATTTTACTTAACAAAAATAAATAATAATTTAAATTTAAAAGTTCAAAAATGAAATTTTAAATTGATAAAATCAATATTTTATTTTATTATAAGACTTAAATTCTCACATTTGTTTTGCAATTTTTCATTAAATTTATTTAAATTATTAAAAAAGGGTAAATTACAAATAAACTCGTTGAGATTACTTAAAATGCTGAGTCTCTTTTGTTGTTTGAAAAATTACAAATACCCCATAATCAGAATTTTTTATTTAACAAAATTAATTGAAAAAATAAAATTCTCAACTATTACAACATAAAATAATAAAATTACTTAAATTATTAATGGAAATAAATTTATGACATTATCAAAAATAATTAATTAATTTGATAATTTATTAATAAAATGACCATTTGTTATAAAATTAAAAATTTTAAAAGGCAGGATTTAATTTTTAAAACTACAAGTAGCAATTCATATTTTAAACAAACGGGGATGTATTTGTAATTTATCAAAAAAATAAAACAAAACCAAACACATAGGTTCGTTTCGGAAGTGAGTTGGCTTTTCGATTTTTTGGCTATTTTAGCTTGGGTCTAAAAGCCTTGTTTGGGATGAACTTTTTAGCTTTTTTGACTTTTGTGAGAGAAAAAAATATAATGATTATGGATTGGATGTGATATTTTATCTTATTAGACTAAAAAGTTTACATATATATTTTTACTATTTTAGCCAAAAAAAACCCAAACCTCAACTTCCCAAACGAGCACTAAGGCCATCTCCAACGGTGCATCATATTAAGCATCAAATTCAAATTTGATGAAAAAATTCACATTTTCCCTCTCCAATGGTTTTACCAAATTGATGTCAAACTAAGAACGAAACAAAACTTTCTTCAAACTGAGGACAAGCACAAGATTTTACCATTTCACTGTGATGTAACGTTGGGGATGGGCCAACCGGTCAACCAGCCGGATGTCCGACCGGTTGACCCACCGATCGATCAGCGCATGTTCAATCTACTTTCAATTTTTTGGTTGGCCTGCGAATTGGTTGCCTTCTATCAACAATAATAATAGTGGCACATGATGAAAATTAGGGCTTTTATAGGTCCAGAAAAGCTAGAACCACCCATCTTTCTTCCATGGTTGGAATGTAAAGATGGGCTTGAGCAAGAACTGTCAAGTGTGTGAATTAGAAGCCAAAAAGAATAGAGAAAAAAAGAAAAGAAAAGAAAAGAAAAGAAAAGGCTCAATGGTGAAGTGGGTTGGTGTCTTTTACACCAAGAGGGGGGGGGGGAGAGAGAGAGAGAGAGAGAGAAAGAGAGTTGGGGGTAGGGGTTTGTTTAGGTTCAATCGTAATCTTAATAAACAATACTAAAATTTTTCAGTTCCATCTCCTTCTTCGTTCAAGATTTGTGTTGGATTTTTTTTTTTAGATTGCCTTGCCAGTCGACCAACCAGACGTCCGGCCGGTCGTCCCCTCGATCGACTGACATTTTGCTGATAGTTAAAAATACACCGTTGAAACGCTGGATATCAAATAGAGAATTTCCTCAATTTTTTACTCAAAATTGGTGAAATATTTGATTCACCGTTGGAGATGCTCTAGCCTACATAGAGTTCATTCGACAACTTCAGAGATGTATTAATCTTCTGCGTAGTTTTCCCGATTGACACTTTTCTTCTCTTTTTGTGTCACTATTAAACCCTAAGAGGTAAGTCTCATAGACTCTCTCTCAAAAGCCCTAACCTTCATTTGTTTATTTTCAATCTCATCTTCCAAAGTTTTCTATGTAAATCTCACAAATTTTGAGATGCTTTGTTGAAATTAGGGTTTGCAAAAAATCCAAACTATTGATTCCTTCATTGTTGCTGAAGCAATTTTTGTTTTGTTGTTTGTAAATTACTATTCTTTATACATTTTTGCCAGTGTTGTTAGTTTGATATTGCCATTGAAGTTGGTTTTGTTTACTCTACAGACTCAAATTCAAATTCTTTCCTTGTGAACTTTGTTGGGTACAAAATATTGGTATATTAACACGTTATTGTGTATGTATCCATGTGAATTTGTGCCTAACATATGGGACATGATAAGGTTTTGTTTGGATTTCAGGACCATTTGAATCAATATTTGATTACACTGATAAAAGGCTTCCCTGGAATTGTTTCAAGTGAAAAAGGGTGCATCAGGGTTTCAAATATGTGTGTCTATAACTTATTTATTATTGAATTTCGTGTGTCTATTTCAATGTTTTACTTAATGTTTTACTAGTTGGTATTTTATTTTCAGATCCCATTGGCAATAAACGTCATTTCAGAATCCATTTCTGAGTTGTTTGATTTAGAGATTGTTCAATGGAGTTTGATGAATATGATTATTTAGAGAAGATGGTGGAAAATACGGACCCTCAGAAATTGAAGGAAGCAGCAAATGGTGGAGAAGAAACACTTAAATCCGAAAAGAAAGAATGGACCTATAGTTCAAAGCCCAAATTTGATGAGAACGATGTTGATTTGGATCACTGGGCAAAGCGATCAAAGTCCAGATGTGAGTCTCGTGATCGTGACTTATATATGAGAGGGTTCAAGAACGTTGTTTGAAAATTCGAAGATCTTTGAAGAAAAATTCAAATTCTCTAGAAAATGATGAGAGACTTAGATTCTTCAATAGTCATAACTAAGAACACAAGAGCAAAGAGATGATGGAGATAAGAGATTGGGTGAAGAAGAAGGCAAAATTGTTAGACAGAGAATAATGGCAAGGCTCTCCCATAGATTTTCCACTTTCACTCTTAAGGCTTATAATGGAGAAGGGAAATTAGTTCTTTCCCAAGAGTTATCTCTCCAAAATTCATCCCTTATAAAGCTATGGGTGAGTGCTATTTATAGGCACCTCATGATGTATGATAAAGCCCATGTGCAAGGCACATGGGGAATATTCTCTCTAACCACCTTGTCCGAGGAGGTGACCTCTTCGACGATGAAGAAAACCCTTGAAGAGGAGATCAACTTCTCAGCGAACCTTTTTTCTTAGCCACACCTAACCAATGATCTCCAATCATCCTAAAGGGTCAGGGGTAGTTCCAGAGGACGCCCTGCCGCAGAAGGGTCAGGGGTAGTTCAAGAGAACGCCCTGCCACAAATATTGCCGAGTCTCAGGGACCCCTTAGATTGTGCCACCTCGACCCAGGTATAGGCTAGTTTAACCGAAGAGTGACTTTATCACCACTCACTGTCCTCGGGATCGGGTCCTTTGTTCGGACTCCATTACGCCCATGGTTTTGGTACGTAGATTCCGAAAAACTCCGAGTCCGCAAGTGTTCAGAGACTCATTAATGGAGCGGCTTCTAGATTACGTCTGAATTCGTTCGAAGCCAAGTGTTTCGGATCTCTAGGTTCGTGGATCCGAACCTGTTCGAATCCGGGCTCGAGTAAGTCTCTAAGTTCGTGAATCCGAACCCTTTCGAGGCTTATAGCGATTAGGCCCGTTTGATGGCAATAAATCCGAACCCACAAATCTTGGACTTGCGATAAATTCGAGCCCACCAAACTTGGACTATTGGGCCTAATTAATCTAAAGTGCCGGTCGGCACTCTTTTCTGCCGGTCGGCTAAATAGAGTGCCGATGGATGATTCCTTGGTCAAAACATGGCCGGTGGGTATGAAAATCGAAGCCCCGGAAGTTAGCTTTCCAATGGCGTAAACCTTGCATCAAAATTTCTCCTGTGCAAAAAGTTATTCCCTTTTCCGTGAAGTCGCGCAGACTCGATCCAACCGGGATGATCCCCTGCTTCAACCCAACATATCTCCTCCACCCGGACTTGGCTTTGGGAGATTCTTGAGTACAAAGTGAAGCCCCGGGAGTCTTCTTTCCAACGATGGTGGCCTCATAGCTTAACTCCAAGTATGCAATTGAATAAGCCCGATTCAGCGAGGGCTGCTCGATTCTCTCCTACTCGAATTCATGGCGAACTTCTTCTCCAACCTATTTTCTCCCCTCCTCTCCTCTTTTCTTCAACTCCAAACCCTTAAACAAAGTGTTTGGGAAGATTTGCCTCTCTTCTTGCTGAAGAAACTGAACCTGTGCCCTGCACATCTCTCAACACCGAGCAAACCATCAGTAATGCCCAAGTCTTGAGGGCGGTCAAAAATGGGGTATCTACAGTTGCCCCTCTTTGACAGAACTCGAAAGTCATAACAATGACGGGAGTGAGTGTCAAAGCCCAGAGACGTCCCATTTTTGACAAGGCCGAAGACTTAGACAAAGCACACAAGCTACAGATAAAGATATGCTCCCGAAGGCAGGGGCAAAGTGTAAATGATAATGCAAGAAACCGAGCATAACTTATGATCATGCAAAGAAAGCTGTAATGAAGCACGCATGCAACAGTTATAAGCTAGAATATGCCAATCTATACTACAATGCAGAAAGGATGTAAGAGAATTATGCAATTCTCACGGCGTCTTGCGCGGAAAAAGCGACTACTGAGAATACCCGGAGTCTCAAGCACAAAACATCTCTCCGCGTATCACACACAGGAGGGGAAGAAGGTAAACCTTTCAGCGTATCACACGCAAGAGAGGAAAGGTAACTTTCTCAGCGTATCACACGCAAGAGAAGAAAGGTAAACCTCTCAGCATATCACATGCGAGAGAGGAGAAGATCATCTCTCAACGTATCACACACAAGAGAGGAAAAGGCAAATTTCTCAGCGCATCACACGCAAGAGAAGAAAGGCAGACCTCTTAGCATATCACATGCAAGAGAGGAAAAGATAGATTTCTCAGGGTATCACACGCAAGAGAAGAAAGGTAGATTTCTCAGCGTATCACACGCAAGAGAAGAAAGGTAGACCTCTTAGCATATCACATGCAAGAGAGGAAAGGTAGACCTCTTAGCATATCACATGCAAGAGAGGAAAAGATCATCTCTCAGCGTATCACACGCAAGAGAAGAAAGGTAGATTTCTCAGCGTATCACACGCAAGAGAAGAAAGGTAGACCTCTTAGCATATCACATGCAAGAGAGGAAAGGTAGACCTCTTAGCATATCACATGCAAGAGAGGAAAAGATCATCTCTCAGCGTATCACACGCAAGAGGGGAAAAGATAGATTTCTCAGCGTATCACACGCAAGAGAAGAAAAGTAGACCTCTCAGCATATCACATGCAAGAGAGGAAAGGTAGACCTCTCAGCATATCACATGCAAGAGAGGAAAGATCAACAATGTAAGTAAAAAGGTGCATAACCATGCAGGTAGATGTGCATAACAATGCAAGTGAAAAAGGTGTATATCAATGCAACGAATGAGCATAACAATGCTAGATAGATGTGCATAACAATGCAACGAGTTAGCATAACAATGCCAGTGGATGTGCATGACAATGCAAGTGGAAAAAAGTGCATAACAATGCAAGTAGAGTGTGCATAACAATGCAAATGAAAAAGGTGCATAACAATGCAACGAATGAGCATAACAATGCTAGATAGATGTGCATAACAATGCAACGAATTAGCATAACAATGCCAGTGGATGTGCATGACAATGCAAGTGGAAAAAAAGTGCATAACAATGCAGGTAGAGTGTGCATAACAATGCAAGTGAAAAAGGTGCATAACAATGCGAGATAGATGTGCATAACAATGCAACGAGTGAGCATAACAATGCCAGTGGATGTGCATAACAATGCAAATGAAAAAGGTGCATAACAATGCAGTTGGAACATGCATCACAATGCATATTTGAAACAAAATGCCGAATAAGGGATTGCAAGCCTTAAGGAGACCAAACTCCAAACGCAACCTCCGATTTACCTCTTGGAGGGGTCACGATTCATCTCAAGAACGGGCACACCCTGTTCATATTAGAGAGAGATAATATCTGTTGCTACTTTAATTTCCATTCTGACTTGAGGCAGGCTTACACTTGAGGTAGAGGCGCATTCATACTTCGGTAGCATTGCCAAGGCCTGAAGAGGTACATCCGGAGTACAATCACGGAATTTGCTGAAGGCGAAACACACTCAGATGCTTCAATTTTCCCTCTTTTCTTTTGCTTGGCAGCCCGGAACCATTATAGCTTCAGATAGGTCCTGGTTCTACTGTTCTCACACGACCTGGGTTGAACCCTGCAGTTTTTGAAAGAACAAATTCCCTTTTGCAAAATGTGGAGAATGGCACAGCACTCTGAGCACACAACAAATCATTTTTGAAATTGAGAAAATGAGTTCTTGACCGGATATTGAGCCTACAACTGAACACAGCAAAGACGACCCAACAACGGAAAATAAAGGTAAACAACCTAAACACATCTATTGACACTTGAAACGACTCAAAACAAGACTCGAGACAAACAAAACACAACGAAAGACTCAAATGCGCACAGGGAGCCTGTTTCACCGGGTATTATTCCCACCCTTTCTTATTTGTGATTCTCACATCACTTGGCACTCAATCTCTAGTTTTCTGAAAAAGCCCTTTTCTCACTTCTTCTTTCATCGCACACCTCTCTATTCTTCAATCTCTCATTTTCAATCCCTCCCCTGAGTGGTTGATGGACAAACAGAAAGTTACGGGGTTTTGCCCCTAGCATTTCGCTAAACTCTTTTTCTTGTTCACAACAGTGAGTTTCTCCCACAGAGGGGTTGTGCTACAACTGGGTGTGTAGCAAATCTGTGGCTGACATCGGTTGATGATGCTTTGCTGGGGAGTTTGGACACGGTTAGATCTGTCCAGGTGAGGAAGTGGAACATCCTGATCCATTCCAGTTCGTGCTTCGCACTTGGCTTGATACCTCGTTGCTCGGAGGATGAGAGAGCTTTCTGCATCTTGTTGTTGACTTCAGTTGTGCCCTTTCTGGCAAGTATGCTGGTGACGGGGAAAAGACAGGAAGCCTGACTCAACTGTGCCCCTAGTTCATCATTTCGACCATTTTTTGTTTTAAAACAATTTTGACCAACATGAAAGTTAGATTAACATGTTTATTCAACTTTTTGATTTGAAATCATGCAAGTCAGGCTATGAGCACTGAAAATTTTCCTTTTTTGGGTCCAAGAAAATGGTCCAGTTTTGGAAAAATGGAATGATTTTTGAGAGAATAGTCAACCTCAGTAAAAATTCTCAAAAACTGTTTTTGCAAACGGCCACCGCTCAACAAGTAGGGAACCAACTCATTGAGATGCACAACCTTGGACCCATAGTAATGGAAAATTGCCCCTTGTCTGAAGCACACTGCATGGCAACGGAAAGTTGCCCCTTGTTTGAAATGACATTGCGGCGTTTTGAATGGCAACGGAAAATTGCCCCTTGTTTGGATGATGCCGCAGCACATTGTAGTCAGTCCTCGCGGCGATGAACACAACTAGACTCTTAGATACAGAGAAGACAAAGATGGCCAGAACCATCGCATGGACACAATTGAATTTGAATTGTTTTATGGCTGGACTTCAGAATGAAGTTGCCTACGTATCCCAAACATGGGAATCAAGCCTTACGTAGTTCGGGGTTAAGGTACACTCGGGTATTTAACCTCTCCTTTTTATGCTCTAACTTTTGCCAAGGCGCCTGCTGCAGGTTTTCGACCTTGCGAGCTTTGTTCTTCTTTCTTTTCTTTCTTTTTCATTTTTTCTCTCTTTTTTTTTCTTTTAGGCTCTAACTTTTGCCAAGGCGCCCGATGCGGGTTTTCGACCTTGCGAGCTTCTTTTTCTTTTCTTTTTTTCTTTTTCTTCTTTTTTTCTGTATATATTTTTTCTTTTCTTTTTGCATTTTTTGTTTGCTCTAACTTTTGCCTGGATCGCCCTTCCGGGTTTTCGGCCCAGCGAGCCTCTCAAAGAGTAAAAGTGTAACAAGTCCATGCCAAATGGTTTTAAGGTTTTGAAGCCATCCGTATCCAAGAGAGTGGCTGTTGATTTGCAAGAGGACTCATCTTTGGCTCTTCGAGCACATCTGATATCTTTGCCCCTAGTTTGGGAAGGGCTTTTGATTTAGCTTCACAGGCTTCCTTTGATCATTTCTGATCCTCTTGATCTAACTTCGGTGCCTCTTGTTCGAGGGCTGCTTCAAATCTGGCCACACAGGCCTCACATCATGATTTTCCTTTGAACGTTCTGAATCCAGATTTAAGGTTTGAAGGCAAGGACTCAAGTCTCGAGGCTGAGAGCGATCCTAAGCTGCACAATCTCAAGAGCGATTCCACACATGTCTTCGTAGGACCGCGCAAAACATCTTTTTGAAAGTTTTTAAGAAAGTGACAAATCGCTCGCACCGAAGACAGTGTAGGACCAGTCTGGATCAAGCCAGGGTCCTTCTCAGTACTCATACTAACAAGCATGATTTCATTCATTAAGGGCTTAGCACGTCTCTCTTTCTCTCAATTGGTCAAATTTTCACAAATCCCAAGGAATTCCTTCCTCTTTGTTTTCACCACAGTGTTTGAAAAAAGTTTTGAAAAACTTAGGCCAATGCAATGACTTCAAGGCACAGAAAAGACAGAGTTCTTAGTCAAATACTTCCATCTCATTTAGAAATTCTGGCACAACTGGCACACGGCAGAAGCAAACACAAGAGTGTGAAAATCACTGCTGTTCCATTCAAATCTGTTGGCACAACTGGCTCCTCGGCAGAAACAGACTCAAAAGAAAGTGAAAAGACAAACACAAAACAAAATAGTGAGATCCGAGGTAATATCCCCGGAATCACCCAACTCCAATACAACAGGACTGACTCGAAACCACCACAAGACAGACCCAAAACAAAAAGACTGACTCAAGACAAAGAGACAGACTCGAAAAGACACAACAAGACTGACCCAATACCCAAGTCAGAATGTACAAAAATTAGCGTTCGCAAATGCTCAAAATAGTGCATGCCACCCACCATATCTGGAGTAAACTGAGCGCTGCCCGCAGGTAGTTCATCTCTTGATCACATCACGTTATCCCCCACAAGTTCACTGATCAAGTGCCGATAGACTTTGCGGGACCCGGTGCGGGGATGACTCTGTTGTCGATCAGATCTTGTATTTCGTGGCGAAGACGAAAGCACATGCCAGTGTCATGGCCAGCTCGCTGATGGAAGGCACAATAGTCAGCTGGGTTGTGTGAGAGAGGGAGGTTCTTTGGTAGTGGCTGCGGCTCCAGGGGTTTCAGATGCCCTTTCTTGATCAAAACCCCTAAAGCTTTGGATAGGCGCATGTATAGTGGAGCAAACACCCTTTGGCCCTGAGGTGGGTTTTTGGCTATTTGTGAGCTAGCTCCGGACACACCGGTGACTGAGGTGGCTGTTTTTTGTGTGGTGGTGGTAACCATGCCCACGTCTGAAGCTCGGGCATTTTCATCACTGCTTACGCCTGTATTTACATTGCGGTTGAAGGTCTTCCTAGGTTGCTCCCTATCACTGTCAATCAAGCCCTGTTTCATAGCATCCTCAATTTGTACCCCCATCTCATGCAAATCAGAAAAGGTAGGGAAGGGGAGCACGATCATTTTCTGCATTAGCTTGGGCTAGAGGTTGCGCACAACCATTCGTATTTGATCCTTATCCGTTGGCCTAATGGTCATCATTGAGGCCTTGGCCCTCCAACGGGTTACAAAGTCAGAGAAGCCCTCTTTCGGCTCTTGCCTGGTTGTCTCAAGATCACGGGTTGTGATCTCGATCTGGGTATTGTATGAATATTGTGCGACGAAGGCCTCGGACATCTCCTCCCAGCTTCGTTTCACTGAGTCCTCTAATTTGGCGTACCAGATGGCCGCGATACCCGACAGGGTCCTGCTAAAGAGGGAGAGCTTCTGTAATCTTGTCAAGCCCATCGGGCGTAGAACATCTGAAAACAAACTCAGGTGGACCATGGGATCTCCTGACCCATCAAAACGATCGATGTGAGGCATCTTGAACCTGTCTGGCAATGTCACAGCTGTGTCCGTGTATCCATCTTCAATGTCAGGGATGGTCTTGACTCCCTGGGATTTCTTGAACAACTTTTCAAGCTTGCTCAACTTTAGTGCTGTGGGATCCGTCTCGAACTCAAAGGGAGAGTCCGGTAGGTTGGTGGGTGTTTTTGATAACTGGGGTAAAATTGGGGGCGGAGCCGGCCCTACCGGAATGTCTGTACCTTCCTGGACATTTGGCGTCTCCCCAGGTGCTGGAGCTCCTACTGGGGGAGAAACTTGTTGTGAAGCAGACGCACCGCTTTGCTGTTGCAGCCTGGTGATGAGCTCAGCCTGCTGAGCCATGATTGCAGCCTGCTGCTTGGAGAATTTCGCTTGGCGGATAGCGTCTTGCTGCATGAGTTTCATAGTTTCCTGCATCTGACGCATCATTGCCTCCACCGCTGACGTATTCTGTTGATCCATCTGACTGATGGGTATATCTATCTCTTGTGATAAAAAAACTGAGGCCTCAGCCTGACTGTTCACTGGTGGGGTGGATAAGGGTTACTGATCTGGTAACTGCTGAACCGGTGACCCGTGCCTGACTGGCCCTTCTCTAGCCCTGATTACCCTTGAACTGAGTCTCTGACCTGGCAAAGTCTATCAACACGAGTCCAATGTACCCGGGGAATAGTGGAGCCTTCTAAAGCTATAGTTCCAAGACTACCCTAGCAAAAGAGAAAACAGACAGCATCTTAGCTCAATTTCACTGGAACGGATACGAGCAAAGCTGAACAACTGTATTCTATTACTGATCACTATTCTCAAATCATCGCCCAAATCTGAATCGAGCATGCAGATATAATCGATTCTCAAAATATCGACCGGTGCTCGCAGTCGGATACCCAGACTTGCAAACTAGTATATGCATTCCCTGTAGAGATACACTCTAAAAGCACATAGCAAGTAAATGAGAGCCAATACACCCCTATGTTGGGGTAGGGTTTCCCTGTCCTATTTTGTCGAGCTAGGGTTTCACTACGCACGCAATGGTTTCAAACAACCTAATATCGGGTAAGCAACTTTGTCCTAGTTTGGAATGGTCACTATGGATCCGAATATGCACTAGGTCGAATGGTCAAAAGGTGCCGGTAAAACCGAGGTTTGTGTTCCCATCTTGGGCGAGTTCGCAACCGTCGACCTTATGGACATGTCTTGACAAGACAAGCCTCCCAAGAACCGCCGAATAGCAGATGGCCAACACGGTGTCCTAGGCGCACCAATGCACATGCAATGCAAAGAGACACATAAATGAAATCAAAAACAGGATATCACGAGTTCGAGTCAAGCTCTCTCAATCCCCAGCGGAGTCGCCAGAAACTGTAGACGTCCCCGAACGCATTCGGGAGGGTTAAGTCCCGTTCCGTTCAGGTTGGGGTCACTACAGTTCGGACTCGATTTGTGTCGGTTCTAAATCTGAACCAAAGAGTCCAACTCTGGCAAATCGTTTTGAAGAAAAACAGATTTTTGAAAAGAAGTGCCAAACATGGACTGCTTTGCCAGATTACAGAGTCGCCACCTAAATATTTTAAAATGGGAAATTTAGGAAACCCTGACTTGGTGCCAAAGGCCACGTGTCCGTCATTACCAAAGTGTCTTGGCTCGGGAGCTTGGGTATGATCGGGGAAGGTCAGCTATGAGCACCCCCTTTCGCCCGGTCCGAAGACCGGCCTCTACTAACCGTGATATCCGATTTTGAAAACGTTATGCATTCTTATTCCAGTTATTAGCCTAGAATTACTATGTCATGCGCACAGCAAACAAGTATAGACCGAATCGCCTAAGTTGGAACAAAACACTACGTGTTTGTTTTGAAAAATGATTTGCTACTCATAAGTAGGCTAAAATGCAGGTTTTGCCACTCTCAAGCGGGCTTTAAAACTCACAGTTTTAATGCATTGTTCCAACCTAAGTAATTTGACCTCCATCCACAGGCGTTCAAGTAGTTATATCACATAAGCACTTAGCCTCATGGTAGTCATGCTATTATGGCAACATTCACACGCATGCGATATGCTAAAGCATAAAAGCTCACCTAGTACTCCAAGCCAAAACAGAAGCTTATTAGAAATCCATGCATGGACCCAAGCATACTGAAATGTCTAATGCAACACATGCAAAGATGTAATCGAGGCAGGCTCGGCTATCCTAAGCATGGCATGTGAAATGCTACAACTATCACGTATTCAATTTGGAATTGAAAGTACGATGTAGTTTGTATGATGTACCGAGCCCGATGCATGTCAACAAATGCGTGGATGCACACATGCATTGCATAAGGTATGCTAATTTAAATATGCCCTAATCTACCATCATAAGCAGGTAAATAAAAGGGAAGAAAGAAGTGGGGGTTGGAAGACATACACACACTCACCCACACTTATTACAATTGCGCCCCCACTCGGAGGGACCAAAATAATAATACAGTCCCAAAATAAATGAATAAATATTACAAATTCTAATTACTGAATAAATAAATGTGAAATAAAAGGGGGCCACAGCCCTTCGCCTCGGGATGCGCGAATGATGCATGCTCGATGTCCGCCTTGCCCGGGAACCCGCACCATGCCTCTGTTCCCTCTGCTTTTGTCGCCTCGCCTCGAAAATTGCCGAGTCTGGGACACCTTCCACATACCACGAATATTACCACCGAAAAGGTTGGACCATCGGCCGCAGGGTTTGGCCACCGGCCGCAATTGAGATTATCGGCACAAAAGTGTGCAAGATCAAGAGTGCCGGTCGGCACTAAATTCTGCGGAGACAGCTTTGATAAAGAAGCAGACAAAGAACAGAGCATGGTATGGAATTTTGGGACAAATGTATGCACGGACACACACCTATCATGCAATGGACTCAAGGGAGCATGGCCCGACCCGGGCCACCAATCACGCATTTCAATGCATGATGGCCCAAGAAGCCAAAGTGTGCAACTTCAATGTGGAATGAAATGCGCATAAACAAACAAAGAGCTCAACCTCTATCATACTCAATTCAAGAGGTAAAGCATGCATGTCAAATGCAACCTAAGCATGCAATCTAACATGCAATATGAACATGCAAGTATATAAACATGCTAGGCACACAACCTAAGCAACACATACAAAGTAAGCATGCTACAACTCATGAAGGAATGGACTTAAACTAGATTAGGCAGCCTCAAACAAGCCTAAAACAAAGGGCTATAAGATGAAAATGAGGCGCCTCGAAATGCGTGCACACTTGCACGCAAACCGAGGCGATGGCATATACAATGCAATATGGCTAAAATGGCATATACAATGCAACATGGACTTATACTAACATGAGAGAGCCTCAACCACACTCACATAAGAGGCCGTGAGATGAAAATGAAGTGCCTCGAAATGCGTGCACACGGGCACGCAAACCGAGGCAATGGCATAAAGGCATGAAATGGCATGGCAATCGATATGCAAACATGCTAATGGAATTTCAGCACTGAAATGTGGGGGAAAACAGTCCCGAATCATGGCCAAAATACATCCGATGCACGGAATAGTCCCGAAACATGAATTTTGGCACCCGAAATGGCCTATAGCTATGCCAAATGTGCAAGATATGAACATGAAGTATGAAGACAGAAACTAGACAGTCCCAAAACAAGCATGTTCATAGTACAAAGCATGGCAAGACAGCAAGCACAAGTGGGACTAACATGGCATGCAAAAAAATGGCTCCTCAAGGGAGGCAATGAAGCAAGTGATAGATACAATGCTCAAACAGAAAAATGTCCTTCTACAACATTGAATAGGGACCAAAAATATGAACATTTACAGTAGATAACAAGTCCAAAAACAGTATGCACACATACTCAAAATGCAATGCAAGATTAAGGCCCACAAAGGGGTATAACATGAAGTACCAAAAGGATGCACCAAACAGCCAAACCGCCTTCATGAGACATGTAGAGGGGGTCAAACTAAGACCCTTTTCAGGCCTGTCGAAGACCCAAAAACAGAAGCATGGTAGGCTAACAAAGCATGCAAAAATGGAGGCCAAAGAGGGGGTATAATGGTAAGTACTACATGGAGACCCCCAACAGTGTTGAGCCCTTCTTCAATGTTGAAGAAGGGCTCAAAACAAGCAACTTTGTAGTTTACATCAAAGCTCAAAAATACATGCAACTATGGCTTAGATACAAACCAAGAAAATGCTAGTTTGAGGGAAATAGACACTTACCCTTGAAGACCAGTGAACCAGCAGGTTTTGATCCAAGAAAATGAACTCCTAGCCTCTGCAAATGACCTCCAATGCGCTGGAAATGGAGTGGTGGTGGTGGTGGTGCTAGGTGGTGGTGAAGAAATAGCCCAAGATCAAGGGTGTTTGGAGGTGGAATGAGAGAGATATATTGAGAGATGGAGGGATGTATATGTATATATCAGATATACATATATTTATCTGGTTTTTTGTTCCAAAGTCTCCAACCCTAATCAAAGGAGGAGAGGGCCTCCTTATATAAGCAAAGTCAAGCCAAGACTTAGTGGCTAAGTCATTCAAAAAGGGTCAAGGGGGGCCAAGGCTTACTCTAGAAGTTTGGACAGCTGGTAAGGCTTCTTGAGGAAGCCAAGACAAGGGGTCAAGGCTTCCCCAAGAAGCCTTGAGCAAAGGGTGCAAAGAAGGAGGCCAAAGGTGGTTAAAGGGTGCAAAATGGGCACATGTATGCACGTGGGTTGAGTTATGTGCATCCCAGCTGGCACATCTGGCATGCACCAAGCTTGGGGGGTGCAAAGGGTTCAAACCGGCCACAAGATTCGATCATTGTCCAAATAAAGTGCCGGTCGGCACTCTTTTCTGCCGGTCGGCTAAATAGAGTGCCGATGGATGATTCCTTGGTCAAAACATGGCCGGTGGGTATGCAAATCGAAGCCCCGGAAGTTAGCTTTCCAATGGCGCAAACCTTGCATCAAAATTTCTTCTATGCAAAAAGTTATGCCCTTTTTCGTGAAGTCGCGCAGACTCGATCCAACCGGGATGATCCCCTGCTTCAACCCAACATATCTCCTCCAACCGGACTTGGCTTTGGGAGATTCTTGAGTACAAAGTGAAGCCCCGGGAGTCTTCTTTCCAACGATGGTGGCCTCATAGCTTAACTCCAAGTATGCAATTGAATAAGCCCGATTCAGCGAGGGCTGCTCGATTCTCTCCTACCCGGATTCATGGCGAACTTCTTCTCCAACCTATTTTCTCCCCTCCTCTCCTCTTTTCTTCAACTCCAAACCCTTAAACAAAGTGTTTGGGAAGATTTGCCTCTCTTCTTGCCGAAGAAACTGAACCTGTGCCCTGCACATCTCTCAACACCGAGCAAACCATCAGTAATGCCCAAGTCTTGAGGGCGGTCAAAAATGGGGTGTCTACAGCATGTTCTTAAAAAATGCCACCAAGAAAAATGTCATAGAGTCACTAACATACAAGGGTCTAGTGGCATTTCAATTAAAAAAAAGTGTCATTTCACTACAACAAAAATGTCACTACAACAGATTTACACTTTAGTGACACTACACTAATAGCATGCTTTTAAAAAATGCCACAAAAATAAAAATTGACATTAAATGTTTTAGAAAAATGCCACAGAACTACAAAACATATGAGGCTCTAGTGGTATTTCAATAAAGAAATGTCATATCAATTTTATGGCATTTTATAAAATAATGTCACAAAAAATTATGTTCGTGACATTTACCAACAGATGCCACTAAACTTTAGTTGCAATGGCATTTTTTAAGAAATGTCAGGATACTAGGTAGGTGTAAATTTTTTTTTTATGGCACTTAGGTGAAAAGTGCCATAAACAAATATTTTATAGCATTTTAAGAAATACCACTAAGCCAAAAACTTTCCAAGCTTATAATGACATTTTTGAAAAAACAAAAAATGCCAATATATTTTCTAAAATTTTAAAATGCAGTAAATGATTAAAAATAAATGAATTAAACTCAATATACACTACAGGAAAAAGTATATTCGGCGACTAAATTTCCAGACCAAAAAAATTTGGTCGCTGAAAGTATAGCTTTCAATGACCAAACAAAGATTAGTTGCCAAAAGTAAAGCTTTTTGGTGACTAAACAATTTTAGTAGCCAAAAGTCTACAATTGACGACTAAAACTAAGTTTGGTCGCTGATTATATGAGTTTTAGTGACTAAAAAATTTTTAGTAACCCAAAGTAAAGCTTTTTGGTGACTAAAAAAATTTAGTAGCTAAAAGTCTACAATTGGTGACTAAAAATAAGTTTGGTCGCTGATTATATGGGTTTTACCGACTAAAAAAATTTTAGTAGCCAAAAGTAAAGCTTTTTGGTGCCAAAAAAAATTTTAGTAGCCAAAAGTCTACAATTGGCGATTAAAAAAATAAGTTTAGTCGCCAAAAGTGGTCATTTTTAGCGCGGGAGAACAAAAATCCTAAGGCGGGAATAAAATTTTTTGGTGACCAAAATTTTGGTAGTTGAAAGTGCATTTTCGGTGACCAAATCCGATTTTGGTCGACAAAAGTTAAGTTTTTTAACAACTAAAAAATAATTAGTAGCCAAAAGTATAGAATTGGCGACTAAAAAATATTTTTAGTCGCCAAAAGTGGTCTTTTTTATTTTGGTAGTAAATAGTTTATTTCACATAAATTATGTTCAATAAAATAATTATGTTTATACATATTAATATAGATATATATACTATATAAATATATATATGTTACATATATAATCATGTGGTGCTATAGAGGTGTAGTAGGAAGAGTGTGGTGTATAAGGTTTATGGTGCGGGAGGTTGGCGGTTCGAGTCTCCGCAAGAGCGGATCAAATTGTTCTACAACGAATTATTGTCACGAATGGCACTTGATAGCGTCACGAATAGTGCCTATCATGACATTAAAGTGTCACTGAAAGGTTTTAGTCTTCATGGTGTAATGATACTTATAAGTGTCACTAACTCTTTTTTTAATGGCGCTTGATAGTGCAACAAATAAAATCTACCATGACATTAAAATGTCATTGAAAGTTTTTAGCCATGATGGTGCAGTGACACTTGCAAGTATCTACCGTGGCACTCGTATCTACCGTGGCACCGATAGAAGTGACACTTGTTCAAAATGCCACAAGACCAAAAAATGTCATTCGAAGAATAGTTTTGTGGCACTTTCAAATGTTACTAAACTAAGAAATTGTTGTAGTGTCAAAAGCCTAATCATTTTTTTTTTTTTAATTCTGCAGAAGTCTAAATCAAAGGCCTCCATTTATATATATATATATATAGTCAGAATATTTGAGAGAATATGCCAAGAATCACACCTCTTTTTCTTTTTTTCTTTTTTTTTTTGTTCTAAGCAAGTCAACCTTCGATACCCATTTTTGCTTCTCTCTCTAGGATTAATAGCTTATTATTTGTATATATATATGTATCCTTAGGTCATTTGAGGAACCTATCAAGATCACACCCTTTTTCTTATTTAAGGATGAGGACAAAACCGAATCCCTATCTCCTTTTTCCATAGCCCATTTCGGCACACTCTCTCTCTAAGATGATAGTTACCAGATTGCATCTTCTTCAACACACTAGAGTGCCTGCCCTTCTTGCGCAAGATCTAACCACAACCAAAGACCACCACTGCTTATGCGTTGTCCACCGTCTCAACCTTTCGAGCGCTGCCGTCGGTTTACGCGAAAACCAACCACGGCGTTGTTTTGCGCGTGACCACTTCAACTCGCGCGACTTGTGCGTCTCATGCCCAGCTCTTGCACTACTACTACACATGTCAACTGTAACTGACCAGTGATGACCATGCCGTCCACTCAACGCGGCGTGGGTCTGTCCGTAGCCTTTCTTGCCCACTGCTTATGCTGTCCCTGGTTCTCTTCTTTTTTTTTCTTTAAGCTTTGACTCCGCTGGTGCTTGCTTTTTTTCTTGGATTTGGCAGTGACCAACACCAGATTCGGCTCACCGTCGGCCCATCCTCTTTGTGTTGATGTTGATTCTAGCATTCCATTGACCCATCTTCATTTGTGTTGCTATTTCAGATTACCAAAACTCCATTCTTGACTATATATATATATATATATATATATGTGTGTGTGTGTATATTTATATATATTTTTAATATGAATTCAAATCTTTTTTTTTTTTTGGTTCATGAACTTGGGCTTGCAAAAAAAATATTTGGGATTTGTGCTCTTCACTTCTGAAATAGCTAGTGCTTTACTATTGAGGGAAATAAAACTCTTGTTGAATCTGGACTTGTGAGAGACATGTAGGGTATGTTTGGTTTGAGTTTGGGAGATAAAAAGTACGAAAAGTTGTTTGGTTTGATTTTTTTAGAAAGATGTTTTGAAAAATTATTTTGAGAGAGAGTTTTGGAAAAAGTAATTGATTTGATGTGTATGAGAGAGATTTGTTTGGAAAACTTGTTTGGTTTACAAGTTTTGGGAAATTTTTTTGGAAAAATTTATTTGGTTTGAGTTTTTTTGAAAACTCATTTGTAGAGAAATTTTTCCAAATTTTTTTGGGAAATTCAAACCAAACGAACCCGTAGTCTTGAAATTTATATTTTAGAATTTGGCCCTGCAATAATTTAAAAATTTGTTAAATGTTGGTGGGCTTGTTGAAGGTCATTGCAATTTGTAGTTGAGCACCATTGTTGAAAATTTGAAGAGACTAGAACAAATGTGTAGTTGTTGATGTTGCCCCATTCCGATAATGCCTGAATCATGATCTAAAATTGATATTGTTTATCTTATTTGTCGACTTTACTATTTCAAGCAAATGAATTTTTCATTGAAATCCAAGACCCAGGGCCGTCAGAACCCACACAAATGGAAGTAAGGGCTGTCCCTCGGAAGTCTGACCGGGAGCAAGGCTGTCCCTCAGGAGTCTAAAAGTAGCACACATCCTACTTCGGCAAGAAAGATCCCTTTGGGCAGGCAACCGAGTCTCAAGGGCTGTTCTTCAGAAGTCTGAGTGGGAGAGCACACTCTACTTCAGTAAAAAAATATCCTTAAAGCTAGCACCGTTGGAAGCAAGGTCTATTCTTCAAAAGTCTGAGTGGAAGCATACACTTTACTTCAACAAGAAAGATCCTCGAAGCTCACACTGATGGAAACAAAGGTTGTCCGTTAGTAGTCCAAATGGAATAAATGGATGTCCCTCGGAAGTCCAGGTGGAAGCACACTCATTTCTTTGGCAATAAATGGAAGTAAAGGCTATCCTTTGAAAGTCCGAGTAGGAGTACACTCTACTTCGACAAGAAAGATCCTCGAAGCTCGCACTGATGGCAGCAAGGGCTATTCTTTGGAAGTTTGAGTGGGAGCACACACTCTGCTTCAGCAAGAAAGATCTTCAAAGCTCGCACTGATGGAAACGAGGTTTGTTTTTCGAAAGTCTGAGTGGGAGCACACACTCTGCTTCAGCAAGAAAGATCTTCAAAGCTCGCACTGATGGAAACGAGGTTTGTTTTTCGAAAGTCTGAGTGGGAGCACACACTCTGCTTCAACAAGAAAGATTCTCAAAGCTTGCATTGATGGAAACAATGGTTGTCCCTCGGAAGTTCAAATAGAAGCAAGGGTTGTCCCTCGGAAGTCCGAACAGAAGCAAAGCGACAGAAGTCTGAATAGTAACACACATACCCTACTTCGGCAAGAAAGATTCCTTCTAGCAGGCAGTTGAGTCTACCAAGCCCACATTAACAGAAGTAAAGATTGTTCCCTGAAAATCCAAGTGGGGCAAAGCTGTCCCTTGGAAATCCGAGTGGATGTACACTCTCTTCTTCGACAATCAATGGAAGCAAATCCTATCCCTCGAAGCTCGCACTGAAGGAAGCGAGATATGTTCTTCGAAAGTCTAAGTGGAAGTACACACTCTACTTCAGTAAGAAAGATCTTCGAAGCTCGCATTGATGTGAAAGCAAGGGCTATTCTTCGGAAGTCTGAGTAGGAACACATACTCTGCTTCAACAAGAAAGAACCTCGACGATTGCATCGACGGAAGTGAGGGTTGTTCTTCAGAAGTTCAAGTGGGAGCACACAGCCTACTTCAGCAAGAAAGACCCTCAAAGCTTGCACTGATGGAAGCAATGGCTGCTCTTCGAAGGTTCGAATGGGAGCACACACTATTTTGACAACTAATGAAAGCTAAGGCTATCCCTCTCCAAGTGGGAGTACACCTCTACTGCATCAAGAAAAGTCCTTTCAGGTTGGTAACCGAGTCTACTATTCTTCTTCCTTCTTCGAGGGGCAAAAATTGAAAACTATCTTACGCAACATAACACGATAAAGATACACAATATGGAGGAAATAAATTTTTTCATTACATAAGAAAGAAAGATAAAACTTCTTGGACAATGCAGTAAATACAAATTGTAAATGTCATAGATAGACTTCTTCTACGGAATGTCGACCCTTGCCCTTAGAGTTATGAGGTCATTCGGAAAGCTTTCACCAATTGTTCGGGTTGTGGCTGTCATACGCCATCATAGCCATATTTGGGGCCCCTATTCTTTGAACTCTAGCTTATCTGCTTCGATTTTCTTTCTAAAGATCTTCTTAAGCGTCTGGCACTTTTCTATAGGATGTCCTAGTGATCGGTGGAAAACACAATAATTAGGGCCCTCGCGGTCCTTTTTTGGCTAAAGCTCTTCGATACGAGACAACTTCAGTTTCCCGTCTGCCACTCATTCTTTAACTAAGGCCTTCACCTCCTCAACACTACACAGAAAAGGAGTATTATCTTCACAATTTTTCCTATTTTGACCTCTAAATTCCTCTTCCTGCGACTTTCAGGTAGAAGACGCGGAAGTCGCAGTGATAGAAGGTCCTTGGGATGTCTTGAAGCTAGTTTTATACCTAGTGTCGAACTCGATCTCCTGAGACTAAGGCTTCGTTTGGGAACAGGCTATTTTAGTAACTTTTTGGCTAAAATATGAGGTAAAAAAAACTAGTATGTTTGGGGTGACTTTTTGGCTTTTTACGAAAAGATGTGCAAAAAGTAGAGATAAAATAGATTTTTTGACTTTTTGGTATAGGTTATAGGCTTTTTGGCTTTTTTGGTAACTTTTTGACTTTTTGGCCAAAATCTTAACTTGTCAAACGAGGCCTAAGGTATGTTAATGTTCCGAGATGCTTCAATTAGTGCTGAGAAAGTGGGTAACTTGTGATTAATAAGAAGCATTTTGTACCCGTTCAATGCCCCTTCAACACAAATTTGGACCAAATAGCTTTCCTCTATAGCCTCGTGACAATCCACGGCTTTATCTTGGAATCTCATCACATATTCGAGAATGTTTTCACCCTCCCATTGATTTTCCTTACACGGGGTGAGTGTGGTTACTTTTTCAGCCACCTGAAAAAATTTGGCGTAGAATTTGTTGACCATTTCTTCCCAACTTCGGATAGAGTTTGGGGCCAAGTTAACATACCAACTATATGCTCGGTCAGTGAGGGACTTGGAGAATTCTCTCAGTCGGAGGACATGATTTGAACCATGAATTCCCAAAGTCTCTATGCATCGAACAACGTGTTCTCGAGCATTTCCTTGCTTGCCATCGAATTTGATGAACTTCAGCACCGTGTACCCCTCTGGGTATGGATAACTTAACATCTCGATAGGGTATGATGGCTTGACATCTAGATCAGGAAAAAAGGGTAAAATCCTCTTGCCCCATTCGAGATCGGACATGGCTTGCACATCAACAAGAGTGAGAAATTGTTGGGGAAGAGAACTTGATGGTGGTATTCCTGGAACTTGGTTTATGGACCCGAAGACCGAGCCTGGAGGGACTTGGCCATTTGGGTGTCGAGAATTCATCATCAGTGAAGACACATGATAATATTAGCCATCGGCACCTATGAACAAGCCATTTGGTGATGGGACATTGAATTGGGTCCCATAAAGTCCATTGCACGCCGCGGTTATATCGAGTTGGGCTTGCAAACTCGGCGTCAAAGCCAAAGGAGACCCGCTCGGTATGTGGGTATAATTCATAATCGGTGGAACAAAATTAAGTATAGGTAGAGCACCATTTTGTAGAGAAATTCCTGTAGGCCTTTCTTGAACTTCCACAGCCGCTGGAACACCATTCATTGCGCTAGAAACTCTTACAACCATTATTGGACCATTGCTCGATCCTCTAGGTGCGTGATTTTGCGCTCCATAGGCCATAGGTTGGCCATGACTTGTTTCTCTTAACACCTGATTTTGAACCCCATTTTGAGCAACTTCAGGGAGAAAAGGGTTTAGCACTGTACTGGTTCTCGTGGTTTAGTATCGCTCTAATACCACTCTGTCACGACCCAAACCCGCCCCTATGGGTTTAGCACCGTAACCGGCCAGTAATCCGTAATTACCGAAGGCCTGCTTAATAGTAAAGACAGTAATACAAAGTAAATGAGGCTGGCGGAAGCCAAAACAGTAATAAAATGTGTCCAATGAGCTGTGACAGTCTGTATGCAAAAAGACTTTTATGTAACATATTCACATTCATAAGTAAAACATATATACACCATATGTACAACATTTAGGTTAGGGACCAAATCCCTAATTAGCTCAGTACAATACAAGTCTTAAACAATACCATAAATCAGAGACGGAAGGGTGAAACTGAGACACCCTAAAATAGCCTTAACTCGGTCAGACTTGGAACCTCAAGGTGAGGCACAATGGTTGGCTTGACAAAAAGGGAGTTAACCCGATGCTCCTAGCTTTGGTCTGGTGCCTGGACACCTACATATAAATATAAACAGTGAGCTAAAGCCCAGTGAATAACAGTTGTGTAAAGAGGTTAAGAATGAATGTCCTTTCAGTCATTAAACAGTCATATCAGTCATTTAGTAACCATAACAGTTATAGGTGGTACATCCAATAGCAAAACAGTATAGTAGGTCTTAACAGACCGAACAGTCAGTTGATGGCCATCATAACAGTAAACAGTAGTGGTTCCAACATGGGAACCGACAGAGATCTCTGTGACAGTAACAGTAACAGTACAGTAACAGTAAATTGCTATGGACACTACTACAAAAATAGTTAAAGATCACACTTTGATAAAAAAAAAAAAAAAAATCTCACTTTTATTGGAAGTGTGATAAAAAAAAAAAATTAGATTGATATTCTAATCACACTTAATTTGATTGGGTGTGATAATATTTATTTTTTATGTCACTTTTCAATTGTGTGATTATATATATATTTTTAATCACACTTTCTAATTAAAGTGTGGTTATATATACACTACTACTTTTTAATCACACTTTTTAAACAAGTGTGATTATATATATATTTTTTAATCACACATTCTAATTAAAGTGTGATTATTTATATATTTTTTAATCACACCTTCTAATTAAAATGTGATTATATATACACTACTACTTTTTAATCATACTTTTTAAATAGGTGTGATTGTATATATATTTTTTAACCACACATTCTAATTAAAGTGTGATTATTTATATATTTTTTAATCACACCTTCTAATTAAAGTGTGACTATATATACACTACTACTTTTTAATCACACTTTTTAAATAAGTGTGATTATATAAATATTTTTTAATCACACATTTTAATTAAAGTGTGATTATATATACATTACTACTTTTTAATCACACTTTTTAAATAAGTGTAATTATATATATATATATATATATATATTTAATCACACTCCCTAAATAGGTGTGATTGTATAAAATATTTCAATTTGACTTTTATATAAAATATACAATTCCCAAATCCGCGCCTCTATTCTACCCATGAATGATAGAGACGACTCACTACTAGAAAAGGAGGCTTTAGACACGGAACTTTTTCATCCATTTTTTCATCTTCTTATCTCTCTGTCGCTATCTCTCTCCTCTATCTCTCTCTCTCTCTCTCTCACTCATCACTCTTCTCTGTCTGTCTGTTTGTCTGTCTCTTTCTCTCTGTGTCTCTATCTCTCTTATTTTTCTCTCTCTTACTCATCACTCTTCTATGTCTGTCTCTCTCTCTCTCTCTCTCGTTCATCTCTCTTCTCTCTCTCTCTCTTCTTTTTATCTCTCTCGTTCATCTCTCTCTGTCTCTCTCTTGTTTATCTCTTTTCGCTCTTTTTTTTTCTCTCTCTCTTTGTCTATATCTTTTTACCCATTTTTTTATCTTCCTCTCTCTCTTCTCTTTCTCTCTCTCACTCATCACTCTTTTCTTTCTGTCTATCTCTCTCTCTCTCTCTCTGTCTCTCACTCATCTATCTCTTCTCTTATCTCTTTTCTCTCCCTGTCTCTTCGCTCGTCTCTCTTCTCTCTATCTCTCTCATCTCTTATCTCTCTTTGTCGCTCTCGCTCATCTCTCTTCTCTCTGTCTCTCTCGCTCTTCTCTCTCTCTTTTTCTCTCATTCATCTCTCTTCTCTCTATGTCTCTCTTCTCTCTGTCTCTCTCGTTCATCTCTCTTCTCTCTCTATCTCTTTTTCTGTCTCTCACTCTCTATCTCTTTATCTTTTTGTCCTTCTCTCTCTCTCTTCTCTTTCTTTCTCTCACTGTGTTCGCGTTGCTCATTCTCTCCTTTCCATCTTCTCTATTTATTGAGCTCCTTCTCGATTTATCTATCTACTACAAGAAAATGCACTTTTAGTGACCACTTTGTCTCTCTCTCGCTCATCACTTTGTCTTTATCTCTATCTCTCTCTCTCTTTTCTCTCCTCTATATGTCTCTCACTCGTCTCTCTCTCTCTCACCACCCATCTCCTTTACTACATTCACCACTACTGCAAACGTCATTCCACTACCACCATTATTACCACTGTCGCCACTTCACCTCTACGACTACCATTACAACTACCATTGCCACCACGACCACTACTGCCACTACTACTACCATTACCTCTACTTCACCCTTGCCACTTCATCTACTCTATCACTACCACTACCACAACTTCACCACTAATCTCCTTCGCTACCACCACCACCACCACCACCACCACCACCACCACCACCATCTCTTATCCACCACCTTCACCACTACTGCCACTACTACTACCATTACCTCTCATTTATCCTTGCCACTTCATCTACTCTACCACTACCACAACTTCACCACTAATCTCCTTGGCCGCCGCCGCCACCACCACCATCATCTCTTATCCACCACCTTCAACACTACTGCCACTCCCTCTCCTCTACCACAAAAATTAGTTTATAATTTTTAATAACAAAAAAAATGGGCCGTAGAAAAATATTTTTCATGGACCACAGAAAATGAACTTTTATTTTAGTGGAAAATATTTTTCATTAAAATATTACCCCTACTTCTACTAAATAAAAAATAATAATATTTTTTTCATTAAAATAAAAATGAAACAAATAAATTTTCAATCTTAGTAACTAAAAAAAAAAAAAGAATTTTTTTTAAAAAAATTCATTAACTACAAAAAAATATATATATTTTAACAAAAAATAATTTTTTTTGACGACAGCAACCCCCGTCGCAAAAAAAAAGAAAAGAAAAAGAAGTTAAACGACATTATTTTGTTATTTAAATTTCATTTCTGACAAAAAAAAAATATTTTTTACCCCTACTTCTACCAAATAAAAAATAATAATATTTTTTTCATTAAAATAAAAATGAAACAAATAAATTTTCAATTTTAGTAACTAAAAAAAAAAGATTTTTTTTAAAAAAAATTCATTAACTACAAAAAAAATATATATTTTAACAAAAAATAAATTTTTTTGACGACGACAACCCCGTCGTAAAAAAAAAAATTTAAACGACATTATTTTATTATTTAAATTTTATTTCTTACAAAAAAAAAATTATTTTTTATTCCCACCCTTTTTTGTTTTCCATTCCCGCTCTCTTCCCCCATCTTTTTTTCCATTCCCCCCCCCCCCCGCGCCCCGACAAAACAAAAAATCCCCAATCTCAAACCTAAAAATCCCTAATCTCTTCTTACCCCCCCTCTCTCTCTTGATCGACGGCGAGTGGCGGAGGAGT
Source organism: Camellia lanceoleosa (assembly GCA_025200525.1). Taxonomy (NCBI): domain Eukaryota; kingdom Viridiplantae; phylum Streptophyta; class Magnoliopsida; order Ericales; family Theaceae; genus Camellia; species Camellia lanceoleosa. The sequence continues at coordinate 203,963,812 of CM045763.1, read as the reverse complement.
AGCTGAAAGGGCAAACGAGCCCTGGCCATTCGCCATTGCACAGCTCGCAGTCTCCTTATTGGTTTTCTATTTTCACTTCTCCATATTCTACTTTACTGTCACTAAAATCATATTCCATATATTTTGTTTTATTTCTACTACCAAAATGAGGAAATTTTGAATTTATGTTTGCTATTGCAGGATATCAGTGTTGGATGAAGCTGAATTTTCCAAGTTCCACTCTGGCGTGAAGCGTGGAGATATTGTTGGTGTTATTGGGTATCCAGGTTTGGAATACTTCACATGTTATTAATTGACCACTTGCGTTGATATTTGATTATCTTGCATTGAATATTGGAAAGAGAAAGCACTGGATGCAATTAATAATTATATCTATTGAAGTTCACGTAAACCCTTTTTGCCTCCATATCTGGACAGCAAAATGTTCATCAAATTGTGGCTCCTTGCCTAAGTACGTTTAAGTTGGTTTAACAGAGAGTGATAGTGTATGGATTTAATTGTCCATCAACTTTGATGTGAGACTAAATTGATGTTTATTGTCTTTACTAGTAGAAACTTATGTATAAAAACTATTCAACGTCTTGATTAAACATTCCAATTTGGGTGTAAAGAGGTGTCAATTTCTTTGATAGGCCATATCCTTTTGTGCCACATAGAAGTAGCTATTATAAACAAGTTAAACTCACCAGGACCAATTTCTTGACAAGGATGGGTAGGATCCTAATTGACCTTGGTTTTGTTCTTTTTTTAATCAGCAAATTGACATTTAGTCTTGGCCCTTTGAAAAGAATTGAGCTGTGAGGTCATGAGCAGGGGTGGAACAAGAAAATTTATGTTCTCTAAAGTCTTTTTGAGTTGATTTGTGTATTAAGAACTTTTGAAACTACAACATAATTAGATATATTGGCATAAAGCACAAAATATTATGAAAGAGATATTATTGTAAAGTTAAACGTACTTTGAATTGCTCTCCTTGTTTTTAAATTTTAGATTAGTATAAATTTAATATATTTTGATGTTTAAATTGATCTAATTGTAAAATTATAGACAACTATAATGGATTAATAAAATTACTTTCTATGATTTAATTGATGTTTATATATATATATATATATTTAAATTTAAATTTTTCTGAAAAACGTTTGTTGTTGATAAAAAATGTAAAATATAGAATTTAAGAAATTCACGTAGTTGATCAAACTTGCAAAATAAAGAATTTAAGTTGAAAGGTGAGATGTTGTATTTTTGTTTATGGAAATTGAAATTGAGTATGGGGGTCATGATGACATAGAAAAACCAGAGCTATGGCCAAAAAATACATATAGACTAACATTCTCTTTCTATGCCAAACCAGTGCTGGAGCACACTAATTTGAGTCAATATCTAAGCCTACTGGTTTAGAATGAGGTAGCATCATTTATTTGCATACATACATTGTTATCAAATCGTGAATCATTTTGCTAAAATAGTGAATAATGAATTGTAAGATTCACTTTATTTATTATATTATAATTTTATATATGTTTATAAATATAAAAGTACACAGAGTGTTTAAAATGAAATAAATATCAATAGAACTAATTTGTATATCACATTGAACTATGTATATCAGTTAATTAATGTATATCAATATAATTAATTGATCTCCTTTTATTTCTTGATGGAGAGGTGAAAACGATGGTTCATGCATTATGTAAACAAAAACATAACTGAATCATAGTGAATTTCAAATTGAATCACACGATTTACTCAATTTCCGATTACCAACACGATTCTAATCGTTTGTTTGAAACTCGTATCGAATCTTGTATGAACCAAATCGTGAATCATACGAATCTAACAACCATGCTTGCATATGTTACCTATATGCAGGCTTGGACATGTTATGATCAGTAATAAATTTATTTTGTTTTCAATAGGTAAGTTAAGGATACCTCACATATGAATATCTTTATTGGAGGAATGCTATCTTTATTGGAGGAATGCAATCTAAGTTGCTGGGATGTTCCCTAGGGGGCATTTTTTAGAAGTTATAATTATAGGATTTGTTGTCCTTCATACGAGATTCACAGTGAATTTGATTTGTTGAAAAACTCTATCTCTTAGGTGGAAGTATTTATTTTATTATTTTAAATTAAAATCTAGAAATGTGGTGATTAGTTGTTGCGTCTGTGCAACTAAATACTCAAAAACATTGAATAATAGGAGATATTATCAGTTTAGATTCATTTGATGAAACTGTGTAGTATGCTCCTGACATTTCTCGAAATAGATAGACCACCTAGTGGTGATGCTGCTTGTGACTATTAGAGCAGTACTATCAGATTCAAAAATCTTCATCTAGAAGATAATTACTTGAATTATCATTTGTGTAAGAGAAAATAAATCTGGGTAAATTTACAGAAGCATTGAACATGTTATCTTTAGTTTCTCTTTTCTTTGGGCGATTCAGAATTGTTGATCCCTGGATTGTAGTATATCCACTGGTAATATTATTCAATTTGTGCTTTTTATTTAGTTTTTTAATTGAATTGATTATAGGAGATTAACTAGTCGGGTAGTTTTACAAAAACTTCCTGAATATATATTCTCATTTTCACATTTCTGGCCTAACATGGTAATCTTTGGCTTGGTGAATCTGGACATGAGAATGAAAAGGTAAGCAGAGGACTGCTCCTAAATTATGGACAAGCATGCACAATACCAACTCCTAACATGGCCATAGACATATAATTACCCAGTACGTTATACTTTAGAGCCATGTTAGATTTGTGTGCTTATTGGCATGAATTCATAAACCTAAAAAGCTGGAATTGGCAAGGGAAGAATTTTAGTTTAAAACAATTGAACTGTAGAATTGTAGTGCTTATATCATGTATGCAAACACGTGTGAGGGGCGTTGGAAAATACAAATTTGAAAAGATAGGTAGGTTTTCAAATTTTGGTTTCTAGAATGAACTTTTCTTTTTGGTTTTATAGACATGGAAATATTTGAACAATTCTTGGATTGAGTTTATTGGTGGATTCCTTTTTTTTTTTTTTTTTTTGGGCTTCATATTTAGCAGTGTGAACATCATATTGTCTTTATACCATATTTTTGTGAACATGTTCTTAGATTTTATGCTTATATTGTCTTGGTTGTGTTTCAGGGTGAAGAAATTATTATGGTAATTCCATGGGATGAATGGTGGGAATTGTCTCTTAAGGATGAATCCAATCCACAGGTAGTGTTGCTGCCCTTACATCCAAATGTGCGTGCTAAATTTAATTCGACTGCAGCATGGGCATATGCTCGGAGCATGGCAGGGAAGCCATATGGTTATCACAACATGATTTTTAGTTGGATTGATACCATTGCTGACAACTATCCACCACCTCTTGATGCTCACTTGGTATGCTTAAGTTTGATATTTTTCTAATATATTGTATTAAAGTTTAAACTTGGCTTTCCATGATGCATATGCCATGCTACTAAATATTGTGCATTTCTTGACTATTTTAGTAGGTTCTCTTGGTCTAGAAGCCTTCTGGTTTGATTGGATTTGGTGATATGGTTCTATTATGGTCATTGCTTTGGAATTATAATAGTTTCATTACATAGGTAACATGTGGATAGTGTGTTAAAAGTGCACATGCATATAAATGTAAACAATGGGGTTTATAAATCCTCACTATTTTGAGTGAAATTCTTTTGGCTACAGTAATAACAAATGGATGAGCAGTCTAGCACGACTTGTACTGTGCATAGTTTGCCAGAATTATTAATTTTAGGAGTCACTTTTTTTCGTTCCTGTTTTATTTTTTTGTGCTTTGATAGTCATGTTCACTGTTTCATTTTTGTCGGCGAAAAAATTCTATCTACTTGATACCATCATTCATTTGCATTACATGTGAATAAATGCGAGGATGTTGAGGACTTTGCTAAATTTCTAACTGGCAAACTCTGTTTACAGGTCATTTCTGTCATGTCTATGTGGACTAGAGTGCAGCCGGCATATACTGCAAATATATGGAATGAAGCTCTAAATAAGCGGCTTGGAACTGAGGTACTTTTCCTATTCTTGAATGCAAAAAATTGTTGTGCAATGACACAGAATCCTTTCATCTTTCCCAACACGCCAACCCTTCATCACCCAGTAGCGTGACGTTGATGAGAATATGTGTATTGTTGTATTGGTAAATTACTTCCATCTTTGTGATAGGCAGTTTAAGTTTAAATGGGTATTTATCATACAGATGGGACTTTTATCCTCTGAAGTGGGATAAAGTTGAAAAAATTATGTTGTATTTAACTACGCATGTTGGCATTAGGAAGGGGGAAATGATTGAATAATACTTGATCTGAGACTCTGAGCACAATTTTGCACCTGAATTTTTATGTTCCTTGTAGAAGGAAGCAAGGGAAACACTCCCAGTTAGGTTTGATGCGAAGCTTGTGATGGGGAGAAACTGTGTTCACGTCCAATGATCTCAACCAAAGAAAAAGAGATTAAAATATAGTTATAATGCTAAAACCAACTTTGTTATGGGCAACATATATTCTGAACCACGTGTTGTACAATTTAGTATGGAAAACTGAATCATTAGTAGCTGTTTAAGTTGACGTAGGATCAACAGTATGCCTTTTAATTTCTAATAGTAGTAATTATTTTTGTGATAATAATGTATTTTCTTTATGATTTTTCATATGCTTGTGCCAGCTGTTAGCGTTTGCACTTATTCTTTGGTAGACAGACATACATGAAATGGGTAGCTGTTTTCTCTTCTTTTTCCTCCAAAGGGGCAAAACAAAATGCAGACTGCAATGTATGTACTCTCCCCCCCTACCAAAAAAAAAAAAAAATGAAGTAAATTCTTGAGTTTTTATTTATTTATTTATGGGTACCTAGAATTATGGTTCAACAGTAATAATAATATACATTCACAAAAGATCGTATACAAGCTGTATTGAGATTTATCATTTTTAAATACTGTGCTCATTAGTGACCTCCTAATTACAATGTCATTAACACTGAGTTGCTATGGCATCTAATTGTTAACAGGGAAGTTACTTCCAAAAGGATTAAGATTAAGCAGAAATGATTAATGTTCCTATTTTGGTTTGCTGAATTAACTTTTTAGTTTATTCATATGCATCAGCGGTTTCTGGATTAATTTGTGTTTTCATTTTTCAGGTCAGAATTTTTTTGGAGAGATACAAAATATGGTCCAAGAATTAAAGAACTTAGTTTTTTTAAGTTTTTTCATTTTTTGATATATGTAAGCACAATTAATTTTTTTTTATTTAATTCTTTTGTATATACTTTTGAATATTTAATTTCCATTTATGAAATATATGACGTTATTCTATTCAGTATGTGGTTATGATTCAAAATATAGTATATAGTGTGTATTATATTCTTCAAATGTGCATACAAAAATAAGATTGATTATTTTTCAAATATGTCGAATTCTTTTTTTATCACAGATTTTATTAGTTATTAATCACACTTAAAAGATATGATATAAATGTTATTAATCACACTTAAAAGATGTGATGTAAATATTTTTAATCACACTTAAAAGAAGTAATCTAAATGTTATTAATCACACTTAAAAGGTGTGATCTAAATGTTATTAATCACACTTAAAAAGTGTGATTAAAAATGACCCTTTTTAATCACACTTCCAAAGATCACACTTAAAAGGTGTGATCTAAATATTTTTAATCACACTTAAAAGGTGTGATCTAAATTTTATTAAGCACACTTAAAAAGTGTGATTAAAAATGACCCCTTTTAATCACACTCCTAAAGATCACACTTTAATAAAACTTAAAAGGTGTGATTAAATAACATACATCACACAAAAAAATTGTGATCTTTATATGTTTTTGTAGTAGTGGGATGCCACGAATACAGTTTACAAATAGGACAAACATTCATTCATTAAACAATAAAGTTTCAGTGAGCAGAACAATTGATCATTCAGAAAATATTCATAATTGAACATATCTTTACAACATTGTTACTCATAGAGCACTAGGCTATAGGCAATTAATGTGCGTCCTCGGATGCCAACCCTACACAGTTACAGAACGAACACACACTAAGTTACACACTTGAGAATCAACAACTTAGTCCCTATCTTGACTCGGTGTGGTTCTACATTAATAGCCTCATTAAGATGCCTTAAACTAGGCCTAAGAATGCCTAGGATAAAATGAGTATGCAAAGATGTACTTTAAAACACTTTTCAAAATTTTCAAAAAACAGGGGTCTTGCTCGAGTGTGGCTTTCTTCGCTCGAGCGTGGACTTTCTCACTCGAGCGGTCTGTAAAAATGTAAAAAGTGCTGGATGTTGAAAATCTCTACTTGACGCTCGCTCGAGCATGAGACACAGTCCTCGCTCGAGCGTAGGTTCTCTCGCTCGAGCATGCGTCTGCGTGCACCAAAAACCTGAGAGCTTGCAATTTACGCTCGAGCTATCATTCCTTCGCTCGAGCGGAGCTCTGAACAAACGATGGTCGCTCGAGCGTGGAATCCTTCGCTCGAGCATGAAAGCCAAAATCTGGAATTTCCAGATTTGCCTCCCAAGCTCAAACCAAGCATTCAACACATCAAAACTCAACCTCTTTGGCCCATTTTCTGGAAAACACTTTAAACCCATAATATAACATGTTTTGAAGATCAATTTGCAAAATCAAAGCCCAAATGTAGTTCAATTAAACACAAATCCAAACAAAACTTCATGAACATAATGTATATGTAACATGCAAGTGTTCAATTGAAATCAAAGCTTCAAATACTTGGTCAAATGAGTCAATTCACTCAAAAACATGATGAATTCATGGACCATAGCTAGAATATAGACATGCATGTGAAGATTTCCATGAAATCAACCTCAAAACTCAACAATGTGTGCATGCATGTATGATTTAGCTACTCAAATCAACTCTTTAAACCAATTCTTGATTTAGATCACTAATGACGCATGAACCATGCAAGAACCAACTTGAATTCATAAACAAGAAGGTAAATATCCTACTTGAGGTCTTCAATTTAAAGTGTGGAAGCTCAAATATGCAAATGCTCTTCAATTCTCCTAATTCTCCAAGCAAATTCTCAATTGAAGCTAAGTTTTCTCCTCTCTCCCCCTCTCTCTCTCACACGACTATAGCCTCAAAAGAGTGATGAAGAGTGATGCCAACACATGTAAATCAAGACTAAACAATTGGTCTAGCAAAGTCCATTTAATGGTATTCTGGTAAATAAGCCACCTAACGTAATTTAACATTATTTAATCTAATTTAATCATTCCAAATCAACTTGTAATTAAATTTACCATAAAATCACATAGATTCTAACTAGCATAAAATACCAATCAATTTCAGATTCGGCCCCTATAAGGCCTTCAATTTGCAGTTCAAAACTTAAAACATGAACAGATAAATCGATGGCAAACAGATAGAAACGCACTAAAACAACATACACACACAATCAGTTCAGGCCTAACGATTACTTTATCATGTTCAACCACAATTTAGCGAATGTCGATGGCGATGGTTGTCACACCCTTGTCCCGAGTATTCGACCAGAGCCTACTTCTTTCGCCAGCGGCTAGTGGACTTTCCTTCAGAGGGATTGTGGTGCGACTGGATGTGCAACAGATCTACGGTTGACATCACTTGGCGTTGTCCTTGGCTTAATTTGGCTGAGATGGGCTACGGCGTGTCTCGACAATCGGCTATACAGTTGATTGGCCTTACATACTGTGTGTTCTATTTTCCATTCAGGTTCATATGCCAGTTTGGACATGATCAAACCTGCTTGAAGGAATGGGTGAAATACCAGCTCCATTTCCCTTTCGTGCTTCGCACTTGGCCCGATACCTCACTACTTAGAGGATGAGAGAGCTTCTGATTCCTGTCACTAGCTTCAGTTACACCCTTTCTGGCGAATGCTTGGCTTGGCTCGAGGATGAGACACAGTTTGGGCCAACTTTGGCGGCAGAGACTTCCACGAACGTGAGCAGAAGACATAGGACCACCTGACTTATCTATTGCTTTGACTTTTCTTTTCAAGTTTATTGCTTTGACTTTTCTTTTCAAGTTTTATGATGTAAAAGCAACTTTGATTTGATCAGAGAGTTGGAGAATGTATTTTTGTTGAAATCATAGAATTAAAGTTGTGAGTACTGAAAATTTTCCTTTTTGGTCTTAAAAAAAATTGTCTCTTGTTGTGAAAGGGAAAATTTGAGAAAATCCACATCATTAAAACTTTTCAAAACAATTTTTGGAAACGGTCACTACCTGGCACACATGGAATTAGGGTGTGCGCAGTGCGGGTCGGTGCACTTTAGGAGAAAAATAGAAATTGTATGGCGGGTGGCGGATTGATAAAAATGTTATTAGAATTTATCATTTTTCTTATCAAAAACCGACGATTCGGTTGGCAAATGTCACGACCCAAACCCGCCGCTATGGGTTTAGCATCGTAACCGGCCAGTAATTCGTGATTAGCCAAAGCCTGCTTAACAGTAAAGACAGTAATACAGAGTAAAGGGGCTGGCGGAAGCCAAAACAGTAAATAAAAGATATCCAATAAGTTGTGACAGTCTGAATGCAAAAAGACTTTTGTAAACATGCCACATTGATAACCAAAACGTATATACATGCGACATATACACAAACATCCATGTCAGGGACTTGATCTCTTCACCATAACTGTACAGTCGAACTAATTCAATCAGTACAAAACAGAGACAAAAAGGGTAAATCTAGAACACCCCAAAACAACCTTAACTTGACGGGCTTGGAACCTCAAAGTGAGGCACAATGGTTGGCTTGACAAAACAAGAGCTTAACACGACGTTCCTAGCTTCGGTCCGGTGCTTGGACACCTACATATAAATATAAACAGTGAGTTAAAACCCAGTGAATAACATATGTGTAAAGGGGTTAAGAATGAATGTCCTTTCAGTAATTAAAACAGTCAATTGCATCAGTAAATCAGTCATTTAAAACCATAATAGTTATATGTGGTACTTCCATTAACAAAACAGTACAGTAGGTCTTAACAGATCGAATAGTCAGTTGATGGCCATCAAACAGTAAACAGTAGTGGTCCCAACATTGGAACCGACAGAGATCTCTGTAACAGTAGCAGTAATAGTAACAGTAGGTTGCTATGGATGCCACGAGTACAGTTTACAAATAGGACAAACATTCATTCATTAAACAATAATATTTCAGTAGGCAGTACAGTTGATCATTCAGAAAACAATCATAATTGAACATATTTTTACGACATTGTTACTCACAGAGTACTGGGCTACAGACAGGCTATTGAGCGTCCTCGGATGCCAACCCTACAGTTGCAGCACGAACACACACTCGGGATTAATAACTTAGCCCCTAACTATACTTGGTATGGTTCTATAACATTATTCTCATTAAGATGCCTTAAACTTGGCCTTGGAATGCCTAGGATGGAATGATGATGCAAAGATGCACTTTAAAACATTTTTCAAAATTTGCTGAAAACAGGGGTCTCGCTCGAGCGTGTCTTTCTACGCTCGAGCGAGCTTTCCAAAACAGAGGGGTTGCTCGAGCGTGGACTTCCTCGCTCGAGCGGTCTGTAAAAATGCAAAAAGTGCTGGATGTTGAAAATTTCCGCTCGATGCTCACTCGAGTGTGAGACACAGTCCTCGCTCGAGCGTTGGTTTCTTCGCTTAAGCGTGCGTCTGCACACACAGAAAACCTGAGAGCTTGCAATCTACGCTCGAGCCAACATTCCTTCGCTCGAGCAGAGCTCTGAACAAAAGATGGTCGCTCGAGCGTGGAAGCCAAAATCTGGAATTTCCAGATTTGCCTTCTAAGCTCAAACCAAGCATTCAACACATCAAAACTCAACCTTTGGGGCTCATTTCTGGAAAACACTTGAAAACTCATACTATAACATGTTTTGAAGATCAATTTTGTAAAATCAAGCCCAAAGGGGAGACAATTGCACACAATTTCAAAGGAACTTTCATGAATCATGTAAAAACATAACATGCATGAACTCTTATGAGCTCTAGTGCTCTAAAACTTGATCAAATGCAAGATTAAGCTCAAAACCAAAGTGAATTCATGAGCTACAAAATGTGAACTTGCATGTAAGAGTTTTCACGAAAACAACCTCAAAATGCAAGAATATGTACATGCATGCATGAATTAGCTCACAATTCAACTCTTCAAATTAATTCTTGACTTTAAACTCCAAATTTCCATGAACTAAGCGTGAAACAACTTAAATTCACAAGTAAGAAGATGAATTCCCTACCTTATGTCTTGAATTCTAGATGTGGAAGCTCAAATATGCAAATTCTCCGCAATTCTTCTAAGTCTCCAAGCTAATTCTTGTTGAAATCAATTTTTCTCCTACTCTTTCTCTCTTTCTCGGTTTTGGTCTCAAGAAGGTGAGCAAATGATGTATCAAACACATGTGAATGGCCTAGAATAATCCACTTAGTGGCAAACATGTAATAAAGCCAACTAATGTAATATAACATTATTTAACCAAATTTAATCATTCCAAATCAAATTTTAATTAAACCTACCATAAAATCACATAAATCCTAATTAGCATATAAGACTAACCAATTTCTGATTCGGTCGCCGATAAAGCCTTCAATTCGCAGTTCGAAATTAAAACATGAACAGATTCATTCAAAAATCAAACAAATAGAAATGCATTCAAAACAATATACTCATACAATCGATTCAGGATTTCATTCTTATCAGTTACTTATCATGCTTAATCACAGATTAGCACTAATCAGAGGTGAGGGTTGTCACAGCAAATAATGGCGGATTTGCCTTGTCGGTTCAGGCAGATTGGCGGTTTATAAAAAATATAATTCAAATTACAAAACTTGAATCAAAAGTAAAAAAATCTAATTTATAACTTAACTGAAATAGTCAAAATTAAAATATTCATCTAATATAACATTAAACATTAACAAACTAGTAAACTAAAAATCCAACACTCCAAATAAATTATACAATAAGAATTCAACAAGGCAATAAATACTAAAAAAAGGTTCTAAAGTTAATCTAAGTTCAACATAGTTCACAAACAATCCAATATAGTTCTAAAAAAAGTTATGAAAAGCTAATCAAAGTCCACAAACAATCTAAAAGTTCAAAAGTTAATCTAAGTCCAACATCCAACATAGTTCTAAAAAAAAAATTCTGAAAAATTAATCAAAGTCCACAAATAATCCAAAAGTTTAAAAAGTTAATCTACTCATCAAACTCCACAATAACTTCAATCATTCACAATTGCTTCAACCAAACTCCAAAAACTTCATTAATTTGTAGACATAAGCAAAGAAAACATAAATAAATAACAAAAACCTATCATCAAAATCATTATAAAAAATATAAAAAATAAAAACAATACAACCAAATAATATTGAAGAGTAAGAATTAAGTCTAACCTCAAGAATTTTAAAACTAAACTAACTTAGAGACAAATTAGTCCTCAACAATAGTTGCTTCTTGTGTAGTAGATGATGCAAAAAATTTTGAAAAATAAAAAATATTTTTAATGTTATTCAAAATTACATAAAAGTTAAAATCAATATTGAATAATTAATTTAAAATAAACACAAATCAAAAAAATTATCTAACTCAATTTTTTCATATTGTTCAACATCATCCATACATTTTTTAAGATTGATTGGAATTGATAAAAACCGTAACTAATTTTGTGCACAAATTAGAGCCTCCACCATCTTTAGCGTCAAAGAACTCCTAAATGGATCAAGCACACGTCCACTGGTACTAAAAGCTAACTCAGAGGCCATTGTAGAAACTGGGACAGCCAACACATCTCTTGTTATTAGAGAGAGAACCTTATACTTATTGCCACTAACCTTTCACCAATTCAAAATATCGAAGTTTGGAACTCTTGGGTCTACACAATCATTAACCAAATATTTTTCCAACTCTAATTTGTTCTTCACACTTTTTTCTAACTCCAAATGGTTAATATATTGAGAGGCAAAGAGCATCATGAGATCTTCCTCTTCCTCTTCATCAACTTCCATCACTTAAGGAGCTTGACTTGCATATGAAGGTGCAACATTGTTCTCCTTAACATAATGATCAAACAAGCACTCCAATGTTGCATTTACCCTCGCCACAAAAATTTTTACCTTGTCATTTTCATACACTTTATTGAATCAAAACTTAAGATATGTCAATTTGTAGCGACCGTCTAACACAACGGCAACATATAACAAGAAATTAATATTATCGAGACTCTCTTAATATTTGTTGTATTTCAATTTCATCTTATCAACCATGTTACTCAATGTTGCATCTTTTTTTTTACTCAATTGAACTAATTTAGATTGCACCGATACAAATTGATGAAAAAAAAACATTAGATATCACATGCAAAGACCCTGAAAATTGCAAAGTCACATGATAAAAAAGTCTTAAAAGTTCACAAAGACTCTAGCTACCTATCAATTTTCTTCTTTAAGATATGAAATAAATCTTTTTCCTTTCCCTTTGCCTCTTCCACAATCATTCTCATTTGCATTCTCATTTTCATTATCACTCTCTGTGAAAAATAACTTGAATCGTGAGTCATCCTCTTTTAAACACTCAAAAGCTTTTTGGAATTTCTCAGCTACCTCTAACATCAAATAGGTGGAATTCTACCTTGTTGGAACATTAAGGCATAGTAAACTTTTTCAAGTAATCTTTTTATGCTTCACACAATTTTAAAAGTTTGTAACCTAAGTTGGAGATGACTTTACATATTTCACATCTTTTCGAATCTTGGCAATTAAGTGATTTTGTTATTTTAAACCATCACAAACAATTAAATTCACTATATGTGCACAACATCTCATATGCAAAAACTCATTTGCCAAGATAATGGAATGCCAATCTTTAGTTCTTCTCTTCAAAAATGTGATAGCACCATCATTAGAGCTTGCATTATCAACTATAATAGTGAAAATCTTATAAATCCTCCAGTCTTGCAAGCATTCGTCTAATTGTTTGCCAATTGTCTCACCCTTATGATTAGGAACTATAAAAAAACTAAGAATTCTTTTGTACAAATTCCAATCATTATCAATCCAATGGCCAGTGACATACATATAATTTAGATTTTGAATTAATGTTTAAGTGTCAGTGGTTAGAAGTACTCGTTGCTTCCTTAAACTTTTTTCAATTTTTGCTTTTCATCAAAAATAAGTTCAGACAATCATAAGCAACAGTAGTGCGAGAAAGGACAGAAAACTTAGGTTCCATAACTAAACAAAAATTTCTAAACCCTTCCTTCTCCACATGTCTAAAAGATAATTCATCAATTATAATCATCTTTGTTAGTGCTTCCCTACAAAGTTTTTCATCATATCCTACTGTTTTGAGAGATCTAATCTTTCGACCATCATGTTCCTTCTCCTCTCATTCTTTTTTAACAAAACAGAGAGTTTTTTGTTTTTTGTCCACTTCCCTAATATGAGACTTCATATATTGATGCTTAAGGTGGTTCCACATATTATTAGTCCTATCTTGTTTTCCACAAACACCATAATCTTTACCACAATAATTACAAGCAGCCCTAGGTTTATCAAGCTCACAATTATCAAGTAAGGTGAAATGTTCCCAAACCTTAGATTTTTTTTTTTAATCTAAATTAATACTAGGGCATGGACGAGTTTTACCAGAATTTTTGACAGGCATTATGGTAGTGTCATGACCCAAACCCGCCCCTATAAGTTTAGCATCGTAACCGACCAGTAATCCTAAGATTACTGAAGGCCTCTGAAACAGATTAACAAAATAAGGGGCTAGTGGAAGCGAATACATAAATATAATTGTCCAATGAGCTGTGTTGACTTATATGAAACATAATATTTAAAACTTTATATACACATCCAAAAGTCATTCTTACATTATACCCACACACATTATAGCATCTTAAGTACAGCTAACAAAACAAACAAGTCTCATGTATAGAAACAACCAAAACTTAAAACACGTGACACTTCCAGAACCTCCACGTGAGGCACAATGGTTGGCTGACAACAGAATACAGATCCAGACAAAAGTCTTCAGGACTGATCTCCAAAATGCTCACATATACATATATATACACAGTGAGCTAAAACCCAGTGAATAACATTAAGGTAAAAGGGTTAGTGAACGAATTCCGAACATTTCATAATCATAAAAACAGATCATAACATAATCATTCTCATATCTGAACATAATAATGGTATATCCTATAGAACACATCACATATCGTCTTCCAACTAGAGTAATCGGTTCTGGATATCGATTAAACACGTATCACCACAATGAAGTGGCTAACGAGATCTCGTAATCACATATATATGTCATGGACCCGCATTAACATGTCGTCCCCTATGACTTGGGACTATCTATGGATGCCATAATAGATTTCAAACATGGGACATTCGTTCACGTAAATAAATATCATTTCATAAATCATAACTTATGAAATCACATTTGGAACATAGTTTATATAAACATATCTTTACAATAACGTTACTCACAATGGGCTCCCGTAAACGGTCAATCAATCTTCGAGTCTTGACCTACAACCACAAGGTACATAACACAAACATGTCTTATCATTACACATGTACTTGGCCATCACGGCTTAGCTTTCTTCACATTGGTTTCTTATTCACTCCATTTCTCATAATTTGCATACGTAAATCACATTCTCGGATTTCAGATTGGTCTCACATTTTCTAATTCAATTACTCATGTTATTTCTTAGCTTAATACTCTTCAATATCTCATAATTCATGTCTACGTATGCTCATAAATGGATGGAAATAAAATGTAGAATAACTTGTCAAAATGCACTGAAAATGGCATGGTCGCTCGAGCGCAGGTTGTGTCGCTTAAGCAGAGTGCTTATGTCTGCAAAAATGCTGAGAGCTTGCATTCTCTGCTCGAGCGCAGGTTTCCTCGCTCGAGTGGACTGCGCAATTCTGGGTTTCCAAAACAGAGTCTTGAGCTCCAAACATGCAATTTCAAAGGCAAACTCGTGCATGGCATGTTCAAAAACTTAGAAAACTTATCCACACATGTGAATACATGATCCTTTACAAACCTTTAGCTCAAAACTCGTGGATTTAACCAAAATTAGGTTCAAAACCTCAATACCTGTGAGTTTCATAAACTCTTTTTCTCAAAGTCCATATTTTTAGCAAAATTGAGTTTTAAGGCTTCTAACATATGCAAAACTCTTTTTCAAAACATGATTTAATAGATAATATGTGATGATTCAAACATGCATGTGCCAATTATTCATAATTTCCACATAAATGATCAAAATCAAACTTGACATAGCAAAACCCAACATGTTTAGGCATGCAAGTAGAATTCTCTTCTTAATTCTTTCCTAAGACTCCTCGAACATGGAATTTACTTACAAAACTTGATCTAATATGTGTGCATATTAATTTCATGGTCTCAATTCAACATAATAATAAAGCTTATGATCAAAATGATGATATAACACTTATACTTCCATGCATGTAAGAATTATAAGCAAATTCTTCATCCTCTTGACAAACTCATGTGAAATACATGTAAATGATTATGACAACTCCATGAATGCATCTCTACAACACACAATCTTCATGAGTTATGGATTAGATGCTCACCAAAACCTTTCAAATACACAATATTCTTGCCAAACTTGAGCTACTCTAGCAAAATCCTCAACTTCTACCTTGAATCTACACTTTCTCTCTCTAAAATGGAGTCTCTCTCTCTCTCTCTCTCTCTCTCTCTAAAATGTTGATTCAGATTTAGGAGCTCAAAGTGTTGAAGAAATGGTCAAGTGAACTTAATGTGTTGTATATATAGTTATAATGTCATAATACATTAATTCGAACATAAGGCTTGCCAAACACAACTTAATTAATCAAACTGAATCAATTTTTAATTAAACTTACTATAACATTCTAAAAATTTTGAATAACATATTGATGTAACCAATTTCAGTTTCGGATATCGATAAGGCTTCCAATTTTCAGTTCAAAATAGAATTCCTGATAGATATTACTACGAGTAACAGATAGAAAGCCAAATAACATACAAAACACATAATAACGCATAATTTATTTTAATCCCTTCATTAGCATCCTTAATTACAGATTAGTACTTAATTATGGATCGGGGTTATTACAGGTAGTGGTAGAACTAGTAACAATAGTTGATTCTGCAGTTAGTATAGAAGGGTTTCCACCAGCAAAGCAGCCATCATTTGTATTTCCCTCATCATCCATTCTCTATTACAAAATAAAAAATTTACATAAATGATTAGTAAATAAATAAAAATTATCAATACGACTTTACATAAAAATAAAAATTATCAATGATGATATGTATATATAAATAAAAATTATCAGTGAGTTACTTTTATATATAAATATCAATGATGTAGGAATCCAAAATAAAATATACCAATGGTGTTATATATATAGAGGCTAACAGTGCGGGAGTAAAGAACAAAGAGTAAAGAAAGTAAAGAACACAGAGAGAGAGATCAGAGAGAGAAAATAAAAAAGCAGAAAGAGAGAGAGAGAGAGAGAGAGAGAGAGAGAGAAGAGTAGAGAGCAGCAAGAAAGAATAGAGACAGAGAGCCACGTACCAACGCGACGAGTAGACGACAATGAGTAGGAGTCGATCGGCAAAGGAATGAGACAGCGGCGGCGGCAGTAAGGAGAGGCTACAACAACGGTGACAGACAACCAATTAGCGAGGTGAAGAATAAGACCAGATGTTTGTGAGACAACGGCGATGAATCGATATGAATGAATGAGATGAAATGTAGGTGTCAATTAGGTTTAATTGAGGGATTATTGTGTGTGTGTGTGTGTGTGTGTGTGTGTGTGTGATAGATATATGTGCGTGTAATCTATGGATGGAATTTCTTGCTCTCTGTATGTGTGTAACAGAGGATTTTTTTTTTTTTTTTTTTTTGTATTAGGAGGTGGGTCGAGTCGGTTAGAAATGTAGGTTGGCAAAATTCAACTCGCTAGCCGCACTGACCCGCCAAGTCTGAGACCCCAACCCGCGCCCACCAGAGTTGAAAAATTAGGCGGTTCGGAGTGGTTTTGGCAATATTATGCACAACCCTACATGGAATCAATCTTTAAGGCGTACAACCCTTAATCAAAAGATCATAACTGCTCGCAAATGCATTCACCATCATTGTTTTATCTTGCAATAGGCTCTCTTCTGCCAAATGGAGGTAACACAACCAAGTTAACAGTTAACAAAAAAAGATAGACCGATCAAACAAATGAACAGAACGGTTAAGTTGGAGACGGTTATGACGGAACTTTAGGATAAAGTTGCCTACGTATCCCAATGACGGAAATCAGGCCTTACATAGTTCGGTTCAGGTTCACTCGAGTATTAACTCTCTTCTTTTGTGCTTTAACTTTTGCCAAAGTCGCCCTTTTGGGTTTTTAACCTTGCAAGCTCTATTTTTATTCATTTCCAATTTTTTAGGCTCTAACTTTTGCCTAAGTCGCTCTTTCGGGTTTTTGGCCTAGCGAGCCTATTAGGGATAGTGTTTTTTTAACTTGTCCATATTGATCAGTTGCGAGAACTTTAGGCTATCTAAATCCATAAGGATAATCGCCCCTCCTAACTAGATAGATTTGATGATGTAAGAGCCAGTCCAATTGGGTTTGAACTTGCCCCTAGTGTCATGGATGGGAGCTCGGTTGTCTTTCAGCACCATATCTCTTTCTTTGAGGTTTCTGAATTTGACTTTCTTGTTGTAGGCCCTGGCGATTCTACGCTAATATTTTTTGGATGTGACATAATGCCTTTAACCTTCTCTCATTAAACAACATCAATTCTTCGAACCTGTTTTGCTGCCAATCCGCCTCTGTTATCTAACACTCGGCCATAATTCTCAACAATGGTACTTCAATCTCCATTGGCAAAATAGTTTCTATCCCATATACCAGAGAGTAAGGGGTGGCCCCCGTAGATATTGGAATTGACGTTCAGTCATTATAGGTCTCCACCATCTTCCGCAGGATGTTCTTGATATTTTTGTTTGTGTCTTCAATGGCTCCGTTGGTCTGTGGTCAATATGTTGATGACTTATGAAAAGCCACGTTGTATTTCTCTAGCAAATCCATCACCTCTTTCTTGAAGTGTAAGCCGTTATCTGATATGATCTCATTTGGTACCCCATACCTGCAGATGATGTTGTTCCTGATGAACTTAACCACATGTGATGCTTTTAACACAAAGTATGATTGAGCTTCCACCCATTTGGTAAAATAGTTGATCGCTCCTAGAATGAACTCATGTCCATTTGAGCCCTTTGGCGAGACTACCCCAATGATGTTGATTCCCTAGACTGAGAAAAGTCGTGGCAAAGTCATGTTGTAAAGTTTTGACGACGAGATGTTCATGCAATTGGCATGGATTTGACATTTATGGCATCGCCACACAAAGCTAATACAATCCTCCTGCATAGTTGACCAATAATAACCTTGCTGGAGGATCTTTCTGGCCAACATCACACCATTCATGTGTGCTCTACACTTTCCACCGTGAATGGCTTCCATGAGACGCTTTGACTCATCATCTTCAATGCAGAGCTTATATATTTCCAGATGGCCTCTCTGTACAACTTATTTTCGCAAATGATGAACTGGACGGCCAGATGCTGTATTTCCCGTTTATCTTTAGATTTGCCCCTGGTAGATACACATCATTCTCCAGAAATTTCCAAATGTCGTAATACCAAGGGTGTTTGTCTTGAACTTCATCTATTGCGGCTATCATCTCATAAGTAGGCATATACTTTTGTTCAATGATGATCAGACGTATCTTAACTCTGAGCAATATGTCTACCATAGAGGATAAAGTTGCCAGCGCATCAGTGAACCAGTTGTTCTCTCTCAGTAGATGTGTGTATGTCAATTTTTCAAACCTTAGGATCAGAATGTCCAAGGTCTGATGATAAACCTTCTAGTCTCTATTGGCTTGAGAAACAATCAAGTTTAAGTCTCCGATGACGTCCAACGTTATTGCTCCTAGTTCCAGGGCAGCTTCCAATCCAGTGATACACGCCTCGTATTCTGCTTCATTGTTAGACACTTTGAACAGGAGTTTGAAAGCTAGGGGTATATGGGAATCATCGGGTGTTATTAGCAATACGCCTATCCATAACCATACTGATTAGCTGCTCCGTCAAAGTACATTGTCCATGTCTACTCTTCTACTTGTAGAATTTCCTCATCCAGGAATAGTTAGTCTACTGCTTCATCTCTTTCCATAGGGTGGTCTGCAAAAATTCCGCTACTGCTATCCTTTTGACGGACTTGCGAGTGACGTACTTGAGGTCAAACTCAGAGAGAAGAAACAACCAACGAGCTAGCCTACTCATAAATGCTGATTTCTCAAAGAGATATTTGATGAAATCTAATCTCGAAACCAGAATTACAGAGTGAGCTAATAGGTAGTGTCTCAACTTCCTAGTTGCCCAAACTAAAGCTAAGCAAGCTTTCTCTAGATGGGTGTAGTGGGTCTCGTAATCTAGCATCTTTTTGATCAAATAGTAGATGGCTTTCTCCACTTTAGCTTTTGATTCTTGAGCTAGCATGCACTCCATGATTGAATCTGTTACAAACAAATACATGATCAGTGGCTTCCCCAGTTCTGGCGGTAACAACACATGTGGAATTTGAAGGTACTACTTGACCTGTTCGAAAGTGAACTGACATCGATCATCCCATGGGAATTTCTTTCCCTTTTCCAAGAGACCAAACAGTGGTTCATAAGCCAAGGTTAATTTTGAGATAAACCGTCTTATGAATTGCACTTTTCCTAGAAAGTCGCACACCTCCTTTTCAGTCCTTGGTGGTAGTATTTCTAAGTTGGCCTTGATCTTAGACGGATCTACTTCAATTCCCCTCTGTGTGATCAGAAATCCTAGCATTTTCCTTGCAGTCACCCTAAAGGTGCATTTATGTGGGTTCAATCTCAGTCTGTACTCCTTGATCCGTTCAAAGAATCTTTTCAGTGTAGTGTAATGGCCTTCTTGCTCTTTGAACTTTACAATCATATCGTCCACATACACCTCAACTTCCTTATGGATTATGTCATGCAAAATGGTGGTTGCAACCCTCTGATATGTAGCCTTGGCATTTTTTAACCCAAAAGGCATGACTTTGTAACAGTACGTACTCCACGGCTTGGTGAATACAGTCTTCTCTCTGTCATCAGGTGCCATCAAAATCTGATTATACCCAGAAAACCCATCCATAAACGATAGCAATGCATTACCGACAATGAAATCTACCAATTCGTCAATGTGCGGTAGTGGAAAGTCGTTTTTTGGACTAACTCTATTAAGATCTCAGAAGTCGACACGGACTCTAATTCTACTATCCTTCTTTGGAACCAGAACAATATTGGCCAACCAATATGGATATTCAGATACCAGCAAAAACCTTACATCGATCTTCTTGGTGACCTCTAGACGGATTCTGTGGAGCTTCTGCTTGACAGGTCAGGCCTCGGGGTCAAAAGGTATTCGGTGTTGTACAATCTCAGGATCAATTCCAAACATGTCTTGGTAGGACTATACGAAAACATCTTTGAAATCTTTTAGTAAAGCGATTAAACGCTCATGTTGCTTCAAAGACAACATGGACCCAATCTGAACCAAGCAGGGATCCTTCTCAATACCCACATTAATTGTAATGATTTCATCTATGCATGGTTTAGCACGCCTCTCCTCTTCTCCGTCAATCAAGTTTTTTAAAGCCTGAGGAATTTCTTCCTCTTCGTTTTCATGAAAATTTTGAAAATCTTGGTCAATGCAATAAATCAATGGCACAGAGAAGTAAACAAAATCTACAGCGTTCTCATTTATTAGTTCTGGCTCTTTGGTTACAATGGATTTGAAAAAGAAAGTAAAAGAGGACCTAGACAAGACCTTGGCATCCGGGTTACCATCCTCAAAAATGCTAGACTCAGACTCCC
The DNA here is from genome assembly GCA_025200525.1 of Camellia lanceoleosa. Lineage (NCBI taxonomy): Eukaryota > Viridiplantae > Streptophyta > Magnoliopsida > Ericales > Theaceae > Camellia > Camellia lanceoleosa. The sequence goes on along the minus strand of CM045763.1, from coordinate 203,942,757 downwards.
CAGACTGACTCGAATTTGATTCTGACTCAACTAACTTGGTAAAATCAAATTCTGGCTCATCATCCGATTCAAAATTGGAAATAAGGCCTTTCTACAATTGCCAAGTGAGGCATGACGCCCTTAATGCATCCAGAATACAATTAGTGAAATCCACAACTGGTTTCTCTCTCGTCATAGAAATAGTAAAGGTATCCCCCAAGTTCTCTATGTTGGTCGTGGGATCTACCAAGCGATCAACCAGTGCTGCCCCTACTCCAGTCTCACTGTTGTCTGAATCATCCTCTTGGCTCTGGCCAGTCCTCTTTGGTGAGTACATAGCCTAACCTAAAGGCATGTGGATTATGTGGCACCTCAGCTAGTGCCGCCACACCTTTTTGCCCGCTCCTTCCGAGCCCCATTTCTAGAATATGCCGCAACTTGTTCATGAAATAGATTGACTGAGCACTGACATATATGCCTTCATCCACAGCTAAGATTGTCTGCACCACTCAAGCTTCTACTAGAGTGAATCCCGAGAGAAATACATCCTCATCACGGTGATTGATTTTTAACAATAGTGTAGTTACCTCTAGCGGTGGATAAATGGATGAGTTTCCAAGAACGGTTGCCACTTCTCCCTTACGAGGGTACTTCAACATTTGATGGAGGATGAAGGACACAACCTTCATGTGATGTAACCAAGGCCTCCTTAGGAGTAGATTAAAGGTAGTTGGCACATCAAGTACATGGAACTCGATCTTATGCTCGGAAGGGCCCACTTGGACTTGCACTTTCACTGTCCCTATAACTTCTCTACTTGTGTTGTATCACTTGGGCTGTGGGGATGAAATCTGTCGAATGACAGACATTGATAGCAGAGCCTGTGTCCACTAAAACCACTGGCACCCATTTCTCGCTACACTCAATGGATATGTACAATGGCTTGTTGTGAGCTGATCCTTCCGATGACAGCTCTTTATTGGAGAAAGTGAGCAGTGGCTTAGTGCTACTTTGGAAGATTAAGCCCACAAGCTGCTCTGGCATAATATCAATGGACAATTTAGCCTTATCCATTGCCAACAATACTGCATGTCAGTGTACCTGCGAAGCCATAAGGAGGCCCCAAATAGAGATATCAGCTTAGATCTTTCTAAGTTGTTTCAAAACCAGCTTCTCTTCTAGCTTCTTTTCCTTCTCCTTCTCAACCTCTAAGTCCTTTCTTGATGGTTCCATCTAATCCAAGTGTGGATACCATGTACTGTCCAAGATGTGATCTCCTCAGTCTTCGTTGGTATGGGCAAGATGCAGATCGCTATCTTTTTACCACTCACCATCAGTTGCCGACAAATAGTTGTCCGGCACAACTTGGATCACTCCTACAAGACAAGTAGCCTCCTTCGGGTGACAAAATGTCATGGCTTTCTGGCTATCCTCGATCTTTTCTTGGTCAAATTGCCCCAGCATAGCTTCCTGTTCAACATCTGTAGTCTTTACAACACCCAAATCTTGGTTTTGTTTTCCTGTATTACTGTTATCTGGCACTTTCTCTTTCCCTTCAACTTTTTCAACTACCACAACTGCCTCGACTTGCTTTTCCTCCAGTTTAACTCTAATTTCTTCTTTTTTTTGTGATTCCTCACTCAACCACCCCCTGTTGTCAGTTGACAGACTGAGATCAAACCAACCGATCTGTACATTGCCTTGGTCTTGTTCTTCAAAGAATTGTAGGTTGTCCAAGTCTTCTTTAAGATCCACAAGATCATCTAGCCCTTGGCTTGGACCGTCTTCCCTAACCACATTAATGTCCACTGAGGTTGGCAATACTACCTCAGGCCTGGTTTGAGTAACAGGAACAATGTAACGGCTCGAGTCATAATCCCTCTCAGATGATTTTCCAGGAATTACCAATGACAAACTGGCACCTCCCTCCGAGGTCAAAACCTCATCTTCTTCAGATGTTGTCACCACAGATTTATGAGGGTCGGGTTTTGGGTTAGACGTGTTCATCATGCACAAGTCTAAGCCATCAGGGATGAACAATACAAGCTTGGGTAGATGGAATGAGGTGATATAGATGCTCGGGTCGAAGGTAGGTGGTAGTGTATGGATGACGTGGATATTTCTGGATGGAAAGACTTGGTTGTGGACATGGAGTGGGTTGGTGATCACATTGGGCTTTTAGAGTGGAGCTTTGACTTTGTTGTCGATGAGAACTTGAATCTCATGACGTAGGCGAAAGCACCGGTTGGTTTCATGGCCGTGCTATTGATGAAAAGCATAGTATTTTGTGGGATTGTGCTTTGATAAAAGAGGATTGGGAGGTAGAAGAGGTTCTAGGGGCTTCAGATGCGCTTTTTTGATTAGCACCTACATGGCTCGAGATAGAGTCATATAGAGCTGGTTAAAAGTTCTACTCGGAGGTCGGGTAGAGTTGGAAGTTTGCAGGCTCATGTTGGCGAAGGGGTCAACAGTTTTGGTTGTGGTGTCAACACTCACTTCTAACGCCTCGTAGATGTGCTACCCCCGGCAGCATTGGAACTATGAACAGAAAGCCTCTTGGCTGGTTCTTTTTCATCAGTGATGATCCCTTACTTCATGGCATCTTCAATTTGAACCCCCATTTTATGAAGTTCCTTGAATGTGAATAAGGCGAGGATGATCATTTTCTGTAGTAGCTTGCTATGTAGGTTCCAGACAACCATTTTGATTTGGCCTTTCTCTGAGGGTCGAGTGGTCATTATGGACACCTTGGCCCTCCACCTAGTTACAAACTTAGAGAAGCCCTTCTTTGGCTCTTGACGCGTCGCTTCAATATCACGACTTATGACCTCAATCTACGTGTTGTAGGAGTATTGAGCAATGAAGGACTCGACCAATTCTTCCCAATTCTATTTTACAGAATCCTCCAACTTAGCGTACCAGATGGCAGCTATACCCGACATAGTTCGACCAAAGAGCGATAGCTTTTGCAGCCTAGTCAAACCCATTGGTCGTAGGATATCTAAAAATAGCAGTAAATGTGCCATTGGTTCCCCAGCACCATCAAAGCGGTCGATATGTGGCATTTTGAACCGCTCCGGTAGAGTAACTACAGATTTAGTGTATCCATCCTTTATATCTGGAATCGAGTTAACCCTCTGTGCTTTATTGAACAGTTTCTCCAACTTGTTGACTTTAAGTGCAATCGGGTCAACCTCGAATTCAAATGGTGTCTCAACTTGGTAAACTAGGGCTCTAGATGTCTATACTGAAATGAGATCTGCTTGGACGGGAAAGCCAGAACACCCTCGGCTTGTGGATCCTAAGTTGTGGCAGCATTGGCAATAGTACCGAGTGTGGGGATTGTCACATTAGGTGCATGTGAAGCGAAAGCCACAACTGGCTACTGTTGTTGTTGTTGCAACCTAGTCGTGACTTCAGTTTGACGGGCCACGTCGTATTGGAGTGAGTCAACTGACTGCTGGAGACTGATTAACAAGTCTTAAAAATTTGATGATGGATACTGAGCCATTCCAGGAATAGATGGTTGTACTTAAGGCAAACTGAATGCAGGTGAGCTGAGGGGTGATTGTTGAAAAAACTGAACTGGTGAACTTTGCCTAAATCTTTTTCGTCGTGCAACTGGTGACAATGAAACAAACACTGGCTGTCCCCGAACAAGATCTCTGACCTTACACAATCTTTCGACACGGGTCCAGAGTACTTAGGGGATATCGGAACTTTCTAAAGCTATGGTTTTAAACTACCTAGCAAAAAAAATAAAGAAAAAACAACAAAATCAAAAATCGGACAGCACCTCAGCTAAGATTTCATCAGAACAGATATCATCAAAGCTACAGAACTGTACTCCCCACTAAATTTTATCCCAAAACAGATATCAACTGTGCCACTGATATGAGCATTTCTGTACAGTTTCACTGTAAAGCACATACCAGTTAAAGAGAGCCAAAACACCCCTATGAGGGGGGTAGGGTTACCCTATCCTAGTTTTGACATGAACTAGGGCTTCACTATTTTACGCAAGTAGTTTGACAACAAACCTACATACGAATGAGCATCATGTCCTAGTTTGGAACAGTCACTATAACTTTACTATATGCAGTTAGGCCGATTGGTCAAAAGGGTACCTCGGCAAGACTACCTAATATACCTCTCACACCTAACACCAAGAAGTGAAAGAAGGATCGAACGGTACGATGGTAATCCAGATATGAGGGTTGTGTTTCTAACATGGTAAAGCCCACAACCGGTCAGCCTTTTGGCAAGCTTTTTAGACAAGCCTCCGGCAAACTGTCCAGGAATAGCAGATGGAAAACACAGTGACTTAAAACACCAATGCAAATGCAATACAAAGAACATATATCTATTCATAAAATTTCACATCATGAAGTCTAAGTTAAGTTCTCTAGTTTTCGCAACAGAGTTGCGAGAAACTGTAGCTCGATTTTCGTGCTCCTCAGAGGGGTTAGTCTCTTCAGATACGATAGCCTTACAGTTCGGACTCCTGTCGTTCTGAATATGGTTTCACAAGTGTAGTGTGAAACAGAAAAACACAAACGAGTCCAAATACGACAAATCTTTGGAAAATCGATTTATAATTGGAAATGCCAAAAATGGACTGCATTGCCAAATTTCAGAGTCGCCACCTAAATATTTTTTTAAAAAATTTAGGAAACCCGTGACTCGTGCCAAAGGCCACTTGTCCATCATAACCAAAGTGTCTCGGCTCGGGAACTTAGGTATGAGAGGAGAAGGTCATGAATTGAGCACCCCACTCACCCGATCAAAGATCGACCTCTACTAATCATGATATGATTTTTATGTATATTATATGCTCTTGTTCCGATTATTATACTAACTTTACTATGTGAATCACATAAGTATAGACTAAATCACTCACTTTGGAATGCTTTGATTTCATGTTTATTTGAAAATTGTTTTGAATATGCACCACTTGAAAAAGCAAATTCATATGTACATTAATCAAATCATCCCAATTTTAGCAAAAAAGCCTTCATCTACAGTCATTCAAGAGGTATATCAAATAAGCACTTAACCTCATGGTAAACATGCTTGATATGATAACACCAACACACATGTAATATGCTAAAGCAGAAATGCTCACCTAGTACTCAACAGAGGCAAGCCAAAAGAAATGAAATCGTTAGAAAAATGCATGCTCTACTATGCAAGTGACTAATGCAACACATACAAAATGCAACTATGAGGTTCGGTCTATTAACATGGCATGCAGCTCAACTCAATGCATGCAATAGCATACATATTCAAGTAATTAGGAAATGACAACAACAATAGAATAATGAATCAAACCTAATGCATGCAAAAAATGGACACAATACATGGTAATGATATGGAAAAAAAATATGATGCTACCACAAGAAGCATGTAAATAAAAGGGAGAAAGAAATGGGGGTTGTAAGACATACACAATATTACAATTTTGCCTTCATGTAAGAGGGTCCGAATAAATGTCCTAATTAGCTAAATATTACAAATACCAAATGAATGAATAAGCTAAATTTAACCAATTATACAAATTTGAAGGAATTTAATTAACTAGTTACAACACACTAATTAATCTAAGAGCTACAAGCTAATAAATTCGAATGAGAGTCGAAGAACCACACGTACAACCGAGAACATCCTCCTGGAAACTCCTCTATTTTGCTGCCAGATTTTGTTCTGTTTGTAGTCAAAAAATAATTATTTTTTTTGTCTCAACTTCTGCTCTGTTCTGTGATGAAAATGACACTGTTTGTCCAAAATAGGGTGGCCGGCCGACCATGAAAAGTGGTCGGCCGGATGGAACGGTTATCGCCTAGCCACTATTTTTAGGTACTGCCCTGCTGCCACAGAATTAAAATAAAGCAAAAACGGAGGTAGCGTTTGATAGAGCTTTAGACTTATGATTTGAGAATAGAATTGTATTTTGAGTTTGTGAGTTTTGAAATTATGATTTAAGTGTGAAACATTTGTTTGGTTGTGAGTTTTGAAAAGAGTTTTGAATTGAGTTTGAAATTAATGATGTGACATATGATATTTGATTCAAAAACTTATAACTCATAACCAAACACACAACCCAAAATTCTATTCAAAGCTCATAAAAAAATTTCAAAAATATTTTTTATTTAAAATTTATATTAAAAAAAAAACCAAACACTGTTCCGGTCAATTAGCTGGACAGCCGGTCAGACATCCGGAGGGACATGTTTCCAAAAGTGATATGGAATTAATGTTTGAAAATTCTAAGCAAACAACGTACTCAAACCAAAGTGTGAAAATAAGTTTCCAAACTCCACCAAACACAGCCAGAATGTTTCCGGGGGATGTTTATCCTCTCTGTCTCTCCCTATCATGAAACTGATCAAGGAAGGAGTAGAATCAGTCCACAAATCATCAATTGTCGCAAAATTGTTGCGTAACGATCTATAAACCAATGGGACAAAAAGATCAATGAAACGAAATGAAAGACGAACAACACCTCTTCCTATCATGCAGTTACCTCAAGAAAAGGGGTGGACATTATTTCTTGAACCATTAAACATCACTAAAGAGTACGCAATGAGTCAAGACGCAATAGGTTTAATATAACGTCTAATTGAACCCGATTTGATTTTATTACATCTTTCACTACTTTTAGTCCCATTTTATTATCCCTTTTATTACCTTTCTATTCTTTATTCATTTTTGTCCAAAAGTGATAGTTACGTCAACTAATGAAGAGAAGTGTCAAACAACAAGCTGTCCTTAGCATGAGAGAGATGTAATGCCCTGGTAATGAACCTCCAAAGAGATTATACCCTTAAGCATGAAAGGTCTTTTTCTCATGCCTTAAACAACAATCCATTGTTTGAAACAACTCTTAAACAAAGAAAACCAAGAAATGAGGGAGGTTGCAGAGATGATTATTACAAATGTGAGTATATATATGAAAACTACGGAATAAAAAAAGCTATCAACTCAAATAGATTGGTATCTAAGGCCTAAACCACCAAATCTATAAGGACCTATGTCACAACCCAAGTTCGCCCCTATAGATTTAATATTGTAACCGACCAGTAATCCTTAGATTACCAAAAGCCTCTTAACAAAATGACATATAATAAGGGGTTACGAAAGCAATTATAGAAACATACATTGTCCATAGAGCTGTGAAAAAGTATATGAGACAGAAATTTTCAAATATATATATATATATATATATGTCATAACACAATAGTCTTACATCACCCACATACACAGAAGTAATCAAAATGGGAAACTTGTCCTTATATACAGATAAGCAAAACAAACAACGAAAACATTTTTATCAGGTTTACAAAACTTGACTAATTTAAAAAAGAACCTCCTCGGGAAGCACAGTGGTTGGTTGACTCAAACACTCCAGGCAGTAGCTTAAGCCTGGTCACACACTTGCTTACCTACATACATAAAATAAATAGTAAGCAGGAGCTCAGTGAATAATAACAGAGTAAAGGGTTTAAATGAACGATGCCTACATTAGGTTTATAAATCAGAGTTCATTTTAGATATACATTTACAATCATGTTCTTGTTCACACTTCATACAGAAATCAGAATTCATGCTTAATCATACATGGTACATCCATTAGTGTTATCATGCTTGTTAGTTCGTTAAAAGGAACCTCCGATACCGGAAAACTTGTAACTTGCTTGAACCATGGTATTATTACCCCCGGGCAAGGCCATTGTGCTAAGGATGCCATGATTACATTTCAGAAACTTAGACCATCATTCATTGTACGAAATATAACATTGCATAAAACATATCTTAATTCATATCATTCAGAAAATAATTAAAGTTAAATATAGCTTTACTAAGTTATCACTCACAGATGGCTCCACTTGTAGAACAAACAAATCAGATAACTTGGGGCGCGTGACCTACAAACACACAGCAGAAATATATAATGAAACACACACACACTCAATCGATACTTAATCTCTTTCGTTTCATTCTTAGTGTGCTTCTAGGTCTTAACCTCTTATTGAGTCTTATTCATGGCCTAAGAATGCCTAGGATGCATTGTGGATGCTAAAATGCACTTTAACACGTTTAACAAAACTTGCTGAAAACAGGGGTCATGCTCGAGCGGACATGCAAACATGTGAGGGGCCGCTCGAGCACAACTTCCTTTGCTGAAGCGCTCTGTAAACTTTGCAAAAAGTACTGGTTAGGTGGAATCTCCGCTCGATGGCCGCTCGATGGCCGCTCGACTCTCTCTCGCTCGAGCGTGAGACTCATGCCATCGCTCGAGCGCAACTCTTGTTGCTCGAGTGGTCTGCAAAACATGCAACTTCTGGGAGCATGCATTTCACACTCAAGCAGACTTCAGGTCGCTCGAGCGGAAATGCAAGATCACAGAGTGTCCGCTCGAGCGCAGATTTTGACGCTCGAGTGGAAGTGCAGAATCTGGAATTTCCAGATTGCACTCCCAAGCTCCAAACTTGAATTTAAAGCCATTAAACTCAACCTTTGGGCCCCAAAACTTGAGAAAACAAGTCTAAACTTGGAAAACATAAAGAATTAAAGATCATTCCATGAAATCAGGGTCCAAAAGTACGCCAATTATCCAAAATGAAACCCAAGTCTTTGAAAAGATAACATTATACATCATGCATGTAAAGGTGTGAGTTTAAAGCCTTCAAAACATGATCAAATGAGACAAATTGATGGAAAATGAGATGAATTCTCAAAACTAAGGTAGAATGATAACATGCATATGAGAATTCTTTGAAAACTTCCTCAAGATGCCATGATATAGACATGCATGCATGTTATGGCCTCTATTCTTTCATTTTAGCTCAATTCTAGTATTACATAACTTAATCCATTGAATTCATGTGCTAAGTACCCTAAGTACACAACTAAAGGCTTGATTTCTTACCTTAGGTTCTCAATTCCTTGAATTCTAGTGAGTTCTTGTTCAAATTCTTCAATTTCCCTAAATTCTCTAGCAAGTTCCTTTGTTTGAAGCCTTCTCCCTAGTCTCTCTCTCTCTCTCTCTACACATTTGTTGCCCAAGATGATGGTAGAAAATGTGCCTACTCATCTATTAGTGGCCTAATTATATGTTTGATTAGTTTAGGCTAGTTATTTGTAATTAAGCTAAGCAATTGACTTCAATTATTCTAATTTAATTCATCCCAAATCGAATTTCAATTGAGCCTACCTATCACGACCCAAACCCGGCCCTATGGGTTTAGCACCGTAACCGGCCAGTAATTCGAGATTACCGAAGGCTTGCTTAACAGTAGAATAGTAAAAACAGAGTTCAGGGCCTGGCGGAAGCCAATACAGTAAATAAATAGTGTCCATTGAGCTGTGACAGTCTGTATGCCAAAAATATTTTTCATGCATTTATACATTTAAACAGTACAGTCTATACAACATTTACAGTCATTCAAAAGAGGGACATAATCCCTACTCAACAGTACAGTAAACATTCAGGCTATGCAATCCATTCGGTTATTACAAAACAATAAGACAGTACGGAAGGGGGAATGCTAAAACACCCCTAAGCCTTAACACGTTAGGCTTGGAACCTCGCAGTGAGGTACATAGGCTGGCTTGACAAAACTGGAGTCTAACTCTCGCTCCTAGCTCCGGTCTGGTGGATGAGCACCTACATATATATATAAACAGTGAGCTAAAGCCCAGTGAATAACATAAAGCGTAAAGAGGTTAAGAATGAAATGTCCTACGATGGCAGCGATTCATTAAACAAGATTTCAATCTTTCAATGTAAGTTATTCAATCATATGTGGTACATCCATTAGCATAGCAAGAAATGAGGGTCTTAAAGACCTAACAAAGAATGATGGCCATCGATCAAGAATGATAATGGTTCCACGAGGAACCGACAGAGATCTCTAGAATAAAGATCCAATAACAATGAGGTGCTAAGGATGCCACAGTATAGTTCAGAAATAAAGGACATACATTCATTCAAGAATAATACCGCCCAAAACAGCAAAGAAATACCAAGATTCGAAAGATAATCATTTTGAATATATCTTTACACAATTGTTACTTACAGAGTTCGGGCTACAAAATGCTAGAGCGTGTCTCCCCAGTCGCCAACCCTACACAGTTCACAGGTTGAACACACACTAAGCTACACGGTTGGGAAATACCACAACTTAATCCCTAATTTACCTCGGTGTGTTCTACATCAATATCCTCATTAAGATGCCTTAAACTAGGCCTAAGAATGCCTAGAATGGGATGAGGATGCAAAAATACACTTAGAAATCATTTTTCAAAAGTTGCTGAAAACAGGGACCTCGCTCGAGCGAGCTTCCAAAATCAAAGGCTTCGCTCGAGCGAACAATCCTTCGCTCGAGCGGTCTGATGAAACAGTAAAAGTACTGGATGCTCGAATTTTACGCTCGAGCCACCAATCCTTCGCTCGAGCGTGGCTCAGAGTAAACGTTGGTCGCTCGAGCGAGGAATCCTTCGCTCGAGCGAAAAAGCCAAATCTGGAATTTTCAGATTTGTCTTCCAAGCTCAAACCAAGCATTCTTACACCCAAAACTCGACCCCCTGGGCCCAAATTCTAGAAAATACATCCAAATTCAATGTACAATAAGTTCCAAAGCTCAATTTATGAATTCAAAGCCCAAGAGTGAGTCAATTGAAACCAATTTTCAAACCCATTTTCAAGAATAAACTTCAAACATGCCATGCATGAAATTAAACCATTTCAAAGCTCCAATTTAATGTTCTAGTGAGCCATTTATACCAAAAACAAGTTGAAACATGGATTCATACATAAATGTGAACATACATGCACCATTTTGCCATGAAATCAACTCAACTTTAACATTTCAACCATGCATGCATGAACTATGCTCTAATTCAACATGTATGAACTAATTCATGACTTAATTCTACAATTGGGCAAGAATCATGCAAGAATTAGCTTAAACTCACAATTAAAGGGTTGTATTCTCTTACCTAAGTCTTGTGTTCAAGGTTTGGCGGCTCAATTTGACAATTCTCTAACAATTACTTCAATTCTTCAAGCCCATGCACAAGATGAGTTCAATTCTCTCCTAACTCTCCCTCTCCTTCACTTTGGTCGGCTATAGGCTCTCAATTGTGGCTGATGAGATGTTCATCTAAGTGTAGTTGCCTCAATAAGGAGAATAAACAAAGGCCCACTAACAATGGCAAGAGCGTAATTACAACGAACTCTTTAATTGGCTTAAATTATTCTAGTTTAATTATACCTAATCAATATTCAGATAAATACACCATAAAATCACATTATTTCTACTGATCATGGAACACTAAACGATTTTCAGTTCGGCCGCCGATAAGGCCTTCAATTTGTAATTTAAACATAAAACATGGACAGATAAACACATAAGTCAAACAGATAGGAATGCAATGCAATAGATATACTTAGTCAATTCAGTTTCATTTTCAATCAATTGCTCAAGATTACTTGATTAGTTCAATTATCAGTCATAAGCCGTCCAGTTTAGCAGAAATCAGTACGTAATTCAGTGATTTGTCGATAAACGGTATGAGCGTTGTTACACTACCATAATGTTCTAAAAATTCCAAATTACACGTATACCAAGTCAATTTCTGAATCAGATGTCGATAAGGCCTTCAATTTACAGAATAAAACAAAATCATAGATAGATACTCCTATACACGCGATTTGGGACACTCATATAACAGAATAGATGGAAACTCATATAACACCTAACACACGCGTAATGAATGCAAAATTTCACCTTAATTACTTATTAAGCATTCTTAATTGTGAATTTATGTAAATTAGAGGTTGGGGTTGTTACAACCTACAACAATACAAGCATGATATTCAAAGTATAAACTAAGTAAACAATTAAAACTGCCCCAAAAACAGCAAAAACAATGCTGAAGTTACTTTGAAAAAGCTAAAAAAAGTAAGCAAAATGGAATAGAACAAAACCTAGTAAGCAAGCTTAAGGAGGGGTGGCTAACCCCTCCACTTTTTGGACCTTAAAACCACATGTTTTAGTCTCTGAAAACTCTAAAAATCAATAGCTAAAAGTTGAGAAACAAGTGGGAAACACAAGGATAAAAGCTATGTAACGAGGTTCAAGAAATGGTGGTTAACCCCTCCACCTTGAGTAGCTTTTAAATCACAAGTTTCAGCCCACAAAAATAGTCTAAAACAGAGTATAAATACCAAAAAAAAGAGGAGTGAATAGTAGGCAAAAGATGGCAAAAGTTATATATTTAAAGAAAAGACACTCTTTTGTTCACAAACCACAAGGTGCTCACTCTTAAGGGTTGAAATTTTAGCTTAATAATCTCAGCAAGAAGCCTCAAGATATTGGTTTAGGAAGTGTGTGTATCAATTTCCGACCACGCTGCCAATCAAGCACTCAGCTAAAGAACACTGGCAGAATAGATTTAGCCCGAACGACCTGCAACAGAAAGAAGAGATTCCGACGGCGGTTCATCCACCCGGGGGCACTTTGACGATCAAGTCAATTATCTCCCAAAGATAGCAAAAATGCTTAACTCACTATTCAGAATATAAATTGCATACCTTAGACCCATTGGGGCTGCCTCTCTTTTATAGCCAACTCAATCCTAGTCCCAATAGAAGCCTAGCTTCAATGGATTTCAACTCAGTGCTTATCTTGGACTCTCCAATAAATAAAGATAAACTCCCTAAGAGCTTTATCCTTATCCAGGCTAAGGTCCTTCCTCTTTCTAGGACTCTTGTCCCTTTTTCGCTTATCTCGGACTCCGATATCTTCGGAGATAACCTCGGCCTAGCCGAGATCACGTCAGCGTCACGACCAGGACACGTGGCATCTCGGCTAACACTTCGGCGTCACCTTGGCTACGTGTTGGCACTCAAAAAATATATCCCCACAACTGCTCTCTAGGTTCTATTACCTCGGCATCCTGAGGTGATGGAACCTATATCGTCATATCATATAGCATGTCGGCTATCTTATTCTATCATCCATTTATCGAGGTCATCATACGTCGGCTTCACACGACCAGGTCCTGTAGTCTGTCTAATCAAGGCTTTTAGAACCAATAACCTAGTTTATTCGTGTTATTTAGCCGAGATCTTCCTACTAGCCAAGGTCACTGCTTCATTAAACCAAGAACTCCAAGAGTTTTATCACACATATGAGCTGTCACGCATAATATTTCAACCGTTTCTACCACATGTCTGTCCCCCACTGAACCGTGTTCGATATGCGCCATTAAGTCGCCTTGCCCCTGCGTACGCCATCTGACAAATACGTCGTTCTAGGCTCATCAATTTCATTTTGCCGCCTTTTCGGGTTTTTGACAAAACAAGCACCCTCTCTCTTCGTCTTTTCACTTTACATCATTGTCTTCGTGAAAAAACTCTCTCTCTCTTTACTCTCTTAAAACCTCCATTGCTGTTTTCACGAAGCTTTCTGCAACCAGTCTTACTCTCTCCTCTGGCGAGGCTTCTGCTGCACTTCCTTACTTCCGGCTACCGTCTGATTCCGACAAACTTTATTTCGGCTTCATTTTTCTTGGGTGTGTCATTGTTCCTTTTTATTTCAATTCCTTGTTTCTCTTCAAAAAAGCTTTACTTTATTATTTGTTGCCATTGTTGTGTTGCTCAAGTTCTTGATTTATGAATCACATATCTGAGCACGTTTATTTTACGATTTTGATTTTGCCCAATTCGTGTCTTGAATACACACATACTACTCACAAATTTGTTCACTTTTGCCACTGCTCTTGGCCTCGCACCCTTGTACACACTTTGTCACAGTGTTCTTGATAGTTTATCATTGTTCTTGATTCTGAAACATGTTCTTGTTTTCTGTTTGCTATGTTTCTTTTCCAGATTCTTACCTTCAATCTTTATTTGCCTGAACTTAGGTTTTGGGATTTGTCTATAAAACTTACGAACCCTAGGATGAACTGACACAAATTCCCCTTAGATCCATACAAATTCCTACCATAGCGTGAACTTTAGGTTTTTTGCCAAGTTCCCTTAAACCCTTCCAAAACACTTCTTTCTGAAATCTAACTCCTCCAATTAAGCCGACGTCATGGGTATGTGGAAGCATAGGGTAGACACCCCGACCAAGTTAGAGTACTTTAGGCAGGAGTTTTCTATCCCTGCCGACGCCCACCTTAGGTTGGCAGGGGAGGAGGACTCTATTATGCCCGATGTAGACCTCATGCCTTTCCCAGTAGTAGCCCTTATCGAGTGTGGACTTAGGTTTCCACTTGATACCCTTTCCGAGAAGTCCTTCACTACTACAAGTTGAACCCAATGCAACTTGCCATCAACTTTTACCAAGTTGTCAATGGTATAATCGCCCTAGCGAAGAAAGAAAATGCTAGGGTTACCCTTCTTGATATCCAGTACTGCTACACTATGTGTCGCCTGAAGTCGGAAAAAGGCTACATCTACTACCTCAAGCCGAGGTCCACTGAGTACAAGCTCATTGCCGACCTCCCAGACTCAAACAAGGGTACTGGAGACAATTACTTCATCGTCTTGAGTAACTGGGAGTTTCAACCAAATGATGACCTCCACCTTTATCTCCTAAGCCGAACAGTTTTCAGGGAAAGAGATGGTAAGAGCCAAGTGTCACTTTTCCTTGCTCTCTTTTTTAAAGTTTTCAATACTTTGTTCTAATTGTCTGTGCTATTCTTTTTGCAGTTCTTCCCCAGCCACCAAAGGGCTTTTGCAAGTCTTTCTTCCCTAGCAAGGACTTGAAGAAGCTATTGGATTTGCCAGTCCATAAGCGGAGAGCCCCTCTGTTACTCAACTTCATTCCTACTTACAAGTTGGTTCTTCCCGACGTTCCAAAGAAAAAGAAAAGTCAGTCTCCTCTATTCGCCACTACTCCTCCCACAACTTTATCATCTCGGCCAGATCAGGGGTCAACCTCTGATCCAGCAAAGCAGCCATCTACCTCGGCTCCACAACTGATCCCACCGTCTCAACGCCGTCGACGACGCCGAACTGTTTTCGCTGCTGAGATGAGCCGCAAGAAAGCAGTCGCTGAAGATCTCTTGGCCGACATCTCATCCACCATCGATGCCCAACCAGCATAGTCCTAGCCTCCACCAAAGTCAAAGCCAAAGCCAAAAAGATTGAAGAAGGCTCAGCCAAAGGCAACGATGACTCAGATTGATACTAAGGACACCTTACCAATTTCAAAATTGGCTGTCAGTAAAAAGACCCTTTCCGCTGCCGAGAAAAGGCCCGCCGAGACCGAACCATCTCAATCCACTTGATCAAAAGGCTGAGGTTTGAATCGGCCACAACATCGAGGCCAATGAAATCAGATGCCCCATGGGCTCCCCCAATCACCATCGAGGACAAGTCGGTGAGAGCGGACGATAGCGCGACTGACCTCGAAGTCGGCGTCGCCCTCTCAACGGCTTTGCTCCTTCCAAACGATCTCAACTGAAACGCCGAGATGAACGAGTACGAAAACTTCGCTCTGATGCTCCAGCATTTTATTCAAGTAAGTTTTTCACACTTGGTATTTTTCTTTCCCTATTCCTTCATACTTAGAAAATTTTACTAATTTTTGTTTTGTTCATTTTCTTTCAGGCGATCCAGCACGCCCACTCCTTCTCAATGCAAGCTTTTGAGATGAGGAAGGAGTTGGCCAACAAAATCAGGGAGGTCGCCGCTTTACAAAAGTCCCTCAACAGGGCCAATAACAAGATGAAGACCTTGGCAGATCAAGCCGAGGCAGCTGTAAAAGCTCAAGACGCGGCTAAGGAGAAAGTTGACGCTGCAAAGGCCATTAAGAAGGTCCTCGAAGCCGAGAAGAACGAGGCCTTAATAAAAACTGTTGAGGCTCAAGCCGAGCTCCGGGCTGCCCTGACCACAAAAATGCCGAGATCAAGGCCGCCAATGAGAAGGCATACGTTGAGGAGGTGGCCAATGTCACGACGGACTACAAGAGTCAGGTGAAGCAAGCATGCAACAAAGGTTTCACCCTTGGTTGGATGGCTGCCCTGAAAAGGCTTGATGTCCCCGAGGACTCCCCTCTCAGGAACGCCGACGTCCTCGCCCTGCTATTCCCCCCTACTCCAAGCCAATCCGAAGACGATTCTGAGTCTGAGGAGGAAGCTTTGGTGAGGAAATCGAAGGAAGCTGCTGGGGCCAGATCACCTACTCCAAATGAGCAAGTCCTAGACTTGACTCTGGATGAGGAGGGTAAGGAGGCCTCCAAAGATGCTACTCCTGAGAAGGCAACATCGGATGCGCCTATTGTCGACAAGAGCCTTGACCAAACCCTTCAAGAAATAGATGCCAAGCTCGTGGCTGAGAAGGCCAACGAGATGTCTTCTCAGCAGTCTTTTGAACTCCAGACCCAACCAGCCAGAGGCGCCGAAGAGTCTTAGTTTGATGTTTTTCTCTTTTTTTCTATTCTTTGTACTTTTTTCTTTCTTTGAAACAATATAAGCTCTCCTTGTGGCCGATGTTCCTTCTTTTGAATGTAAATAAAACTTCCTCTTTTGAATGCTTGCATGTTTGTCTTCTTTATATGACTTTATACTTGGAATAATTTTGCATGCTTTCAAGCATACGCCTTATCTATGTAATTTCCTCGGGGTGATATACCTCAGTTATACAAACCAATGGTTTACCTCGGCAAGTACATAAGTACTTCTTTTGGTACAACCTTGGTCTTAACTTGCAATTTTTTCACAAAATTTCAACAAGTGTTAAACATGACATCGGTTTAACTTCGACTTGTAAATTTTTTCCCAAATTTCAACAATTGTTAAACGTAACCTCGGTTTAGCTTCAACTTGTAAATTTTTCACAAATTTCAACAAGTGTTAAATATGACCTCGGTTTAACTTCAACTTGTAACTTAAAATTTCAACAAGTGTATAACCTCGGTTTAACTTCAACTTGTAAACTTAAGTTTCAACAAGCGTTAAACATGACCTCGGTTTAACTTCAACTTGTAAACTTAAATTTCAACAAGTGTATAATCTCGGTTTAACTTCAACTTGTAAACTTAAGTTTTAACAAGCGTTAAACATGACCTCGGTTTAACTTCAACTTGTAAACTTAAATTTCAACTAGTGTTAGACCAATTTTAGCTTGTAAATTCTATCTTTCCAGGAACCATTTTCCAACTCTCTGCCCCCTAATGTGCTCTTAAGTTCCACTTAGGTTCTCATTATGCATGTATTCCAAAAACATCGTCAAGAATCTTATCAGTCACAAGTGTAAAAAAATCAAGCTAAAACTTTATTTATTACTTCGGCTAATAACAAAGAACAAGAAAGTCTAATGATAAAAAAATTTCAGATTGCAAGTATTCCAGGGCCTTGGCAACTCTTTGCCTTCATTATCTTCAAGCCGATATGCCCCATTGCCCAATACTGAGATGATTCTATAGGGTCCCTCCCAATTCAAGCCAAGCTTGCCCTCTCTGGGATCCTTCTTGTTGCCGACGACTTTTCCCAAGACGAGGTCACCGACTTGAAACTTCCTTGGGTTGACCTTCTTATTGTAAGCCCTGGCAAGCTGCTGCTGGTATGCCGCCAACTGAATTGCAGCTCTCTCCCTTCTTTCTTCTAACAGATCCAGATCTCAGGCTAATAATACATCATTGGTCTCATTCTCTACTACCTGGGTTCTGATCCCTGGGATGCCGACCTCCAATGGGATTACTGCCTTTGTGCCATAAGCCATGGCAAATGGAGATTCCCCTGTTAATCTTTTCAGCGTAGTCCGATATGCCCAGAGTACACTAGGCAACTCGTCCACCCATTTTCCTTTGCTGCTTGCAGCCTTTCCTTGATCCCATCCAAGATGACTTTGTTGGATGCTTTTGCTTGTCCATTGTTTTGGGGGAAACTCGGGATGGAAAAATAATTCTTGATTTTGAATTTTGCACAAAAGCTTTTGATTAACTTACTGTCAAATTATGTTCCATTGTCTGCAACTATTACTCTTGGGATCCCAAACCTGGTGATGATGTTCTTCCATATGAAGCTCTTTACATCCACGTCTCGAATCTTGGCAATGGGTTCAGCTTCTATCCACTTGGTGAAGTAATCCGTTGCTACCAGCAAGTACTTGCTTTGCCCAGTTGCTTGGGGCAGTTTTCCAACAAGATCCATGCCCAATTGGGCAAATGGCCAAGGACTGGATACTGGGTTCAGGTCTGCTACAGGTTGGTATATCAGAGGTGCAAACCTTTGGCACTTTTCACACTTCTTGACATAGGCTTCTGCATCTTTCTACATATAGGGCCACCAATACCCTTGGGTAATGACCCTATGAGCAAATGATCTGCCCCCAGCATGGCTTCCGCATACTCCTTCATATATTTTGTACAGAAAATCTTCAACTTGTGAAGGATGTGCACGCCTCAAAAGGAGTCCAGCGAAGGATCTTCTGTAGAAATGTCCCTTTGCTGTCAGGCTGAATCTTGCCGATTTCAGTCTGATCTTGTGTGCCTCCTTGTGATCATCTGGCAGTTTTCCTTCTTTCAGGAATGCTATTATTGCATCCATCTAGCTTGGTCCCATGTCCACACACATTGCTTCACGCTCTGTGGTTAGTGGTTCGATGCTCGGGCCCGACAAGTAGTCAACTATTATCGTCCTTGCCTTTCCAGGTTGTATTGCACTAGCTAGGTTGGCCAGGGCATCAGCGTGACTGTTATCATCTCAGCTAATCTGCTGTAGTCAGCAATTCTAAAACAGGGCCACTAATCTGCCGACCTCCTTTACATAGGCTGACATCCTTTCGTCTTGGGCTGCGAACTCGTCTGTTGTCTGGTTGACTATAAGTTGAGAGTCACAGAAGACTATCACCTTAGCTGCTTCTACTGCTACAGCTAGTTTCAGTCTTGTAATCAGTGCTTCATACTCTGTTTCATTATTTGAGGCCTTGAACCCCAAACGAATGGATTGTTCTAGTATCTGTCCATCTGGAGATACCAGTACTACTCCTGCCCCCGCTCCTTATCAATTTGAACTCCTATCAACAAACAGTCAAAACGAGTCACCGATGTAAATACTGCAGGGTCTGAGTTTTTCTTCCTTCCTTTGTTCCGTTACTTTCGACTGGGCTCCTTTTTGCTTATTTGGACATCGTTCACCTCGGCTCAACGGAGCCTAATGTACGATGGATCCTGGCATGAACTCAGCCACGAAGTTCGCCAAAACTTGGCCTTTGATTGCTGTTCTGGGTCTGAATTCCAGGTCATACTGGCCTAAGGCCACTGCTCATCTGGCTATTCTGCCTGTCAGATCTCCTTGCTGTAACAAGGACTTCAGAGGATGTTCCGTTAGCACCACAATTTTGTGGGATTGAAAATAGTGGTTCAGCTTCTTTGAAGCCATTACTAAAGCCAGCGCTAAACTCTCCAAGGGTAAATACTTGGTTTCTGCATCAGTCAGGGTTTTGCTTACATAGTAAACAGCCTTTTGTTCCCCTTTTTCTTCTCGGATTACCATTGCACTTACCGCATGTTCTGAAACTGCTAAGTATAGGAACAGCTTCTCTCCAGGTTCTAGATTTGAGAGAACTGGAGCCGTGGTCAAATACTTCTTCAAGTCGACCAAGGCAACTTCGCATTCTTCTATCCATAAGAAGTCTGTGGCCTTCTTCACTAAGCTGAAGAAGGGTTTGCATTTGTCAGAACTTCTGCTTATGAACCTATTCAGGGCTGCAGCCCTTCCAGTCAACATCTGTACTTGCTTCGCCGATGTTAGGCTTTTCAATTCTAGAATGGCCTTGATCTGATCTAGGCTGACCTCAATGCCCCTTCTGGTCACCAAGTATCCCAAGAACTTACCAGATCCAATCCCAAATGCACACTTCGATGCATTGAGTCGGAGCCGATATATTTTTAGGATGTCAAAGACTGCTCTTAAGTCTCCTAGATGGTCCTTAGGTTCCCTAGTCTTCATGACCATGTCATCGATGTATACCTCCACTGTTCAGCCAATTAGGTATCTGAATATCTTGGTTACCAATCTCTGGTAAGTTGCTCCTGTATATTTCAACCCAAAAGGCATCACTCTGTAGCAATACAGCCCTTTTGGGGTGATAAACGCAGTCTTCTCCTCGTCTGGGGGGTACATGGCTATCTGATGGTACCCCTTGTAGGCATCTAGGAAGCTCATCCTTTCATGTCCTGAAGTGGCATCTACCAGTTGGTCAATCTTGGGTAAAGGAAAACTGTCTTTGGGACAGGCCTGGTTTAGGCTGGTAAAGTCCACACAGACCCTCCATTTACCATTCTCTTTCTTCACCACCACTGTATTCGATAGCCATGTCGGGTAATTTACTTCTCGAATGGCTCTAGCCTCCAGGAGTCTGTCTACTTCCTCTTCTACTGCCTCAACATGCATCAAGGTTGGTCTTCTTGCCCATTGGATTACAGGTTTAGCTGACCTATCTATGTTCAGTTTATGGCAAGTGACTGTCTACGTTCAGTTTATAGCAAGTGACCTCGGGGTCAATGCCAGGCATCTCATAAGGCGTCCTGGCAAACACCTCAATGTTTGCTCTCAAGAAAGCCTCCAGTTCTTTTTCCTCTTCCTTGGTTGACCCTGAGCCGAGAAGGAAAAAGCGTTCTTCATCCCCTTGCTGGACAAGGATTTTCTTTAGAGCTTCTTCACTTTTCTTGGCTGGCTCTTTGCCGACGTCCTCTAGGACTTTCACATCCTCGTCTTCGATCTCTACTGTCTCTGGTTCTCGTATGCTGCAGGTGGATTTCATTGCTGCCATGGAGCAGTTTTTTGCCTGCAGCTGGTCCCCTCTGACCTCTTCTATCCCATGCTCTATTGGGAACCGCAATAGTTGATGCAATGTTGAAAGAACAGCCCACATTGCATGCAACCATGGCCTTCCCAGGATAGCATTGTAAGGGAAGGGTGTGTCGATTATGGTGAACTCTGTCTTTATCTTCTTGGTGCCAGCCTGTACCTCCAAGCTTACTACTCCCAGTGGCCACATCGGCGTTCCATTGAACCCGACCATTGGGCCGTTGGATTGCTCCATATCGTCTAGGTGAAGGCCAAGCTCCTTGTAACACTTGACATACATGATGTCATAAGAGCTGCCTTGGTCAATTAAGATGCGCTTCACTTGGCATTCCCCAACCTAGAGGGATACTACCAAGGCATTGTTGTGCGGATGTTGTACCATCTCCAGGTCAGCTTCAGTAAAGGACACTACTGGTCCCTGGTATTCCTCGGCCCGAGGTCTTTTCTGCCGGACCTGGTACACATGCTACAAGTGCTTTACTTTCTGGGTCTCCCCCCGTATGTCGTTTTCGTTGACCTTCGAGCGAATTACATTAATTACCCGAGGTCCGCCTGCCTGCGGTTGCTATGCTGGGGGAGGTGAAGCCGCTGGTGCCTGAGGCAGTCTTGCCTACTCTTCCCTTGTCCTGGCCTCATCTACAAGGTCCCTCAAATGGCCTTGCCTTACCAGGTCTTCCAGGTGTGCCTTCAGGGCTCTGTAACCCTGAGTCAGATGCCCGTCTTCATTGTGGTAAGTACAATGCTTACCAAGGCTTATTCCCATAAACTCTCTTGGTACCCTTGCTGGTGCTCTGAAATAGGGTTGGGTTCAGATTTTATCCAAGACTTTGTGAATTGGGATTCGGAATATAGTTGTGACTGCCTGTGCAGCCTTCAATCCTATCTCTTACTTGTTGGTAGGAATGGCAACGGGGCGAGGCGGGGCCGGGGATCACACTCCCCGTCCCCGATCCCCGATGGTGAAAATACCCCCGTCCCCGGCCCCGATCCCCGACGGGGAACCCATAACCACCCCCGTCCCCGTCATCTGGGATCGGGTTTTCCCAAAATTCCCCGATCAAAAAATTAAAAAAAAAAATTAATCAACATGTTCATCAACAAACAGAGAGATTTTTTCAACATGTTCATCAACAAACAAAAATTTTTTTAACACACATTACAAACACGAACAAAAAAATAATAATAATAATCTGTATGTATACATTACAGATCTGCTCAACACACTGTGTTACACACACACACAACAGATATATTTTTCATCAACAGATATAATGTAATATAATATCAACTTCTCAACATCAACAGATCATTAACAAAAGATCAACTACACAAAAAAAAAAAAAAATTGATAGAGTAAGACAGATCTGAGAGAGAGATGAGAGGCAGATGAGCTCGATCGAGCAGATCTGAGGGACGACGGCCACGGCAGAGCAACGATGTCAGCAGATCGAGTCGACGGAAGAGGTAGGGGCGTCGGAAGAGGTAGGGGCGTCGGAAGAGGGAAGAAAGAAGTGGGTTTGTAAGGGAGAAGAGAGAGAGTCGTAGGGAGGGTGGAGATCGGCAGTGGAGTGAGGTCGGCGGTGGGAGATGGAGATCTGCGGAGGGTTTTAGATAGAGGGAGAGAGAGAGAGACGAGAGGAGATGAGTGAGACCGAGTGTGAGGTTGTGTGTGTAAGTGAAGGGAAATGGCTGATTTGTATATATATAATGGAGGGGTAAAACGGTAATTTTGCTTCGGGGAAAATTTGGGGCGGGACGACCGGGCTTGAACATCGATCACCGCCCCGGCCAAGCTGTTCGTCAGGGATTAAGTTTTAAATACCATCCCCGTCCCCGTGGGGGTATTTTTCGGGGAAAACCCGCTTAAATCGGGGTCGGGACCGGGGATCCCCGTCGGGCCGGTTTTAAATTGCCATCCCTACTTGTTGGATCCGTTGTTACCTCGGCCTCACTTCGGCGAGCTGTTTCCTTTCTCTTGCTTTGTCGCCTTAGTCCCTGGCGTGTCTTCCTCGGCTCTGGCATATTTCTCAATTCTGGCCATAAGTTCCTCCATGCTTTTTGGCAATGTCTTTGCCAGTGATTTTTTGAGCAGGCAATCATCTTTCAAGCTATTTTTAAACGATACGACGGCCATTTCTTGGTTACATTCTTGTATTCGGTTGAATACCTCATAATACCTCTTGGCATAGGCCCTCAGGCTTTCGTCCTCGCCAATCTTCAGAGCCATCAGGGCATCTACCCTCAAGGGCTGTAGTTTGTTTATCATGAACCTGGCCACAAACATCTCGGCTAGGCCTTCCCAGGTTTTCACAATTCCTTTCAGCAACTAGTGAAACCAATCCGATGCGATTTCCCCGAAGGATGAGGGGAACACTTTGCAAAGCAACAACTCGTTCCCAGTGTACAAGGCCATCGAGTTCAGGTATAAACCGACGTGAAAGTTGGGGTCTGACTTACCGTCGTATATTTATAACCTAGGCATACTAAATCTTTTTGGAGCCTCAAATTTGTCCAACTCTACCAAGAATGGAGTTCTTGGCTTCACCGGGGAAGTTACCTCGGCATTTTGTTGCTTTCTCTTGAGGTAATCTCTCAAGTCCTCTTTGGTCTACCCGGGAGCTCGGCTATCTCCTGATTTCAGTCTTTTCGGTGCACTACTACCTGTGTCATTGTGAGTCCTCTTGGTCCTTTCTCCATTGGTTGCGTCGAAGCATAACTCCTGCCCTTGGACATGTCGATGCTGTTTGGGGTTGGCTTCCTTGGTGCGATGCGTCCTCCTTGATTCTTCCCTTCTTGACTCCCCTTGCCCGACCTCCCTTGAAGGCCGGTGAGAGTGTTTCTCAGCCCTGGTGTGCTGGGGGACTGCAATGACTGTTTTCTGCCCCTCTTTTTGGGCATTTTTCTTTGCCGCTGGAATCGGCGTATCTTGCAGTGGGTATGGTGGCTGCATAACGTTATTCTGCATCATGAAATTGACCACTATTTGCAGGTCCACCAATTTGTTTGGCATGGCCTTTACCTCATCGTCCCTCCGCAGGCATCTTTCTTTCCATACTTGGAGGTCGTCCTCGTTGTAGTACCCACTTCGGTCCATTTTCTTTGGTACGTCGCCTTCCTGGCCGACGTCCTTTCCTTCGTGAGTCTCTCTATTGCAGTTGTCTCCTTCGACGTCAAGGTCTACAGGTTTCTCACTCCCAGTAGCGGTGTCGTTCCCAACCTTCTCTTTCTATCCGTCTTTGGCCATCTATTCTTCTTTCTTTCCGACAGACGGCGTCAAATTGTGTGTGTCAATTTCCGACCACACTGCCAATCAAGCACTCAGCTGGAGAACACTGGCAAAATAGATTAAGCCCGAACACCTGCAACAGAAAGAAGAGATTCCGGCGGCGATTCGTCCACTCGGGGACACTCCGACGATCAAGTCAATTATCTCTCAAAGATAACAAAAATGCTTAACTCATTATTCAGAATATAAATTGCGTACCTTAGACCTATTGGGGGTGCCTCTCTTTTATAGCCAACTCAATCCTACTCCCAATAGAAGCCTAGCTTCAATGGACTTCAGCTCAGTGCTTATCTTGGACTCTCCAATAGATAAAGATAAACTCCCTAAGAGCTTTATCCTTATCCAGGCTGAGGTCCTTCCTCATTCTAGGACTCTTGTCCCTTTTCCGCTTATCCCGGACTTCGATATCTTCGGAGATAACCTCGGCCTAGCCGAAATCACCTCGGCGTCACGACTAGGACACGTGGCACCTCGGCTGACACTTCGGCGTCACCTTGGCCACGTGGTGGCACTTAGAAAATATGTCCCCACAGGAAGTGTATGTATAGTGTATGTATATTGCAAGATAGAGAGGGAGAGTGTTTAGCAAGGTTTTCGCTTTTGAGAATTTTTTCTAACCTAAAACCATGAAGGGTGGTGACCTATTTATAGAAAAACAGATTCCTCAGTCAGGAATATTTGTATGGAGCCAACTGGTGCAAGGCATGCACATAGAGGGGACAGCTAGCAGCAAATATTTGTCTGCTGGAAAACCTAGTCGACCGGCCATATAGGGGGACGGCCGACTACTAAAATTGGCCTGTTGGCCAGCAGGCCTCTGAGTGGTCAGGCTGAAAAAATTAGGTTTTGGTCCCTAGGGGTTACAAGGTTTTAGGCTCTGAAACTCAAAATCGAAGCGTCTTGCTGAAGAAATTGAATAGTTGTACAGCGTAACTTTTCATCATCGAGTGATCAACGTGAGGCATCCAAATCTTAAGTGCGGTAAAAAATTGGGTGTCTACAATATCATATACATAGACATGTTTGATAGTTGAAACTGAAAATGAAATCCCACTAATGGTGCCTTTTTTTCTCTAGTCTGTGAAAACGATTTATATAGCAATTGATAACTGTATTATTGATTGATTAGTTTGGTTTTATATTATATAAAATGGAAGAGACAAGAGTACTTCTTGGATTCAATCGCTAATGAATCTGTATAACCTGTCACCTATGCTTTCCATCATGGAATAACTTAATCACCCTTTTTTTAAATTTTTTAAATATGTTTTTGAGATTTTTAATTTTCATATTTAAAGAAAAAAAAACCTCTTTAGATGTATTTCCTATAATGTAAAATATTTATGAAATTTTTTAAAAAGCATTAATTAAAGACAAAAGGATATCAAAAGCAAAAAAACTACTTTCAAAAACTAAGATAAATTATTTTTTAGCTGTGTTATTCGAGTTGATTCAACTATTCATTAATACATTGGAAATTATGTTTGTTTACTTAAAATATATATATCTTTAAAAGGTCAGTTACGTTAGAAAACAAAGAATTTGAATTGATTTATGGAGAAATTTATAATGTGCACCATTTCAAATGATGTACATTGTAAAAAGTTATAATTTTTTATGATGAATGTTATGCTTGTTTGTGATGTGTGTTATGACATTTTGTGGTGAAGTTATAAATAGCGAATTTATGATGTGCACCCTAAAGTTAGGAATAATAATGTTATGACATTTTGTGATTTTTGTTATGGCAATTCGAGATTTTGTTATGACATTTTTCAGTGAAAAAAAGTTATGACTTCGGTAGTGAAAAAGTTATGACATTTTGGGTTTAAGTTATGAAATTTTGTGAAAAAGTTATGAAAGGCATATCATTTACATTTTTTTGAAGGTGCACATTATAACATCTCCCTTGATTTATACACTTTGATTTGAGTTTGGAAATCAGTCATTGTTAAAGATAAAGATTAGTTATTTTTGTTCCACAAACATTATTCTTTGTTGTATTGAGTGCTTATGGCCCATTTTTGAATAATTTAGAGGGAAAAAAGTGAAGAAAAAGATGGAGAAATCAATTTTTCTTAGTCGTAAACACGCGTTTAGATTACTAGCAAGGGGAAAAATATGGAGAAAGTGGTTTATTTTAAAACTCATTTTTTGAATCTCTCAAAAAATGTAGAAATCGGAAGAAAAAATTGTTAGAAATGGTTTGAAAATTGGTTTGGGAAAAAAATAAATTTTTTCCAAACTTTGGTCTAATTTTTAGGTAGGACCTATGTGCCAAAGTTGGCAGGTTTAAATGGTAACGCGTTCTATACCGCGTTGTGATTCACATAGTATATTTGGTTGCTCAAAACCATTATCGGGTGAATAGAAAATTAAAGCCAAAGTGAGCTCCATAAAAATGGTGTTCTTGGTGAAATTTCCATAAAGGTTGAATTAAAGCTTCTCCCACATTGGTTTGGTGGGCAAACTTTGAGTGGGTTTATAAGGTTTGGGTTTGGAACTTGGGGTAGGCCCCAAGGGCACTCAAGTTTTTTAGAGGGGGAGGTTATGCGTAAAGTGGGCTAAAGCCATTGAACCCAAAAGAAACACACACGCGCGCCCCGTCCGTCCGTCCATTCAATTGGTTGGGCGGGCTAGGCTGGGCTTGGGCACGGGTGCGTGGTGTGAAGTTAGGTTGGGCTTATCCGACCCAATGCTTATCTTTTTGGGCCAAAAACATTTTGGATTTTTATTTTTCTAAAATTAAATTCTTACATTTTTTGAATTTAAATTTTGAAATCAATTCCAAATCATGTCCAAATTATTCCTCCACCCAAACAGGTCTATATCTATCCAATTAAACCAAACAGATTCAGTATCTATTTAAAATTTAAACCCAACAAGTTTGTATCTGTTCATTCAAACCGAATAGGTCTTGTACATGTTCAAACAGATTTGCTATATGTTCATTCAAATTTGAAAAGCCACTTTTGCACCTATAAATAAACAAGTTCCTCATTTGGATTTTCACTTAATTTTCGTCCTCAATTCTGCTGTTGCTCTCTTTGCATTTTGCTATATTATTTTCCTGTGAGAAAGAGTGTAAAAACAAAGTGTGTTCGTTGTACGAATAGTTTATAGTACTGCTACTATTCGTTGTTCATCATTTTATCCTGGGAGATAGACGTCCCCAATCTGAAAGTGCTATGGAGAGGACGAATCTGTCTTAAAGACACAGTGTTAAATACTAGACTTGATCAAAATTTGTTCCAGAAAATAATAAGATAAGTAATTAATTTACTTTCTGTTTTATTATTTTTTCCTTTTTCAGATTTTGATTTTGATTTTGTTTTTGTAACAAAATAAGAATCTGCTGTTTTATTTTATTTCATATATTGTTTTGATTTTTGTAATCAAGCTGTCTCTCTCTCTCTCTCTTTAATCCATTCTTCGAGTAGAGTGAAGATTATCTAACAATTTTAAAACAGACTATTTTTTGTCTTCATTGTATTTATTTTATGTGCTTTTACAAAGTGATATTCTGATTGAAAAATACAAATAGTAGTTATATACTGTTTGATAAATAGTAGTTATATACTGTTTATTTTCTTTAACAAATAGTAGTAATATGCTGTTTGTCATTAACAATTTCAGAATATTAATTTGTGTAGTAGTGTTACAGAAAATTATTGCGTGGTATTTTATTTTTCTGGTTTAGTAACTAGAAAAGTAAAATTATTTTTTATTATAACTTATTTTCTGGTTTGAGTAACTAGAAAATTAATTTGTGTTTTGGTTTTGGGTTTTTTCTGATTTTTTGTAATCAGATATTATGGTTGCTAAAAGTAGTACTCTCAATCCGATTGTTACAATGACTCTGGTCCCTATCTAGAACCATATTCAAGTTCCAATAAATCATGGAGAAAAACGAAAAAAAATTAAAGGCACCAAGTTTAAGAGATGGCAACAGAAAATGTTATTTTATCTTACAACTCTAAATCTGGCTCGGTTTCTTCGTGAAGAGGTTCGAGTCCTTAAAAAGGATAAAAGTGATTGGTAAGTTGTTGTCGTTATAGACATCTGGAAACATTCTATTTTTTTGTACAGAAACTACATCCTCAATGGCTTAGACAGCATGCTGTATAATGTTTACAGCTCTTTTAAAACAACAAAAAAATTGTGGGATTCTTTGAAGAAAAAATACAAGACAGAGGATGCTGGCACAAAAAAAATTTGTTATCGATAAATTTCTGGACTTTGTTATGGTAGACTCCCAAATGGTAATTTCTCAAGTTCAAAGTTTTGAATTAATTTTGCATGATATACATGCTGAAGATATGTCTCTTAGCGAGTCTTTCCAAGTCGCTACTTTAGTGAAAAAATTACCACCGACTTGAAAAGATTTCAAAAATTATTTAAAATATAAACGCAAAGAGATGACCATGTATGAACTTATTGTAAGACTGGGAATTGAGGAAGATAACCATAAGGCTAAAAAGAGGAATGGTAAAAATCCCATTGAGTCCAAGGCTAATGTGGTTGAACATGTACCCAAACCACATAACAAGAAGAGAAAGTTTGTTGGAGATGGTCCTAAACAAGGCGACAACAATGGCAATAAAAAGTTCAAAGGTAAATGTTATAACTATGGCAAGACTGGATATCATGCCTCTAATTGTCATTGCCCAAAGAAAGATTGCAGAAGTACAAGCAAGAAGACTACCAATCAAGTCAATGGAACAGAGTTAGATTACATCTCTGACAAGGTAAATGACATCAATCTACCTACTATGGTGTCTGAGACTAATTTGGTTGGAAATCCCAAGAAATAGTAGGTTGACACTGGGGCAACTCGACACATTTGCGGGGACAAAAAGATGTTCACTACTTATAATGAGGTTGCAATGGTGAACAACTACTCATGGGAAATTCATCTACTTCTATTGTGGCTGGACAAGGGAAAGTAATCTTGAAGATGACATAGGAGAAGGAACTGACCCTCAACAACGTGCTGCATGTACCAGACATTCGAAAGAATTTAGTTTCTGGTTATTTGTTCAGTAAGAATGGTTTTAGGCTTATATTTGAGTCTGATAAATTTGTATTAACAAAGAGTGGTATGTACGTGGGTAAGGGATACATAAACGATGGTCTCTTTAAGTTAAATGTAATAACTGTTATACCAAAATCTATTGTTAAGAAGAATAACACATCTTTTGCTTATATTCTTGAGTCAGATTTATGGCATGGTAAATTAAGACATGTAAATTTTGATGCTTTGTATAGACTAATTGGTTTACATTATATACCAACGTTTGAGATAGATCCTAATCACAAATGTGAGATTTGTGTATAAGTGAAATTAACTAAGGCTCCATTTAAATTGGTTGAAACAAAAATCGAACCTCTAGAATTAATTCATACTGATGTATGTGATCATAAATTTGTTCAAACTAAAGGAGACAAAAAGTATTTCATAACATTTATCGACGATTGCACGAGATATTATTTTGTATATTTACTTAGAAGTAAAGATGAAGCTTTGGAAATGTTTAAACTCTACAAAACTAAAATTAAAAATCAACTTAGTAAAACCATTAAAATGGTTAGAAGTGATAGAGGTGGTGAATATGATACATCTTTAAATAAATTTTGTGCACAACATAGCATTATTCACCAAACTATAGCACCTTATTCTCCACAGCAAAATGGAATTGCTGAAAGGAATAATAGAACCCTTAAATAAATGATGAATGACATGTTATTAAGTTCAGATTTACTGTAGAACTTGTGGGGGGGAAACAATATTGTTTGCTAATCATGTTCTTAACAAAATACCCCACAAGAAAATCAACAGCACTCCTTATGAGTTGTGAAAAGGTCAACCACCTTCCTATAAATACTTAAAAGTATGGGGGTGTTTGGCAAAGGTAGAAGTTCTTGTTCCGAAAACGACTAAAATAGGACCAAAAATAGTGGATTGTGTGTTTACTGATTATGCTCAGAATAGTAGTGCATATCGGTTTTTAACTTATAAATTAAAAATACATGATATACATGTGAACACTATTATAGAATCAATGAATACTGTGTTTTTTGAACATGTTTTTCCTTACAAGAAAGGACAAGAATTAAGTTCATAGAAAAGAACTTATGATTGTATACAAAGTCAAGAGACTAATGACAATCAAACGCAAGAGACTAGTAATGGTCTCGACTAACAGGATTTAACTGATGATGAACCAAGACAAAGTAAAAGAGCAAGAACATCAAAATCCTTTTGTCCAAATTTTCAAACATATCCGTTAAAAAATAAACCTCAAAGCTTTAAGGAAGTAATGAAAGATCCTGAAGCATCTTTGTGGAAAGAGGCTGTTAATAATGAAATTGAATCCATTATGCAAAATCATACTTGGAAATTGGTGGATCTTCCACCTGGTTCTAAACCTCTTGGATATAAATGGATATTCAAAAGAAAAATGAAAGCAGATGGTTCAATAGACAAGTATAAAGTAAGACTTGTGGTAAAATGTTATATACAAAAGGAAGGTTTTGACTATTTTGACACATATTCTCCTATAACAAGAATAACATCCATCCGCATGCTTATTGCTACTGCAGCATTGTAAAATTTTGGAAATACATCAAATGGATGTTAAGACAACTTTCTTAAATGGTGATCTAAATGAAGAGATCTATATGGAGCAACCCGAAAGGGTTGTAGTACTAGAACAAGAAAAGAAAGTTTTTATGCTTGTAAAATCCCTCTATGAATTAAAACAAGTTCCTAAGCAATGGCATAAGAAATTTAATCATTCTATCCTATCTAATGGTTTCAAGATAAACGAATGTGACAAATGTGTCTATGTTAAAAACATTGACAAAGGTTATGTCATCGTTTGTCTTTATGTGGATGACATACTTATCACTAGAAGTTGTCAAAACATGATCAAAACAAATAAGCAAATGCTGAACAAAAGATTTGATATGAAAGATATGGGGGTCACAGATGTTATGTAGGAATGAAAATTACTAAAATATCTGATGGGTATGCATTATCTCTATCTCATTATATTGAGAAAATTCTTGGTAAATATATCAAGGATGATATGAATATAGCAAGAACACCTGTAGACATTAGTCTTTATTTATCAAAAAATAAAAGTGATGCGGTGTCTCAGTTAAAATACTCCCAAATCATTGGAAGCCTAATGTACCTAACGAATTGCACTCGTCCTGATATAGTGTGACAACCCTCACCTCTAATTAGTGCTAATCTATGATTAAGCATGATAAGTAATTAATCGGACTGAAATTCTAAACTGATTACATGAGTATGTTACTTTAATTGCATTTCTATCTGTTTGCCATTGAATGAACTGTTCGTGTTTTAAGTTGAACTATAAATTGAAGGCCTTATCGGCGGCCGAATCAAAAATTGATTAGTGTTATGTGTTAATTAGGATTTATGCGATTTTATGGTAGATTTAATTAGAATTTGATTTGGAATGACTAAATTGATTAAATTAGATTAAATAATGTTAAATCACATTAGTTCAAGTATTTACATGTTGTGCCATTTAGTGGGCCACTTTCATTAGCATATTGAGGCTTAATTCATATACTTAGACATATCATTCCTTATCTCATTTGAAGACCAAAACCGTGAGGGAGAGTGAATTGGGAGAAAAATTGAGCTCATCTAGAATTCTTGCTTGAACTTAGAAGATTTGAAGGTTAATTGCAAAATTGAGCTAGCACATTTGGAATTCAAGGCATAAGGTAGAGAATTCATCTTCTTAATTGTGAATTTAAGTTGTTCTTGCATGATTCATGGGAAAATTAGTGATCTAAGTCAAGAATTGGTTTAAAGTGTTGAGTTGAGAGTGAATTCATGCATGCATGTATATGTTCTTGAAATTTGAAGTTGTTTTGCATGAATTTCCACATGCATGTCCACATTTAGTTTTGAGCTCAATCTTGCATTTGGTTATGTTTTGGGAGCGTTGGAATTCATTAGAACACTTGCATGTAATGTTCTTGCATTGTTCTTCAAGTTTCTTTGAATTTGGTGTTCAATTGGCTTACATTTGGGCTTGATTTTACAAAATTGATCTTCAAAATATGTTATAGTATGAGTTTTCAAGTGTTTTCTAGAAAATGGGCCCAAAAGGTTGAGTTTTGATGTGTTGAATGCTTGGTTTGAGCTTGGGAGGCAAATCTGGAAATTCCATATTTTGGCTTCCACGCTCGAGCGACCATCTTTTGTTCAGAGCTCCGCTCGAGCGAGGGAATGCTAGCTCGAGCGTAGATTACAAGCTCTCAGATGTTTGGTGCATGCAGACGCACGCTCAAGCGATGAGACCTACGCTCGAGCGAAGAGCTGTGTCTCACGCTCGAGCAAGCATCGAGCGAAGATTTTCAACATCCAGCACTTTTTGCATTTTTTACAGACCGCTCGAGTGAGGAAGTCCACGCCGGCGACCCTCCTGTTTAACGCCGCTCGCTCGGCGAAAAGCAGCTCGAGCGAAACCCCTGTTTCAGTAAAAATTTGAAAAGTGTTTTAAAGTGCATTTTTGCATCCTCGTTCCATCCTAGGCATTCTTAGGCCAAGCTTAAGGCATCTTAATGAGGATAATGTTATAGAACCACACCAGTATAGTTAGGAGCTAAGTTATTAATCCCGAGTGTGTGTTCGTTCTGCAACTATAGGGTTGGCATCCGAGAACGCTCATTAGCTTGTCTATAGCCCAATGCTCTGTGAGTAACAATGTTGTAAAGATATGTTCAATTATGATTATTTTCCGAATGATCAACTGTTCTGCTTACTGAAACGTTATGGTTTAATGAATGAATATTTGTCCTATTTGTAAACTGTATTCGTGGCATCCATAGCAATTTACTATTACTATACTATTACTGCTACTGTCACAGAGATCTCTGTCGGTTTCCATGTTTGGAACCACTACTGTTTACTGTTATGATGGCCATCAACTGACTGTTCGATCTGTTAAGACCTACTGTACTATTTTGCTAATGGATGTACCACATATAACTATTATGGTTCTAAATGATTGATTCACTTATGCAATTGATTGTTTTAATCACTGAAAAGACATTCATTCTTAACCCCTTTACGCATATGTTATTCACTGGGTTTTAACTCACTGTTTATATTTATATGTAGGTGTCCAGGCACTGGACCGAAGCTAGGAGTGTCATGTTAAGCTCTTGTTTTGTCAAGCCAACCATTGTGCTTCACTTTGAGGTTCCAAGCCTGTCAAGCTAAGACCGTTTTGGGGTGTTCTAGATTCACCCTTTTTGTCTCTGTTTTGTACCGACTGAATTAGTTTGATTGTACAGTTATGGTGAAAGGATCAGGTCCCTAACTTGGATGTTTTGTATATCTGTTATGTATATATATTTTGTTTATGAATGTGGTTTGTTTATAAAAGTCTTTTTTCAGCCAGATTGTTGCAGCTCATTTGACTTTTTTTATTTACTGATTTGGTTTTCGCCAGCCCCTTTACTCTGTATTACTAACATTACTGTTAAGCAAGCCTTCGGTAATCACGGATTACTGGTCGGTTGCGATGCTAAACCCATAGAGGCGGGTTTGAGTCATGACATATAGCTTATGCTGTTAGTAAATTAAACAGGTACATTAGTAACCTCAGAGAAGGCCATTAGAAGTGATCATTTGGATTCTTAGATATCTAAGATTTACCCGTGATTATTGTTTGAACTTTACACGATATCCAACAGTACTCAAAGGCTATTGTAATGCAAATTGGATATCGGATACTAAAGATTCAAAATCCACTTGTGGATATGTCTTTACTTTTGGTGGCGCTGTTGTTTCTTGGAAATCCACGAAACAAACATACGTTGCACGATCCACAATGGAATATGAGTTTATTGCTTTAGACAAAGCAGAAGAAGAAGTAGGATGGCTTCGCCACTTCTTAAAAGACATTCTAATATGGCTAAAACTTGTGCTAGCTATTTGCATTCATTGTGATAGTCAATTTGCAATAGGCAGGGCACAGAGTCATATGTATAATGGTAAGTCACGACATATTCGTCGTCGACATAATACCGTAAGACAATTGCTCTCAAATGGAATAATCTCAATAGATTATATAAAATCTAAAGAGAATATTGCTGATCCGTTAACAAAAGGTTTGACAAAAGAGCAAGTATATAGTTCATTGAAGGAGATAGGATTAAAGCCTATTACATAAGAGTCATCATAATGGTAACCCTACTTAGATGACTGGAAATCCCAAGAACTAAGTTCAAAGGGACAACTAAGTTATGTGTGGCTCTTTAGAAATCACCAAGGGATTAAAATTCCTTACCCATTCCTATGGTGAGAGTGATATCTACAACATGTGTTGTATGTAGGAGTTTAAGGATAAGTTTTGCTTTTAATGATCACTTATATCTTGATTTAGGCATAAAAATCAAGACAGTATAAGAGATACTCACAATAAGGATCACATATATAAGTATTGAACTGGGGCCGATTTTATGAGAATAAAAATGTTAAATTCTCTAGAAGCACTCATAAATAATCAGGAGCGTTCAAGGCCAAAATGAACACATCCATGAGAACCACGATGTGTCAGAAGATATTTTGTGTGAATCCTATTGTCTTGGCTTACACAAACGGCTGAATAATTCAAGGCATTGCGTCCATTGGTTAGCCAGTAAGTCCGATAGGTTATCACTAGGAAAGGTTCAAAGCCGAAAGCTACTTATCCTGATGCAAGATATTTTCGATTTATACTCTTTCGACAAATTCTACATATTGTTGTATTTCCGTTGTCATCAAATTCTATTCATGTAGGGGATTATTAGAAATGGTTTAATTTTTAGGTGGGATTTATGCGCCAAAGTTGGCGGATCTAAGTGGTAACGCGTTTTATGTCACGTTGTGATTCACGTAGTATATTTGATTGCTCAAAATCATTATCGGGTAAATAGAAAATGGAAGCCAAAGTAAGCTCTATGGAAATGGCGTTTTTGATGAAATTTCCATAAAGGTTGAATTAAAGCTTCTCCCACATTGGTTTGATGGGCAAACTTTGAGTGGGTTTATAAGGTTTAGGTTTGGAACTTGGGGTAGGCCCCAAGGGTCACTCAAGTTTTGTAGAATGAGAGGTTATGGATAAAGTGGGCTAGACCCATTGGACCCAAAATGAACACACACATTCACGCCACCGCCGCTTGTCCGTTCAGTTTATTGGACGGGCTGGGCTAGGCTTAGTCGCAGGTGCGTGGTATGAGGTTGGGTTGAACTTATCCGGCCCAATATTTATCTTTTTGGGCCAAAAACATATTGGATTTTTATTTTTCTAAAATTAAATTCTTACTTTTTTTTAATTTAAATTTTGAAATCAATTCCAAATAATGTCCAGATTATTCCTCTACCCAAACAGATCCATATATGTCCAATTAAACCGAACAGATTCAGTATCTGTTCAAAATTTAAACCCAACAGGTTTGTATCTATTCATTCAAACCAAACAGGTCTTGTACCTATTCAAACAGATTTGCTACCTGCTCATTCAAATCTGAAAAGCCACATTTGCACCTATAAATAGACAAGTCCCTTATTTGGATTTTTACTTAATTTTCGTCTTCAATTCTGCTGTTGCTCTCTTTGCATTTTGCTGCATTATTTTCCTATAAAAAAGAGTATAAACACAGAGTACATTCGTTGTGTGAATAGTTTGTAGTGCTGCTACTATTTGTTGTTGATTATTTTATCCTGGGGGATAGACGTCCACAATCTGAAAGCATTGTGGAGATGACGAATCCGTCTTATGGATACAATGTTAAACACTGGACCTGATCAAAATTTGTTTCAGAAAATAATAAGGTAAGTAATTAATTTACTTTTTGTTTTATTATTTTTTCTTTTTTCATATTTTGATTTTGTTTTTGTAATAAAATAAGAATCTACTGTTTTATTTTATTTTATATATTGTTTTGATTTTTGTAATCAAGTAGTCTCGCTCTCTCTCTCTTTAATTTATTCTTCAAATATAGTGAAGATTGTCCAACAAAAATAAATAAAGTAATTATAAAAATTTTATAATACAAAAAGTGTCTATTCAGATGCTACATAAATAAAAATATAAAATGCTATTTAGTAATATAATCCATAATAAAAGGAAGAATGACAAAATATATATATATATATATTCCTAACTTAACAAATCATCATAGTTTTATTTTTTGGGTAAATTACAAATACACTCACTGAGATTTGCTTAAAATATGAATTATTCCCTGTGGTTTGGAAAATTACAAATATCTCTCTGTCAGAATTTTTTATTTGACAAGATTAATTGAAAAAGTAAAATTTCTAACTGTTCACCTATACAATAATAAAATCATCTGAATTATTAATTGAAATAAAATTTTAACATTATTAAAAACTGTTAATTAACTTGATGATTTATTAAAAAAAGGTCCTATTTGTTATGAAATTAGAAACCTTTGGGGGCATAGTGTAATTTCTAAAACCAAAGGAGGTGATTTGTAATTTAAGTAAACTTCAAGAGGTGTGTTTGTAATTTACCCTTATTTTTTGTCCTACAATCCCAAACATAATGTTAGTTCTCCCTCATGTATTATTGCATTATATTATAAGAGTGGTACTACATTTTCTAATATATTACTCTCATTTTAATCTTTAATGCGGTGGAAGAGAGAGAGAATAGCGAGAAGAAGGATGAAGAGTGATGAGTGGGGTCCATTTCACATCATTAAGGGTGAATTAAGGGTGCTTAATTAGAGCTCTCAAGTATTTTTCATATTATAATTGTCTAGTTTGATATAGGTTTCTCATATTTGCAATTAATCTCCAAACTTGAAGAGAAAAAAAAATCAAGAAAAATAAAGGTTAGAAGATGTATATATATATAAAAAAAAAAAGTTAAAAAAAAGAATAATTACCAACTAATCCTAGTAAGTATACTTAAATACCATTAAGTCCTATTGACTTTTTGAATGCACCAATAAGTCCTACAATACATATACCTATCAAAGTTCTTTCATCTTCTTTTTCCTTCTTCTTCTACTTCTTCTTCTTCTTCTTCTTCTTCTTCTTCTATCTCTCTCTTTCTTCATTATTTTCTCAAAAGCTTCACACTACCATTGTCTATCACCATCGTTGTCGCCACTTTCTACCCACCACCACCACCGTTGTCGTGGTTCACCCATCATCTTCTTTAATTTTCTCTCTCTCTTTATCATTTTTTCAAAAGCTTCATCCTACCATAATGTACCACTATCGCCGCCATCATCGTCATCATCTACGCACCACCACATCAGCGTTGTCATTTACTCACCTACCACCATTGTCATTGTTTAAATGCCGATACTATACACTAACTATCCCTACCATAGTCGCAAATCTATACTCTACCATTGCTGATTTACACAACCACTGTATCACCACCATCTCCTTTGTTTCATATTTAGATTTTTTTTTTTTAGTAATAAATTTATCAGTCTTGTTTTTTATATATGTGAAAGCGGATGGTGGATTCTTCTAAATGGATGAGTGAATATGAGTACTGATGGTGGATAAATAAATTTATGTTGATAAATTTATCAATCTAATCCATAAATTTACAATGATTAGTTTATCAGTTAAGACTTGTAAATAAATAAATTTGATTAATAAGAACCCCTCGTATGTGCCCCTAAAAAAAATTCCTCATTGTTTTTGTAGCCTAGAGGAAATAGGTTAGGCTATACAAAAGCCCAAATCTAAACCAAATATGAGACTTGAACCCAGCCCAAAAATGAGGTTGGTATTTGACCCAGAACTAACTTCAAGCCTAAAACGAAGCCCACAAATAACAATATATTTTGGGAGGCCCGTATAATGTGGGCTGGGGCTAGTGGAATTTGGCATTATCCTCTAAAGTTGTGTTTAGTTGAGAGGTTTGAAAAATGATTTAAAAAGAAAAAGAGTAAAGGTAAGTGAAATGTAAATAAAATACACTTATATTTTATTTCATTTCACACACTTTTTCTTTTTCTTTTTCTTTTTTTTCAAAATTCTTTCCTAAATCTCCCAACCAAACGCAACTTGAAATGATGCCAAAGTCACCTTTGGGTGGAATTTGGCATTATATTTTTGTTTTTTTTTGGTTGTATTTATTAAATATTATTTAAATTCCTTAACAAAATATTTTAAATTTTAAAAAGATTTAGATTAGGTCCATCGAAAATTATAAAAACATTGACTAAAATATAATTTTAAAAAATAACAAAAGACGACTAAGCATGAAAGACAAAAAAAAATTAAATTGTTTTTAAAAACTCAAAACTAAACAAAGTGATTGATTTTTGGATAAATTACAAATAAACTTATGAGATTTAATTAAAATACGGATTGCTCCTGCAATGTAAAAAATTACAATTATCCCATTGTCAAAAAATTTTATTTAACAGAATTAACTAAAAAATTGAAATTTTCAACTGCTCTTTTATATAATAATAAAATTACTTAAATTATATTTTTGACATTATTAAAAACTGTTAATTGACTTGATGATTTATTAATAAAAGATGCCATTTTTTATAAAATTAGAAACCTTATGAGGTGTGTAATTTTCAGAATCATAAGGGTTATTCGTATTTTAACAAATCTCAGAATGTGTATTTATAATTTATCTTTAATTTTTTCTATCTCATATTTTAATTTTTAAAAAAAAATCAAAAAGCACTTAAAAAGTAATTTCCCAAATAGATAATGAATGTCCAAACAAAAAAAACAAAAACCCTTTAGTGCTGCTTTTAATATGCAGTTGGCAAAAAATCCCCCCTTAATTAAATTTAGAACAAATTACAAAATAAAAAATAATAATAATAAACAAGGATTTGACCTAAGAATGGCCAAATACATCGATTTATCGAATATTCAACCCTAACCCTAACCCTAACCCTAATGAAATGGGTTTGGAGGTAGTTGAATAAGGTATGATCAAAATTAGAGGAACTTTTGAGCAACGAGATTGGATTTAGATCGGAATAAAATATTTTTTTATCCGTACCCTACCCAAAGTTGCATATAAAGTAATTAAAAAATAATATTATGGGGTGTTTTGAGAACACAGTTATAAGCTGTTTTTTTTTTTTTACTTTTAACCTATTTTTGGTCATATCAACTCTCACATTTTTTATAATTTTTTTTTCAAAAAAAGTCAAAAAAAATTAAAAAGATAGTTTTTAACCATATTCTCAAAACATTCCTATATATAATATGTGCATAGGATGTTGTCGAATTTTTATAGAATTTATAATTTTTATACAATGTATTGTTGAATTTTTATTATGTTAATATATAATATAATTTTAATATATGTACAATATATAATATATTTTTTAATTATAAATATTATTCTATAGTTTTAATTATTGAATTTTAAAATTATTATTAAATTTCTTATTGTATTGCTGATCGAGTAGGATCGGAGTGGGGATTATGTTTGCGAGTTTGAGGTGAAAACGGGAAAGAGTTTCATGAGGGTCGGGGGTTGGGGTAGGGGACCCCGCCAATACCCTACCATTATCATCCTTAGTTTGACTCTTGTAACAAAACAAATATTTTTAATTTTGTTACTCTAAATACTAATCTTTTGATTTATTTTCAATATAAATTATCTGTCTATTTTCGTTAGATAAAAATAATAGAAAAAGGATATTTTGAAATCATCAAACTCAACAAAAAAGATTATTTTAAAAATTTTATGTACACCTACATAATGATTAAAATATTATTTTTGTTCATTAATTTTACTTAATAAAAATAAATAATAATTTAAATTTAAAAATTTAAAAAGTTAAATTTTAAATTGATAAAATTAAAAATTTATTTTATTATAAAACTCAAAATCTCAAATTTGTTTTGCAATTTAACATTAAATTTATTTAAATTATTAAAAAGGATAAATTATAAATACACTCTTTGAAATTTACGTAACTCCGGTTTGGCAATTGTTTCCAGGCTAAAAAATCACATACGAACAAATTTGGTTACAAAATCACAAACTGCCAAAAATGATAAACGTGCGTTGTGAAGCACATGAGACGGATGGACAATTACCAAACTATCCCATATATACCAATACACATCTCTGTGTGGATGTTTGGATTTGACCACATGAGGGTAATTTTGTCATTTCACTTTTGGGAACATCATTTCCAATGCTAAAAAGCCAAAAAATCAAATAAGAAAATCAAACAAACAAAAAAGTTCCAGGTTAAAAAAATTAAAAAGCCAACTAAAAAAGTCATTGTCAAACGAAGCCGTAAAATATGATTCTCCCTTGTAATTTGAAAAATTACAAGTACTTCTTGGTCATAATTTTTTATTTAACAAAATTAATTAAAAAAATAAAATACCCGCTGTTTTTTTTTTTTTTTTTGAATTCTACCCATACATTCTATCTGAGAGGTCATCCAGATCTGCTGCTGAGAGTTGATCGAAAAAGTCATCTCCGTCATCTCCCATGGGTGGTTCATCGAACCATTCTTGATCCTGTCCGTCGATTTCTGGTGACTCATGAGAAACGCCATCCCGATAGTTAGGGTACTGACCTTCTTCGACAAATGTCTATTGGCTGAATGGATATCTTGGGATGGCTAAATTACAATGTATCTTCTGATATCTATCTTCACAAACTAGGTGTCCAGAATTTCCATTATATGCTAATAGAGAGTGGCTGGCAAATTTTCTCCATTTGTTGAGCTGATCTTTGAG
The DNA here is from genome assembly GCA_025200525.1 of Camellia lanceoleosa. Classification (NCBI taxonomy): domain Eukaryota; kingdom Viridiplantae; phylum Streptophyta; class Magnoliopsida; order Ericales; family Theaceae; genus Camellia; species Camellia lanceoleosa. The sequence continues at coordinate 203,901,889 of CM045763.1, read as the reverse complement.
TGGAAATCTCCTACATGGCCAGGGTCTTCTATTGAGGAGTGCTGGATATCTTGAGGTCCCTCTGAGATACATCTTATGCTTAGTTGGGTTGCACCATATTTCCTTCCATTTTGGTAGTTTGCTATCTATCAAAGCTTCCACATATGGATGAAATTCTTCCATTACGCCTAGTACTGTATGAGCAAGCTTATGTCCAAAGCTATTTGTCTGTTCTGGATCTGTGAAAATTAATTTAGAGACAAAACCATAATCTAACAATTTTGGGGCTGTTAGATAACGAATCTCGCCTCTGATTTCTATCTCCAATGGTACGAATGTAGCTAATTTTATCTGGCAAAGGCAAATACTGAAGTTTAGGTTACACTGACATCTTCCAAAATGCTCGGATCTCCTATTGCATTTTTCTTCATCTAGACAAGGTTGCTCTTCATCTTCATAAGTATAGATCCACTGATAAGCTAAGCCGGGGTAATCAACACTTGCTATGGAAAGGTCTTGAAGAATTTGCTGAATAAGGACTAGCTCGTTATTTCTGCTATCTTCGGCTAAGGTGTAAATAATGGGTTTTAGGTCTTCTATTTCTTGGCTTTTCTCACAAAGAGATCGAATGATAGAATGTCTGAAGAAATACATTCTAGCACTCAATTTGTCAAATTCCTCACTGGTGAGTTGTTTGATTTCTAGGCTAGGTAAGGAGGTAGGCTTTCTTTCTGGAGCTAATTTTTTAAGCTGATTGGTTAGGGTTCGAATGGTTGCTCTCAATTGTTTTTCTTCGTCTCGGAGCTGGTCTAGCTCTTCACTGACCTTTTTGCCTTTATCCGTAATTTTCTTGAAATTTCTGGTAAGGCCTTCACAATGTCTGCACATCTGGAGAGGATTCCGAAAATCTGTCTGAGGGTTAGAACTACTACTACTGCCTGAACTACTACTTCCAATTATCTGGCTAACTGGAGCTCCACTGGTAGCAAAGATGGTTGACTTCATCTTGCTCAATGTGTCCAGGTAATCTTTAGCTATCTGGCTAATAAAGTAACTAGTTCCTATCTGTCTTCGGGCATAGGTACTGGCTGACTCAAAATCATAAAATCCTTTAAACTGAGGTAAAGGAAAATATTTTACTAAGGGGTCTACCTCTGTCGTCCAATCATGGTAAATACCAGGCTTGGTTCCTTTAACTACTACATAGAAAGAAAAAAAATTTGACAAAGGTTTATTTTGGATTTTTGAAAAATATATACTGAGAGAGTTTAAGGCTGAAAGGCGTTTAGTTGGGTGGTTCTGACTATTCCAAAGGTTATCTAAAAGACACTGCTGAACTGGGTCTAACTCAATTCCTGTTAATGGTCTGAATTTTGTTCTGCCTTCATGAATGGAAAGAGAGAATCCCCCAAAGTTCATGGTCTTGCTGTTCTCCATTATCTGCACAAAAATTAAACTGGTTATCTTCTTTTTTTAAATAAATTTCCTACTTAACCAATCTGTTAGCCTATTATCGCTTCCTTTAATATGTTCAAATTCTACCTTATATCCTTATCCTACTATACAATTTAAAAATTTTGCCCATCTCCTAGTACTTAATTTACGCTCATTGAGTTTGTTATGGAATCTAACTATAGCTTCACAATCTGTTCTAATTGTAAAAGGTTTGTGCAAAAATAATCTAAATTTATTTATTGCATAAACTACTCCTAATATTTCAAAATCTAAGCTAGTCATGGTTGTATCTTTTTCTTTAAATTTTCCAGAACTGTATCTACAAATGCGCTCTTTATTTTTACTATCATACTTACTAGGTTTAGCTAATAAGATTGTTCCCCATCCTAGTTGGCTTGCATCTGTTTCTACTACTATGTATTCTGATTCCAAGGGGAGTTGCAGGTCTGGTAAATTTTTACAAATATCTTTAATTTTTCTAACTAAAGCCATATCTTGTTGGTTAAAATATTTTTGTCCTGTGGGTGTGGTTTTACTGTATAATGGTCCTATTATTTTACTAAGGTTAGCAATATACATTCGTGCATAATTTAAAATTCCTAAAAATAATTGAAGTTGTTTTGTATCTTCTAATTTATCTGGATAATCTAAAATTTTCTTCACTATGTGAGGTTGTAACCTAATTTTTCCATCTCCTAACTCCATTCCTAAAAATTCTATGTGAGGTTTATTTAATACCATCTTCTTTTTGCTAAGTATTATTCCATTATTTATGAATTCTTCTAATGTTATATACAAATGATCTATATGACTATTTTTATCTGGGCTGAATACTAAAATATCATCTATGTATACCAGTATGAAACTATATTTATTAAATATACTATCTATTTTACGCTGAAATATGGAATGTGCGTTTTTTAATCCAAAAGGCATGACTAGCCATTCATAATGTCCTTGTGGGCAACAAAAGGCTGTCCATGGTATACTTTCCCCTTTCATTTTTATCTGCCAAAATCGTTATTTACAATCAAATTTACTAAATATCTTTCTTTGTCGTATTCTATTTATAAGCTGATCTTTATCTGGTATATTGTAATTATCATCTTCTGTATTATCATTTAATCTTTTATAATTTATTACCATTCTAGCTTTTCCTCTCTTTATCTCTGCATGATTTCTAACCATAAATGTCAAGGCTTCTATGTGGACTATTCCGGTCTAATTACTCCTAAATCTAATAATTCTTTAATCTGAGTTCTAAATTCTTCTATGTCTGCTGGTGTGTGATCTATTTGTGCTGAAGTGATCCTATAATCTCTAATTTTTATATCTAAACTGGCTAAAATTTTATTTCTTTCCCAATATTTCATGGGTTGTTCTCCTAAGATTTCTGTTGTTTCAGCTAATCTTATTATCTCATCTAAATCATTTTCTGTTCTCTTGTATTTTGGTTTTTTCTTTATTTTTCCTATTTTTGCAAAAATTAATTCTAAGTTAGCTATTTCTTGAAAATCTTCTAAGTTCCAATAATCTTCCTTATCTTCAAAATGAACTTCTTCAAAATCTTCTAGCTCATAATTTTCCATATCTAATTTTTCTAAAGAAGTATTTACTATCTCATTAGGTATGTATGTTTGGGCTAGCTCGGGAAAAATATTTCTACTTGGAAATAGAAAACTAGCGGGAATTGAATCTACTCCTATGGTACCACCACGCTTCGCACGCAACTCTGATGAATGGGCTATGGTGCTAAGGGCATAAGCTGTGGGTGTATTGACAGTTCGTTTAAAGAAGCTGATGTTGTGTTGACTGATGAACATGCCGCCTTGTAAACTAAGTATAAAGTTAAGTCCAAAAATGAAAGGGTGATTCTGTCGGGATTGCCTATCCAAACTTGAGGTAAGGGAAACCATTCTATGTGCTGATCTTGAGAACCTAGATGGTGAAAACTAATCTGGGCGCCATTAATGCAATGTGTATATGTTTGTTTGGTGCCATCTGCTATGCTGACTAAAGCTGGTGTTGCTAAGGCTGTACTCCATCCTGGTGGAACTACGTGTTGTTCTATGTATGATTTACTGGCTCCTGTATCTATCATGGCATCTATGCTAAGGGTTTTTTCTACAAACTTAATTACACAAGAAATCTCGACTAAATTGGACTTGGGTATAACAGGGTAATTAAATGGTAAATATGTACTATCTGGTTGGGTCTGAGAGTATTGACTAAAGGGTTGAGAATCAACTAAATTGACTAATTCTAAAGAGTTCATATGATCTTCAACTAACTTATCTTTTAAGGGGTATGTATTATGAAATTGTTCTAATCATTGCTTAAGCTGTTTGTTTTCTAATTCTAAACATTCTATGTCAAACCTAGTTTTAGTTTCTATCTCTCTAATTTGAAATGTAAGTTCTCTTATTTGTACTTCTAATTCTCTATTTGCTAGTCGTAATTCTATGTTTTCAATACTGTTATCTTTTCTGGTATTTTCAAATTTTATCTTATGTGTCATATTTAATTTTTCTAAACAAATTATACAATAGGTTATGCTACATAATAAACATTGAGCTCTCTTATCTCTGGCTGGAAACCAATTACAATAGCTGCATCTAGTTGTATCAAATCCTAATCCTATCTGAAAATTATGTTGACATTCAGTATCTGGATTGCATTCCATCATAAAGAAAATATTTTGAGTCCTTCCTATTTCTTGGTTAAGTTGTCCTAAAAGATTATCTACATCTGTATCACTTCCTGAATCACTATCTGAGCTTATAGCTTCTAATTGATATTCATAATCACTGACTATACTATATACATCTGAATCATTACTATTTATGCTGACTATGTCTTCTTCTAAGTCATCTATAATATTTAATCTTTTTATCTGCTTATTAGTATTAGGCTTGTATCTTTTTGGGCAGTTTTTTGCAAAATGATTGGGTTCTCCACATATATAACAATTACATTTTTTACTATTGTGTTTTCTAACATATCTTTATTTTCTTTTATCTTTTTCATCTTTGAGTAATTTCTTATAATTTGTCCTATTAAAAGTTCTACTTTTCCTAATGAATTTCTGTCTTTTCCAGGGTTTTCTATAATTTTTCTTCCAATATTTTTCTTTTCTATATTTTCCATATTTTTTGTATTTTTTCTTATTATATTTATCTTCATATTGCTGAGGGGTATATATTACACTGCTACAAAAACCATAATTTTGTTTTTTCAAATCTTTCTGTATTTTAACTTCTATACATTTTTCTCTGAGTCTTTGAAATGTGAAAATTATCCTAGGTCCTATTCCTAAACTTCCTTTTATTTTTACTTCTCCTGAGGCTATTTGAGCTGGTAAGTTTGTATAATAAATTGACCATTTATCTTCTATTTCTCTTCCTAGTTCTCCGGGTAATTTTCTAAAATATTTATTTCCTATCTCTGCATCAAAACTTTTTCGATTCTAGTGCTATAGCTAAGTATTCTTTACTAAAGGGTACAATATATCTCCAACTTCCTAAAGTCATTTGATCTAATTATTAATGCTATGCTTTGAGTATAAGTATTTCTGTCTAGAAGGGTCATATCCTATAAGTATTTCTTTTATAAAACTTGTAAAATTCCACGGGTTATCTCCTAAGTCCTTAAGTTGTCTAATTATCTCCTCATATTTTCCTTTAAATGTTAAGTATATATTAAAAGCTGAGTCTCTTAAAAGTGTCTCCATAAAGTCCCACATATCAGTTGTCTCATAAGGATTACTTATCCATGCCTTTACCGCATCTTTTTCCCATCTTTCTATTACTTCTTGCCATATCTGAGGGTCGAATCTAGCTAAATCTAAAAGGGTTCCCTGGTTATTAACTGGTTGTAATTGTATACTCATATCTGGTTGTCTACGCTTTCCATGAAATCTATAGCTTTTATTTGGGTCTGCTTCGCTACGTGAACTTGCTAATGGCCTTCTTCCTCCTACTGTATAATGTATTGGTTCTACGGGATCCTGTACAGTTGGTTGTGGGTTACTAGTTCCTGTGCTTTCTGTATTCATATAAAAAGTATCTTCTACCTTAGGTTGTTTGGGTATTCTAAATATTTTGCTGGGATGTATAATATCTTCTATAATATCATCTACATATTCTGTATGAAATTCTTAATCTAAAAATGACACTGCCTCATCATGGGTATCTTCTCTGGCTAAGTATTCAGAATATCTAGCATCTAATATTTTGTTCATATCTTCTAGGGTAAATTTTTCTAAATCTATCTCATCAATATTATATATCTTATTTTGTGATACTGCTTTTTCTTCTGTCATTACATAAAATTGATTTATTTTACTACGATTATCTTGATTTTCTTCTCTATCTCTGCTACTAAATTCATCATCTTCAGATTTTTCTGGTGCTACATAAGTATACTGAGTAAATCTTACTGCATAATTTCCATCTGCTGTCTGATATAATAAATTATCTTAAGGGGCTAATCTCTTTTGTCCTAAAAAGTTTCCTAATTTCCAATCTAGGGCTGCATTATCTTCAGAATTAAATTTTTTAGCTGGTAATGCTTTTATTCCTTTTGCGCCTAATAATTTAACTATCTGATCATTTGTAAGTCTATAGTGAGTATTGCTTTCTGATACTGCTAAACCGAAAAATCCTGTGCAGACTAATAATTTCTTTTCTCCTTTTTTCATTTTGTATCCTCTACTCTTTATTCCTATTTTTATCTTTTTATGAAAGATTGAGGTTGGTAATAAGAAATCTGGTGTAAAATAAACTATTCCTCCTTTAGCATTCATATCTAATTCATAGCTACCTAACATACTTTGTCCTACATCATTAAACCTATCATCATAAAGACATACAAAAACTTTGGTTCCTAAATTTTCTCTGGTTAATGCCTTAACTCCTACTACTACTAATCCTAAGTGAGTCATTTTAAGGTGTTCATTTACTGCATATTTATAACTTTCTCTCTATATTAAATTTAGCTCTACCTTCTCATCTTCCTGAGTTACACTAATCATCTGTTCAGCATAATGTTTAAATAAATATTGTTTTTTATGAATTTTACCTAGCTTATACACATATTTAGCTGGGATTAATTCTAACTTTTCTTTTTAAAATTTTTCAATTTGTTGTTCTACATCTATAAATTCTTCTACTTTAATATCTTCATCATCATTACGCTTTTTGCTACTACTACCCTTAATTAGCTGTTTAAACATTTTTATTTTCTGTAAACTCTACAGGCTGATTTTTTTGGTGGTAATTTAAGCTTTTCAAAATATTTAGCTATATCTTCCTCGTTTATCTGAGATTGGGGTCTGTTGGATCCTTCTACTCCTTTTCCTGTTTGAAGTATTGTTTTTTCTAAAGTGGCTAAACGATTTTCTAAACTGTGTATCTGTTCTAATAGATAGTCAAATTTTTCACATAATCTAATTAAGAATAAAATTTCTATATTATTTTGTCTTACTGCTATTTTATCTGATTGACTTACTCCTTGATAAATACTGATTCCTTCTGGATTATTATGAAAATCTTCTGCTTGTTTTAAAATTGTCTGATAATCTCTATTAGCTTTTTTATCATTGCTCATAAACTAAGACCTGACTAATTGTTCTAAAATTTCTAATTTCTGTTTTAAATTATCTTGAATCTGATTAATCTGTTCTATTTGTTTAGCTATTTGATTTGTAGATGAAATTAATATTTCTATTTCTAGCTTAGTGGGAAATTTTTCTAAATTTAAATCTATTCTCTTTTGTAGGATAGAACTACACTGATCTTGGATATAATTTAATTTTTTATCTTGATCTTTAATTAAACTGCGATTATTACGAAGATGTTCTATGGATGAAATAAAAAGATTACTAATTTTATCTATGTCCTTCTTAATATTTTCTGCAAAATTAATCTGATAATCTATGATACTATTTAGCTGAGGATTATTTTCACTATGAATCTGATGTGTAAAACTATTTTCAAAATTACAACGAAAATTATTTTTATTTATGCTAAGACGATGGTTATGGCTGCTGAGTTCTAAATCTAGATACTCTACTCTTTTCATATACAAAATTAACTCCTAATTTAAAATTATTAAAAGCTACTATAATATGAAATTTATAACTAAAATCTCCAAAAATAAAGACTACTCTATTACCATAAGCAAAATGCATAAACTACTTTAAATTGTCCTAAAACCGAACGCTGCTCTGATACCATTTTTTTTTTGGGTGTGAGTTAGTGGTTTACCACTATTTGAAAATGGGGCTGAGAATCATCTAATTAATTATACAGTTATGCTAAAAGGTCTTCTAGCTGTTGTATAGCTAATTTTAAGGCTTCGTGAGTTATAGTTAGCTGTCTATTTATCTGAGAAATTTTTAAACTGTAATTTTCTAGGGATCTACCGGAAGCTAATGATAAAAGAAACTGATTTTTTAAACTATAATTTTCTAGAGATCTGTTAGAAGCTAATGTTAAAAGAAAATGATATCTAAATTTTTGATCTTCTAATTCTTGTATTAATTTAGTACTAATTTTAATTTTATTCCTAAGGTCTTCGTCTAAGGGCATATACTAATTTTTTTATTTTTTTATTTTTCATTTCTAAAGTCTAAATCTAGTGGATCTTTTGAAGGCTAAAGTCTACGTCTACAAATTTTCTGATTTTTGTACTCTTTTTGATTTTTTTTTTTTTTTTTTTTGAATTTTAATAAGAACATACAAATTTTTGGATTTTTTGAAATTCTTATATAATATTTCCTTAATATTTCTACTCGGGTTGCTCTCCTTTTATTCTAAAATTCTTTTCTATGGCAAAAATTCTTTTTAAGCAATGTTTGTTTTCATTACATGTACTCCCACCTTGAAGCTAAGCCTCGTTCAACATAGTATATTTTTATTTTCCATTTTTTACTTTTCCCTTTCTGCCTACAATTCGCCCTCCAATGCCTAACCACGGCTCACATGGGCTCTTCAGCTAAGGTCACTCAGTAACAAAATAGAAAACTGAAGATACTATGAAGGTTCAAAGCATGTAATATTAATGAGCAAACAAGCATTTCATAAACTTAATTTTTCCCAAAAAGAAAATAAATTTTTAGAATAGAAGAGTTACCCTTTCGAAATATTTAAGGAAAAAGAGAAACTACACACACTTCATATTAATAAGAAATATACTTACAAAGATTATATTACAGACTCTGAAATTCTGAAAATACACTTAGAGGTTTTTTGAGAGGGGTTGGAAATTACAAAGCAGAGTGAAGTGGTGTTTTATCTTTCTCTGTGTTTTTCATTCTGCTTCCTCCGTTGGCAAGCATGCCAATTTATACATCTTTGAAAGGAATAAAAACAAAAGAAGCCTCAAATCCATATCCAAGCTACGTCTATGGATTTTTAGATTCAACACCTAGACCTATGATTATAGACCTATGACTTTTAAAACTAAATAAAGACAAAAATATACGCTTACAATTATATGCATATTTGACTATAAACATTTAAATTTTATCAATAAAGTATTAGGATAATGATATCGGGTACTGCTTTGGGCCCCATCGCATATCATTCAATCCTCCTTTTTTGACAAAATTTTGACACAATAATTTATTATAAGATACTTATAAAGATTTTCACAGCTTTTCTTTAATAAAGCTGGGTAAGAGTTATCCATACTTTATTAAAGTAGTGAGTGAAGGAAAATCTTTATCCCTGACAGACTCAAATAAGTACAGACACAAAAATATCTACCAAAATCTTTTTGTCTTTTCTTGGCGTGCATTTTTCTGATATCTGAAGAGAATCTTTATCTTCTATGGACTTTGTCTTTTTCTGCCGGAGAGCCAATTATTGATGGCGACTTGTGGAATGATGCTTCTTGGCGGGACATTGAAGGTTTTGCAAAAATTGAAAGAGTCTCGTGGGATTTGTTTTTGGAATTTTGATGGAGTCTTCTAGTGGGACCCGCTGTTTTTTTTTTTTTTTTGAATTCTATCCATACGTTCTATCTGAGAGGTCATCAAGATCTGCTACTGTGAGTTGATCAAAAAAGTCATCTCCGTCATCTCCCATGGGTGGTTCATCGAACCATTCTTGATCCTGTCCGTCGATTTCTGGCGACTCATGAGAAACGCCATCCTGATAGTTAGGGTACTGACCTTCTTCGACAAATGTCTATTGGCTGAATGGATATCCTGGGATGGCTAAATTACAATGTATCTTCTGATATCTATCTTCACAAACTAGGTGTCCAGAATTTCCATTATATGCTAATAGAGAGTGGCTGGCAAATTTTCTCCATTTGTTGAGCTGATCTTTGAGTGGAAATCTCCTACATGGCCAGGGTCTTCTATTGAGGAGTGCTGGATATCTTGAGGTCCCTCTGAGATACATCTTATGCTTAGCTGGGTTGCACCATATTTTCTTCCATTCTTGTAGTTTGCTATCTATCAAAGCTTCCACATATGGATGAAATTCTTCCATTACGCCTAGTACTGTATGAGCAAGCTTATGTCCAAAGCTATTTGTCTGTTCTGGATCTGTGAAAATTAATTTAGAGACAAAACCATAATCTAACAATTTTGGGGGTGTTAGATAACGAATCTCGCCTCTGATTTCTATCTCCAATGGTTCGAATGTAGCTAATTTTATCTGGCAAAGGCAAATACTGAAGTTTAGGTTACACTGACATCTTCCAAAATGCTCGGATCTCCTATTGCATTTTTCTTCATCTAGACAAGGTTGCTCTTCATCTTCATAAGTACAGATCCACTGATAAGCTAAGCCGGGGTAATCAACACTTGCTATGGAAAGGTCTTGAAGAATTTGCTGAATAAGGACTAGCTCGTTATTTCTGCTATCTTCGGCTAAGGTGTAAATAATGGGTTTTAGGTCTTCTATTTCTTGGCTTTTCTCACAAAGAGATCGAATGATAGAATGTCTGAAGAAATACATTCTAGCACTCAATTTGTCAAATTCCTCACTGGTGAGTTGTTTGATTTCTAGGCTAGGTAAGGAGGTAGGCTTTCTTTCTGGAGCTAATTTTTTAAGCTGATTGGTTAGGGTTCGAATGGTTGCTCTCAATTGTTTTTCTTCGTCTCGGAGCTGGTCTAGCTCTTCACTGACCTTTTTGCCTTTATCTGTAATTTTCTTGAAATTTCTGGTAAGGCCTTCACAATGTCTGCACATCTGGAGAGGATTCCGAAAATCTGTCTGAGGGTTAGAACTACTACTACTGCCTGAACTACTACTTCCAATTATCTGGCTAACTGGAGCTCCACTGGTAGCAAAGATGGTTGACTTCATCTTGCTCAATGTGTCCAGGTAATCTTTAGCTATCTGGCTAATAAAGTAACTAGTTCCTATCTGTCTTCGGGCATAGGTAATTTGGTGACTCAAAATGATGAAATCCTTTAATCGGAGGTGAAGGAAAATGTTTTACTAAGAGGTGTACCACTGTCGTCCAATCATGGTAAATACGAGGCTTGGTTCCTTTAACTACAACATAGAAAGAAAAAAATTTTGACAAAGGTTTATTTTGGATTTTTGAAAAATATATCTTGAGAGTTTAAAATTTGAAAGGCGTTTAGTTGGGTGGTCGACTATTCCAAAGGTTATCTAAAAGACAACTTTGAACGGGTCTAACTCAATTCTGTTAATGGTCTGAATTTTGTTACGCCTTCATGAATGGGAAGAGAGAATCCCCCAAAGTTCATGGTCTTCTTTGTTCTCCATTATCTGCACAAAAATTAAATGGTTATCTTCTTTTTTTAAATAAATTTCCTACTTAACCAATCTGTTAGCCTATTATCGCTTCCTTTAATATGTTCAAATTCTACCTTATATCCTTATCCTACTATACAATTTAAAAATTTTGCCCATCTCCTAGTACTTAATTTACGCTCATTGAGTTTGTTATGGAATCTAACTATAGCTTCACAATCTGTTCTAATTGTAAAAGGTTTGTGCAAAAATAATCTAAATTTATTTATTGCATAAACTACTCCTAATATTTCAAAATCTAAGCTAGTCATGGTTGTATCTTTTTCTTTAAATTTTCCAGAACTGTATCTACAAATGCGCTCTTTATTTTTACTATCATACTTACTAGGTTTAGCTAATAAGATTGTTCCCCATCCTAGTTGGCTTGCATCTGTTTCTACTACTATGTATTCTGATTCCAAGGGGAGTTGCAGGTCTGGTAAATTTTTACAAATATCTTTAATTTTTCTGACTAAAGCCATATTTTGTTGGTTAAAATATTTTTGTCCTGTGGGTGTGGTTTTACTGTATAATGGTCCTATTATTTTACTAAGGTTAGCAATATACATTCGTGCATAATTTAAAATTCCTAAGAATGATTGAAGTTGTTTTGTATCTTCTAATTTATCTGAATAATCTAAAATTTTCTTCACTATGTAAGGTTGTAACCTAATTTTTCCATCTCCTAACTCCATTCCTAAAAATTCTATGTGAGGTTTATTTAATACCATCTTCTTTTTGCTAAGTATTATTCCATTATTTATGAATTCTTCTAATGTTATATACAAATGATCTATATGACTATTTTTATCTGGGCTGAATACTAAAATATCATCTATGTATACCAGTATGAAACTATATTTATTAAATATACTATCTATTTTACGCTGAAATATGGAATGTGCGTTTTTTAATCCAAAAGGCATGACTAGCCATTCATAATGTCCTTGTGGGCAACAAAAGGCTGTCCATGGTATACTTTCCCCTTCCATTTTTATCTGCCAAAATCCTTATTTACAATCAAATTTACTAAATATCTTTGCTGTCTGTATTCTATTTATAAGCTGATCTTTATCTGGTATATTGTATTTATCATCTTCTGTATTATCATTTAATCTTTTATAATTTATTACCATTCTAGCTTTTCCTCTCTTTATCTCTGCATGATTTCTAACCATAAATGCTGCGCTTCTATGTGGACTATTACTGGGTCTAATTACTCCTAAATCTAATAATTCTTTAATCTGAGTTCTAAATTCTTCTATGTCTGCTGGTGTGTGATCTATTTGTGCTGAAGTGATCCTATAATCTCTAATTTTTATATCTAAACTGGCTAAAATTTTATTTCTTTCCCAATATTTCATGGGTTGTTCTCCTAAGATTTCTGTTGTTTCAGCTAATCTTATTATCTCATCTAAATCATTTTCTGTTCTCTTGTATTTTGGTTTTTTCTTTATTTTTCTTATTTTTACAAAAATTAATTCTAAGTTAGCTATTTCTTGAAAATCTTCTAAGTTCCAATAATCTTCCTTATCTTCAAAATGAACTTCTTCAAAATCTTCTAGCTCATAATTTTCCATATCTAATTTTTCTAAAGAAGTATTTACTATCTCATTAGGTATGTATGTTTGGGCTAGCTCGGGAAAAATATTTCTACTTGGAAATAGAAAACTAGCGGGAATTGAATCTACTCCTATGGTACCACCACGCTTCGCACGCAACTCTGATGAATGGGCTATGGTCCTAAGGGCATAAGCTGTGTGGGTGTATTGACAGTTCGTTTAAAGAAGCTGATGTTGTGTTGACTGATGAACATGCCGCCTTGTAAACTAAGTATAAAGTTAAGTCCTAAAATGAAAGGGTGATTCTGTCGGGAATTGCCTATCCAAACTTGAGGTAAGGGAAACCATTCTATGTGCTGATCTTGAGAACCTAGATGGTGAAAACTAATCTGGGCGCCATTAATGCAATGTGTATATGTTTGTTTGGTGCCATCTGCTATGCTGACTAAAGCTGGTGTTGCTAAGGCTGTACTCCATCCTGGTGGAACTACGTGTTGTTCTATGTATGATTTACTGGCTCCTGTATCTATCATGGCATCTATGCTAAGGGTTTTTTCTACAAACTTAATTACACAAGAAATCTCGACTAAATTGGACTTGGGTATAACAGGGTAATTAAATGGTAAATATGTACTATCTGGTTGGGTCTGAGAGTATTGACTAAAGGGTTGAGAATCAACTAAATTGACTAATTCTAAAGAGTTCATATGATCTTCAACTAACTTATCTTTTAAGGGGTATGTATTATGAAATTGTTCTAACTGCTGTTTAAGCTGTTTGTTTTCTAATTCTAAACATTCTATGTCAAACCTAGTTTTAGTTTCTATCTCTCTAATTTGAAATGTAAGTTCTCTTATTTGTACTTCTAATTCTCTATTTGCTAGTCGTAATTCTATGTTTTCAATACTGTTATCTTTTCTGGTATTTTCTAATTTTATCTTATGTGTCATATTTAATTTTTCTAAACAAATTATACAATAGGTTATGCTACATAATAAACATTGAGCTCTCTTATCCCTGGCTGGAAACCAATTACAATAGCTGCATCTAGTTGTATCAAATCCTAATCCTATCTGAAAATTATGTTGACATTCAGTATCTGGATTGCATTCCATCATAAAGAAAATATTTTGAGTCTTTCCTATTTCTTGGTTAAGTTGTCCTAAAAGATTATCTACATCTGTATCACTTCCTGAATCACTATCTGAGCTTATAGCTTCTAATTGATATTCATAATCACTGACTATACTATATACATCGGAATCATCACTATTTATGCTGACTATATCTTCTTCTAAGTCTTCTATAATATTTAATCTTTCTATCTGCTTATTAGTATTAGGCTTGTATCTTTTTGGGCAATTTTTTGCAAAATGATTGGGCTCTCCACATATATAACAATTACATTTTTTACTATTGGGTTTTCTAACATATCTTTGTTTTCTTTTATCTTTTTCATCTTTGAGTAATTTCTTATAATTTGTCCTATTAAAAGTTCTACTTTTCCTAATGAATTTCTGTCTTGTCCAGGGCTTTCTATAATTTTTCTTCCAATATTTATCTTTTCTATATTTTCCATATTTTTTGTATTTTTTCCTATTGTATTTATCTTCATATTGCTGAGGGGTATATATTACACTGCTACAAAAACCATAATTTTGTTTTTTCAAATCTTTCTGTATTTTAACTTCTATACATTTTTCTCTGAGTCTTTGAAATGTGAAAATTATCCTAGGTCCTATTCCTAAACTTCCTTTTATTTTTACTTCTCCTGAGGTTATTTGAGCTGGTAAGTTTGTATAATAAATTGACCATTTATCTTCTATTTCTCTTCCTAGTTCTCCGGGTAATTTTCTAAAATATTTATTTCCTATCTCTTCATCAAAACTTTTTCCAGTTCTAGCTGCCATAGCTAAGTATTCTTTACTAAAGGGTACAATATATCTCCAACTTCCTAAAGTCATTTGATCTAATTCAGTTAATGCTATGCTTTGAGTATAAGTATTTCGTCTCGAAGGGTAATATCCTATAAGTATTTCTTTTATAAAACTTGTAAAATTCCACGGGTTATCTCCTAAGTCCTTAAGTTGTCTAATTATCTCCTCATATTTTCCTTTAAATGTTAAGTATATATTAAAAGCTGAGTCTCCTAAAAGTGTCTCCATAAAGTCCCACATATCAGTTGTCTCATAAGGATTACTTATCCATGCCTTTACCGCATCTTTTTCCCATCTTTCTATTACTTCTTGCCATATCTGAGGGTCGAATCTAGCTAAATCTAAAAGGGTTCCCTGGTTATTAGCTGGTTGTAATTGTATACTCATATCTGGTTGTCTACGCTTTCCATGAAATCTATAGCTTTTATTTGGGTCTGCTTCGCTACGTGAACTTGCTAATGGCCTTCTTCCTCCTACTGTATAATGTATTGGTTCTACGGGATCCTGTACAGTTGGTTGTGGGTTACTAGTTCCTGTGCTTTCTGTATTCATATAAAAAGTATCTTCTACCTTAGGTTGTTTGGGTATTCTAAATATTTTCTTTGGGATGTATAATATCTTCTATAATATCATCTACATATTACGTATGAAATTCTTGATCTAAAATGACCTTTGCCTCATCATGGGTATCTCCTCTGGCTAAGTATTGAATATCTAGCATCTAATATTTTGTTCATATCTTCTAGGGTAAATTTTTCTAAATCTATCTCATCAATATTATATATCTTATTTTGTGATCTTTTTTCTTACTCATTACATAAAATTGATTTATTTCACTACGATTATCTTGATTTTCTTCTCTATCTATGCTACTAAATTCATCATCTTGATTTTTACGGTGCTACATAAGTATCTTGAGTAAATCTTCTTGCATAATTTCCATCTTTATGCGATATAATAAATTATCTTGAGGGGCTAATCTCTTTTATCCTAAAAAGTCTCCTAATTTCCAATCTAGGGCTGCATTATCTTCAGAATTAAATTTTTTAGCTGGTAATGCTTTTATTCCTTTTGCGTCTAATAA
Source organism: Camellia lanceoleosa (assembly GCA_025200525.1). Lineage (NCBI taxonomy): Eukaryota > Viridiplantae > Streptophyta > Magnoliopsida > Ericales > Theaceae > Camellia > Camellia lanceoleosa. The sequence continues at coordinate 203,886,093 of CM045763.1, read as the reverse complement.
TTTAACTATCTGATCATTTGTAAGTCTATAGTGAGTATTGCTTTCTGATACTGCTAAACCGAAAAATCTTGTGCAGACTAATAAATTATTTTCTCTTTTTTTCATTTTGTATCCTCTACTCTTTATTCCTATTTTTATCTTTTTATGAAAGATTGAGGTTGGTAATAAGAAATCTGGTGTAAAATAAACTATTCCTCCTTTAGCATTCATATCTAATTCATAGCTACCTAACATACTTTGTCCTACATCATTAAACCTATCATCATAAAGACATACAAAAACTTTGGTTCCTAAATTTTCTCTGGTTAATGCCTTAACTCCTACTACTACTAATCCTAAGTGAGTCATTTTAAGGTGTTCATTTACTGCATATTTATAACTTTCTCTTTCTATTAAATTTAGCTCTACCTTTTCATCTTCTTGAGTTCTGATAATCATCTGCTCAAAGATAGTGTTTAAATAAATATTGTTTTTTATGAATTTTACCTAGCTTATACACATATTTAGCTGGGATTAATTCTAACTTTTCTTTTTAAAATTTTTCAATTTGTTGTTCTACATCTATAAATTCTTCTACTTTAATATCTTCATCATCATTACGCTTTTTGCTACTACTACCCTTAATTAGCTGTTTAAACATTTTTATTTTCTGTAAACTCTACAGGCTGATTTCTTTGGTGGTAATTTAAGCTTTTCAAAATATTTAGCTATATCTTCCTCGTTTATCTGAGATTGGGGTCTGTTGGATCCTTCTACTCATTTTCCTTTTTGAAGTATTGTTTTTTCTAAAGTGGCTAAACAATTTTCTAAACTGTGTATCTGTTCTAATAGATAGTCAAATTTTTCACATAATCTAATTAAGAATAAAATTTCTATATTATTTTGTCTTACTGCTATTTTATCTGATTGACTTACTCCTTGATAAATACTGATTCCTTCTGGATTATTATGAAAATCTTCTGCTTGTTTTAAAATTGTCTAATAATCTCTATTAGCTTTTTTATCACTGCTCATAAACTAAGACCTGACTAATTGTTCTAAAATTTCTAATTTCTGTTTTAAATTATCTTGAATTTGATTAATCTGTTCTATTTGTTTAGCTATTTGATTTGTAACTGAAATTAATGTTTCTATTTCTAACTTAGTGGGAAATTTTTCTAAATTTAAATCTATTCTCTTTTGTAGGATAGAACTACACTGATCTTGGATATAATCTAATTTTTTATCTTGATCTTTAATTAAACTGCGATTATTACGAAGATGTTCTATGGATTAAATAAAAAGATTACTAATTTTATTTATGTCCTTCTTAATATTTTCTGCAAAATTAATCTGATAATCTATGATACTATTTAGCTGAGGATTATTTTCACTATGAATCTGATGTGTAAAACTATTTTCAAAATTACAACGGAAATTATTTTTATTTATGCTAAGACGATGGTTATGGCTGCTGAGTTCTAAATCTAGATACTCTACTTTTTTCATACACAAAATTAACTCCTAATTTAAAATTATTAAAAGTTACTATAATATGAAATTTATAACTAAAATCTCCAAAAATAAAGACTACTCTATTACCATAAGCAAAATGCATAAACTACTTTAAACTGTCCTAAAACCGAACGCTGCTCTGATACCATTTTTTTTTTGGTGTGAGTTAGTGGTTTACCACTATTTGAAAATGAGGCTGAGAATCATCTAATTAATTCTACAGTTATGCTAAAAGGTCTTCTAGCTGTTGTATAGCTAATTTTAAGGCTTCTTGAGTTATAGTTAGCTGTCTATTTATCTGAGAAAATTTTAAACTGTAATTTTCTAGGGATCTACCGGAAGCTAATGATAAAAGAAACTGATTTTTTAAACTATAATTTTCTAGAGATCTGTTAGAAGCTAATGATAAAAGAAAATGATATCTAAATTTTTGATCTTCTAATTCTTGTATTAACTCAGTACTAATTTTAATTTTATTCCTAAGGTCTTCGTCTAAGGGCATATACTAATTTTTTATTTTTTTATTTTTTATTTTTTTTATTTTTTATTTCTAAAGTCTAAATCTAGTGGATCTTTTGAAGGCTAAAGTCTACGTCTACAAATTTTCTGATTTTTGTACTCTTTTTGATATTTTTTTTTTTGAATTTTAATAAGAACATACAAATTTTTGGATTTTTTGAAATTCTTATATAATATTTCCTTAATATTTCTACTCGGGTTGCTCTCATTTTATTCTAAAATTCTTTTCTATGGCAAAAATTCTTTTTAAGCAATGTTTGTTTTCATTACATGTACTCCCACCTTGAAGCTAAGCCTCGTTCAACATAGTATATTTTTATTTTCCATTTTTTACTTTTCCCTTTCTGCCTACAATTCGCCCTCCAACGTCTAACCACGGCTCACACGGGCTCTTCAGCTAAGGTCACTCAGTAACAAAATAGAAAACTGAAGATACTACGAAGGTTCAAAGCATGTAATGTTAATGAGCAAACAAGCATTCCATAAACTTAATTTTTCCCAAAAAGAAAATAAATTTTTAGAATAGAAGAGTTACCCTTTCGAAATATTTAAGGAAAAAGAGAAACTACTCACACTTTATATTAATAAGAAATATACTTACAAAGATTATATTACAGACTCTGAAATTCTGAAAATACACTTAGAGGTTTTTTTTAGAGGGGTTGGAAATTACAAAGCAGAGTGAAGTGGTGTTTTTTTATTTCTCTGTGTTTTTTATTCTGCTTCCTCCGTTGGCAAGCATGCCAATTTATACATCTTTGAAAGGAATAAAAACAAAAGAAGCCTCAAATCCATATCCATGCTACGTCTATGGATTTTTAGATTCAACACCTAGACCTATGATTATAGACCTATGACTTTTAAAACTAAATAAAGACAAAAATATATGCTTACAATTATATGCATATTTGACTATAAACATTTAAATTTTATCAATAAAGTATTAGGATAATGATATCGGGTACTGCTTTGGGCCCCATCGCATATCATTCAATCCTCCTTTTTTGACAAAATTTTGACACAATAATTTATTATAAGATACGTATAAAGATTTTCACAGCTTTTCTTTAATAAAGCTGGGTAAGAGTTATCCATACTTTATTAAAGTAGTGAGTGAAGGAAAATCTTTATCCCTGACAGACTCAAATAAGTACAGACACAAAAATATCTACCAAAATCTTTTTGTTTTTTCTTGGCGTGCATTTTTCTGATATCTGAAGAGAATCTTTATCTTCTATGGATTTTGTCTTTTTCTGCCGGAGAGCCAATTATTGATGGCGACTTGTAGAGTGATGCTTCTTGGCGGGACATTGAAGGTTTTGCAAAAATTGAAAGAGTCTCGTGGGATTTGTTTTTGGAATTTTGATGGAGTCTTCTTCAATTAAAAAAAATTTAATTATCAAATTAAAAAATAAAATAAAATAATTATTACTTAAATTATTAATTGAAATAAATTTACAATATTATTAAAAATAATTAATTAATTTAATAATTTACTAATAAAAAGATTATTTGTTATAAAATTACATGTAATAATTCAGCAAACGAGGGATGTATTTGTAATTTAAAAAAAAAACCAAACACATGGGCTGAACCAAACGGGCAAACTAACCTACAGAGAGTTCACTCGACAGGTTCAGAGACGCATACTCTTCTTCGTAGTTTGCCCGTTTGACGCTTTTCTTCTCTTTCTGTGTCGCTGTTAAACCCTTAGAGGTAAATCTCATAGACTCTTTTCATTTGTTTTTTTTCAATCTCATCTTCCAAAGTTTTCCATGTAAATCTCCCAAATTTTGGGATGCTTTTGGTCGGTTGTTGAAATTAGGGTTTGCAAAAAACCCAAACTAGTGATTCCTTCATTGTTGCAGGAGCAATTTTGTCTCGTTGTTTGTAAATTACTGTTCTTTATACATTTTTGTCAGTGCTGTTAGTTTGATATTGCCATTGAAGTTGGTTCTGTTTACTCTACGGACTCAAATTCAAATTCTTTCCTTGTGAACTTTGTTGGCCACAAAATATTGGTTTATTAACATGTTATTGTGTATGTATCCTTGTGAATTCGTGCCTAACATATGGGACACGATAAGGTTTTGCCTGGATTCCAGTACCATTTGAATCAATATTTGATTATACTGATGAAAGGCTTCCCTGGAATTGTTTCAAGTGAAAAAGGGTGCATCAGGGTTTCAAATACGTGTGTCTATAACTTATTTATTATTGAATTTTGCGTGTCTATTTCAATGTTTTACTTGTTGGTATTTGTTTTCAGATCCCATTGGCAATAAGCGTCGTTTCAGAATCCATCTGAGTTGTTTGATTTAGAGATTGTTCAATGGAGTTTGATGAATATGATTATTTAGAGAAGATGGTGGAAAATACGGACCCTCAGAAATTGAAGGAAGCAGCAAATGGTGGGGAAGAAACACTTAAATCTGAAAAGAAAGAACGGACCCGTAGTTCAAAGCACAAAATTGATGAGAACGATAATGATTTGGATCACCGGGCAAAGCGATCGAAGTCCAGAGGTGAGTCTCGTGACCGTGACCTAGAGAGGGCCTCGTCACGACATCGATCGTCTCCAAGAGATGGAGAAAGGATTGACAGGGACCGACACAGAAGTCGTCGAGAACATAGAGACAAGGACAGGGATAGGGACAGGGAAGAGAGGAATGGAAAGGACAAAGAGCGAGAGCGGGATCGGGAAGAGAGGAATGTAAAGGACAGAACCCGAGAGAGGGATCGGGAAGAGAGGAATGGAAAGGACAGAACCCGAGAGCGAGACCGGGAAGAGAGGAATGGAATGGACAAAGACCGAGAGCGGGACAGAGCCAGAGACAAAGACAAAGGAAAGGACCAGGATCGAGACATAGATAGAGACAAAGAGAGGGACTGTGATAGGGATAAGAGAGAGCATAAACCTGACAATGAAAGGGAGAAGGATAAAGAGCAAGAGCGGTCACGTAGAAGTATAAGCCGTCCAGAAATGCATCAGGATGAGCAAGTCAGAGAGAAGAGTTGGGACGGGGAGTTCAAAGAAAGGGAAAGGGAGAAGGAATTTAGAGAACGGGATCGAGAAAACAGGTAATTTTGCAAACTTCAAATTGAACTATTGACTTATATTGCATGCTGTACGTGTGAAACTAGTATAAAATTTCGTGTTTTTCATATAGATTTTATTCTGGATAAAATTCTCTGGTTAATTAATTAGTTGAATGAGGCACACATTCCATAATTTTATGTTTGGTATGTCACAAATTACGACATGAGTTAGTTGTTGCTTACAAGCTTATTTTTGAGTTTCATAATTAGTTTACAATAGCCCTAGAATAACTATATTAGAAGCAATTTGGGCAAAAGTTTTCTATTGTATGGAATATCTTATGTAATTTGTTCATACGACCTCCTGGAATTATGGTAGGCACCACAGTTGTCAAATTGAGAATTTATCGCAAATCAAAAGCCTAATATTGTAAATCATGAATCAAATCGAGAATCTTTAAGATTCAGCATAAAATGATTTTAAATAATCATATATATGAAATAAATTGACTTTGATTCGTGTTATAAAATAATTCTTAAATAAGGACGTAATTACATTGTCTAATTTGGAGAATGTTGCCTTCGTAGCAAGAGATGTGTATCCAAATTCCACCAACTATAAAATTATTTAAAAATCATATAATATGATCTCTCGACAATAAAAAAATAGGCTTAGAAACCCTTCATAGAATATAATATTAGGATAGAATTAAGTAGAATCCTTTATTTTATAACTTAGAACATTTCAAAAAGTGTGTATGTTTATTGTTTAAAAAAAGAGAAAAAAAAAAAACTGTTGTAGAACCATGGTCCATGTAATATTGAATTATATTTATTTCATTAAAACAACAATAGACAATTCATGGTGCAAGTTTCTTTAACCTTAAACATTCTTAGAAGATGTAATATATATATATAATATTTTTTTGAGGAAAAAAATAAGAAAAAAAGTTAGAATATGTCAAGTCTGACTGGATCTGATTGGATCCTATTAAAACCTTATAATCACCAAAATAATAACAAATCATACATAGCTATTAGTTATTTTCATACTAAACACTCCTAAAAGTTGTGTTATATCATTTTCAATAAAAAAAATAGAAAAAAGAGTTGGATTTGTCAGACACAATAGTTTCAAGAATTGTATGAATCATGAAAAGTGAATTGAATTGTGAATCGTGTGATTTACCATAGATTCTAGCCCAAAATAAATTCACTATAGATTCATATTGATTTGTGAATGAATTGCGAATCATAAGATTCTGATAATAGAGGTAGGCTCTTAGATGGCACAGGACCGCTGAAGATGGATGGGGAGAGCATTGAGGTAGCCTTAGAGTGGAGAGGAAGAATGACTGAGAGAGAGAAGCCTATGAGCTTGCTATAGGTGGAGGCTTCCATTTATAGGAGGTGGGTCATTGGGGTTAGCTTGGCCTCCTCTCCCAAAAGTAACGTGTTTTAAAGTTATGAGGTCCTAGCCCAAAGCATATAATATTATTAAGGTTTGGGATGCGATGCTAAACAATTGGGGATAATATTAAAGTGATTCCCAACTTTAGCCCCCATTCCACAAGGACCTAGTGATCCTGCACAGGGTCATAGATTCCTCGAGCATCCCATGATTGAGACACCAACTTGAGGGGGTTCATAGGCCCTACTCTGGACCTAGATTGGCATGGCAACATGGCGCCCTTCTAATCATAGCTTGCAATGGTTGGGCGAGGCAATGAGGTAGGCCAGCGAGTGGAGTTGAGTGATTCGAGTGGAGCTAGGTGTGCAAAATTGGTTGAGCAAAGCACTAAACCAAGATTAAAATCATGCCTTATCATGTAAAGGAGCGGTTTGAGGCCACTCCCTAGCGATGACGTGGCTCGCCACGTATGAAACTCAAATACATGTACTACACAAATTAATGATTTTATATTGGCAAATGAAAGCATATTGTTAATAACCTTATATACAATGTAAGTTTGTAACTAAATATATGTAAGATATTTATGCATGAATACATATACAAGGTCCATGCAGGCATATTCCAAAACATCCCTGGACCCTGGTCTTCTACTACTATTGTCCTTCTTTATTGGGAACAGTGTGGTTACTTAGGGAGTATATCATCTTACAACATGTACATATCTCATTCACTGTAGCCTTACGTTTGCTACTAGTCTAGTGGTCTATATAATTGGTTCCTACTTGCATGACTATCTCACAGATATGGGATATCCATGTCAGGGAATGTTGTCTGAATGTCTCACCAATATGGGACATCCATGTCGTTGTATGTTGTCTGTGGCATTTTGTTAATAAGCATAATAAGGGAGCAAGAATAACAGGAGTAGTATGCACCAATAACTCAAGGAACAATTTTCTTATGCATTGATAGATTATTGTTCCAACTCCCGGACACTTGATTGTAGTTATACTGGAACATCAAAAGGCATGGGGCTTCCATATAAGTTTTTCTCTAGCAACATAGTTGTGCTACATTTGCCACTACCACCACCCATCAATTTTTTTTCCATGTCCATTGCTAAAATACAAGTTAATTGAAGTTTAACTGGTTTTCAGGTTTAGCAGCCTTATCCTCTCTTTTACTTTCCTATGTGGAAGTAATCATTGGATATTTATCAGTTGAGCTTTTTAATTGAAAATCCATTTGACTTTCTAATAATTGTTTTGGACTTTTTGGTAAGTGTGGCCCCTAACGAGACTTCTAGAATAACTTTTGCAAGTGTACAGATATGTTTGGTTTGGTTTTTAAAATCAATTTTCTGAACTAATACTTTCATATGGTTTTATCTTTTTTTGGGACTGAAATAATTTTTAAAATTTGAAAATATTTTTTTGGTGTTTATTTTTGTCAAACTAGTTTTGATTTTTAAAAAAAAATTCAGGAAAAAAATTTGGAAAATGAACCCAAACAGAGCCGTCTTTGGAATTGTAGATGGATTTGACAATACATGTATGATTCCGTGGAGTAAACTTTTTGGTTTTTGTTTTTGACTAGTATTTTATGGAGTAAAACTTCACTCCTCTTTGTCTGCTTTGACTTCTCCTCTGGGCAGATAACTTGCATTTTTCCTTTGGTGAATTGCTCAATAGAAGTTAAAAAAATTTCTCACTTACCAGTTGACCTAAATTGCTTTGTTTAGTTTGATTGACATGGATCTTCCATTTCTACATGGAAGCACATTTGGTTTAGGAAGATGATATTCACCTTGCCTCATGCTGAAGTTTTTTTTTTTTTTTAGGTGTTTTGGTTAAGATTTCTATTAATGCCACTACCAAATATGCCAGAGCAATTCTCTAGAAAGGATAAAGCAAATTACTGCATAAAAACCCACTTACAAAAAAATAATATTTGCGATGAAACTCTATTACAGAGAATTGTGAACAAAATTACCTGCTGAATGGCACATCACCTTATTTTTTTCATGTCCACACCATATGTTAATTTGTCGGGCGCGTGTGAATAACCTCCTTCATAACATAATGCAGCCAAGTTAGCGTCCCAAGTAACACCAAAATATGTCCTTATAGGAGAATATCTTAATGTGAAATGTATTTTATTGCTAAAATTCAGGTTGAAAACACAATTTGAAAACTATGTTACATGCACTCGGGTATACGTGTCGGGTATATATGTCTTAGGTCCGACTCTTCTAATTCTCATAGTTTGTTTAACAGGTTTTTGCACTATTTTTCAAGTCATTTTCTCACTGGTAGTTTTCAAGCTCTATATAGTAACTTGTACTATTTAAGTCTTAAAATTCTGGATATTGAACGTTAGATTTTTGGGAGACTAGCAGATATGCTAGAGCAATCTTCGGATGGTCATTCTGGCAACTGAGCCAGACTCAGAAACTCTGATCATGGGTTTAAATGTTCTTTCTAGACACTCTGGAATCGTTAGAAGCTTACATTGCAAGATTGGGGGTTTCTATCTTGGAGATCTTAACTCAAGTGGTGATATCATTTTATAATTTTCGTTATCCTCCACCTCTGAACTTAGTTTCTTAATTATACTTATTCTGTTGCAGAAATGCTGGTGAGGGAGTGATGGGCTTTGCTTAACAGAAGCACTTCATCTTCCGATGCTTGTGGAAAATCATTGTTCAGTTGCCAGATTGGCCATAATTCTTTTGCAGGATATGTAATAATATCGTAAATATGTTCTCTGATTGCACGTCATGAAGTTACAGGTTTCTTTGATACAAATAGTTGCCTGCAAGGAAGGTCTTGTTGCAGTGTTCAAGTTGCACCACTTCGATGGTCCTCTTTTATTCTGCAGCGCAAATCTTTTGAGTTGTGCTGCAATTAAGCACAAATCTTTTCAAGAATCTTTTTGGGCTTTTTTTTTTCTTCTTTCACAGCCCAGAATTCATGGCATTTTCGTTCTCCATAGAAATCTTTGTTTGCCTGGTGTAACCTTCTTCCTTCAATAGGTATCTCTGAGAAGAAATTTGTATAGTTTGCCTGATGTCTGACTTTTAAACTAAATGTATTTGATTTCTAACTATTTATCTACATCTCATACTCTAATTGCTATCTGATGCTAGAGTTCTAAAGTTGAATGAATTTGTTTTGATCATCAATTACTTTGGAAAAGGTTGTTTCTTTTGTTAATTTCTTGATTTAATATTAAATCATACATTACAAAGTCAATTTTTATACATCTGTTTGAATTTTTAGTGGTTGCATTTGTGATAGTTTCTTTAGATGATTTTTTTTTTTTTTTAAATTACTGTAGTCCTTTTGCGATCCTTAAATCTTTATCACAATTTTTTTGCTACTCAACACCAATTCTAGCTTGTTCTGAGTATCTTATTGCATTTTGTGATCGTCAATCATGTCAGTGGATGTTTGTCATTTTAGTTTTATTTATATCTGTACAATTTTTAGCCTTTTTATTGCTTGCTGAGAATGTGACTCTTTTATAGAATATTAACTTTTAGCAGGTTCCACACTGATGCACATGTTCTTTCAACTAATAACATCCTCCAACACTGCTTTTTGTTTGACCCCATGATATTGTTTTCTGATGAAGATTAGGTTGTTTGTAGAAGGGGACAAAATCTGTTATTAATTCATTGCTTGATGTTGGATTACATAGTTTACTACTTGGTCCTACTGTCCCTATTTCTTTTAGTTGCTACTTCATTCCCAGGTTGGTTCTCATTAAATTTTAAAATATATATATATATATATATTTGCAACCGTTACATTGGTCCCATCATTTTAATTTGGTGCACGTCACTGCAGGGTGTGTTAGATGGGTTCAGCCACATACTGGAGAAAATTTGCTGCCCTTTTGGGATTGTTCTTTTCTTGCTTTCTCTTCACATTATTGCTTACATTTTTCCTAGTAGCAAGCGTATTTTCCATAGTTATGTGTTCACTCGTTTGACTCACCCTTCATTAACTACAGCGGAATTGTTGTTACTTATAAATTGACCAAGTAACAATAATATTTGAAAATTTGATTCTCTTTCAGGCGATATAAAGAGAAAAAGGAAGAAGTGGCAGAGCCAGAGGTTGATCCTGAACGGGATCAGCGAACTGTTTTTGCTTATCAGGTAAATGGTAATTGAAATGCTACAGAATGGCTTTTGTGGTGTTTTGTTTGGTTTGTTACTTGCACTTTGCTGACATATTTTGTCTACAATTCTGTCAGATATCTTTGAAGGCAGATGAAAGAGATGTGTATGATTTCTTCTCACGGGCTGGCAAGGTTATTGCTTGCCTTTCTTAGTCTTATGCAAGTTATATTTCCTGTTGTTTGAGATGAAGTCTGCTATCAGAGTTATTATTGTTTGTAAATAGTTCCTTGTTCATTTTATATAGCATGCTCTGCCTCTTGAGGTGCAGTAACAGTATGATGGTATGTACCTTTGAAGGAGAATTTGATTGTTTTGTCTCTAGTTTTTCTAATACCTTTGAAATTTGAATTGCCATTCCAGGTGCGAGATGTACGCCTTATAATGGACCGCAATTCAAGACGTTCCAGGGGAGTTGGGTAAATTTCGTTCTTCCTGCCGTGTACCTACCTAAGAATTAGCTTGATTGAATTTTCTTTTACTCTACTATTTGTAATTTTAACCATCAAGTGGAGAATTGTCATCTTGCAAATTCATTCCAAGAGTGGACCTCTACACCTCTTTTTCAAACTAAAGCTGTTTCATTAAAGAAGGAAAATCAAAACCTACATTAATCACATGGGGTCTATATGCTAAGCCAAAAACTAATCATGGGATTTGGCTTTAAAAAAGTTGCAGCTAGGCCAAGCCCAAAGCTTTGCAAGATAGATGATGACCCTTATCATTATTATCACCCTCCACCCATCACCTAATGTGAAAGCCCATTTTATTATTTTATTTTATAACAAGGGTTAGGTATGTACCCAATCTAACCCCTCACAAACACTCATTAATGGGTATTAATTGGGCATTGTTTGTTTGTTTGTTGTTGTTGTTGTTATTATTATTATTATTATTATTATTATATTCTTGTGATTTTGAATTCTGGAGTGTTTACAAAGGATGGGATTTATTTACTTCAATATCCTCAATAATACTTCTCTTTTGAAAGTGGAGGTTGTTCCCATATGTTTATTGATATTTCAGCAATGCCAACTAGACTTGATTGTTGCCTTTGGCTTCATGAAGCTATAATACCAGTATGCTTTGAAGTGACAGTGGGCCATTCTGCTTATTGCTTCTTGTATCCCATGCAAGTTAGTGAATTTAAGGTCATAGTTATATTATTGTCAATAAAAAAAGAGGAAAAAACATGAAAAAATGAAAAATTTATGTGTGGACTGGGCAGTAAATTTGCTAAGATTATGGTTTATCTTCACTTTCTCCAATTTTTATCTTTTTACCCTTATCGGTACAATCCAGATTCTAATGTAGCTTCTTTGCAGGTATATTGAATTTTTTGATTCAATGTCAGTCCCCATGGCAATAGCACTCTCTGGTCAGCTTCTTGTTGGTCAGCCAGTGATGGTTAAACCATCAGAAGCTGAAAAGAATCTGGTTCAGTCTACTACATCTGCAGCAGGTGTAGCAGGTGGGCTTATAGGCCCCTATTCAGGGGGAGCTAGAAGGCTTTATGTTGGCAATCTGCATTTCAACATAAAAGAAGATCAACTTCGTCAGGTAGAAATATTTTCTAGTTGGGGATTTTCTGTTTTTTGTTTAGAAAATAATAATTTGCATTATTTTCTTCATAGAAAAATAGCTGGGGTTATTATTGATGCCTTGTGCAGATCTAGTTTAGGTTATCAAATGTTTTTTGGGTTTGAATTTTTCCGGGCAAGCGGCTGATGGGGTCAGTTTGGGGCACTCTAAACTTAAACCCAGTTCCTCTATTTTATTGTTTCACATTGCTTATGTATCTCATATTCTTGTTATTTGATATTCCTTTTGTATCTTCAATTTATAAGATACACATGAAACAACTATTTGTAAACATGATATGCTTTGATGTCACATCATAGGTTCTCATGAATTTCTTTGTTACTATTGTTATGAACATTTGATGAACTTTTGTATAGAGTTAATAAGGTTTCTGGGAAGCCTGTAGATGCATGCATTTTCTCCTCATAAGATGGTATATAGGTCATTTAGTTTTGTGCTCTTTTGTTTATTTATTTTTTTTTTTTGAGTAACAACAAAATTTTATTAAAACGAGAAAAAGATAGAGGACAAGAAGTCCTCATACAAAGAAAGGAAGAAGAAAAAGCAAAACAACATCACAAAACACGAAACCCGAAGGATGGCAAACAACAGTCCAATCCCTAGAAATCAAAAACAAAGGGACTCCTTTAAAAGGAGGAGATACAAATGCCCAAAATGAGGCCAAATATTCTGCCCTATCCCATAACGCCTCTACGCTTACTTCCTTGCCTTCAAAAATTCAAAGATTTCTCTCCAACCATATAACCCAGAAAATAGCAAAAACAATGCCTATTCACAATGTTTTGGCTTTCTTGGTACTCCCAAACCCATCAAACCGAATAAGAATCATATGCATACACTCTGAGAAAATAATTTGTTTATCTCACCCTGAGAAAATAATTTGTCTTGTGCTCATTGGCCAGGTGTTTGAATCATTTGGTAATGTGGAGCTGGTGCAGTTGCCTACTGACCCGGAGACAGGGAATTCCAAAGGTTTTGGTTTTGTTCAGGTGAAACTTACTGGACCAATTTGCAGGAGTTGTAATTTTGCTGATCAAATGGGAATGTAAAACATCATTTGGATATTAACCTTGGGAAGGAAACTCCAAGGTTGTAATTAAAGCTGACGACTGTGGGGACATCAGAGATGGAATAATTTGCAGTGATGAAAATAGCTTCTAAAATTTGTAGTAGTGACCTGCTAAGATGCTCTGCTAGATTTTCAATTTAGGTTGCAGACTGATAATAAGTTATGTGGTTTTGTTGCAGTTTGCACGTCTTGAAGATGCTAGAGCTGCACAGAGTTTAAATGGACAGCTGGAGATTGCTGGTCAAATAATCAAGGTGACTTCACTTATCTCTCTCTCTCTCTCTCAATTTTTTTTTGAGGTAATTACCTAAAAGTCTTATTTACAAATGTTATGGTAGCTCAGGTCTTATTTTAGATTTTTTAAACCAACTAGCCTTATTTAGTAAAACTGAGAATATTATCAGTTTTTTTCAATTTTTAAAACTAAGAACATTATTAATTTTGCATAGTAATGTTCCATATAATTGTTTCACTAACTGATGAAAAAAAAAAAACAGAGCATGAGATTAAACTTTTTTGCGTTTCTACTTACTGGTTTGATTCAACGATCCAATAAAATTGAGAACATTAGTTTTTTTTAGTTTTAAAACTGAGAATATTATTAGTTTTTCCATTTTTAAAGGTTTGTTCTTTTCTTTTTTTTTCTCTCTTTTCAGTTTTGCACATCAATATTCTATCATTATGCTCCTTCATTGACACAAAATTTTCAGTTTTGCACAAAAAAATAATTTAGTTTTTTCAATATTTTCAAAAAAACACATAGGTTGTGTTTGGTAGAGTTTTGTAAATATGATTTGAGAGTATGAGTTGTATTTTGAGTTTGTAAGTTTTAGAATTATGATTTGAGTGTGAAATTTGTTTGATGAAGAGTTTTGAAAAGTGTTTTGAATTGAGTGGGAAATTTTTGATGTGACATATGATGTTTGATACAAAAACTTACAACTCATAACCAAACATACAACTCAAAATTCTATTAAAACACATAAAAAAAATTTAAAAATTCGAAAAATATTTTTTTTGAATATATAAAAATTAACATATGTAAATTGTAAAAATAAAAAAAAAATTTGAACTATTCTGGTCAACCGGTGGAACGACCGGTTAGGCGAAATTTGAAAAAAAAAATTCCGAAAACAGTGCCTAAGACAGAGTGTTTTGTGCAGAGTTTTGAAAACATCATTTGAGAACGCTAACCAAACATTATATTTGAATTAAGGTGTGGAATCATGATTTGAAATCACAACCAAACAGAGCCATAGTTTTTTTTTTTAGTTTTTTCAATTTGAAAGTTGATATTTTAAAGTTTTGAAAATTAAAATAAATGTCAAATTATCATGTTCCTTTATAGATAATCATAAATGATGAACAATCATTATTTGAAGGGCAATTCTGATTATTAAAATTTTAATGAGACTTCAAGGTTCAAAAAATCTTAGTTAGGACTTAAATGGAGTATAAGTTCATAAATTAGGATTTGTGTGTAAATGTCCCAATTTTTTTTTTTTTTGCCTGTACCTGAGTGTGTGCAGACATTCGGGGTCTGAAGTATCACTCAAACTCAATGGGTGTTAAATAATCAAGGATTGGCTTACGTTCGTTAAGAGCATGTTTTTGAGTCTCCAAACATATTTCATGTATGATATTTGGCTGTACAAACCTCACCATCTCATCCACATCTGCCTTTCCCTAGGAAGAGACTTCACCTTACAACGTTTGTCTTACGTGTTCAACAAGGAACCCCTCTCTTTCCCAATTGTAATTAATGGAGCACCCCAAGTTGCATAGTTCTCTTTCTGACCTTCTACGCTCCCCACTCTTTTGTGAGCTCTTATGTGGCCCACCCAATCTCCTCTCTGCTTCAATAGCTTCAAACACTCATAGCTCTATCTTCAAAACCGTCGCAAGAAACTCCCAAGAATCTTCTAAAATCTTTTATACGCTATTACACTTGAAAACTCAGCCGGATATTTTCTTTGGTTTTACCTTCCCATTAGTCAAAAATTTATCCCACCACAAATCAACCTCTGTCCAGCCACTGTCACTGGTGAGCAGTGCAGTGGGGTATTAACCTCCCCTTGCCATGGCATCCTCCAACATCCCTTCCTATCCCCTCCCTACTAGGTTCATACAAAGGCCATTTACTGCCCTCATCCTGCCCCATCACCTCAAAACCTTGACTGCTAACCTCCTCCTCAGAGCTACTGTTCGAATCTTCTATACCCTCTCTCTGTTTTATCACATCATCTGCTTCCCCAAAGCATGACAACATATTAGCAGCATCACTGTCTGCTCGCCTTTCAGGACCCAGCAACAAACCAGACCCATCCCACCTGAATCTGTTTGAAAATCAAACCTGCACTGTGTTGGCACAGGAACCTCTGCTGGCATGATGCATGTAACACCCCATCCCATATCGGAAGTTTCCATGGGTGATCTTGAACACATAAAGCACCACTAGCTTGCTACTAAGTAACTTGGACTTAAGCTTTTGGGTATTGTTGGTCAACTCACAGGTTACTTGGGCCAGCCAATAGTGGGGCATTACAAAATGGTATCAGAGCCGACCCATGCACACAACCATGTGGGCCACTTATTTTGGGCTGGCCACAAGCTTGTCGTGGTATTATGATTGATTATAGACCCTCGCGAGGATGCAAGGATTTATAAGTGTGGGAGTTTGTAACACCCCGTCCCACATCGGAAGTTTGCATGGGTGATCTTGAACATGTAAAGCACCACTAGCTTGCTACTAAGTAACTTGGACTTAAACTTTTGGGTATTGTTGGTCAACCTACAGTTACTTGGGCCAGCAAATAGTGGGGCATTACAATGCACATCTGAGGAAGACAGCACCAGACCCTTAGCACCATTGTCGAACAAGGAAAGGTCTTTCCTGAACTCTAGACATGATCGCAGCAAGCTTAAAACCTGCTCTGAGAGCGAGATTTGAGCCCCATTCAAAAAAAGTATGCATAAACCTTCACAGTAACTATCTTCACCTCCTATCCTACCCCACTTACTATGACTGACTGAGAGCCTTACTTCGAAGCTCCGTCCTGCGAATCCACTTCTTCCCCTGAACATTCATTCAACAGCAGAGCAAGGTGAGAATCACCCTTCGCCTATTCTAATTATGAAGTAGCGCCATGTCTTCCTTCCCCATCCTGCACTGCCACTATGTTTATCGTCTCCGTGCCCATCTCCCTCTCTGATAACCCAGTAAATCTGTTAGAGGTAGATGGGCCATGATCCTCATCCAAACAGACTTCAAGACCTAATAGGGCTGCAAATGAGTGTCCAATACTTGAAAATTTAAGCTTCTGTTAATGGCCACCAATTTTTTTTGAAGTGGGTTGCCCCACTTACTTTGGCTGGGCCCTAATTTTATGTTGAGGCCTCTGGACTTGTGTTACCAGAAAACACTAATACCCAAGCAAATTACGTATCGGTACACATGTTCTGAAACATGGTACACTTTCATTCCAAAATGGTAAATTTAGTGATCGAAAGCAATCCCATAAGTTTTTTTTTTCTTTTCAATGTATGTCCAACTTTAGGAGGAAAAAAAATCAAATATAATAAACTAAAATCGAAGGTGAGTTAAGTTTTGGCTAGACAAAAACATTAAAAAATGGGTCATAATGCTGATAGAAACATTACATTTTATTGGATGCCTAATAGTTAAAAAAAATCTACTCTAGAAGTACCTTAAATTCCTAAGTATAGTATATACAAGTCTACCCCTATCGTACCACATTTTAGAGTATGTGGTGTACCCTGTTCCCATTCTCATTCCATGTTCCAGAATGATCCACGTTCTAGGTAACATAGCTTTCGACATAACAAGTGACACAAAGCACTGTCACCGACTCTCAGCCCAGTCCACGTGATCCTGTCCCCCATCAGTATGAAGTCCACTTCTAGCTAGTGGCAGCCCATCACCAAGCCAACCTCACCTGCCCCCTAGGTGCAACCTCGCTAAAAACTGGAAAGCATAATTGTACCAAAAACCCTTCTCTGGATTTCTCATTTTGGATAGTCTCTTTTATCTGCTCTCTTTCATTGTGTAGGTGTCAGCTATTACTGATCAAGTTGGAATGCAAGATGTCGGGGTAAATGCTGGTGACTTTGATGATGATGATGAAGGCAGTGGTTTGGTTAGTCCTTTATCTGAAATTTGGATGATCTATGGAAACTCATATTGATTTTTGTTGTTGTAGTCCTTGAACTGTTGTAATCTGTGTAACTCAGTATGCACATGGTTATTTTGTTTTCAACTGGTGAACAATTGTCTGGAAAGCTAAAGCCATGAATGCATGCCATCACATGGTTTCATTTTTTTTCCTGTGCACATTGCTGAGTTGTCATTTAATTCAATTCTCCAAATGTATTTGCACGCATTGAACCACACTTCTGCTTCCTTGTTTACATTTGGAACCTAAGTTATCTTTCCTCTTTGTTAAAAGTTATTCCAGCGCACTATTTAAATATGGAAGCTCTAGATAAGTAGTTTCAATGTTACATGGACATGTTGGATTTTTTTAATTTTTTTTAATTTTTTAGCCCTGGTGTAGAAGGTAGTTTGCTTACCTTTGATGAAATTGATCAAAACTGAGCATCTGTAATAGACTTCCGTAGGCTAGATGAGGTTTGTTGCTAGTGGGTAACTATGATCTTTTGAGTTGACTGGAATTGAATCACTACGTTCAAACCACTTTGTGTCAAAAGAGGTGGCATGGGATAGGCATGAAATACATTAACTAGAGAAGGCTTGGTGATCGAGAAAACTTGTACTTTTTTGAACCGGCAGTCCTGGATCAGAGTCATTCACTTCTTTGCCTGGCTTTGTTTCCTTCTATGTAAAGACACTGGTGCATATATTCCAATCATAATTGATATTTCATGCTACACATGGTTTAATCTTGTTTCTTTTCTATATCCTTTTTCATTATTATTATTTTTTGGTTAAATTTTGTTTGTAATGAGTTTTTGTCAATTTGCATATACTTAGGATTTAGTATACTTATCTTGAGTCCTGGTACTGGTTTTTAAATAATTTTCAGGCTCTAAATGCACGCTCTCGAGCACTCCTTATGCAGAAGTTGGATCGTAGTGGCACTGCTTCAAGGTTTGGGTTTGTCAAATTTCTAATTGTCTCATGAATTGATCTGGTTAATCTTACATCTTCTGTTGTCTGCAGCATTGCTGGTTCACCTAGCACCACTGTTGCTAATAGCCCTGGGTTTGCACTTCCAACAGCATCAATTCTTGGTGCCACACCTGCAGTTCCTCCTCTCATTAGTCCTCTTGTACAGGCTTCTGTTCCTGTTCTTGCAGGATTACCAAGTTCAGGTCTTTCAGTTCCCACTGTTACTGTTCCTTCTTTTGATACAATTGGTGTTCCGAGTGAGTGTTTATTGTTGAAGAACATGTTTGATCCAACGTTAGAGGTTAGTACACAAACTTTATTACAGGTTTTATTTTTCTCGCTTCTGTTGCTGGCTGTACTTTAACCATAATATATTTTGCAGGTGGAGCCAGACTTCGATCTGGATATTAAAGAAGATGTTGGAGATGAATGCTCAAAGTTTGGAACACTAAAACACATATATGTGGACAAGTAAGCATCCGCATGGTTTATTTTCTCATATCCATCTTCTTTACATGTGATGAGAATCTTCTAGGATTTTGAAAATTTGACAATGTGTTGATTAGAAGCCCTTGCATCTCAGTTGGGCAGCCAATTTGGGAAATATGCCAAATTACTCTTTGGCATCATGTTGTCATATTTGGCTAAATTTGGATGCTTGCATATGTGGATTTTGATTTTCCTTTTAACTTTTTTCAGCCTATCAAAAAAGCAAGTTTGGTACACCCTTAATTAGGTGTTGTCAGTTTTTTTGAAGCTTAAAAGTTAGTTGGTCCTACCATGACAGTGTCACTGGTTTTGGTGAGAGAAGAAACAAAAAACACTAGATTTGGTCATATTTGTCCTACTATGACACATTAAATTAGTAAAAACACAAGAAATGGTCATAGTGTCAATGGACCTTAATATAACTTGGTGTTGGTAATGCAAGTTGTTAATACATACATGCATGAAAATAATGCAATAATGCGTCAAAATATATTTGCGTGTCCAATAAAATCAGTAGGAAAATTTTGGTTCTGTTTGGAACCATTTTCAAACGAGTTTTCTACTCCCACATTTGAATATGATGTTTGGATAGAGTTGTGGAATTAATTTTCCACAACTCTGTAGAATACTCTGTTTGAGAGCACGATTTTAAATTTTTTTTTTTGAAATTTGGCCTAACCGGTCGTCCCACCGGTTGACCGAAACAGTGTAATTTTTTTTTTTTGCAATCGATATGTTAATTTTTATATATTCAAAAAAAATATTTTCCGAATTTTAAAATTTTTTTTATGTGCTTTAATGGAATTTTGAGTTGTATGTTTGGTTATGAGTTGTAAGTTTTTATATCAAATATCAAATGCCACATCAAAAATTTCTTACTCAATTCAAAACTTTTTCACCAAACAAATTTTCCACACTCAATTCATAATTCCGAAACTCACAAACTCAAAATACAACTCATACTCTCAAATCATAGTTACAAAGCTCTACCAAACGCAACCTTTATTTTTAAAACATTTCCCAATGATTAGAAAGTTTATGACATATGGTCAATGAGTTTTTTGAGTGATTAATTAGTCTTAGCATTGTCCCTTAAGATTCAGATACTTATTAATATTGATTAATATATTCGAGGCGTTCATACCTAGAAGGCTAGAATAGAAAACCTAAAATACGCTCTTTTTCTCTACTTCCATGAGTTTATTTTTTTATTTTTATTTATTTATTTTTTTTGTGTGAATTATTCATTCTACACTTCTCATGAAGCTTCGAGGTTTAGGGGAAAGAACAATAAACAACATATTGTCAATCCTCACTCCATTTTTATGTTTTTAGGTATATAGTATTGCTAAATTTTAGTAAGAAATATTATGGTCTCGACAAATTTCTTCTGTTATGCAGTAGTTCTGACATGTATTACAGTAAATCATAATGCTATTTAATACTTGTAACTTTTTGTTGGAGAAATTGCTTGTTGATTTAATGTACACAGACTAGAGAAATAAAGTCGTTACATCAGAAGTAACCATACCTAAAGTTCTGTTGTGGTCTTGTCATACCCTCAAATTAACCTTGCTTTGGTTTAAAGCTCTTAAGCCCAATCTTCGAAGTTTTTCATCCTTTGATCCAGCTGACCCCCAGTATAGTTTTCTTATAAACTGTTTTTTGAACATATTAGTCAGTTTTGGGGCTGAATGAAATCACCTGATGCCTCAACCATACTTAACCTTGGCTTGCTCTTTCTTCAATCCATAACAATTTCAACAAGGGGAGGGAAAAATAAGCCCGAATTTGCAGTTCGAATTGGTTCGTGTAGCCTCTTTGACATTAGTAATAATGGTAGCATATCAAAACCTAATTTATTGTAATTTTTGTGACGATGGTAAGGATGCTACTTTGTCCCTTATTTGCACATAAGAACATAATTTGTTTAAATAATTGACTTTCCCAAGATGTGATTTTGGTGTTGTCAATATTTTGACATGACATCTAGAATTTAATTTAACTAATCTTTCATCGAAGATAAATGAGATCAACATGAGATGCTGAACCCCTAAAAGTCCAGAGGAAGCTGAACTATGCTTGTTAAATGAACTACTATTTGAAGAGGAAAATATCCACACCTAAACATGAAAATTGGGTAGAATGACTCTTTTCTTTTTCTGGTGTATGCTTTCTTTGACCAGGTCTGAGAATGTTTATGACGCCTCTAGTCCCAAAATCATATGCAATTTTCTTATAAAGTAAATCCACTATTTCTTCGTACAGAGTTGAACTTCCCTAGATAAAGTATTTTGAGGAAATTAAACTATCTAATTATCTGTCCACAAGGGGCACTGGGTATGCATTAGTGAATTGCAGATATCACATATAACTTGGTTTGTATGAATTTTGCAATGTAAAGCATATGTATACAGGGTTGAAAATTTGATATATGTATGCACGGTTATTATCCATTCACATGTTTAATTACCAAACAGCCGTGGATGTATTGCATTTTAGCATTAAATTCACCACTTTATTTGTCCAACAGGAATAGTGCTGGGTTTGTATATTTGCGATTTGAAAATACACAAGCTGCAATAAATGCACAGCGTGCCCTCCATGGGAGATGGTTTGCTGGGAAGATGATCACAGCTACATTCATGGTAAATTTTATTTATTATATATGAAATTATTTATTTTTATTTTCAAATTTCATGTTAAACGTTTGATCTTTGTTTCCTTTTCCTCATTATTTCTCAAAAACATGTCTAAAATGATGACAGCAACATTCACTATAAATGTTTTATTTTTTATTTCATGGTAAAACATGTGTGAATGAATATCATTGACGGTTATGCAGGTGCCCCAGAACTATGAGGCCAAATTTCCTGACAGCAGATAGGATGGTAGGATAGTGGATGCAATAGGAATCTGAAACAACTGTAGTCCAGCCTATGCCTGCATGCTGATGTGGCGGCTTCGCCACTTTCATCCAGTTTTGGCTGGCTTAGGATGGCTCGTGTACCTGAACCAAAGTAGTCATCCTCCGTTGCAGCAACAGATATGACTGCTGTCGAGGACACGCACAGTTTCCAAAGGTTTTCATAGAATCGTTTGATGCACACATGGATATGGAATATCAAAAAGTACTGATCACTGATCAGGATCAAATTTCATAAACTTACTATTCTGTATGTGAAAATTTGTGGAGTGATTGATTGTTTAATGGTATTAATGGTTGGCAGGTAGAACTTGCTGGTTTTGATAGTTGCAAAGCTCATTATTTCTTCACTCAAATCACTTGCTTGTGTTGTATTTTTCGACAACTTTGACATTTGGATGGAGCATCATTATTCACCATGGAGCTCAAATGGTAATTAGACTTATTTGACAAAAAGGGTGGGGGTTTAAAACACCCTGCATCATATCTTCTGTTCCCATTTCCCTATTCCAAGGGATAAGATATTCAGGTGTTAGTGAGACCAAAAAAAAAAAAATGTCATATTTTCATGGTGTATCTTGATGAGTTAAATTTTGGTCGAGTCAGGTTGCTTTGTGCCATACGCTATTTTTTGTTAGAAAATCACAAGAGTCATTGGCCTTAATTTTACACCAAATTATAATATAATGGTGGAAGGAGCAAAGAAAGGATTAAAATGTGAAAATAATAAGGGGTGAATGTGTTATTTACCCCCCAAAAATTAGCATTAAGGCTTGTTTTGGAAGCATTAAATTGTAATAAAAAAGTCATTATAAAAAAAGTAATTATTCTTTTTATTTTTAAAAATATTTTATTTATTATAAAAAGTGAAAAAATTACTAAAAAAATTAATTTCCAAAATAATCCTAAATTGCCTGCTTTAACCAATGGCAATAAGATATTTAAATTTCAAAAAATAAAAAATAAAAAATAAAAAATTGTAAGGACATGATTGTTAACATTTACATTTGTACTTTTTAAAATATTTATTAAAAATTAAAAGTTATAAATAAAATTTTATTTGATATCTATTTTTATATTAAAAAATTTACAAAATTAATTAAAATTTTATAATCACAAAAAAAAAAAAAAAAAAAATTATTCCTTACTCTTTTGCTAACCATTTCGGTTACCATTTGTTGGTGATAATTATAAATAAAACACCAGAAAATACAAATAATAAAAATTACAATAACTATTGTAAGGGTTGAGGCGCGGGAAATTCTCTCTCTTTAAGGAGATTCAAGCCTTCTGCGGTTAAGCTACACTGGTGCAGCAGAAAAAATTTTGACTCGTCCCCCCATGATACAACAGCATGACTAAGTCGTATGGTTCACCAATACTGCACAATTGGTTGAACCCAAAGTTTTATCACATACACCATTTTTTATTTGCCTAATAATTTCACACAAAACATAATAAAGTAACAAACACTTCTTCTCTCTACCAAGATAAGAAGTTAGATGAATTTATAGAAGATGAAACTTGGTAGGCAAGTGTCTTAGAGGAGAAGAAACTTAGTGGATAAGTTTCTTGGAGGAGGAGAAGACTTGACTTGGAGGATTCTTGGAAGTTGCTTGGAGAATCCTTAGAAGTTGCTTGGAGGATAAGTATAAGAGAGGAAGCTTGGTGAGAAAGTTTCTTGAAGGAGACTTAGAGGCAAAGAAAAAGACTTGACTTAGGCAAAGACTTGGAGAGAAAAAAAAAAAAAAAACTTGGAAGGAAAGAAAAGAAAATCAAACCTATAACATATTATAATATTAAAATATCTGCTAACATTCTCCCACCTATTTTAATATTATAGGTAACAAAAACTGAGATTATTAGGCAAATAAGGATATTATGCATCATGGTAAGTGTGCTCTGCATTGAACCTCCATTAGTGAAACAATAATATCTATTCCAGAGCCAATAGTATGCTCATTATTGAACTATGACTACTTAAGGGAAATAAATAATTATTGCACACACATAATATTCCAGGTGTTCACATAAGTTTTAAAAGCCAGCACATTACGGTCTTGTGCGATCCCAAGATTCATGAGTGCGTTTAAGAATTAGCCCAAATCTCATAGGTAGCGGCCCCACTACCACACTTACATAGGTGAATGCTGTCAAGGGTGATTCTGTAACTATGACACTTCACTCAATAAGAACTATAGAAATTTATTAAGAGTTTTTTTTTTTAATAACTCAACCTCTACAACATTACAAGATAAATGTACTTACATCATAGGGATGGGTAAAAAGTAATTTAGTACATTTCTCACGGCCATCATATGATCGTTTTTCTCATTGAACCCAGTTATAGGATCTCTAATTCCCGGGTTGAGTATCCTCAAACATGGCTCATGCTATATTCAATGGGCTTTAATCCCATCCACCTCAATGTATTCCAGACTCTATCTCTTGCTAAGGCTTTAGTTAATGGATCTACAAGATTATCACCAGATTTAATATAATCTACATTTATGATGCCATTATTCATATAAGATCTCACAATACTGTGTTTTTTTCTGATAGGTTTGGATTTATCGTTATAATAACGATTATTGACTCGACCAATTGTTGCGGTGCTATCACAATGAATCAATATATGTGGAATCGGTTTTTCCCAACAAGAGATTTCATTTAATAAATCTCTTAAACCAATTTGCTTCTTCATTAGCTATAGCTAAAGCAATAAGCTCAGTCTCCATTGTTGAATTAACAATAATGGTTTGTTTTTTTGATTTCCAACTTATAGCACCATCTCTCAATGTAAATAAGTAACTAGTGGTTGATAATGAATCACCTGACAAGGTATTCCAATCGACATCTCTGTAACCTTCAAGTATTGCAGGATACTTATTATAAAACAAGCCATATTT
Source organism: Camellia lanceoleosa (assembly GCA_025200525.1). Taxonomy (NCBI): domain Eukaryota; kingdom Viridiplantae; phylum Streptophyta; class Magnoliopsida; order Ericales; family Theaceae; genus Camellia; species Camellia lanceoleosa. Next base: position 203,861,297 of record CM045763.1, on the reverse strand, counting down.
TATGGTACCAGATAAATATTTCATAATACGCTCAATGGTTAGCCAGTGATCACTGCCAGGCTTGCTAGTAAACCTGCTAAGTACTCCAATTGCATAGGCAATGTCAAGTCTAGTGTAGTCAGTCGCATAATGCAAGCTACCAATCATAGTAGCATATTTCTTTGATTAATTGTATCCTCATAATTTTCAATAGGAAATAAATGCATATGAAGATCAAAAGGAGTAAGAACATGCTTGCACTTATAAAAATTATATTTTCTCAAAATTTTCTCAACATAATGCGACTGATCAAGAAATATACCATCACAAGTTTTGGTAATTTTCATTTCCCAAAATATAATTAGCCTCACCAAGATCTTTCATATCAAAATGACTACTAAGCATATTTTTAATTTCCACGATGATATGCAAATTAGAGCCAAATATAAGTAAATCATCCATATAGAGGCTAATAATGACATGTGAATTCTCTTCAGATTTATAGTAGATGCATTTATTACATTCATTCGTTTTATAGCCCTTCTCAATCATGCAGGAATCAAATTTCTTATGCCACTGTTTAGGGGCCTGTTTTAAGCCATATAGGGATTTAAGTAGCTTGCACACTTTGCTTTCTTAACCAGGTTCCACAAAACCCTCAAGTTGATCCATATAAATTTCTTCACCCAGGTCTCCATTTAAAAAGGCTGTTTTAACATCAATTTGATAAATTTTTAGATCATGAATTGTAGCCACTGTAATTAATAATCTAATGGATGTAACTCTAGTAACCGGAGAACATATATCAAAAAAGTCAAGATCTACTTGTTGTTTAAAACCTTATGCAACAAGCCTTGCTTTATATTTATTAATAGTTCTATCCGGTTTAAGTTTTTTTCTCAAAACCCATTTACAACCAATAGTTTTACAACCTGGTGGTAAATCTACTAATATCCAAGTTTTATTGGATGATAATGATTCCATCTCATCATTTACAGCCTCGTTTCAAAAAACAGAGTTAGAAGATGCCAAAACTTCTTGTAAAGTTAATGGAGTTTCATCCACATTAAAAACATGATAATTAGCACCAAAATATTTTTCTAATCTGGCTCTTTTACTCCTAGGTTTAAAAACTACAGTATCTTGGTTTTGTAAAAGTGGAGTAAAGGAACCGGTTTCATTTTCTTAATAATTTTGACCCTTACCATTTTTAGATTTAAAAGAAAATTTTTCTTCATGAAAAATTACATCAACTGATTCAAAAATTATTTTGTTTTCAATATCAAAAAATCTATAGGCTGTACTATTTGTTTCATATCCAAGAAAAGCACAAGTGATAGCTTTCACATCTAATTTAGGTCTTTTAGGGTCCACAAGTCTATCAAAAGTTTGACAACCACAAACCCTCAAATATCTCAAATTTGGCTTATGCCCTTTCCACAACTCAAAAGGTGTAACTTTTGTTTTTTTATGTGACACTTTATTCATAATATAACATGCAGTTAAAGTTGCTTCTCCCTATAAATTTAAAGGATCACCTGCTTCAATTAGTATAACATTTGTTAAATCAGTTAAAGTTCTATTTTTCCTTTCTGTTACACCATTAGATGTAGGTGAATATGGTGGAGTAGTTTCATGGATTATTCCCAAAGATTGAGCAAACAAGTTGAATCTAAAAGATTCATACCCCCGACCGCTATCATTTCTGTATCTTTTAATCTTTTTACTGAATTGATTTTCAACTTCAAGAAGGAATTCTTTAAATTTTTCAAAAGCATCACTTTTATTTTTCAACAAGTATACATACGTGTATTTTGAAAAATCATCAATAAAAGTGATAAAATATCTATTTCCACCACGTGTTAAAATTTATTCAAATTCATATAAATCAGTGTGAATTAATTCTAACAATTCAGTATTTCTTACCACACTTTTATAAGGCTTTTTAGTTATTTTTGTTTGATTGCAAACTTCACATTTCTCAAACTTATTTCTTAGTCTGGGAATTAATCCTAAACTACTCATAACTCCCATATATCGACTATTAATATGACACAGACGAGCATGCCAAAAATTCATAGAAGACGGCATGTAAATAGAAACATGTGCTTTCTTATTCTCAACATTTAATTTAAACATTTCATCACAAACATACCCTTTTCCCATAAATATGCCTTTTTTAGTGATTACATATTGGTCAGATTCAATAGTCTGCTTGAAACTAGCTTTGTTGAGCAAATAACTCGATATCAAATTTTTCCTCATGGATGGTGTATACAATACATCTTTTAAAATAAGCACACGTCCAGAGGTAAATTTTAGCTCAACTTCTCCACACCCAAGCACCTTGGTCAAACTAGAGTCACCAAGCATAACAGTCATTTCCTCATTAAAAGGAGTAAAATCTTTGAACCAATCTTTATCATAGCAGACATGCCTATTGGCATCAGAGTCTGCCCACCACCCTTCCACAGATTGAAACAGATTGAACCATGTAAAATATCTGTTATCATAGCCACAAATGGTTCCTCGGTAACATTAGCTTGTGGTCGAGACTGTTGTTTCCGAAATTTGCAAGTTTGAGCAATATGCCCACTTTTGCCACACACAAAACATGTCACATTTGTCAGATCTTGTGAAGAGGGTTCTTGGTTCCATTTCTTTTGCCTCAGGTAATTTTTATTTTGTGGCCTTCCAGTATTTTTTCAGATTTTCTTAACTGGCTTCAAGTGACTATTTTTATGAAATCGACTTTTAGTTAAAGTATTTCCAGAAGTTAAATTTACCTTTGTAGTGGAATGCTCTTGTGTCATAAGCGCATCTTGTCCTTGTGCTTCCTCCTCCACCTGAATCCGTGTGATTAGAGTTTCCAAGGACGCCTCTTTTTGCTTGTGACGCATTGATTTCTAGAACTCCCTCAAAGATGATGGTAGTTTGTCAATAATACTTGCTACAACAAGATTGTCTCCAATTTTGATGCCTTCGGATCTAACTTTAGCTACTAGCATTTGAAAATCTTGAACTTGCTCCACCACTGATTTTCCATCTATCATTTGATAGCGGAAAAAAAGGTTTGCAACATATTTTTTAGTGCTTGCCTCTTCAGTGTCATATTTATTCTGTAAGGCTTTCCAAATTTTCTTGGCAGTGGTGTAAGTAGTATCATAATAATCATAAAATTGATCTGAAAGACAATTCAAAAGATAATATCGACATTTATACTCATCTGTGTTGTATTTCTCAATTTTTTCAAGATGAGCAACATATTCCTCGTCGATCATCTCTTCAGTGGAGACTTTGTTCGGATTTTTCTCGGTCAGGATATAAGCCATCTTGAGGAGACTGAGGTAGAAAAGCACCTTGCTTTTCTATTTCTTGAAATGGGCTTCCTTGAACCGGAAGAGCTTGTTGAGATCGCCGGTATTCTCGTTGGGCTTCTCCAGTATTGGTTCCATGAATTTTTGCTATTTGAATCTCCTTAGAATTGTTGGTTATAATTACAAATAAAATACCAGAAAATACAAATAATAAAAATTACAATAATTATTGTAAGGGCTGAGGCGCGGAAAATTCGCTCTCTTTAAGAAGATTCAAGCCCTCTGCGGTTAGGCATAGCCTCACATTGGTGTAGCAGAAAAAATCTTGACTTGTCCCTCCCAGGATACAATAGCCTAACTAAGTTGTATGGTTGACCAATACTGCACAATTGGTTGAACCCAAAGTTTTATCACATACACCCTTTTTTATTTGCCTTAATAATCTCACACAAAACATAATAAAGCAACAAACACTTCTTCTCTCTACCAAGATAAGAAGTTAGATGAATTTATATAAGATGAAACTTGATAGGCAAGTGTCTTGGAGGAGAAGAAACTTAGTGGATAAGTTTCTTGAAGGAGAAGAAGAAGACTTGACTTGGAGGATTCTTGAAAGTTGCTTGGAGGATCCTTAGAAGTTGCTTGGAGGATAAGTATAGGAGAGAAAGCTTGGTGAGAAAGTTCCTTGGAGGAGACTTGGAGGCAAAGAAAAAGACTTGACTTAGGCAAAGACTTGGAGAGAAAGAAAAAGAAAACTTGGAGTGAAAGAAAAAAAAATCAAACCTATAACATATTATAATATTAAAATATCTGCTAACACCATTCACTCATCGCTATCATTGGCCACGGTCTACGGTCACTGCATCTACCCATCTCTACTTTGATCACGTTTAATAGTTATTTCTTTTGACAAGACCTGGTTTGAGAATTTAAAAAAAAAATAAAAAAATCAAAAAGTTACTAAAAAAGTTAAAAAGTTATTACTATTTATCAAAAAAAATATAAAAAAATTAATATACATAATATTAAAATACAAATCAACTTCACTACATTCTAGGTACTGACGTGAAAGTAAAGGCAGTGAAAGGAAAAAAAAAATTACATGTGTATATTCACTAAGTTGGACCCGTAGGGGCCCACCATGGGTCCCGTTTTGATAATCCGAACCGTTCAATTTGTAAAACTCGTCTAGGATTATATGTCTGTAAAAAATCACGTCTATCGAATATCACTAACTATATGATCAAATCAATTTTGTATAAAAAATGGATAGTGTTATAGTTAATAGTTGACAAAAAAAACTAACATGATCAGATAGCTATCGATATCTAATCAACGTGATTTTTTACAAACATATAGTACTCGACGAGTTCTACGCATTGACGGTTCCGATTAGAAAAACGGGACTCGTGGTGGGCCCTACGGGCCGAACAACACCGTCTAATTAAAGCCCAAAAAGGAGGCAATATTTTCCCATCTCCTACCTAGCCGGCTACACTACCCAACCTGTACGGCCTACTTCATTAACTTCTTTTATACACTTATTTATATAATTTTTTAATATACTTTTTTTCATAAAAAGTCAAAAAGTTAACTCAAACATCTATATTTTTTTTCTTAACTTTTTAGTCAAAAAAGAAAAAAAGTACACTTATTTAAGATATCCAAAACAACCTACTATCGATTTCCACCTCTCACTCAGAATGGGCCAATTTAAAAATATCATTAAAAGTCAAAATTTTTTTAATCTAATTTGTGTCACACCGCCTTTCTATTTCATATATATATATATACTTTTTAAAAAGTCTAAAAAAATAAAAATAAAAAAATAAATAAAAAACCAACTTTAACTTGTCAAAACAACCCAATAATTCCCTCCAGCTACCCACTCTCTTAAAAAATCATCTTCGATTACCCATTCCTATGGCCGGCCAGGCCACCCCTTTTACCTATTTAATTTTTTTTTAAGTATGTGTGCTTATATTTTTTCGTTTTCATAAAAAATAAATATAATTAATGTTTCTATTTTTGTAAATGGAACTTTAAAAAATAGAAAAGATATAAAAAAACTATTACAAATTTATAAATTTTTTTTTGTAATTTTAAATATTAATATTTATAAAACTTATCAGTTATATATAATTATTTTTAAAATTTACACTGGGGCTAAAATTTTTCCAAAAAAATAAAAATAAAAATAAAAACAAAAACAAAAACAAAAACAGTGATTGGTCTATGGCTAATCATATGAATATTCTAAAATTTCAATTTTTGACTTGCAGTGAAAGAAAGGGAGTGAGTGAAACCCTTTTTATATTCTCCATCGCCGATCTCTCTGCAGATCACAACACTAGTTCAATTGCTTCTTCTCGGACAATCTCAGGTACGTTGATCTCAAATTTGCATTCATTTTCAAGTATATATATATATATATTAGTCATATATGTTTTTTCCCCTGAAAACCTCGCAAGTTTCATCGTTTATTTGGGTATAATTTTTGTGGGTTTTGTAGATTTTCAGCAAGGATGACTCAAGATGTGGAGATGAAAGAGCAAGCAGCTCCTTCTAATTCTGTTTCGTCAACTGGTCCTTCTACTTTGCAGCGTAAGTAACTATATATGATTTTACATGAGAACACGTACATATAAAAATTCAAGAATTTTGATATATGGGTATTGGGTTTTTGTCAGAATTGAAGGAGATTGCATCGTTAATTGAGACTGGTGCTTATGCCCGGGAGGTTCGTCGGATTGTGCGTGCGATTCGCCTAACCATTGCATTGAGGCAGAAGCTGAAAGCTTCTGTGCTCTCTGCATTCTTGAATTTTGTCCTTGTGCCAGGATCTGAGGTGCACAGTCGGTTATCGTCTTATCTCCCCAAGGTAGTCTATTGACTGGTGTGAATTTGGCTTCTTTGGACTCTCTCATGCTCTTGTGATTGGTTTTTGTGTTCTATTTTATATGCTGTTTTCAGAATTTATGTTGGTTGACTTATACAACTCTGTTTTGACACATTGGAGTTGGATTAGTTTGCTTGGAGGACTAGAACAGTTGGGGATCAAGTTGTTTGAGTTTGCTTATTTTTCATGAATTAGGCACTTTTTGTGTGAAACTTAAAACCATTTTAGGAAATGAGTTAGAATCAATGGTTTATTGATGTTGAAGCATAAAAAAAGGAGTGAATATTGTACCTTGAGGTTCTCTTAGAAGAAGTTTTGGTGTCTACCTGGCTTATTTACAAGAGAATCCATACATTTGTTTTGTACAGTAATTGTGATACAGTCAAGTTGATGCAAGATCGACAGATTGGTTGTTGATATTAAACCCCATTAGGAATCTTTTTCTAATTATTTTGCTCTCTTTTATTTTTTTCAAATATCTTTAGGGATATAGTGGTGAAAGTTTGGGTTTAATTTGTTGCCATATTAGGTAGGGTATGGAAATTATTTGTTATTAGGGTGTGTAAGGTCTATAAAATAGCCTTTGGGGGAAAAATGAATTCAGCATTGGAGAAGAAATAAAAAATGAAATATTTGGAGGAGTTTTATAATTTGCTCTCTCTCTCTCTCGTGGATGAGAGGCTTGGAAGATGCAACTTGCCCCGCTTATCATGTCTACTCTAGAAAGCACGGATACGGATATGAGGTACATATACAATACAATATGGATACGACGATACGACAAAACCTAAAAAAGTAGGATACGGGTACGGTTAGGATACGTTTGTAAAAAATAAAAAATAAATAAATTATTAGCAGTGAGTTACACATAAGCTCAAGAATGTTGAGAAACCACAGTAATTTTATAATGCAAAATACTAATCCTTAAGAATTAGATATCAATTTAAGCCAGTAGCTAGTTTAATTTTTAAATTTTCAATAGATCTTGCAAATATTTCATTTCAATATCAAGTCTAATATGTTGATATTATAATATCAAAACAATCCACAACTTGACCCTATGTTTTTTCCTTTTGCACTAGTCAAAAATATTCTATGCAAGTTTATTTGCTTATTTATTTATTGATATTTAATTTTACTATTGTAATATTATCTGATTAATCCTTATTTCTATGTCGTTATAGGGGACATGCATGATATAATGAAGATATGTTAATTTGATGAATTCTATTACTTTAGCTTACTATGTTATTTTTATAAAAAAACTAAGTAAAGTATTGTAAAAATATTCTATTTATCTTTACAATTATATTATATTATGATGTTATGCAAGAAATGATACAATTCTAATTTCGTAAAAGGAGTAATACATGACTTGGAGCATTTGATACTTCAAAATTAATTAAGAAGTATCCGATAATATGTGACTTGAAGCATCTGATACTTTAAAACTAAGTATCCGATACTTCAAAATTAATTAAGAAGTATCCAATACTTTTAATAAGCATTTGATACGTATCCGTAAGTATCCAAGGAGTATCGGTATCCGATATGGATACGATACGGATACGTCTCCCTATTTGAAGTATCTTTGCTTCATAGTGTCTGCTTTGTTCTTTCTATCTCATCTTTATCTCTATCATCCACTATATATGAAAAAAAAAGACTATTTATTTCACTAATAATATGTATCTTAGTGTCATTTTTTTGGGTACATCGGATGCCATAGCCTAAGGGAGGGGGGAATCTTTCTTGTGGCAAGACTTGAGCTCTTGAACTCCTGGTGAGATGCAGGGGATCTGAGCTTTAGTATTTTGACCTATTTAGCTGTTTGATTATTCCCATTGATGTTCGGAATTTTTGTCCAAGCTTATTAAAGTGTTAGCTCCTAGAGTTATAGAAATGGTCGTGTAACAGTTAGATATGCCAAATTCAGCTCAAGGCAGCAGAACCTTATATTGGTTGTCGGCTGTATTCCTTTCTACAGTTCTTCAAAGAGTGGTCCTGTTAATGCCGGTATATTGTAAGAATATTGGAAAAGCTGGGAAATTATGTTTTATAAATGGTCATTACTTATTTCTAATAAGATGTTAATGGGGTTAGTGATTACTAATGTTTTTATATGTTTCCCACTCTAGTTAACAGATTTTGAAATTTGATCTGAAGCCATTAAGGAAGGTGACAACTTTATACAAATTCAGAAAATGGATCTAAACATTGTGACTGGATAAATCACTTCCTAAGAGTAGCAGCTAACCATGTTTATTTTCTTTGTTGTCTCTGTCAGTTGACATATCTTGCCAATATCTGTGTATATTATTACTGAATATCAGATTTATTTACCCCAAAAAAAAAAAAAAAAATCATTACCGAATATCAGATTTGAATATTTACGTGTTTATTATTGATCCTAGTTTTACAAGTTTAGATATTGTCTGTAGGAGGATGAACATGACATGGAAGTTGATACTGCAACATCTGCAACTCAAGCTCCTGTGAAGCACTCCTTGCCTGAACTTGAGATTTATTGCTACTTGCTTGTGCTAATATTTTTAATTGATCAGAAGCGATGCAATGAGGTACAAGAACGATATATGTCCACGTCAAGTGCTGTCTTATTCTTTACTCGATTGATAATGTTTGTTCAATCACATTATTGCTTACTACTGCTGCTCTCCAGGCTAAAGCGTGTTCCTCAGCAAGTATTGCCCGTTTGAAAAACTTGAATAGGCGAACCATTGATGTTCTGGCTGCGAGACTCTACTTCTATTACTCTCTCAGTTATGAGCTCACTGGTGATCTTGCTGAAATTCGGGGGTGAGTACTCTCCATTAATATCAATTCCTTACTTTTGTTTGAAATCATCTATATGTCCTTGCATCTGAGAGTAATGCACAGGTACATATTTTAACAAAAGAAATAGGAAGAAGGAACAAGATTAGAGAGGAATAATTTATCATGATGTACATTTTCTATGCAACTTTGTCTAATCTACGTCTCTGTATTGACAGTAATCTCCTTGCTTTGCATCGAATGGCTACATTGCGCCATGATGAGTTGGGTCAGGTTTGTTTTCGACTGAATCAGAAATTAGTTGATGGCATGATAGTGGTCTCTTATTTTTGATATAATGTTGTTATGCAGGAAACACTTCTCAACCTGCTACTTCGAAATTACCTTCATTTCAACTTGTATGATCAGGCAGAGAAGCTGAGGTCCAAGGCACCTCGTTTTGAAGCTCATTCAAATCAGCAGGCAACTCCTATTTTCATTTAAAACCCAGCTTGAAAAAATCTACTTTTTTGATCTTATTGCTGAAAAAGGCAAATAAGCTGCATACTAACCAAACGCACTATCTTTTTTAAGCGCAACTGTGTAAGTATGTGATTTCAAATTTTATGTTAAATAAGCTGCAAATAAGTGGAAACAAATGGGGCCACCTTGAGGATCAAAGAGGATAATAGTAAAAATTTTACAAAATTGAAAGCCTATGCTTATGTGCAGCAAACATTCTGAAAAAATAAAATTATGAATTTTGACTATATATGAGATTTTTATGAATTTAAGTAAGGGAATCAAGAAAGATAAAAATTGCATAGTTTAAAAAAACAAATGTCAAAGTTAGTTAATAAAAAGTGGTGAACTTGCAGACTCCTTGAAAGTGCGCTACTGGCTCAGGGTCTCTGTGCTAGTTGGTAACTGGATCCTTGTCCACTATGCTAGTCTTTCGTAGTAAGAATGGTGAATCTGTTATTTGGCTTTCCTCCTTTTATCAACTGTGATTCTTGATGAAATCATTGTTGTTCTGTTTTCTACATTTCCAAAGCATTTCAAATCATCAATCCAATATGCTTTTTACCAATTTATATATGAACTCTGAGCTCGATTTTTGGAAAAATCTTGAATAAAGGTGGTTTAAATAGTCTAACTGCTCTGTGTAAGAGATTGAGGCTGAGTGTGACTATGGTTCCCTTGATTGGTATTCTTTTCCATGTGGTTCTGGTCATAATTTATCACTCTGGTAATTCCAAGGCCTTGTCACCGCAAATCAAAATGTTTTTCACTCTCCAATCTCCTTGTCTGATGCTAACTATTTTCTCTTTCAGTTCTGCCGGTATCTCTTTTATCTAGGAAAGATCAGGACAATACAGTTGGAATATACAGATGCAAAAGAGTCACTTCTGCAAGCTGCTCGCAAAGCCCCCGTTGCAGCTCTTGGTTTTCGGGTGCAATGCAATAAATGGGCTGTGATAGTCCGCCTTTTGCTTGGAGAAATACCTGAGAGGACAGTGTTTATGCAGAAGGGCATGGAGCAGGCTTTGAGGCCATACTTCGAGCTTACAAATGTAAGTATCGATTTATCAAAAAAATAAATTATTCTCCTTGACCGCAAGTTCTCCTAGGAACCGGGATTGGAAAGATTCAGCTTGCACTGTTTGATTTTAATAAGGATAAATTACACTGACCTCCCTTAAAGTTTAGAGAAAATACAACAAGCTCCATAGTTTTGACATAATTACATTAGGGTCCCCTTTAAGGTTTTAATTCACATAACATTTGACCACTTTTTCATCTATAATTCGTTAGCCATATGGATGGAAAAATGATGTAATCTCTTTTGCACTGAAATGTATGTTTTTCTTTGTCTGTCCTTTGTTTTTACGCACCATCTGCATTTGTTTTGGTCCCTTTAGCATTACTAAAAGGGAGGTTAGTGTAATTATGTCAAAACTGTAGGGCCTTTTGTATTTTTTTTTCCAAATTTTAAGGGTAAATTACACTGACCTCCCTTAGCTGGTCTATTATATCCACACACACACACACACAACAGCAACAACAATTCTTAAACCACAAACTGGTGGTTGATCTCATTAGATCTGAATAATGGCTTCTTAGGATGAAGTCACTTGCTAATTCCAAAGATTTTGCCGCTGATTAGCTTGATGTGTGAGATTTTCAGGCTGTTCGAATTGGAGATTTGGAGCTGTTTAAATCCATTGCTGACAAGTTCTCCAGTACTTTCAGTTCGGACCGGACCCACAATTTAATTGTTAGGTTGCGTCATAACGTTATAAGGACTGGGTTACGCAACATCAGTATCTCTTATTCCCGAATATCGTTAGTTGATGTAGCCAAAAAACTCAGATTGGACTCCCCAAATCCTGTTGCTGATGCTGAGAGCATTGTATCCAAGGCAATCCGGGATGGTGCAATTGATGCCACACTAGATCACGCAAATGGGTGGATGGTATCGAGAGAGACTGGGGACATTTACTCTACAAATGAGCCTCAAATTGCATTCAACTCGAGGATTGCTTTTTGTCTCAATATGCATAACGAAGCAGTGCGTGCGCTTCGGTTCCCTCCGAATTCCCACAAAGAAAAAGAAAGTGCTGAGAAGAGGAGAGAGAGGCAACAACAGGAACAAGAGCTCGCAAAGCATATTGCTGAGGAGGATGATGATGAGTTTTGATGGGCTGATGTTCTTATCTGGTTGCACTTCGCAACGCTTTCAGTGGCGCAGCAGCTTCCCTTCATATTCCCCGGGGAGGATGCTTTGATTTATCTTGGACCAAATGACTATCATCTACTGCAGCTTCTGCTTTCGGTTTTGAATTATGCGACTGCCTCCTGTTTTGGTGTTTAAAATAACTGTGTCATTGTTTTGGATGATCTTCTGGGGTTCGTGTGCTAACCCCATGTTTCGATTTTTCTTTCCCCTGGGAATTTCATGTTTAGACTCATTAAGCTGTCATTTGATGACACAATGTAGGTGCTCCATTCTCTCATTAGTTTTCTTGGACACTGACATATACTTGCTTCTGAATTGGATAGTTCAGAGTTTTATTGAAGTTGATGAATGTGTTTTTCATGGTTATTTGTGGTATATGATGTTTAGGTAGTATGGACATAGCTCTTTTCTTTCTGTATTTGCCACTCCATAGTACAAGCTTTGTAAATTCATTGGTATGCTCTCCTGAATGAAGCTTGTCTTTTTAAAAAGCAAAGTTTGTTTTGGGCAGTAATCATCCAGTGCTTTTCAAACGGGTGTTTGTGGTCCTAACTTCATTTTTTTTCTAATTATTAACTCAATTTTCAGGGATTGATGTGAGGATTTCAAATTTTCAATGTGGGTAAGTAGTTGTTGTTGTTGTTGTTGTTTTTTTTTTTTAAAAAGATAATGTGTATATATATATATATATATTTATGGATGATTCAAAATATAGTTTATATCCCACTTACTCTTTAGAGTTATGACGAAGAGGAGTTGTGAAGTGGCAAAAACAGGTGAATTCGTAGCAGGTGGTAGGTGATGTAGATAGGAAACTAATCCGTGAATTTGGTTTTAATTTTTTGGATTTAATTTTTTAAAAATTGAGTATTTTTTTTTTATTTTATTTTTAGTAAATATTTTTAAAATTTTAAGTATTTTGTTTATTTTTTTATATGCACATTACTTAGATGTATTTAAAAAATAAATATTTATATAAAAATATTTTAAAAAATCAATAAATATGCAAGAATACGAAAAATATATTGAATTCTTATATATTTTTTTTATATTTTAAATATTTAGTGAATTTTTTAAAGATTTTTTTTACAAATATTATATTTTATGTTAGGTGTATGTAAAAATTAAAAAAATTGCTTAGAATATTAAAAAAATTCAACAAAAATAAAAAAATATAGTAAATTAAATTTTTTAATTTTTTGAAAAGTAAGTTCTGAAAATTCAAACCAATGAAAGTGGCAAATATGGTTGAATTAGCCACATGTAGCCACGTGGCAGTTGGTAATATGATATAAATTTAGCATTATAGAAAACTTGTAATTTGAAATCTAAATAAAATCCCTAAATTGATTTTTTTTATTTAAATTAAAATCCCACTAATTATTCCAAGATAACAATGGATTAAAACAGCTATTTTTTTTAAAATTTTTTTTCCGTATTAATTACTTAAACATAGTATATTGAATAATGCTATATGTATCAATTAATATACTAACAGATTATGTGACATAATTTTATAAGTTTTGGATATGAATAATACTATATGGGTGCGTTTATTTGGACGGACTGGATAAGGGGGGATTGTAATTCATCAGACTATTAGTTCTAGGACACATTATCCTAAGACTATTTGGTTGGACTAAATTTGTTTCCTATGTTTGTTTAGTCATGGGATTAGATGTCTGGATTGGACTATTTTTAGTTATCTAATGTTTGTTTAGAATATTATGGAGAAGGATAAATGCTCAAATGACTATTTTATCCTTTTCAATTATTTACTAAGTAATAGCAATATTAAACATAGCTTTAATATTTTAATTATTTTTAGATAGATTAAATAAAAATTTGTGTTATTTTATTTTTTGCGCAATATTTTAATTATTTTAATTAATTATTTTCAATTAAATTAAATTAAATTTATAATTTATAATTTATATATATTATTTAATATATAATTTTAAATTAACGAAAATAAAAAATAAATTTATTTAATATATAAATTAAATTTTCAACAACACTAAAAAAATTTAATTTATAAGGCCATAATTTATAATTTATTATTTTTAAATAAATTTAATTTATAATTTATATTTTTTATTTAATATATAATTTTAAATTAACAACACTAAAAAAATAATTTAATTTAATATGTAAATTTAATTTTTTAACAACACTAAAAAAAATTAATTTATAAGGCCATAATTTATAATTTATTATTTTTAATTAAATTTAATTTATAATTAAATTTTTTTATTTAATATATAATTTTAATTAACAACACTAAAAAAATAATTTATAAATGTTCAAAAGACTATTTTATCATTTTCTAATTGTTTGCTAAGTAATAGCATGGAGGGTAAAATGGACATTTCACAAAATAATCCCATGTGATACCAATCCCATGGTTTCTATCCCACCTCCCCCCATGGGATAGGATAGTCCCATATTTGTGGGACTAATAGTCCGGAGTAAAAAAAATGAAACAAACAATGGACTATTAGTATGGTAGGACTAATAGTCCAATCTCATTCCCTAATCCTTCAAAACAAACACAACCTATGTACCAATTAATGTACTAACAAATGATGTGACATCGTTTGTATAGTTTTGGGTATTTGTAACTTGTATAATAAATGTGGTCAATAATAATATTATAACACTAGTTGGTACACTAGTGTGTACACTAATTGGTACACTAGTGTGTACACTAATTGGTACATGTAACACTACCGTTTAGATATTTATAATTTGTATAATAGGTGGGATCTATAATAATGATACAACATTAATTGGTACACTAGTGTGTGCATTAATTGGTGCATGTAACACCATCGTAGTCTATTTAGTCTATATAGTTTTAAATTGAATAATTTATTCCTTACATTTTGGACATGTTTGATTGGGTGCATTGGAGCATAGGATTGAGATTATTAATCCGTGGGTCCAATTATCCTATGTTTGTTTTAACATTTTGGTTTAGGATTATTAATCCAATGGATAATTAATCCAACAAATTTGTAGGATTATTAGTAATGGAGTAGGGGTGGGATTATTAATCCAATTGGATAGTGAATACCACATTAATTTAATAGAATTATTAATACTTCACTATTAATTTTGTGAATCAAACATGACCAAGTATAGTTTTAATTTGGTCATTGAATGTTAAAATTAACAATTTTAAAATACTAGTTAATTTTTAAGGTGTACAAAATTAATAAAAATTTACATAGAATAATCAAATTGAAACTGAACTGGAAGCGTAGGGAGGGGTGAAAAGTGAAATTGTTGAGTTCACATTTTATTCCTCTTCCTCTTGGGGGTTGAGGGAATAGTTAGTGTACGAGCAAGAAATAATCTTATCGTATAATCATGTTGATTAAGTCTGCGCTCCTCCAAACATCGTCGCTTTACTCCTTGAAAACACAAATGTGAGCTAGCCGGCGGGTGTGTGTCGGATACCTCTCCGATGCCTAAGTCAGCAAAATAGACAAATAGACAAAAATTCTGTGTATTCAAGAATCAAAGTTGTGTTACCTCTCCATAGGTGATGTTGTGAGCTTTTATAGGTTCCGTGTGATACAATCCTAGTAGGACTCTTACTCCTCCATGTAGAGTCCTCCTAGGAATCACTCTTCTGAAAGATAATGTTTATTTTTCAACATCCCCCTCACTGCTTTAAACTAAGTGAGATGGTTTTACTTCTGTAGTATAACCAAACGACCGAACTAACATGGCCATGCTAAAGAGGTTGAAATAACCGTGCTCTAACTAGCTCGGTTCTGCCCTTTGTTGTTTGTACCTCGGTTTGTGCCCATTGAAACCGAGCTAACCACAGCAAGTTACTACCGCGCTAACCAGAGCGAGGTCTACTGCATGAAGTCATCATGCCTTGGTTCTGAATATTATGACCGAGCTAACTACTTTTACTTCGTCTGGTGACTATAATCACACTTGGACTGAACTAACATTGAGATCGCGGTCCACTTGCCAATCCTTTTTCACCACAGCCCATAGAACGGCTCATTACTTAACTCGGCCCAATTTATTTATAAATTACCTTCTCAGTTAGGAATGTAGAATTAAAATTTTGTTAGAGGGCACTTTGTTATGGCATTTTTTGTTGGAATAATTCATCTTGAATTCTTCAGTTGGTGGTTTTCGAGTCTTCAAAATTTGGCGATGACTGTGTCTATGTAGAACAAAAATTTGATGTTTCAAGTCGCGTTACTTAGTCGCTTTCCTAAAGACAATATTTGTACACACTAAAAGGTGTGCAGGGAATTACAGCAAATTTGCCTCCACGATACAATGAAACCTGATTTAAAGATCAAATCTACTAGCGTTTACATTGACAACAATAGATCAAAATACTCTCGATATAATTAAGAAAACTAAGATACTGATAATCAAATCTGCAGAACTTGATTATCAGTAAGAAAAGAAAAAATTTGCTTAAGAAGCTCTTAATTGAAAACTCAAAACTTGATTACCAGTAAGAAAAATAAAAATTTACTTAAGAAACTCTTGATTGAAAACTCCAAATCAAGAGGAAGAGAGAGAGAATTGTAGAAATGAATTTTGAATTTTTGAATGGATTGAAATGGCTGATTTCGTAGCCTATTTATAGGCCTTAATGCACCTGATCGAATAGTCATGTCCCTTGATTGCATCCAATCAGATCTGACCGTTGGATTGACGATTTATAGTGCAGATCATTCTCACACTAAATAGACGCTTTGACTAATCACACCTGATTATAATCGGGTGCCATCTTGTCCTTGCGAAGCACCATCCTTGCGGTGTGGGTGCATACGCACTAACTTTTACCTTACAATTCCATATTCAAAGAAATATTCCATGTAGCACTTTATTCAGTGCTCTATATTTTCCTCTCTTTCCGATGCGGGACAAAACCTCAAGCTTATTTCATGCTTTCCAAAGAAAAACATGAAAGGTTTTGAAAACATCCAAAAATAAACTATAAATTTGAAAACCTATTTTAAAAATTCCCGAACATTTTTATTGTATGTTTCCTAAGAATATCGTAGGAATTCAACCCTTAATAACTACACTGCTTGTATTTCTGTTGCAATTGAGACATTCCAAGAATGAAGCAACACTCCAAAATATTCCCAACAACAATCAGAGTTCATGTGAAAAAATTGCAAGATTTCAAATTTTCACAAAACAGAACATGAAATATATACATATACATTTCTCACAAACTGGGTAAAAATCCACAGATGGAAACAAATACAATAGTTTCAGTTTATAAATATATACAGCAGTTTTTATTTATTTATTTATTTATTTTTGTTTTAAATGGAAAAAAAAGGAAAGCCATGGAAATGATGGGAGCTTTGAAATTCAAGAAGGGAACATAATTCAAGTGAGTACAACAATCATACAGGCATTACGGTCACATTCATGATCCTTATTGGCAAGAAATTCATATCTGCATCATTCCATTGCAAACCAAGCTTGAAGTGATCGCAATCAATGATTTCATGCATCTCCATAGCTCCTTCCTCAAAACACATATGATCAATTAACAAGATCCTCTGTTCCCAAATATTTTTTCCACTGTAAAAAAAAAAAACACTCATAACTATTGAATCATTAACAATCTTGAGTTGGATAATAATGGATGTAAATATTTTGGAATAAAGGAACAGAGAAACGATCCATGCACATAAGATCAAACATTTGAGGCTTGTCTAAAATAATAAAGGTATGAAAAGATCAGTAAAGATTAACACTTGGGGCAACCATTAAGCCGCCACTTAGACCATCGCCTAACATCTCCAACAAAATTTTAAAAAATTCTTATTGTCTAAGGCCCTAATATTTCAATGGCTCAATAAAATAAGGCCCCATTTTCATATCTAGCTTAAGACCTTCAAAAATTTTGAGCGGCTACTCTTCAATTATAATGTGAGTTGTTCAATTTCTTGTTACAATTACCATCTTCAATAATGTTTGCATATGATATGACTATCCATACGAAATTGAGAATTTTACCCAAATGGATTGGACTCGAAACAAACGCAGAGAAAGAACAAAGAAATTTCATACTCATCTCAATTATTTCAACCAATTCACATATAGAAAACAAACACTATGAAAATGAAGATCATACACTACTGACTGTTCTTGATGATTCGCCGCCTGGCCAAGAACCTGGCGATCGGCGGCGTAAGCGCGATGGTGATCGGAACCCTAATCGGAAACAGAACCTTGTTAACGAGAATGGCCAAAGCAAGTGCTCCGCCGCTCGAAGCAGCCAACTCAGCCGTCCGATTCCTCTTCTTCTTCACCTGATCTTCGATGATGAACCCATCGGTGGTCATTTCGGGGCTGGATTGGGGAATTTCTGGTTCGTCTTTGGCGGTGGTGGGGAGGCCTCGCAAACCGACTTTCTCGAGCATTGATTCGACATCAACGTTGTTCTTGATGGCGATGTAGAGACCGGTGACTGAAGCCGCCGAGACTGAGCAATGTACCCCTATTGCTACTTTGCCGTACTTCTTCAAAAATTCTTTGAATCGAGCCCCTGCCATTGATTATATATACTTATATATATATATATATGTATGTATGTGTGTGTATATATATATATATAGAGAGAGAGAGAGAGAGAGAGAGAGAGAGAGAGAGAGAGTGGTGACGCGATTAGGGTTTCTAGGGTTTTAGGTTCTGTGTTTTTAGGGTTTTGGATTTGGACATTCGGACATAAAAGATGAAATGGCAAATGCAGTGAAACTTGGAATGTTCTAGAGGGAGTTACAAAACGACATAGTTTTGAGCTAAAAATCCAAGAAATTGCAGACTGGTTTGATTTATACTCGAACTCCTCTGATATTCTCAATACATAATTCCGTCATAATTTTTAAAATAAGTGAAGCGTATTTTATGATTTGGTCAATAATTTAATAATTATGTTTTAATTTAAAATTAAATTGAATCCAACTGTTATTTACGATCGGCATCCAAATATCTTATTGGTTTCTTATATATATTTATAAGTTATTGTACGGGAGTGAAATATTCAGTGTTTTCCGTACTTCTTGGACTCAAGCTTCTTGTGACGGCGTCTAACCTGGCAACAAAGAAACGGTGAGCTGCCCGGCGGTGGTTTGCCGAATAGACTCTCCGACGGTCAAGTCAGATCACTTGAGGAAGAAGAATACTGTCTAGAGAGAGAGAGAGAGAGAGAGAGTTGTTTAGATTGCATTAATGGCTTACCTCTAACGTTCCTCTTCCATTCCTTTTTCTAGGCTGGCCATGCAGCCTCTGGATTGTGCGCGCACTACCTCTGCTGTCCTTCCTTGGACAAGTGGCAGTGCTCGCCTCTCACCACCTTACGCGTGTAAAGGCCAAATCCCCAACCAGTACATGCACAACTGCAAACGGTATTGACGCGTGCCTGGAGCAGATTTCCTCTCCCTCACGCCATTGGCCCAGGTGGCACACTTCACCGGCGTACCACGACCGGCCCACCCCTCGCGGAGAACTATCACCACAAGCAACACGACCGACCTATGTACTGCCGACCTATCCCTTGGCAAGGGGCAAAGGTGTGATGCTCATGGCCGAGCTGCGTGGGACCGGTCAGTCCTAGCTGACCGGCCGCGAGGCAAGTCGACCTTTCCTTACTCTATCTCCAATCTTGATTACATGAGGTTGGGCCATATCGGCTGACGGGTTGGAGGCATGCCGACTCTCGCCCCGTCCTTAGTCTAGCCTGGGCTGCTTTAGCTCGGTTGCCTCACATCACTACGCGTCCAGCCGAATGCCTTCCAAGTCATAGCTTTCAAGCTGGGCTTGACGAACTGCGTATCAGAGTTCTACCGCATACCGTCCAAATCTCCCATCTCAATTGCCCCTTAATCCCATCCGAGCTAATCGTGATTGGGGTTACCACAATGACTGAGCTAACGGTCGCTGAGTCGCGCCAGTACCAAGCCGAGCGTGATTGGGGCCAAAGCTGTTACCGAGCCGCCCCATTTGGTCGGTCATTGAATTGTTTCAGTATACTTGTCAAGGGTCGTACAACCGTACTGACAGCCGTGCTCTCGATGCCACGTGGCCTTACGCCATTGGACCGTACAACCCAGCTGTCCTCCCACGCTCGAAATTCAAACGACGGCGCAGCCGTTTGGTTTTCCCCCATTTTTTTTGTTTATATACAGATGAAGGGTCAAAACCCCCCCTCACTATTCATCTCCTCCTTAAAGCCCAAAACCCTAGCTCTCGAAACCTTCAAGCTTCCATCCTTCACTGCCGTTGCTGAGAGTGCTGTCTTCGCATCATCTCCGTCCGTTTTCGTTCCTTCCGACGCTGTAATCAAGCTCTTGGTTGCTCGATCTCTTCTTGGCACCCATCACTGGTAAGTTTCTTCATCACTCTCTCGTTCTTCATGTCTGTGTTCTTTGTGTTCTTGAACTTAGAATGTTAGAATCTTGTTGGTGCCCCTTTTTCGGGGCAACATTTGAACACCCTAGGAAAAACTGGAAGAATGGATGGGGCCTTCGTGCCCCTACTTCTCCTTACTTGAATGAACGAACCTTGAACTTAGGATGAACAACTTGAATCTGGGTAGGACCGAGCTAAGTAGGCAATTTCGATCCACAAATAGAACTTCAGCCGAGCAAAAACTAGTTTGTGGCTTCTCGTTGAGGCTGCAACCGAGCTGGAAATAGGGATAAGAACCGAACTAGGAAGGCCAACTCGGCCAAGTAGTCGAGCCGAGATAGGGGTCGAATCGGTCAAACACCCAAAAACCTTTCACCGAGCTAAAAGATCCACATTTGAAGCCGTGCAATTTATGCCGTGATAACTTTTGGACTTATTTCTTAACAATGCAGAACAAACTAGGACCGACCAGGCCCCTTCAGCATTACCACTGGTGAAGCTCAACGTCCAAGCAAACACACCAAAATTTTTCACCGAGATACGAATTAAATAACCGAATAAAACCGAGATAGATGGGGAAGGACCGGTTCATGGTGAGCTCGCCCGGTGCGCTAGCCGAGTTTCGTAGGGAGTACAACATTCCAGACGATGTCGTTTTAGAGCTGGCCAAGAAGGGAGATACACCATGGGGTGACCTAGACCGGTGCCCCTTCACAGTCGTATCCATAGTGGAGGGAGGGCTTCCCTTCCTGGTCCAGCCCTTGATCTACGAGTTTTTGAGGCAGACAAGGCTTTGTCCGACCCAAGTCTCCAACAACACGTACAAAATAATAAACAGCGTGGACGAGCTGAATAGGAGGCTTGGTCTCAATCTCGGTCTCGCCGAGATATTACATCAATACAGCCTTAGCAAAAATAAGGGTGGGTTTTGCTGGTACCTGAAGGTTAAGAAGGGCCGAGCAAAACTCATAGAGGGTAACCCAGATAAGGAGACAAACGACGATGACTTCTTGTGGGTGTCCGATCGTTATGAGGACACTAAAGCGCCCGTACCGGACTGGTACATTAGGAAAGATTTTGGCAGTGCTGGTAAGTAGCTTGGCAAACTGCACTACATTCTTTTTGCATTGATTTTCTTCTTGCCGATCTAACACTTGTCCTCTTTTTTGCAGATTACAAGCTCTTGGCCGACGACTACTCCCGAGCTTATCAAGAGGCCATCAGAGTTCTGCTTCGTCATCCGGCCGAGGAAAGGGAGTTTCCAAAACTCCTCGGCTTCGAACCGACCTACCACTACACAGCACCGCACAAGAGCAGGGTGATTGAATTTCTTCGTGTGCCCTCCCCAGAACCAGTTCCAAATCTCCTACCGATCAAACTTGTTCCACTCACCGCCGAACAAGAAATGGAAAAAATTTGGGCAATCAAATCAATGATCACCGGAGAACCGAGTGACTCCCAGCCATCAGAGGTATTTGGGGGGACTTCCTCTACTCCCGCCAGGCAAAAGGAGGGGGCTGTGCTGGCTCTTGCAAGCGAACAACCAACAGGCCGATCGAAGAAGCGACCGAGAAAAAACCAAACCGGGCTGCATCTAGCCGATGAAGATTCAACCGAGCACCCATTCACCGAGTTGGGTGACTAGACCGAACAACTACTCAGCGGGCCATCCAAAACCCCAACTGCCCCCCCGGTCTGGGCACCTGAGATCAAGTACAAAGGCCGGGCTGTCTCTGAGGCCGATTCAGTGTATGTGGACAAGGATTACTCCCTCGGTTTCAACATGACCAAGGGGCTGATCCTTTCCGCCGACATAAAGAAGCACGACGAGCTGTTCGACCTGAAGGTGTTTCGTTCGGCGGCAAAATCGATCGTTTTGGTAAGCTTTCCACTATTTTTTCTTCAAGTTATTGACCGATTTTTGCTCGATTTTCTGCATTCTTACAATCTTTCATTCATTTTTAGGCCGCACAAAAGAACTATTTAGCCCACGACCGGATAATCGCAGTGCGGCAGAGCCTACGGGATGCTATTGCGGAAAATAAGGCCAAAACGGCCGAAATTGCCAAGTTGAAGGCCGCGCAGGAGGCGGCAGATGCCGAGCGTGCCACGCTAAGCCAGAAGTTGGACCGAGCTGAAGCAAACAAACAACGGGCCGTGAAGTCGATGAAGGCTCGGTACCTCGCCGAGCTTCGTAAACTGCGCGACACCTACAAGGAAGAGAAGGATAAGGCGGTTGACGACGCCGAAGACCGGGGATACACGCAGGGCGAGAAGACTTATGAACCAAGAGTTCAGTGACCATGACATCTTTTTCGGCGGCCGAAAGCCGCCAGGAAAAAGTTGGCCTAGGTCAAGACGCTGAAATGTTCCAGAACCTGCCTGCTGCCTTCATACCGTACTACATGCAGGCCTACGCCAACGCCGCACAAAAGTGGCTCATTGATGAGGCCAGAAAATTAGCCGAGGAGGAAGCGGCGGCCGAACAACCCATAGAGCAGACTCCTTCTGAAGCTTCTCACAGTGCCGAGGATGGGGAGGCCGAGTAGGAGGTTGCCATGGAAGGCGGTAAAGATGGAACCGAGGAGGGCGTGACCGAGCTGACAACCCAGACGGCCAAGTAAACCGTTGATATCGACCTCGACTAAAGTGATCCATTACTGTTTGTTTGCTGTTTCTTTTTTTTTGTTTTGTTTTCTTAATGTAATCGGGCTAGGCCCTACCTTTGTAATGTAATTTCCTTAATCAATGAAAATTTGAAGTTTTTGCTCGTTGATCCTCTATTTCTGTTCAGTTGCGACGTGCAAAATTTCTTCACTCAAATGTTCATGAATCACAACTGGTAGGTCAGCTATGCCAAGCCAAAATCAAAATTCCTTCAATTTTTTAGCGAACGTGACCGTTTCATTTGGCCGAGCTAAAATCAGCTCAACTTCATGAATTGGGCAAAACGCGAATGCTTTGATTTGGGCGAGCGAACATCAGCTTGGACCTTGTAGATGAAATAAAACACTAATATTTCGAGGGACCAAGGAAAAATTAGCTCGGCCCTATAGGGGGTTGGATGTATCGCCGAAATTTCATTTTGGCCGAGCAAAATCATCTTGGCCCCTTTCATTTTGATACAATGCCAAGCATCATGGCCCTTTCACTGAGCGAAAATCATCTCAGCCTTCTTAGATTGGCAGAACACCAATATGTCCATATGGCCAAGCAAAATCAGCTGAGCCTGTTCGAGTTGCGTAAAACGCCAACGTTTCATTCGTCCGAGCAAAGTCAGCTTAGCTTTTGTAAGTTGGACGAGACACCAACATTTCGTTGGGCCGAGCTAAGTCAGCTCGACTCTTTACAGTTGGACAAAACACCAACATTCTGATTTGGCCGAGCAAAATCAGCTCGGCTTGTGGATTGGTCAGAATACCAATATTTCATTTAAGTTGGTTATGACGCCAACATCCCAATTAGGCGAGCAAAAATCAGCTCGGGCCTTATGCAAATTGGACAATACACCAATTATTTCACTGGACAATACACCAACTGTTTGTGCGGTCTGTTTCTATACCGGTGAGAGGAGATCAGTTCGGCCCCTTTCAGGTTGGTCTCCTTGCCCCTGGCATCCTCAGAGGCCCAATATCCTTGCAAATCACATAGTATAAACAAAAAGTATAGACATTTTTCATTACAAAGAGCAGTGTTATCCTTACATCGAATGCCAGAAGGCTAAAGGTTTAGAAAGCTAAGCAACAAAAGCGATTACTTTTCAAAAGTAAAAGATCTTAAGGTTGGCTGCATTCTACGGTCTGGGGATAGCTTTACCATCTAAATCTTTCAGATGGTATGCCTCTTTGCCTGCCAGGCCAGTCACCTTGTATGGTCCTTCCCAATTTGCGCCAAGTTTTCCTTCGCCAAGGACCACCATGTTGCCCATCACCTTTCTCAAGACCCAGTCCCCGATTTTGAACAGCCTGGGGTGCACAGCCTTGTTGTATTTCTTGGAGAGTTCCTGCTGATAAGCCGTTATGTGGATCAGAGCCTGTTCTCTTCTCTCATCGGCTAGGTCAAGCTCCAATGTGACTGCTTTATTGTTCAGATCTGGCTGGAAACTCTCAGACCGAATAGTTGGCATACCAATTTCCAGCGGGATAACAGCTTCCATGCCATAAGCTAAGGCGAATGGTGTCTCTCCGGTCGATCGCCTCGGCGTAGTGCGGTACGCCCAGAGTACATTAGGGAGTTCTTCAGCCCACTTTCCCTTGGCCTTCTCAAGCCGCTTCTTCAGCCCATCCAGGATGGTCTTGTTTGAGGCCTCTGCTTGACCATTTGACTGAGGATAGGCCGGCGTTGAATTATAGAATTCGATCTTCAGCTCTTCGCAAAATCCACGAAAGAGTTTCCCATCAAATTGAGTGCCGTTATCTGAGATGAGGGCCTTTGGTATGCCGAAGCGAGTGATAACATTTTGTTAAACAAACTTCTTCACATCCTTTTACTTTATGATCGCCAGTGGCTCGGCCTCAACCCACTTGGTGAAGTAGTCAGTGGCAGCGATGAAGAATTTATGATTGCCCGGTGCTGCTGGGAGTGGTCCAACAATATCCAACCCCCAAAGCGCGAATGGCCAAGGACTTGTAAAAGGGAGCAATTCTCTAGCTGGCTGGTGGATCTAGTGGGCGAACTTTTGACATGTGAACGTATTTTTGCGCGTCTGCCTGCATGCACGACCACCAATAACCCTGGAAAATTGCTCGGTAAGCCAAAGATCTGCCCCCAGTATGGCTGCCACAGATGCCTTTATGGATCTTATAGACAAAAGCTTCCACCTTGGCGGGGTGGACACATTTCAAATACGGCCCGGTAAAAGACTTTTTATACAAGGCTCCAGACGGGGAGAGCCAAAACCACTCTGACTTGGCTCGGATCTTGTTAGCCGCCTTCTTTTCTTCCGGTAGAACTCTATCTTTTAGGAAGGCGATGATGGGATCCATCCAGGAAGGACCCAAGTCGGTGCAGAATACCTTGGTTGCTTCTGGTTCCTCAATACTTGGCCGAGGTAAGAATTCTATCATCAAGGGGTTAGAAAAAGCTGTTTGAGCAGAAGCGAGTCTGGCCAATTCATCAACCATGTTGTTTTCTTCACGGTTGATCTGTTCCATTCTTATGGCGTCGAACTTCTTGATCTTTGCGCGCACCAGGGCCTGATACTTGGCCATTCTTTCATCCCTGGCCTCATACTCCCCTGAGACTTGATTGACCACCAGCTTGGAATCGCTAAATACCATAAGGGCTGACGCTTTCATTCTCAATACGCTTCTTAGTTCGGCAAGGAGGGCTTCATACTCCGCCTCATTGTTGGATGCTGGGAAACAGAGCGTAATTGCTTGCTCGATGATCAGCCCGTCCGATGAAGTCAGTA
The DNA here is from genome assembly GCA_025200525.1 of Camellia lanceoleosa. Taxonomy (NCBI): domain Eukaryota; kingdom Viridiplantae; phylum Streptophyta; class Magnoliopsida; order Ericales; family Theaceae; genus Camellia; species Camellia lanceoleosa. Next base: position 203,835,759 of record CM045763.1, on the reverse strand, counting down.
CGATACCCAACCCGGCCCCATGCCTGTTGGATGCCCCATTGACGAAGAGCTTCCACATCTCGCCAATGAACAGTTTCCAGCAATCAGAAGGGTTCTGGGAGCCTCTAAATTCCAAGTCTCTGACTGGCTCATTCGGGTCTCTTTCCTTGTCTCGGTTGAGTCCGTCTTCCAATGAGTTACCCAGCTTCGCTAGTTCGGATGCCTTTTGCCCTTCTTTCACTTGTGAGCCAACACTTGTCTCCATTGCCTGATCCATGGGCTGTGCTAAATCCGCACCAGTCAAATTAACCGGGCAAACTGGATACGTTCCAGGGGCGAACTCCACCACAAAGTCTGCGAGAGCTTGAGCCTTGATTGCGGTGCGCGGGCGGAACTTGATGTCGTATTGTCCCAACTCCACGGCCCATTTCAAAATTCTCCCGGTAAAGTCTGCCTTTTCAAAGAGCACCTCGAGTGGAAACTCGGTTAGCACAATGTAACAACGCCCGCGGGGGACCTCGCTACAGTTCGGACTCGATTTTGTTGCGGTTCTAAATCTGAACCAAAGAGTCCAAATCCGGCAAATCGTTTTGAAGGAAAACAGATTTTTTGAAAGAAGTGCCAAACATGGACTGCTTTGCCAGATAACAGAGTCGCCACCTAAATATTTTAAAATGGGAAATTTAGGAAACCCTGACTCGGTGCCAAAAGGCCACGTGTCCGTCATCACCAAAGTTGGCTCGGGAACTTGGGTACGATTGGGGAAGGTCACATCGTGAGCACCCCCGCTCGCCCGGTCAAAGACCGGCCTCTACTAACCATGATATCTGTTTTTGAAAACATTGTGAGTTCTTATTCTGTTTATTAGCCTAGGTTTCTATGTGATGCTCGCAGCAAACAAGTATAGACTGGGCCGTCTGAATTGGAAATAAACATCTCATGTTTGTTTGTGAAAGATGGTTTGCTACCCGCAGGTAGGCTTAAAATGCAGATTTTGCCACAATCTAGTGGGCTTAACAAACAATTGATGAATTGCTCCAATTCAGATAACTCAACCTCCACCCACAGGCATTCAAGGTAGTTATATCACATAAGCATATAGCCTCATGGTAAGCATGCTATCATGGCAACACTCACACGCATGCAAGGATGCTAAAGCATAACAACTTACCGAGTACTCCAAGCCAAAACAGAAGCTGATTAGAAATCATGCATGATCCTAAGTATACTGAAATGCCTAATGTAACACATGCAAAATGCAACTATAGCAGGCTCGGCTATTCTAAACATGGTATATGAAATGCTACAGTTAGCATGTATTCAATTTGGAATTGAAATACAAATGCAGTTTGTATGATGCGCCGAGCCCGGTGCATGCAAAATAGATGAATGATGCAAACATACTTTCATACTGTATGCTAATTGAAATGTGCCCTATATCTAACCATCCAAAGCGGGTAAATAAAAGGGAGAAAGAAATGGGGGTTGGAAGACATACATCACACTCACGCACCCTTATTACAATTATGCCCTCGCGCAGAGGGTCCGAATAAATATACAATCCCAAATGAAAGAATATTACAGTCCGAATAAATATACAAATTAAACTGGAAAATAGTAAAAAAGGGCATGCAAGCCAGGGACTGTCTTGCTCCTGGTGAATAGTATATGCTGGGCTGCTTGGCGCAGAAATCCACTGGGATGCCCTGATTAGCCTCTGTTTGCAGTTTTTCTCGAATTGCGTGCCAGATTCCGGAAAGCTGATAATTCTTCATTTTTGCGCGGAGGAGAAAAAGGGCATAGCAGTGTATTTCACAAATATATGCATGTCTCGATCCTCGCGCCACCAATCACGCATATCGATGCATGATGGCCGAGGAGCAGATTTGCACAACTCAATATTGGGATGAATACACATGAATGCTACGAAAAATGAGATGCCTCGAAATGCGTGCCCACGGGCACGCAAACCGAGGCGATGATGAAAGATGAAAATCGGATAAAACCGAAGTGCCTCGAAGTGCGTGCCCACAGGCGCGCAAACCGAGGCGATGATGAAAGATGAAAATCGGATAAAACTGAAGTGCCTCGAAGTGCGTGCCCACAGGCGCGCAAACCGAGGCGATGATGAAGGATGAAAATCGGATAAAACCGAAGTGCCTCGAAGTGCGTGCCCACAGGCGCGCAAACCGAGGCGATGATGAAAGATGAAAATCGGATAAAACCGAAGTGCCTCGAAGTGCGTGCCCACAGGCGCGCAAACCGAGGCGATGATGAAAGATGAAAATCGGATAAAACTAAAGTGCCTCGAAGTGCGTGCCCACAGGCGCGCAAACCGAGGCAATGATGAAGGCTGAAAATCGGATAAAACCGAAGTGCCTCGAAGTGCGTGCCCACAGGCGCGCAAACCGAGGCGATGATGAAATGCAAAGAAATGGCATACGGAATGCCGAAATGGACTTACACCAACATGGGAGAGCCTCAGCTCACTCACATAGGAGGCCGTCGGGTAAAAATAAAGCTGCCTCGAAACGCGTACCCGCGGACACGCAAATCGAGGCAATGATGTAGAAGCATGAAAATGCAAATTGGGCTTACGCCGACATGAGAGGGCCTCAACCACACTCACATAGGCTGCCGGAATGATAAGAATGAGGTGCCTCGAAGTGCGTGCCCATTGGCACGCAAACCGAGGCAATGCAAAAATAATGAATGGCACGGAAATGATATGCAAGCATGGTAATGGAATTTCAGCACCTAAATAAAGGGAAAACAGCCCAAACAAATCGAAATGACACCCGAAGCATGCATTCATCCCGAAAGTGTGAAATTAAGCCCCGAAATGGCCTATAGCCATGCTATGCATGCAAGATATGATCATGGCAGCAAGAACAGTAGCAAGGAAGTCCCAAATATGGCACTTTTTCAGTACAAAACATGGCCAAATTAATAGCACAGATATGGCAACATTAGCATGCAAAAATACGGTAAAAGAGAGGAATTACAAAGCAAGTGATATCTACAATGCTCAAACCCAAAAACTCAGTTCTACAATTTTAAAGAAGGGCCAAAAATATGCACATATTCAGTTTATGGAAACCCCAAAATCAGAATAAAAACATGCTAGAAATTCCATGCAAAATAGGCTCAAAATAGGCTATATCATGAGACTTGCCAAACCATGCACCAAACAGCAAACTTTTCTTCATGAAACATGTAAAGGGGGTCAAAATAAGACCCCTTTCAGTTCTGACCAAAGGCCAAAACCAAAAGCAAAAGAGGCTACAAAACATGCAAGAATACGGTAAATTTGATGGATTTCAAAGGAAGTACCAAAAATATACACCAAATGGCTTAAGGACCTCAACATAACATGAAGAGGAGACAAAAACAAGGCTATTTCTAAGCCTGATGAAGGCTGAAATCCGGAGCCAAGTAAGCCTAACAAAGCATGCAAGAATTAGGGCCTAAAGTGAATTTCCAAGAGAGGTGGTATATAGAATGGCCAAAAGAGGTTGAGCCCTTCTACAATGTTGTAGAGGGGCTCAAAATAAGCACAAAACCAGTAGGGGTCGGAACCCCAAAAACAAATGCAAATAGGCTAAAACTAGCATGCAAATTGGTGACATACAAGATGGATATTGAAGGAAGTGTATCATGGAGACACCAAATGAAGTTGAGCCCTTCTACAAAGTTGTAGAGGGGCTCAAAAAAAGCACAAAAGAAGTAGGGGTCGGAGCCCTAATTCTCAACCAAATAGAGTATAGAAATGAATCAAGAAAAAGCCCTAAAAGTTGGTTTTGAGGACTTACCCTTGAAGACTTGTCTTTCTTTGATTCTTGGCTCTGATTTGTAGCTTCTCAACCTCTGAAATTCACTTCCTAGCTGCTGGAATGGTAGTAAGGAAGGTGAGGCTAGGTGTTGATGAAGAGAAGACCTAGGAACTAAGAAGCTTTTTTGAGGTTTTAAGCTAAGGAAAAGGAGGTTTTTGGAGATGATCTCTTGAGACAAGTTTTTCCAACCTTGAAGAAGGAGGGGGAGGGGCCTTCAAATAGGCAAGAAATGGGGTGTAAAAGGGGAGGGAAAGCACCCAATCTTTCCCTCCCGAAATATCCCCCGGATGCCCCGGGATATGTTGGAAGATATCCGGACAAATGACAGTCAGAAGCAAGAATCTGGCCGGCAGTAAATTTATGGGAGGTGGCCAGCCAGCCACCCCACCTGGTCGGCCAGCCACCCAGCCTAGCCGACCGGCCACCTCAAAAAACCAACTTCAAATTTCTGGCCGACCACCATACAAGAGTGTCCTCCCAAGTGTGTAGGATAAGGCCCCAGGGTTGGAATCTGGCAACACTGAACCAGAAGTCACAACATAGAACTTGAAAGAGAGGCTCAAAACTGAAATGCACAATTTCTGGCCGACCACCATACCAAAGTGTCCTCCCAGATGTGTAGAGCAAGGATCCAAGGTTGGAATTTGGCAACATTGAACCAAGAGCCACAACATAGAGCTTGAAGGAGAGGCCCAAAAATGAACTCCATAATTTCTGGCCGACCAGATACCAAAGGGTCCTCCTGGATGTCCCGATCACAGATATGTAACTTTGGTTGGAAGAAAATACCCCAAGGTGTTCAACATTGGCGGAAGTGAGCAAAACGGGCTCGGAGGAGCGAAACCGGTTATCTGGGATAATTGCTGGCCTCTCACCCCCAAAGGATCTTCCCGATGTTGAAACAGAGGTACCGCCAAGTTTGAACAAAAACTAATGAGAAATGAACGTCGGGGCCAAAACCGAGCAAATCGGGATCCCAAAAAATGGGTCGGCGGAAGTGGTGTTCGGCAAATAAGTGGGTATCTCATGACCCAGTGTCCTCTCGAATGAAAAACAGAGGTACCGCCAAAAACCGGAGAAGATGGATGCGAAATGAATGCTCGGGACCAAAACCGCTTCGGTTTGGGGTCCCAAACCGCTATGAGCACCGAAAGTGGCATACGGCAACGGTGGGCATCGGGCCCTGTGGTTCCTCGAAATATTAAACAGAGGTCTCCGCCAAAACCGGAGAAGGCCGATGCAATGAATGCTTTCGACCAAAACCGCCGTTTGGGGTCCCGAAATGGGTCGCCGCACCGGAAGTGGTGTTTGGCTGCGAAGTGGGCATCAGGCCCCTGTCCCTCGGAACACTAAAACAGAGGCACATGCCAAAAACCGAGAACTTCGGAGATGGTTGGGCGGTCCCGAGCCGAGGCACGCAGCTCCGACGGCCCGAAAACCGGAACCGCTCCAAAATGGGCAAAATGGCCTCTGACGTAAACGTAGCTCACGGCCACCGGAGATAGTCTCGGACCACTCTTCCCTCGAGAGAAAACAGAGAAAACCGAGCCTGGTTCGCAAACCGAGACAAGGTAGAGAAGATGGTTCGGAAGTCCGGAGGCAGGGCACGCGGCCGTGACTCTGGGACTTCTGAACAAGCACAGTATGCAATATCACCGAGCGCTCAACTGGTGACGTCTGAGTCTTAAGGTCGGTCAAAAATGGGGTGTCTACACACAACTATTGTATGGGCATGAAAATAGTAAGCTAGCTTTCTCGATGCCATCATCAGGGCCAGCGCTAATTTTTCTAGCGGAAGATATCTCGTCTCGGCTGGGAGCAGAGTCTTGCTTACATAGAAAATGGGCAGGTGCTGGATGCCTTCAGCGCGGACTAGGACGACGCTCACCGCATGCTTAGATATTGCCAAGTAGAGATACAATTCTTCGCCCGGCCGAGGTGTGACTAAGATAGGGGCTGAGGAGAGGTACACTTTTAAGTCTGCCAATGCACGGTCATATTCGTCGTCCTAGAAGAACTTGGTCTTCAAAGTTTTGAAGAAGGGCCTGCAACGATCTGAAGACCGGCTGATAAACCTGTTCAACGCGGCTACCATCCTGGCAAGATGTTGCACGTCCTTCGTGGAGTTTGGGCGCTCCAGGTCTTGTATAGCCTTGATCTGTGATGGGTCGGCTTCAATCCCTCGGTTTGTGACCAGAAAACCTAGAAACTTCCTGGTGCTGACTCCAAAGGCGCATTTGGAGGCATTCAAATGAAGCTTGTGGCGTTTAAGTATAGCAAACATCTCTGCTAGGTTAGAGAGGTGCTGAGGTTTCTCCTTACTCTTCACCACCATATCGTTGATGTAGGCCTCTATGGTGCGGCCCAACAGTGGGGCGAACATCTTTGTCACCATCTGTTGAAAAGTTGCTCTGGCGTTTTTCAGCCCGAACGGCATGACTTTATAGCAATACAACCCTCTGGAAGTAGTGAACGATGTGATCTCTCGGTCCGGTTTATACATGGCTATCTGGTGGTAGCCGCGATACGCGTCCAAGAAGCTAAACCTCTGATGGCCAGTGGTTAAGTCCACTAGCTGGTCAATTCGAGGGAGAGGGAAGCTATCCTTTGGGCAAGCACGGTTGACCGTCTTGTAGTCAACGCAGACTCGCTGCTTACTATTCTTCTTCGGAACTACCACCGTATTGGATATCCACCAAGGGTATTGTACCTCTTCTATGGCCCCAGCTTCCAGCAGGTTCGTCACTTCCTCTGCCACTACCTCGGCATGGTGCAAGGCTGAACGGCGTGTCCTTTGGATGACTGGCCATGCATTGAGGAAGACATTCAACTGATGGCAAATGAAGCTCGGGTCAACGCCAGGCATATTGCAAGGCGTCCACGCAAAAGCCTCCAAATTAGAAGTCAAGAAGTTGACATAATCTAACTGCTCGACGCTAGACAAAGATGATCCCAAGAGGAAGAACTTAGTTGGGCCGTTCTCGTCGATGTGCACTTCCACCAAATCCTCGACCGATTTTTCCTCGGCCTTTCTACCTACGTTTTCAAGGACCTCCTTTCCCTCAGGTGCCTCAATCATTTGGACGAACCCCTTGACTGCTCGGCTGCCATTTATTGCAACGAAGTATTGTTTTGCCATCACCTGGTCTCCCCAAACTTCTTCTATTTGTCCGGTTGGTGCCGGAAAGCGCAAAACCTGATGATAAGTCGACGCTACTGCTTGCATGGCGTGCAATCAGCCCCTGCCCAAAATTAAGTTGTAAGTAGATGGGACCTTGAGCACCCAAAATTGCACCTGCTTCACAACTAAACCCGCTTTGACCGGCAATATGATCTTCCCCACCGGCAACTCTGGCTGTGAGTTGAATCCAACCAAAGGAGATGTCGCAGGGGCCAAGTCCTTGTCCTCTAACTTCATTTTCTTGAAGGCGTCATAGTACATATTCTTGACCGAACTCCCCTGGTCGATCAAGATTCTCTTGATGTCAAAGTCTTTGACGTGAAGAGTTACCACTAGGGCATCATTGTGGGGCATCTGGATCCTTTCCAAATCCTTGCTTGAAAAGGTAAGGACGTCTTTCTCCTCGATCTTCCCCTTCTTCATGGCGAGCTGAACGGAGAGCACTTTCCTCATGTGTTCGGCCTTCTTGATCATCCCTCTCAGCTCGTAGACCCTGGCCGGTTCAATGATGCCATGGATGACGTTGATTACACCTTGCGGCGCCGCGTTTAGGGCGGCTAGACCGTTTGGTTCGGTCTGTCTCGATGGTGCGGCCTTCATACCCCCATCTATGTATTGGTCAAGATGCCTGGCTGCCACTAATTCCTCCAAGTGTTGTTTGAGCGGCAAGCAGTCCTCTGTTCGGTGCCCCCGTTCCTCATGGAAGGTGCAGCGATATTTTGAATTGAAGCCTCTCTGCGCACTCCCCAACTTGGCCGGCCAGCGGACAAAAGGCTCGCCTCGGATCTCGCTCAAAATGCGGTAGATAGGGATTTTAAAGACCGTGGTGATTCCAGTCCACGCCTTCAATTTTCTCTTGGCATCTTCCACTGCGTCACGGGGAGCATCAGCTCGGTCGTTTCTGCGATCTTTGTTTCTGTCATCGCGGTTTAGGCCACGACATTGATCTTTTGACCGGTCCTTTGGGCGGTTATCCTCCTGTCTGACCGAGTGAACTTTCCCCGCCACCTTTCTGTCCGCCGTGACCGAATTAGCCTTCTCGGTCGCAAAGGCGGCATCCTCTTCTACACGAATGTGCTCATTGATCCGCTGCATCAAGGACTCCATATGGTGGGCTGGTGCATCGTGAGCGAATCTCATAGCCTATGTCCGACTAGGATACCCCGCTTGTACTGAATGATCACCAGATTGGTAGGGCAGTCGAGGATCTCGTTGTAAGTTTTCCAGTACCTCGCATTGTATGCCTTCAATGAACCTCGGGATTTCATCTTGACACCCAGGAGATGGTCAACCTCCTTCGGTGTTCGAGTGTTGGTTTTGAATCTGGTGACGAAGGCTTCCGCTAGTTGTTGCCACCCCTCGATACTCCCTTCTGGGAGCCTTTCGAACCACTTCAAGCCCAGCTCTCCCAAGCTTGCTGGGAATATGAGGCACATCAGGGCGTCATTGCGCCGGTGGCCAGCCATTACTTGCCGGTAATGACTTACGTGCATGTACGGATCCGTCTTGCCGTCGTACAAAGTGAACTTTGGCTGATGGAATCTGGCAGGGAGTGGCCTACTCTCGATCTCTGGAGATAGCGGCGTGGCTGTTAGTCTTGCCAGCTCTTTGTCCACCAGCGCAGGGGCCAGCACCCGGGGCGCTGGCATCACCACTTCTTCGCTACAACGAACCGGAACGCTCAACCTCTGCAACGCCGGCACTCTCTGAGCCTCTCGACGGCGTGCTCTCTCCTTCAACACATCCATGAGGTCTCTGGAACGGGCGGAGACAGAGTATCGCGACGTCGACGACGGACGGGAGGGACGGTAAGTGCTGTCGCGAGTAAGGGATCTGCCCTCTCTTGGGTTAGAATCGCTAACCCCATAGTTCCTGGTGATGGAGAGAGAATGAGTACTCCCCTAGCGGCGACCGCTAGAATGCGGGGACGGGGTGCGCTCACTGAGGTTGCCCTCTCCAGCAACACCCTTCCCCTTAATTTGGCGTTTCAGCATCTCCATCTCCGCTGCCATCTTACGAATGATGGCATCTTGGTCTTTGAGTTTGTGCTCCAGGCGCTGCGCACGGGACTCCCCCCGCCACCGACGGCCCTCTGGACTCTTCGAGCGATCAGTACTCCTCCCGCGTTTGTCTCGTGCACCTCGCGAAGAAGTTTCTAAGGCCGCTATGGCTGGGATATTCGGGGGGCCTTCTCTCCGTCGGACAGACTCTGGTGTGACACTGTAGACGTCCTCGAACGCATCCCGGGGAAAGGAGTGCGAATCCCCCCCCCGTTCTGGTTCGATATTGGGTCACTACAGTTCGAAGGACTCAAATGTCACGGTTCTTAACCTTGAACCAAAGAGTCCAAATCCGACAAATTGTTTTGAAAACAGATTTTTTTTTGAAAGAAGTGCCAAATATGGACTGCTTTGCCAAATATAAAGTCGCCACATAAATGTTTTTTTTTTAATGGGAAATTTAGGAAACCCTGACTCGGTGCCAAAGGCCACGTGTCCGTCATCACCAAAGTTGCCTCGGCTCGGGAACTTGGGTACGATTGGGGAAGGTCACTTCGTGAGCACCTCCGCTCGCCCGGTCAAAGACCGGCCTCTACTAACCATGATATCTATTTTGAAAACATTGTGGGTTCTTATTCCGGTTATTAGCCTAGGTTTACTATGTGATGCGCACAGCATACAAGTATAGACTGAATCACTTGAATTGGAACAAAACATTTCATGTTTGTTTGTTTGAAAATGGTTTGCTACCCGCAGGTAGGCTTAAGATGCAGATGTTGCCACCCTCAGGTGGGCTTACAAGAACAATGGTTTTGCCACTATCTAGTGGGCTTAAAAAAAAACAAATATTTGATGAATTGTCTCAATTCAAGTAACTCAACCTCCACCCACAGGCATTCAAGGCAGTTATATCACATAAGCACATAGCCTCATGGTAAGCATGCTATTCATGGCAACACTCACACGCATGCAAGGATGCTAAAGCATAAAACTCACCGAGTACTCCAAGCCAAAATAGAAGCTCGTTAGAAATCCATGCTTGATCCTAGATGCACAGAATTGCCTAATGCAACACATGCAAAGATGCAAATTATAGCAGGCTCGGCTATTCTAAACATGGCATATGAAATGCTACAACTAACACGTATTCAATTTGGAATTGACATACAAATGCAGTTTGTATGATGCGCCGAGCCCGGTGCGTGCAAAACAGATGAATGATGCGAACATGCTGTCATACTGTTATGCTAATTGAAATATGCCCTATATCTAACCATCATAAGCGGGTAAATAAAAGGGAAGAAAGACGTGGGGTTGGAAGACATACATCACACTCACCCACACTTATTACAATTTTGCCCTCGCACAGAGGGTCTGAATAAATAATACAGTCCCAAATGAAAGAATAATACAGTCCAAATATTACAGTCCGAATAATATACAAATTCCTAATTAATTTAACAAATTAACTAAGAAAAACTGTAAATTGGCATGCAAGCCAGGGACTGCCTTGACTCCGCTCCGGATAATGAAATAATGCATGCTTGGGTTGCTTTGCGCGGAAATCCACTGGGATGCCCCAATTAGCCTCTATTTGCAATGTTCCTCGAAATGTGTGCCAGACTCCGAAAAGTTGCTGATTCTTCATTTTGCTGGAACAGAGAGCAGGAAAGGGGCATAGCAATGTATTTCACAAATATATGCATGCCTCGATCCTGGTGCCACCAATCACGTATATCGATGCATGATGGCCGAGGAGCCGAATTGCACAACTCAATATAGAATGAATGCATATGAATGCTACAACAAAACCTAACTCCATCATGGATAATCCGGAGTGTCGGTGACTTGGGAATTGAGACCCGTTCCGTTGCTCGGAGTACGAAACATGCCTCATTTCCCGTGCCCGGGCTAACTCTTATCCCGAACATGATGCAATATGCATGATATGCATGAAATGTAGCTAATATGCAACCCTAACATACACAATGTCATGGAATGGCATACACGCCACACGAGGTAATACACAACCGGGCATACACAATGTTATGGATGAAACAGCATACGCAATGCAATAATGGGCTTACACCAACATGAGAGAGCCTCAGCCCGGAGGCCATCAGATGAAAACAAGATACCTCGAAGTGCGTGCCCGCGGGCACGCAAATCGAGAACGGACCCTCGAGCACTGAAATGCCACTCTAATGAGACATGGCAAAGACGTGGGATATGATATGCAAACATGAAAAAATCAGTGGCAAAATGAGGGGCAAAACAGCCCCGAAACGAGGCGAAATGACACCCGATGCACGGAATCTCTCCCGAAATGCGAAGATAAGTGCACGAAGTGGCTTACAGCTATACAATACATGCATAATTGATACATGACATGAAAAATAAGAAGCAAGGCAGCCCCGAAACTCACATTTTTACAGTACAAAACATGGCCAAACAGCAATCACAAGTAGGGCTAAAATGGCATACAAAAATAGCTCTGCAAGGGAGGCAATGAAGCAAGTGATAGATGCAAAGCCCAAATGGAAAAATACCCTTCTACAACACTGAAGAGGGACTAAAACTATGAACATTTACAGTGTATGACAAGCCTAAAATCAGTATGAAAACATGTTCAAAATGCAATGCAAGAAATAGGCCAACAAGAGGCTATAACATGAGGTGTACATAGAATTCACCAAACAGCCAAAGACCCTTAATGAGATATTCCAAGAAGGTCAAAATATGGCCATTTTCAGTTCTGATGATGGCCGAAAACAGAAGCTAGATAAGCCTAAAAAAGCATGCAAAAATGGGGGCCAAAGAGGGGTATAATGGTAAGTGCTACATGGAGGCCCCCAACAGTGTTGAGCCCTTCTACAATATTGTAGGGAGGCTCAAAATACGCTAACTCACAGTTTATATCATGCTCAAAAACAGATCACACATAGGCTAGAAATATCATGCAAGATTATGGTATTTAAGAGGGTATTGAAGCAAGTACCAAATGGGGGGCTCAAAAAGGGTTGAGCCCTCAAACAAACATGAAGAATGGCTCAAAAAAATGACCCTTTCAGTTAGGGTCGGAGCCCAAAACAGCAAGAAAATAGGCTAGAAAGATGTGGCCAAAATGAGCTAAAAAATGGGAAAATGGACTTACCCTTGAAGATCACTTCTTTGCTACCTCTTGGACCAAGGAATGTTGCTTCTAAGCCTCTGAAAAACCTCTCCTTGCTTCTGGAATGGAGTAGTGATGGTGGTGCTTGGTAGTGATGAAGAAATGGTACCAAGCTTAGGGATTTTTTGAGAGAAATGGAGAGATGTGTATCTATGTGCTCAAAGCAAGTTTTCCAACCCTCTAAACAAAGCTTGAGCTGCTGTTATGTAACCAAGAATCGTGGGGGAATGGAGGGAAAATGTGTAGGAAAAAGGGATTAAGTTTCCCTCATCTACAAAAGTCCCCCAAAATCAGATATTTTGGGGGAAAAAGCTATACAGCTGTAAAGCACACATCCCAAAGAACATGGCCGGCCACCTATTTTTGTTGCAGGTGGCCGGCCGGCCACCCCCTATGGCCGGCCGGCCAAGGGTCAAAAGGCTCAAGAAGATTTTCTAGCCGGCCACCAGAGAAAGGTGTCCTCCCAGGTCTCCTCATCACAACCCTGTGGTTCAGAATTGGCAACTCTAAAACAGGAGAGAGAAACTTTTAGGAGTGGTTCAAAAGGTTCAATTTGAATTACTGGCCGGCCATAGACTTTTAGGGTCCTCCCATGTGTGTACAACACAAATATGTGGTTTGGGGTTGAAGAAAATGGTCCTAAGGTGGTCAACATTGGCTCGGAAGTGAGAAAAATGGGCGTCGAAGGGCGCCGGAGGAATATAACTGGTTGCTGAGACAATTGCTGGCCTCCCACCCTTTAATGACCTTCCTGGTGATAAAACAAAGGTACCTACCAAAAATGAACGAAAACTGATGCAAAACAAATGCTCGGGGGCCAAAACTCGTAGTTCGGGGTCCCGAAAATAGGCTGTTAAGCACCGAAAGTGGCATTTGGCCACGAAGTGGGTCTCTCAGACCTCAGTGTCCCTCAAAAGGGAGTAAATAAGATGTATGCCAAAAACTGGAGGAATCGGAGATGGTTAGACGGTCCCGAACCGAGGCACACGGCCTGACGGGTCTGAAAACCGGGAACCGGGCTCCGAAATGGGCAAAATGGCCTACGGCCACGAAATGTAGCCCACGGCCACTGAGAGATGGTCTACGGGACCTCTCCCTCCCTTCAGGAAAAGAAACAGAGAAAACCGAGTCTGGTTCGCAAATCGAGACAAGGTACAGAAGAGGGTTTGGAAGTCTAGAGGTAGGGCTCACGGCCGTGACTCTGAGACTTCTGAACGAGCACAATATACAACATCACCGAGCGCTCAATCGGTGACGTTTGAGTCAAGGTCGGTCAAAAATGGGGTGTCTACAGACACCATCGACGACGGACAGTGGAATTTCATTGTTGTGGGCCATGGAAATGGTCGAAAAAGCTCGAAGAACAAGGGTGTAGTATCAAAGAATTCTCACAGACGGCGCCAATTGTACAGGAGTGAAATATTCAGTACTTTCCGTACTCCTTGGACTCAAGCTTCTTGTGACAGCGTCTAACCTGGCAACAAAGAAACGGTGAGCTGCTCGGTGGTGGTTTGCTGGATAGACCCTTCGATGGTCAAGTCAGATCAGTTGAGGAAGAAGAATACTGTCTAAAGAGAGAGAGAGAGAGTTGTTTAGATTGCATTAATGGCTTACCTCTGACGTTCCTCTTCTATCCTTTTTCTAGGCTGGTTGTAGACACCCCATTTTTGACCGACCTTAAGATTCAGACGTCACCGATTGAGCGCTTGGTGATGTCACATATTGTGCTCGTTCTGAGGTTGCGGAGTCTCGGCTGCGAGCCTTGCCTCCGGACTTCCGGACTCTTTTTTACCTTGCCTCGGTTTACGAACCAGGTCCTGTTTTCTCCGTTTTCTCTTCCCAAAGGGAGGGAGAGGTCTCGTAGATCATCTCTTAGTGGCCGTAGGCTACGTTTCGTGGTCGTAGGCCATTTTTCCCGTTTGGAGCCCGATTTTCGATTTTTCGGAGTCGTCGGCCGTGTGCCTCGGTTCGGGACTGCTTAACCACCTCCGTTTGCTCCGATTTTTGGCATACACCTTATTTCCTCACTTTTGAGGAACACTGTGGTCCAAGAGACCAACTTCGTGATCGAACGCCACTTCCGGTGCCTAACAGCCTGTTTTCGAGGCCCCAAACTGCGTGTTTCGGCCCCCGAACCTCCGTTTTGCATCCGTCTTGGTTCATTTTTGGTGGAGATCTTATTTTCATTGTTAGAAAGGTTGTAGGAGAGTGGGAGGCCAGCAATTTTTCTAAAAAAACCAGCTTTTTTTGGTCAAAAGTGATTCAGCATGAATCCGGGAAGGAGGAAAACATCTGTGCGGCTTCACTGAAACGGGTATAACTCTTTGCACAGGAGGAATTAAGATATGAGGCCACCACCGTTGGAAAGATTACTTCCGGGGCTTCATTTTTCACTCAAGAATCTCCTAGAGCCAAGTCTGGGTGGAGGAGATATGGTTGGTTGAAATCCGTTTGGACCGAATCTGTGCGGCTTCACCAAAACAGGCATAACTTTTTGCACAGGAGGAATTTTGATGCAAGGTTTGCGGCATTGGAAAGCTAACTTCTGGGGCTTCATCCTAGAGGGTGGCCAGCCACCTTGACCTTTTTGACCTGGTCGGCCGGCCACTTGAACTGGTCGGCCGGCCACCTTGCCTGGCCGGCCGGCCACCTGAACCTTTTGAACTTGGTCGGCCATTTTTGCCCTCCTGAATGTGTTCCAGCTGTGCCAGCTATTCTGCACTTGACCCACTGTCCGAGGGTCTGCCCTTTTGGGGGGAAATTTGAATTGGTTTTTTTTTCCCTTTTCTTTGCTTCTCTCCCTCTATAAAGCCAGCACCTAAGCTTCATTTTCAAGGGTTAGAAAAAATCCTCTTGGAGCTTTTGTATACAACTTTCCCTCTCTCTCTCTCATCCAAGCCTTCAAACACCTTGGTTTTTCACCATTTACACACCAACCCATAGCACAACACCTCCATCACTCATTCCAGCACCTTGGAGGACATTTGAAGAGGTTGAAAGCTCAGAAATTTAGTCCAAAAGCTGCTAGTTTGCTGCTTTTCAAGGGTAAACACCTATTTCCCTTAAACTTGCATTTTTTTGCTTCATTTATAAGCCATACTTGCAAGAATTTTTGGACTTTTTCATGAACTGAAAAAGATCATATCTTGAGCTTCTCTGTATGTTTGATTAAGAACTCTTTACTGTTTGAGGTCTTCTACTACCTCTTGTCTCCTATCTCTCTTTGTAGGCCTATTTTTGCATGATATTTTAGCCCTACTTGTGATTAGTTTCGTGACTTTCCATAAACTGTAAAGTATCTTTTTTTGAGCCCTTCTTCAACTTTGTTGAAGGGCTCTTTACTATTTGAGGCCATCTACTGTCCCTTGTCTCTAATCTCTTTTTTAGGGCTATTTTTGCATGATACATTAGCCTTATTTGTGAGCCCTTTTGGACCTCGACCTAAACTGAAAATAGTCTTTTTTTGAAATCTTCTTCATGTTTGATTAAGGCCTATTCTCTTTTTGGGGACATCTTCCCCTATGCATGCTTCATTCTTTCATGATTAGGGCTATACATTAGAGCACTTGCGTTGGCCATGGTTTGGCCTCTTGGCCACTGAAATCCAGTGGATTTTCAGTGGCTTTGATGCATTTTTGAGCCTTAAAATCAGAGGGGGGTGACCCCCTCTCACTTTGTTTTGTTTGATGGTCTTTTTGGCCTTCCAAAGAGGCCCTATCTTGCATGCCTTGTTGACTGATTTCAGGGCCAATTTGGTGATTTTTAGGGCTATCATATTTGATTTTCAGAGTTGTTTGTGCCATGCTAAGTGTCCTTGATGCATGTGCTTAATAACCCCTTTGTATGCCCTCTAAAAGAACCCATCATTTGTGCATGTGTTGGCTGCATTTCAGAGGTTATTTGGGCATGTTTTGGCATGTTTTATTCACTGATTTTTTCTGGTTTGATGAGTTCTCACCTGCTTCACATACATGCCATGTAAACCATGTTTGCTAGTCAAAGTTGCATGCTATTTTAATCCATCTTGCTAGCATCTTTTGGCCATGCTTTGAACTAGAAATGTTCATGTTTTGGGACTTCCTTGGTTCTTTCTTTATCCTCCATGATCAAATAATGCATGCTTTGTATAGCTATAGGTCAATACATGTGCTTAGTTTTGTGTTTCGGGACCATTCCATGCATCGCGTGCCATGTTTCCATGTTTCGGGATCATTTTGCATCACATTTTAGTGCTGGAATTTGCATGTTCAAATGCCATGTTTCATGCCTTGCCATGCCTTTTTAGAGTAGCATTTGGTGCCTTAGGTTCGGTCTTCGGTTTGCGTGCATGTGTGTACGCATTTCGGTTGTCTCATTTTCATCTCATGGCCGCTGATGTGAGTGTGGCTGAGGTCCACTCATATTAGTGTAAGTCTATCATGCATTGTGCCATTCCATTTCACAGTATTGTGTATGCTAGGTTGTATATTAGAGCATTGTGTATGCCATGTTACATCGTGCATTGTGTATGCCATTTCCTAGCATTGTGTATGCTAGGTTGCATGTTAGGATTGCATTCATGCATGTCATGGATATTGCATTGTGTTTGGGATAGGAGTTAGCCCCAAGCACGGGAAACGAGAGACGTTTCATACTTCGAGTGATGGAACGTGTCTCAATTCCCGGTCACCGACACTCCGGATTATCCATGATGGAGTCTCGGTCTTGTTGTATTTATGTGTGCATTCATTTCATATTAAGTCGTGCAAATCGACTCCTCGGCCATCATGCATCGAGATGCGTGATTGGTGGCACGAGGATCGAGGACTACGCTCCCTGAAGAGTAGTCAAGCATACACATGTGAAAATACATTGCCATGCCCATTTCTTGCTCTCTGTTGTAGCAAATCAGAAACCGACAATCTTTTGGGGCTTCGCACAATATTCCGGGCTTAATTGTAAACAGAGGCTAATCGGGGCATCGCAATGGATTTCCGTGCCAAGCAACCTGAACATGCATCATTCATCATTCGGAACAGAGCTGAGGCAGTCCAGGGGCTTGCATGCCAATTTACTGTTTTTCTTAGTTAATTTGTTAATTAATTAGGGTTTTGTATTTATTCGGATTGTACTATTCATTCGGACTGTACTATTCATTTGGGACTGTATATTATTTATTCGGACCCTCCGAGTGAGGGCATAACTATAATAAGTGTACGTGTGTGTGATGTATATCTTCCAACCCCACGTCTTTCTCCTTTTTATTTACCAGCTTATGATGGTTAGATTAGGGCATGTTTCATTTAGCATACAGTATGATAGCATGTTTGCATTCGTTTATCTGTTTTGCATGCACCGAGCTCGGCGCATCATAACTTACTACATTGTATTTCAATTCCAAGTTGAATACTTGTTAGCTGTAGCATTCCATATGCCATGTTTAGAATAGCCGAGCCTATCTTAGTTGCATTCCTGCATGTGTTGCATTAGGCATTTCTGTATAGTTATGATCACGCATGGATTTCTAACGTAGTTTCTATTTTGGCTTGGGGTACTCGGTAAGTTTTTACGCTTTAGCATCCTTGCATGTGTGTGAGTGACTGCCATAATAGCATGCTTACCATGAGGCTATTTGCTTATGTGATACAACTGCCTGAATGCCTGTGGGTGAAGGTTGGGTTATTTGGATTGGGACAAATCATCAACTGTAAGTTTTAAGCCCACTAGATAGTGGCAAAACTATGTTTTCTAAGCCCACCCGAGGGTGGCAAAATCTGCATTTTAAGCCTACTTGCGAGTAGCAAACCATCTTTCAAAAACAAACATGAAATGTTTTGTTCCAATTCAGGCGATCCAGTCTATACTTGTATACTGTGCGCATCACGTAGTAAATCTAGGCTAATAACCGGAGTAAGAGCATGTAATGTTTTCAAAACTAGATATCATGGTTAGTAGAGGCCGATCTTTGATCGGGCGAGCAGGGGTGCTCACGAAGTGACCTTCCCCAATCGTACCCAAGTTCCCGAGTCGAGGCAACTTTGGTGATGACGGACACGTGGCCTTAGGCGCGAGTCAGGGTTTCCTAAATTTTTCAAAATAAAATATTTAGGTGGTGACTCTGTATCTGGCAAAGCAGTCCATGTTTGGCATTTCTTTAAAAAAAAAAATCTGTTTTCTCAAAACGATTTGCCGGATTTGGACTCTTTGGTTCAGATTAAGAACTGTGACAATTTGAGTCCTGAACTGTAGTGAGCCCAAAATGAACGGAACGGGACTTATCCCTCCCGGGGCGTTCGGGGACGTCTACACTGGCCATGTAGCCTCTGGATTGTGCGCGCACTACCTCTGCTGTCTTTCCCTGGACAGGTGGCAGTGCTCGCCTTTCATCACCTTACGCGTGTAAAGGCCAAATCCCCAACCAGTACATGCACAACTGCCGAACAGTATTGACGCGTGCCTGGAGCAGATTTTCTCTCCCTCACGCCATTGGCCCAGGTGGCACACTTCATCGGAGTACTACGACCGGCCTACCCTTCGTGGAGAACTGTCACCATAAGCAACACGACTGACCTATGTACTGCCGACCTGTCCCTTGGCAAGGGGCAAAGGTGTGATGCTCATGGCTGAGCTGCGTGGGACCGGTCGATCTGGTGACATGGCAGGCAAGCCTTTCCCCGCTCTATCTCCAATCTTGATTACATGAGGCTGGGCCATCTCGGCTAACGGGTTAGAGGCATGCCGACTCTCGCCCCGTCCTTAGTCTAGCCCGGGCTGCTTTAGCTCGGTTGCCTCATATCACTGCGCGTCCAGCCGAATGCCTTCCAAGTCATAGCTCGGCACCGTGGGGCTTGACGAACCTACGTTACCGTAGCTCGACCGTACAGTCCGGTCCAAATCTCCCCTCTCAGTTATTATATTACTTAATTTTTAAATAATAATTTTGTGAATAATGATAAGTTCATAAAAAAATTATCACTTTAAATTAAACCGAACAACATTTTCATAGTTGAGTTTGATTTGATTCTAAAACTTTTTACTTGAAAACCAAACCTTATCACTCCTATTTTGTTACAAGCTCATTCTTCTGGGGTGACAGGCTTTAGTGATGGGCCAGCGGTTGAGTGGGTGGGCTGCTTCGAGAGAAAATTGTTAATTTTAGCTTGACTCAAAATTTTGTCAGGCTTGGAGAATATATTTTTGAATTCATGTCTATTTGGGAAAAAATTTGGAAGTTTAAATTAAATTTAGATTGGATGTTGGAAAAGAGTGATATTTAATAACTTAATTTAACATTTTAAACTGCATGTATTAAGTGAAAATCTATTAAATCTATTTAAAAATTATAATTAGTATCACTTAAAAATTTAAGTGACTCATAAAATATATGTTAAAAATTATGAAAAAAATTAAGAAATAATTGAATTTATGAATACTTATGTACAAACGTCAATGCACACTATTATCAGAAATTTTATATTACAATAGTAGAGGCTACATGATTGGATTAACAAACAATAAGAGATGTCTACCTAACACTATTTGTGATATTTTATTAATCTGTAAGACTATGTAGAATAATGTTATCACTACACTTAGATGGCGTTTGGGATAATCTAAATAAATATAATTTTTGACTTTTTATGAAAATATGTAAAAAAAATAAAGAGGTAATATGACTAAAACAAAAAGAAGATAAAAAAGTACACTTTCGTAGGAGATGTCAAATAATTCCTTAATTAATATTTATTCCTACTCTATATGCTCTCTAAGATTAGTTTGAAATTAATTTTGATCCCATCCATTCACAGTTTAGTTTACAAACTCAAACACTTCCAAGCAACCCCATGTCAAGTGAGAAGTAATACTAATTAATCAAAACAAAGCGAGTATGATCTTGAAGAAGTCTCATATTATTGCATAAGATGTCTATGAGCTCATACACGAGCTTGTACAAGGCAAAAGAGCACTTAAAGAAGTTAAAAAAAGACACATTTATTGAAATCCTTGCCTGTGGTTTATGGTTGGTTATGAAGGTGGTTATGGTGATGGTGGTGGTGGTGAGAGCTGATTTGGTTGCTGTGGAGGTGGTGGTGGGGGTGACGGCGGTGATCATGATGATGATGATAGTCCATGCCATTGTCATTGTCATTGCCATTGCCATTGCCATTGTCATTGATATTCTGATCAGGCCACATTTCAGACGGATTTCTTGTTATTTTCAGTAAAGAGTTCCTTACATAATCAACTTGTACCATTTCACTATCCCTCTTCTGAGATTATCACAAAAAAACAAAAAACTTAACTCTTTCATATATAACAAATTACTAGAAAATAAATTTAGTTCTATTTGCAAAAATAAAACTTTGAGTGCCATGACATGAGTATTCAATTTTTGTATGTACTTGAAATCAAAATATTTATTCATATATAATTAATCATCAGAATGATATGATAATAACATTTCTCTAATTAAACATCATTTAGACAAGTATTTTGTTTTAAAGAAGTTCTATTACAGTCACATTATTCTATATATAAACTTATATGTATATATACATATTTTCAAGAGTAATTATATACAAACAAAAAATACATACAAAAAATTTAGAATAAATTACACTCACTCCCCTGAAGTTTGGAGAAAATATTACTAGTCCCACACTTTTGACATAATTATAATTATCTCCCTTGAGGTTTTAATTCATTTAACAATTAGAAACTTTTTCATCATTAATTCGTTAATCATGTGAATGAAAAAAATAATGTTGTTATCCCTATTCTACTAAAATATATATTTATTTTTGTTTATTTTATTGTCTACCTACCATCTGTATTAGTTTCCATTGTTTTATCCTTACTAATAGAGTGGTCGACATAATTATGTAAAAATTATGAAATTGACTGTATTTTCTCCAAAATTCAAAAAAAGGGGGTGTAATTTATCCTAAAATTTATACAAAATGTAGTAGAGTTTCAATAACACTTAAAAATAAAAAATAAAAAATCATTAAGATGTTTCTTAAGAAAACAAAAATGTTTTGGAACTCTAATTTGTGAGCTCTAATAACTTTAATGTGTATATAGGATTCATTTGATGTGATGTTTTGGCCTTTTTTTTTGGGTTGACTTTCCACCTCACTAGAACTCAATTAAAACTCTAATTTTAGAGGAATGTATCATTGTTGTGAAGAAAAATGCTATTCAAACATAATTACAATGACATGACAGTAGTATTTTTTGTAATTAAATAGTTTCCTTTATTTTAAAATAATAAGTTTCAAAGCAATGCAGCCACATCATTTTGGAAGTGTTTGGGAAGAGGGTTGGGTTAAAATAACTCACTAAAAGATAAAATAGAATAAAATAGCTAATAAAACAAAATGTCATATCTAACTCATAATTATTTTACTTTTTCTCTCACAATCATCAAATTATCTACAAAAAAAATGTCAACCAACTTCCCAAACACAACTATTTTAGCTAGGCTAAATAGCCAAAAAAAAAAAAAAAAAAAAAAAAATCAAATAACCAATTAAAATAATTAACTTTCCAAATATGGCCTATATATTTAATTTTGTTTATTGGTATAGCACTATTCGTTTCTTTAACATAAAAAATATCACTATCATAACATTGTGATAAATAATCATGTAAGAAAATTCTAGAAGATTTCTTTTCTTGAAATATGAAATGGTAGGCTGTTTAATAAGGATGATATATATACCTCAACTTTGAAAACGTTGGAAACAAGAGTTCTGAAGCTAGCAACATTGACATTTGTGACTTCCATGCCAAGAGAATTGAGAGCCTCAATCAACCTCACAAAGCCGCCATGCTTGTGCTCACAAAATACCTTTATAAAGAACTCATTCGCATCTAATTGAGCCACTTCTACTTGCGGCTACAAATTCCCAACAAAAACATTATCAGACAAAGAACTCATTCACATCAATGTTTTCAAAGCAAGGAAAACACAAACCAAAACTAGTTAAATTTGCTACTTGCGGCTACAAATTCCTAACAAAAACATTATCATGCAAAGAACTCATTCACATTAATGTTTTCAAAGCAAGGAAAACACAAGCCAAAACTAGTTAAATTTGAAGTAGCAGTGGCCTGTTTGATTGTGTTTTTGTTTTTTAAATACACAAAAAGGAAAGAAAAAAAAAATATTGTTTAAACGGTTTCTAAAGAGAACCTATTTTTAAAAAGGAAGTGAGCTTCCCTCCTATCTATGATTTGGATTAGAGGGTGTTTTCCAGCTTCATTGGCTTACCACGGGTCCTGTTTTGGTAATTCTAATAATTTGTTTTGTAAGGTTCTTCATGTATGTCATCCAAACAAAAAATAGATTGATATGATAATCATAACTTATTTAATTTATCGTGTTTATCACCAAAAAAAAAAAAAAAAGATCGTCTATTTTTAAAAGCACACTTATTGTCTATTTTTTTAAAAGGCAATTCTAATAAATTGAATGAGCTACAATTATAAACTCGACGTGTTATTTTTGTGAGTGATATATATATATATATATATATGAAAGGCACAACAAAATGAACATTTTAAAATTATCGAAATGGAACTTAGGCATTATGGCATGTTTGATTCGCCGGATTAGGGGGGGGACTATCCACTATTTGGATTGTAATCCAAATAGTGCTCCTTATCTGCTGTTTGATTTTTTTTTAGTCCGCCGGACTCTATGTCCGGCCGGACTCTTTATCCCCCATATGGGGGACTATTGTGTCCTAGGGAGGGTATAGGATAGTTTTTGGGGGACTATCCACTGTTGGGATTAGGTGGTCAAAATAAACCATTTTGACCTTCTACTATTTAATTATGTATTATATTTAATAAAATTCAATAAAATTTAAATGTCTCAATTTAAAAATAAAATAATTTTATTTAACTTTTTATTGAATTTTATTTATTTAATTTTTTAAAATAATTTTTCTATAGATATTTTATTGATGTTTTATTTTAAAATTTTGTTTATATTTTATTTAATTTCATTATTTAAATTTAATAGATGTTTTATTTAATTTCATTGTTTGATTATTATTATTTTTAAAAACAAATTTATTTAAAATTTTAATTAAAAAAATAATATATATTTTTATTGATATTTTATTTATTTTATTATTTATTTTAAAAAAAATAAATTTATTTAATTGTGTAAAAAATAAAATAAAATAAATTTTTATTTAATCTAGCTAAAAATAATTAAAATATTAAAGATATGTTTAATATTGCTATTACTTAGTATACAACTGAAAAATGATAAAATAGTCTTTTGTTCATTTATCCTATCCAGTCTATCCAACCAAACGTTAGATTTACTAAAAATAGTCATTTCCAGACATCTAATCCCATGAAAAAACAAACATAGGATACATATCCAATCCAACCAAATAGTTCGAGGGGTTCACAGTCTCAGAATTCAAATCCAATGAATTCTAATCCCCCTTATCCAGTCCGTCCAATCAAACACACCCGATATGTCCGGACAACATTCTCATGTCTCAAGCATGGACTATAGAGAAGTCAGCTCCTTCACGAAGGGATTGACTTTTCTTGAGTTGGAGAGAAGTGCAACTATCTCCAATTGGGTTCGTGAGACTCAGTATGAGCATATTTCAGTATACATTTATTTTAGAGGTATCTCTATGCGTGGTTATTAATGAAAAAAAAATGACATTGATATGATAATTTCATTAGTTTCATCTTTAAGAAATAAATAATCTATAATAAAATCATATTCATCATCTATTTTTTTAAAAATAAATTTGATAAAATTATAGATTAGTTTTTGTTTAAAAATAACCTACACATAGGAAATTTATAAAATAAATGGTTCAAATAATCAAAATAAGACTCATGGTGAGTTTCATGAGCTAACTGGACGTGACTGCATTTCTCTTTCACATGGTTCTTTCTAAAAAAACATTAGGACAAATTACATTAGTAGTCCCTATACTTTAATCTTTGTGTTATTTTGGTCCCTATAATTCTAATTGGCTCGATTTTGACTTCAAATTTATAATTTTGTCTCAATTTAATTGATTATAATTGTTAGTATTTCCTTTAAAAAAACATAAATAAGTGACATGTGTTATGTTTTTAGGAGTAAAATTATAAATTTGCTTAACGTAGTGAGTTAACTTCATCAACTCAATGATTATTTTTTGTCAAAAACCCTAATAGTTTTATCAATTGGATTAAATTGATATAAAATCTAAAATAAAATGTTAAAATTGGCTCTATTGATAATATAGGGATCAAAATAACACAAGAGACAAAATGTAGGGACTATTAATGTAATTTATTCAAAATATTAAAAAACTGTTGTGGAATTTTAGAAAACTCATTTTTCTAAAAATTGTGTAAAAATTATTTTTAGAATATACAACCAAACAAGTTTTTAATATTCGTTAACTCTTTTAAAAAAACTATCTTTCAAAATTGATTGTCAAAACTAAACCAAACAGTGAGTTTTTTTTTTTTTTCTTTGTGAATTTTTTTTAATATTTTACACAAATTTTTTATTTGTTAGATACAACTAATCTCGATACATTTAAAAAGTATAATATTTGTAAATTTTTTCTAAAAAAATTACCAAATACAAAAATTACAAAAAAATACAAAAATTTAGTATCTTTTCATATTTTGTAGAAAATTTATATATTTTAAGTGTATCAAGATTAAAAAAAAAAATTTTTGATTAAAATATTTTTAAAAATCACTAAAAATACAAAAATACAAATTAAAAATTGAGAAAACTATTTTTAAAAATTCAAACCAAACAAGGTGATTTTTGCTCCAAAATGAAAATTCAAAAACACCAAAAACAAAAAACAAAAATAAAAGTACAACCAATTAATATGATGTACCTACCTCCATTTGGCGCTGCTTGTCACAACTATCAGATTCATGTTTTGGTTTGGGGGGTTCTGCAACACCACCAACATCACCAATGCTTGCTGCTGCTGCAGCTCCACCCATGTGAAACCCATTTGAAGGAGCGTTTTCAAGTTGATCAGGTTTCAATCCAACCACATTATTAATTCCATTTTGGTTCAAAATCTCTGATCTTCCATAGTTGTTGTTGTTGTTGGTACCTTCGTCGTCGGACTGATCTTCAAGTTCATGTTGGAGATCTTTTACTTGCTTCTGCAACTCCTTCACAAAGTTAATTGCATCCCCAAGTATTGAAGCTCTATCCAACTATATGACAAACCAAAATGCCCATTAGATTTCATTAACAAATACTAACATGAGTTATCAAACTGGTTTGGACACCTGAGTTATACAGAAAAAAAAAGAAAAGAAAGTACTTAACATGGTTTATTTTTGAAAAATGTTTGACACTATAATTTTTTAAAAAAAACAATTTAACCTATAATAATGTGATATGATAGGTATTATATTTTAATTTGTTACATACTTAAATATATATAGTTAATGATTTTTTTTTTTTGATCGGCAAAGAAAATCTTTATTGAAAAAACATTCAAGGAATGAAGGTTACATCAATAAAGAGGAGCTTGGGTCTGAAAAGCCCCAAGCGCCAGTTGGTGAGAAACCAACAAAGAGAAAGAAAGAGGAAAAAAACCAAGAAGCAACACCAAAACACCCAGAAGTTGTGACACTGCAGCAAAATTCAGCCAAAACAAAGGCATTAATAGAACCTACTTCTATCCTTGAGAGTGTTAATAGATTAGCATACACCCTTGTGGCTCAAAACCAGCTGCTGATTCTATCCTTGAAAGTGTTAAGAGTTAAACATATACCCTTTTGGGTCAAAACCAGCTGCTGCTACTAGACCACCACTCAACAGAACTTTGCAGTCAAACACTACCAATGCAACATCTATAGATTGTACCCGTATTAAGCTTCAACCAACAATATGCAGACACACTACCATTACAGACACACTACCATTGCAGATGAACCCAGCAAAATACACTACCATCAGTAAGCAAACCAACTCATTATGCGTTATGCAGCGGCAAAGAAGAAACAACTTCAAGAAGCCACGCAACCACAAATCAAAAGCAATCAACCCAAACAGATAACTCGAGTATAAATCAACAAAGGACATTGCTAAACCCAAAAGCGAAAGCGAGCCCAATTCTTTGCTGCAACCTATATGACAAACACAACCTTCGCATCGGCTGCATACCACTATCACTAAACTACCATGGATCCCCCCAGACACTTTCTAACTTGCCTCAACTGGAAGACAAGTTCCTACACTGAAAAATGTACATCTGAGAGGTATGATTTTACCCAAAAAGTAATCCTATACTTGATTAGATCACAGAGGTCCTCCAGATTTGGGCTAGATGCTCTAAACACACACTCGTTTCGTGCATTTCCAGATTGACCACATTCGCCAAGGAATTACTCTCCAAATCTTCTTTTCTACCTTCCTCCACTTCCTCCAAATTTCACCACATGAGAAGGCTTTCCACGTAACACTGGTATAACACTTGGACGTCCCCAATTTAGCACTTCAGCCCATATCTTCCACACAAAGGACACCAAAGTAATACATGATTCAATCGATTCACCTCATGACCACAGAATACACACGTTTGTAGATGTACCTTGATTAATCACACCCAATTTCAGAAGAACTCCTTAGTCTTCAATCTTTTTTCCATGCAAATCACCCAAAGACCACGCACCTTAGGGGGATATACTTAAGCCATATCAACCTAGTTATGCTCAGAGAGCCACCATCAGGTCCACAAAGAACTTATACACTGACGATACCCTAAGAGTCCCATGAGAAGAGGTGACCATACAGGTCGATCAGGGCTCTCGGGACATAGATCTGCCGCCAAGAGCATAGTAATTACTCCGTCGACTCCAATTTTCTCCCAATCACTGACTCCTTTCTAAAGACCAGAACCCGACCACTTTTTGTGATTTTCTTGTCAACTATACCACTCAAGGTCTCTGTTTCTCCAAAGATAACCTATACTGATGTTGGGAATTCATCCTTCAAGCAAGTAGAATGACACCATATATCACCCAAAACCGAATCCTCACCCCATCCCCAACCTTCAAGTGAAAATTATTCAGATAGAGCTCTGTTAAGCTATTGCCTTTGTTCAAAGAATGAGAGATGATCCCTTCCACACCTTTGAGTGGCTAATGGATGGTGTTAGTGACGGAATCCAACCACCCACCTCCAAATTGTATTTGTTTGATATAACTCGTTTCCAGAGGGCATCCTTTTCACAACCAAACCTCCACCACCATTTCATAAGCGTGCAATTATTTACCCTCAACGCCTAATACCCAAACCACCTTGGTCCACTCTTTTAGACAGATCCTTCCATTTAATCATATGGATTTTCCTTCCCGATCGAGCCACCCACAAAATCTAGCTTGAATCTTATCCACTCAAGCAACCCCTTCGTGCATCTTGAATAAAGATAAATAATATACCTGGCAAGGTCAAGTTATCGCTTTAATCGTGTGAGTCTCCTCAAGCAGATAGCATCTTCCTCTTCCATCCAGCCAACTTACTTTTGACTTTGTCCACAACTGGTTTCCAAGTAGCTTTCTTCCTTGGATTAGCACCTAATGGCAACCCAAGATAGCTAATTGGCAATGCTTGAGTTTTACAATGCAAAATTGTAGCCATATCATTCAGACTTTCCACAGAGACTCCCACACCACATACGACGCTCTTATGAAAATTTATTTTTAGGCCAGACAAGATTTCAAAGCATCTTAGAACCCTTTTCAATTTTCTCACCTCCTCCACCTCAGCTTCACAAAACAATAGTGAATCATCTGCAAACTGTAAATGAGTCAACACCACACCCTCACTTCCTACCTTCACCCCTTTAATTAGGTTTAGCCCACACGCTCTGCTCAACAAAAGATGTAAGCCCTCCGCAACTATATTAAACAGAAAGGGAGACAGTGGATCACCTTGTCTTAGACCCCTCTGCGGGCTAAACTCTTCAGTAGGGGATCCATTTACAAGCACTGAGACTCTTAACGTTGTTACACACTCCTTTATCCAGTTGATCCACTTAGCGCCAAACCCGAACTTAGACATCATAGAGAAGAGGAAACCCCAATTAATGGAGTCATATGCCTTTTCAAAATCCAACTTAATAAGGACTCCCTTCCTCTTGGCTCTCTTCCAGCCTTCCACAACCTCATTTTCCATCAGCACACCATCTAAAATATTCCTACCACTAAGGAACGCAGACTGCGGCTCGCTAATAATATGTGGCAAAAGCATTTGAGTCTATTTGCCAAAAGTTTTGCTATGATTTTGTAGGTCGAGCCCACCAAACCGATAGGTCTATAGTCGATAGGCCGACTTGATTGTCCCTCTTGGGGATGAGGGTTATGAAAGAGCTGTTAATGCCTTTTACCAGTCTACCATTCCTATGGAATTCATTCACAAAATTAACGACCTCATCCTTCATGACCTTCCAAAACTTCTGAAAGCACAACATATTAAAGCCATCAGGTCCGGGTGCTTTGTTACCATCACACTCCATCACAACTTGTTTAATCTCTGCTTCAGAGAATACTGTTTCCAACATAGCAAACTTCACACTACCAGCTGCTGATGGAAAATGACCCCCCAATACAGGTCTTTCTGGCCACAATTCTGTATACTGGTTTTTGAAATATTCCAGCACCTTACTCTTCACTTGCCTCGGCTCCTCATACACCACTTCCCCTTCTGTAATGGAATGTAATTCATTTCTTATTGTTCTGCTCTTTGTGATTACATGAAAAAACCTTGTATTCTTGTCACCTTTCATTGCCCAGTTAAGCCTAGACTTTTGCAGCCATAGCCACTCCACCATCCTACTCAATCTCCACATTTCAGCTCTAACTTCACTTCTCCTCCATTTTTCATCACAATCAAGGTCTCTAGTCTCAGCCAGTAAATCTATTCTGTGAAGTTCACCCTCTGCAGTCTTCAATTTGTTTACAACATTTCCAAAAACCTCAACATTCCAACTTCTCAAGCCATTTTTCAAGATCTTCAACTTCTGCATAAGAATAAAACCAGCCCAACCTTCAACCCTGGACTCCTTCCACTTTGACTCCCAGAATTCGAAATTTGTATGCAAAAACCAAGCATTCAGGACCCGAAAGGGCTTTGGACCCCAGTCCCTCTCATCCTCCATCATAAGAAGAGGACAATGATCAGATACCAGTCTTGGTAGACCCCATAGCTTCAGGTTAAATATCTCAAGCCATTTAGGATCCACAAAAATTCGATCAATTTTGCTCCACCTTTCACCACCACAAGAATTGCACCAATTGAATCTCCTCCCAAGTAATGGTAACTCAGATACCTCACACTTGTCAACGAACTCATTAAATTCTTTCATTCCCCTATCTCTCCGAGAGCATCCTCTCCGATCCCCAAACTGCCTAATCTCATTGAAGTCCCCTCCTAAGCACCAAGGATTTTGGAATTCTTCCTTCAATTTCAATAGACAGTCCCACAGATTCCCTCTTGAGCCCACATCATTAGGAGCATAAATATTTAATATAGCACAATTAAATTGGTTAAAGAGGGTACCTGATAATAAGATGAATCTTCTATTACTACAGCACTCTGTTAGTTGGAAAACATTTGGATCCCATATACACAGTAATCCCCCAGCAGAGCCTGCAGCATCAACCACCATAAACTCCATTTTGTCTCTGACCCACACAAATCTAACCTCATCCTCTGTGAATTCTGTCTTTTTAGTTTCTTGGAACAACGCAACATCTATATCCCTCTCCTTCAGGAGCTTTTTCACTTTACCTCTTTTCTCCCTCCTCCCCAGCCCTCTAATATTCCATGAAAGAATCTTCATAAACAACCTTGAGATCTCTATTATGTCCCCCTAGCTGGAGTCCATCAAACCCCTTCTCTTCCACCCCCTTCAATTCTTTCCATGTCCTTCAATTCAAGGCTCACAATTTTCTCCAACACAGCAGCTCGCTTACCATTGAACTGCACACCGAGAGCCTCCCACATTTTGATAGTTGCTTCGGCTTCATTGAGGATGACCCTCTCACTATCAAGTCCATGCTCCATTGATGCCGATGAGGACCTTGCCTCCACTGCTGCCCGCCAAACTGCAGCCCTGGGCATTGCTCTACTGGTTGAAGCCCCTTTGTTCCCATACTTCCTCAATAGATCGAAGGACTTTTTCCCCAGAAAAGTCTGATTCGATTTTTTCCTGTATCTTACCTTCTCCTTACCCTTTCTAGGCCTTGCACAACTACTACTGGGCTCCACATCATGGGTTTCGGATAGGTTTGACACCCTCCCACCTGGCCCACCCTCCACAGCCTTACCTGAATCCATTAACTCTTGGTGGTCCAAGAGTTGAAACTCATCCGATCCATAACATTCATGATTCGATTTCAGGTCCACAATTAAATCAAGCCCACGATTCATGTTATGAGGCCCAGATAGCGTTTTTATAAACCCAGAAGTTTGAATTTCGACATCTCCATCATCAACGTATCTCGTCTTGGGACTCGGCAGCAGTGTTGCAGATTTCTCCTGACACACGTAGCCGATTTCTTCTGACATGCCTTTTTGCAAGTCTGATTCTGCCACCATCGAAGTATCTCTTAGCTGGTCATCTTTCACCATTGTGTTGCTGCTAACGTGTGCTTGCACTGTTACATGGTCAACTCTTTCTTCTTGCTTGCGCCCTCTACCTGCGGTCTGAGTGCACACTATTACAGGATTACTGTTTTTGATTCCACCAAGATGCTCTTCAGATGAATGGCTCAGACCAGGCACCTTCACATTTTGGATGACAATGATCTATTCCTCGCACACCCTAACTGGGTACTGGACGCCCTTGCATTCTAATTTGAGGAATTGATTAATGGGATCCATGAAGTTAGTCGCGATCTGCACTTTACCACATTGAAAATGATTTAAGTTACGCGTATCCTCATCCAGAGCAGTCACCATACCCCACATCTTACCAATGTTAATGAAGGTGTTACAACACCACAGGTTTAGTGGAACTCCATAGCAGCTTAGCCAAACCTTCCGTTCTTGGTTAAGTGACATCCCCTGTTTCCATTCAAGAACTGAATCACACCACTCATTTAGCCAGCTCCTCAGGACCAGAAGCTTTTCCTTCATAATCTCCTGGGATGGGAATGTTAGGACCAAATCCCTTCCACCACCTACCCTTACCTGAACGTCCCTTAGACCTCTTCTTGCTATTTCTTCCTTGAAATCTTCCACAGTGAATATTGGTTTCAACCTGGCTATGACACTCTCATATAACCAGCCATTACCTTCCTCATAGGCTTTGATAATGCAGGAGGAGTTATATCCTGATACCTTCCCACTCACCACCTCCGCAAAGGACCTCTTACCTTGGTAGCCCACCTGTGTTCTGTTGAGTTCCTCTACAAACTTGCTAGGCTGCCGTGATGGACCAGCCTGTTGTCTCATGCCACCTTCCTTACCATAGTCAGCCTTTTTAACCTTTATAGCTTTATCATCACACCATAGTCCATTGGCTTTTTGAACAGCCATGTCTGCTGCAACAGGACAATGGTAACGGACAAAGCCAAACCTGGATCTCGTCATTTTCCTCCTCTTATTTGGAATAAAGGTATCAACCACTATCCCATAGTTGGAGAATATTGAGTACAACCCCTCAGATCGCATATTTGCAGGTAGATTATCCACGAAAACAGAGTGGATAGATCTATTCGTCCAGCTCTGTCGTGCTTCTCTTCCGCCATGTCTTCGAACCACCGGCTGCCATCCCCCATCTCTTTGCTTGACCATCCCCATAAAATCTTTCTTGCTACTTCTTTTTCTCTAGCCTATCACAGACAGCGAAATTTTAACTCTTCAATAAATTTAGATATTTATATATAGTTAATGATTTGGCTATATTACACGCAAAAATGCTATTAACACATAAATCAATCAGATATAGACACTCATATATTTGTGGTCCTCACAAAATTTGGGACTCATAGACATGTAAGTGTCAGTATTTCATTTTGTAATTTGTTTGTATTATTAGTACTATTGTATTCTATGAAACACTAACAAAAAATACGAATACAATATGATATCAATATAACAATCAATTTACACCACAAGGGTTTTACTTGTGGAGATGTAATGATCAACATTCAACACTGGCTAAGCAAGATCGAATCCAGTAACCAAAGGAGCTCTGCATAAGCAAATTGAGTAAAGGTAGTTTCAGATAGGAGGCAAACCAATACGAATAGGAATAGAGGATGGCGACCTGTGATTCGTAATCATGGAGGTCACGCTGATGGGGCTTTAAGGAGGAATAACATTTATTCTGTATTTGTGGTTAATATACCAGCATCGATGGGGGCAAAAGGGTTATTTCAACTCTTCTCAAACTTTGGTGTGGTGAGGGATGCGTATATCCTGAACAAGAGGAGAAAATCTACAGGGTCCAGATTTGGGTTTATCAGGTATGATTGCTCGGTAGCAGCGGGTATGACTTTGCAGAAAGCAAATAGACTTTGGTTCGATGACAAAGCACTCAAGGTCAAAATGGCTGAGTTCAGAAAGGGCAATGATCAACACCAAAGAAGCCTCTAACCAATACATCAGTGCAAGGAAAATGAAGGAAATCACACTATAAGTGTTCCTTATCAAGGGAAAAAGTCATATGCTGATGTGGCTAGAGGTAGGGTC
Organism: Camellia lanceoleosa; assembly: GCA_025200525.1. Classification (NCBI taxonomy): domain Eukaryota; kingdom Viridiplantae; phylum Streptophyta; class Magnoliopsida; order Ericales; family Theaceae; genus Camellia; species Camellia lanceoleosa. The sequence goes on along the minus strand of CM045763.1, from coordinate 203,802,893 downwards.
CTTCAACCCAACTTAGTTTGAACTATTAAGGTAAAAAAAGGAGGTAATGGACGGTTGTATAAAAGTGTAATGGTAAGATTAAAACCACAACTCTCGGTTGTAGAGTTTCAGGATGAACTTCAAAGACGTGGCTATAGAGAAATTAAAATTAGAGTTGGAGGTGGAAGACAATTAGTTCTCTTATTTCAATCAATGAGTGCTATGAGGGAGAAGTTATTGTTAATGAAGGACTAGCTCATAGACTGGTGCGACTCGATTGAGGAAGGAGATGAAAGCATGGTTCTTGAATAGGTGAGATAGGTGTGGTTAAGCTACTATGGTGTACCACTGGTATTATGAAACAACAATACTTTTTGTACAATAGGTAGAGAGTAAGAAGAGGTGATTGAAATGGATGCAGGCACACTGAATATAGAGTCTCTCCATTGTGGAAAAATCAAGATTGAGACAAGATGCATGAACACCATTAATTATCTAATTAACCTGGACTGCCAAGGTGTATTATACCCAATCAGGATCTTAGAGGAACAAATCATAGTCTTAACAACTGTGAAAGAGCAATGTATCTGCCAATCATTTCTAAGGAACAATGAAGCCAGTTTTAGCTCTGACAAAGAAGTTGAGACTATTGTAGATAGAGGCAGCAGACAAGGAGAAGAAGATGATGAGGTGGCAGACCATGTTTGTGAAGAGGTGGATAATGGAAGTGAGGTGGCTATAGGGGAGACGGAGGTGGCTCATGTCAATACAAATGATATGGAGGGGGAAACAAGCTTGAGGGAGGTTTTGGTGATAGAGGAGACAGACCTAATGATGGGAGTGTCAGAGGAAGGTGTCGCATGTGGGGAGGGCTCTGCAAAGAGGCTTTGTATAGGGGTGTCAGAGGAGGGTGGCGTATGCAAGAGAGGTAGTTGTAGAGATGATGATGAGGTGGTCACCCCTGGGTTTATAAGAAGTATGAGTGGGTCTGTAGGGCAGAAACAAGGCATTAACTTGGAAGTGGACTTAAACAGCGCCCAAGTGGATACAAATAGTGATGAGTCGGCCCAAAGGGCTACAAAATCAGATTTTCGGGCTAAGTCCAACAATCATCATATTAGAGTCTCTACTATTGGGGTAGGGCAGCCCAATTCTATGCCAAGTTAGCTGGGCACAACCCTTATTCATAAGCAATGTTTGCAGGAGAAAGGAGAGGAAAATCGACGCCACAAACTACGGAAGAAAGGGAAGTTTGAAGTGGGGAAGAAATCTATGAAGAAAGCTTTTTAGGTCTGCCGTAACTGCTATTTCATTATTTATGGCAAGTAAATCTAGTAGAGGAGGTTTATGTTTATCGGAGGTTTATGTTTATCGGAGGCAGAAGCAGCCATCCAAATTGGTAAAGTGCTGGGAGTAGCTTGTAATGGCAAGGAGGAGGAGGTGATTAGCAAGTTAGAGGAATTGGAGGCCACAGACAAAGGAAAAGAGGTAAGAAGGGGAGGTGATATGCATTGAGCACTAAGCTCAGGGAGTTTTTGAGTGAAACAACTTTTATAATGAAGGTACGATCTTGGAATGTTAGAAGTCTTGGTAGACCAGAGAAAAAGAGAAAAATTAAACAAAGTTTGGCAGCAAGGAAAATCAATTTTGTGATGCTTCAAGAAACAAAGAGATCATCAATTACGCTCGAAATAGTAAAGTCTCTCTAGTATAAAGATAATTTTGAGTATCTGGCAGTGGACGCAGAAGGAAGAGCTGGTGGGTTACTATGTATCTGGAATATAGAGGTGCTTCAATTAGATGCTTGCTGTGAAAACCATTATTTTATCCTACTGTCAGGTAAATTATTTTCCTCTTTTAATTGTGTGATTGTCAATGTATATGGTCCATCAGATGTGGTTAAAAGGAAAGAATTATGGGTCACTTTAGCTCGGTTGAAGAGTTTGTTCTTGGGGCCATGGTGTATGGGGGGTGATTTCAACGAAATAAGGAATATTGCTGAACGTATTAGGTGCTCTAGAAGAGACAGAAGAATGAGGGATCTTAATGACTTGGTAGAACAACTGGAGTTGATTGATTTGCCTATGTTTGGGAGGAAATTTACTTGGTGTAACTCACAAACAAGAGAGAAATGGAGCAGAATAGACAGATTTTTACTCAATTATGAGTGGATACAAAATTTCAACATCAAGTTATGGGGATTTCCTAGATTGATATCTGACCATTGTCCTACAATTCTGATGGAGGATGAAAAAGATTGGGACCCTAGACCTTTTTGATTTCTGAATGCTTGGGTTCTTCATCCTAAATTTATAGATTTAATAGAGAAATTTTGGTTAGATTTCCAGGTGGAAGGTTTGGCTGGCAACAGATGTCTTATGAAGTTCAAAGCCTTGAAACACAAATTAAAAGTGTAGAACATTGAAGAGTTTGGGAAGCTTGAGTCTAAGCTTAAGGCTGTTGAAGAGGAAGCCCATGCTATAGAGCTAATTGCTGAAGAAAGGTCACTTCAAGGGGTTGAACAAGTTAGAAGAAAGGAAGTAATGAATGACATTTGGAGGTTAAACAAAATGTTGGAATGGACTTGGCCCAAAAAATCCAGAATTAATTAGGCCTCAAAAGGAGGTAGAAGTACGAGGTACTTTCACATTATGACGTCTAAGAGAAATAGCAGGAATTCCTTGTGTTCAGTTATGGTGAATGGCTCAATGGTGGAAGAACCTTTAGAGGTCAGGCATGAGGTGAAGTCTCATTTCATAAATCAATTTTTTGAATCTTGGGTGACTAGGCCTAAACTGTTTGGCCAGTTCAAAAATATTGGAGGTCGTCAAGTAGCAGATCTGTTGGAAGCAAATTTTGTAAAGGAGAAAGTTAGAAATGTTATCAAGAGCACCCATCTATTTTCTTTTCTAATTTGATGTTTTATCGTTCATTAATAAAAAAAAATTTTGCCGATCAAAAAAAAAATATATATATAACAATCAATTTAATAAAATTTAAAAAATAGGATATAGGTATGGTTAAGATGCAAACGTAAATATATATATATATATATATAATATTTAATAGTATTATACCTAAGTTCAAAGAATATTGAAAATTTATTTTTAGAAATCAAGTACTAATTTAGAGCTAGTAGTAAATTTATTTATTTATTCTTATGTAGATTTCATAAGCTAATATTCAATATCAAGCTTTAACTATTTATATTACCTTTACTTTTTTCTTTCACATTTAAAAATTATTATATTATATATAAAAGTGTTGGATACAAATTTAATTACTCGTTTAATTGTTAAAATTCAATTTTAGTATCATTTTATTTATTTTTTCTTCTCTAAGAAATAAGCAAACCTCTAACTAATTGCTATACAACCTATACATATATATTCTTCTAACTATACATACACGTGGGAGTTGTGATTATGTGGTAAAGTAAGAGAGTTGTATTCTGTCTAACTGAATTAGTTAGAAGAATATATACGTATGGGTTGCGTAAGAATTAGTTAGAGATTTGTTTAGATTGTAATAAAGCTATTATTATTTTTTTATTAGTAAAAGAAATTTTATTGATGAAAATTAGATGTTCAGGAAATAAAAATGAATATCAATAAAAGGAGGTGAATGCCAAAGTATCAAAGCAAACTAGACTATTCCAACTAAGTTGGGACAGAAAGTAAGCCAATCTTCTACTAATACTACACCATGGTTGGAGAAAAACCAACCAAACAAACAATAAAACAAAGGGAAAAAACTATCCCCAACACCTAAAACACCGATTTTAATAGTCTATCTACATCTCATACCAAACAAATCCCCTTCCAATTGAGACCCTCATAACAAACAATCACCTCATATTTAACCAATACCCCATCTCTTGAATTTTGGAAGTATCATTGATGTTTTCAATAACGTCTTTTTCTTTTCTTTATTTCTTTGACTAGCATTGTTGGGGTTTGAAGCCTTTCCAACACCTCCACCCTCATGAAATCAAGCTACTATAAATACCGGTATAATATTTCATATTGAATAAGATTGGAATAATTCAGTTTTGTATCAATTTATAGTATTTGAAAAGTATACTTTCCAAAATTAAACAAAATTATTTCTAGTATGGGATAAACAATTTGAAGTATCGGATATTTATTAACAAATATAATACATATGATACGTATATGACTCCTGAAAAAAAAAAAAAATCCTATTATATGAAAATAAAAATACATGTAAATATATCCTATTATATGAAAATAATGGAATCACACAAGATGATGGCTATACCTTGGTTATTATGGGGACCAAAGATCTAAGAGTATAGAGCCTTTCACTAAGTTTCTTCCTTCTCTTCCTTTCAGCAACAAGATTCTTCGACTGAGGCCCTTTACCTGTCCTCCTCCTATACTTTGCATCATCTTCATCCTCATTCAAATCACTGCAATCCGAGATTGATTCTGATCTCCCGGTCTCGTGTTTAATCAAATCCTTATCAGTCCCTTGTTGTTGATCCTTGCTTTGCAGTCCTTCCATCTCTTGAAATCCATTCTCTCCCGAAGAGTTAAAGGTGTTGATGGGCTTGTCAGCGAGGAACGAGTCATTTGATCCATCAAAGAAGCTGTCATTCTTGAAGGATTGCAAGAAATTCATCGGGGAATTGCATAGTTGGATTCGATCAACAGAGATGTCGTATGGCAGGTTCGAGTTTTCCAATGATGTTGCAGGATGAAATGGATTGTTGTGATCTTTTTCACTGTTTTTATTGGATAGAAATGGGTTTGATTGGATTTCATTGACATTCACTGAGAAGTTTGGATCCATATTGTTTGAATGGACCTTGACTTGTTGTTCTAGTATGTTGCTACACTGGGCAGTGATGTAATCTATGATTTGCTGATCTTCAGGGACCTTTAAGGAGGGACAAAAAAAAAAAAAAACACAATTATCAGTTGAGCAAACAAATAATTAATATGAAAAATTAGCATGAAAAGATCATGTTCATCACTAGATTATTTATTAAGTGTTTTTAATTTTAATTGAACTAATAAATTATAAGAGAAAGTGTTGTACTTGTTTGGCAACAAACAACTCAACTAGTCCAATTGGCACTGGAATTAAAACCCTAGTCCCAACTGTTTCCTGCAAAAGTAAGATGGCAATGTATTAACTTAAGATATAAAGGGCTATATATATGATTTCTGTTTTGGAAAAAGGGTTTGGGGCATTCTCACTTCCAAAGCATTCGAATCCGAGTTATTAGAGAAGTTCAACCATCTTGCTTGGTTTGACATTAATGTTTGTGCGTAAATCCTGTAAATTTACTAGTACAGTTAGATAAACTAATTCAAAAACGCTAGTAACACAGAAACAAAACACAGAATAAGACATAGTCACTCATTTGTGTCTATATCCTTTGAGAATGAGTTTGAACGAGTCTATGTCCTGTTATGTGATTTGTTTCTGTGTTAGTAAACATTGTTGTCTCATTCAAATTCATTCTTGTGTGTATATATAGTTGTTTGTGTGTCAGAAAGAAGGAGGACCCGGAATCGAGGGGAATGGATGAAGGCAATTCGGCAAGAAGATCGCAAGGTTTGGTCCTTGGGTGCTGAAACATGAGGTCTCTGCAAGGAGGAACTGAAGAAGTAGGAAAAAGAAGCTCCTCCCCACCATTTTGGATGTTCTCAGATCCAGCACAACAACAATCCATCCATTCAAGAAACCTACAACATGTACATCAAAAGATGAGAGAGAGAGAGAGAGAGAGATTAGATTTAGCTTGTATGTTTACCTTTGATCATCACCCAAGTTCCAAAGAACACAGTAATCCCAGCTTCTGAAATTTACAATGGGTCTTAGCCTCTCCAAGAGATGTTGCATGAGGTTCATATTTCCTGCAACAACAATCTACTTAGAAAGAGAGAGAGCGAGAGAGGGAGAGGTGGCCATATGTTGGATTGACAAAATCAGAACCAGTGGATTTTGGCATAAAAACAAAGTGGATTCTATATTCGGTGCAGTATTCTTTTTCCAAAATTTCTCCCTTATCCTATTTTAAAACTCTCATGAGACTTGTATGATCTAATGAATGTAAGTATTTTACAAGGATAAATGATTTAGGGATAAAGAAATTTGGCCTCATTTCTATGACTAATCGAGAGTTTGTTAGTGAATCAAAAGATTTAAAACATAAAACATAAAGTGTTCTTCAAATAGAGATCTTATATTTGACATATGATTCTCTATCCTAAATCTCTCAATATTTCTATTACAAAACACTTTTCATAATATATATATTTTTTTCTGTTTACGTTGCGAATGTTTTAAAATAGAAGAGAAATTTAAACATAGTAAGAAATCTTTAGTCACATGTTCCTACCAAAAATGGAGAGTTTTGTCAGCGAATCAAAAACTATTAAAGCATAAAGTGTTTTTCAAAATATGCTTATGTAATCTACTACCTCTTATCCTAGGACAATCACGAGCATAAAGACAATGATAGTATAACAAAAAGTAATACCTGCCCAGAAAAAGGTTCTTTCTCTTGCTTGATGTTACTTGTTTTGACTGGACAAAGCAATGAAAACAAAAGAAAAATCGAGCAAGAAACAAAACTAAAGCAGAAAAAACAAAAGTAGAGATCCATACAAAAACTTCATTTGATAGCAATGGTTAACTGCACCATCTTCCCTAGAGGCAATACCTACCTCATCCCATAGACCCCAATTCATAGATAATCCAAGAAAAATTGAGTTTTTTTTTTTTTTGTTGTGTTTTTTGGATTTATTGAAGGAGGTACAAGAAACAAAGGAAACAACAATATATCTCACAATTTTTTTATTTCTATTTTTTATGCGGAGAGTTTGATTGTTATGTTGGTAGGTGAACTGCAGAGGATGCATGAGAGAGAGATTATATGGTGAGTATTTATTTACTACCTTCATATTACCAACTCAACATCCACATGTGGTTAGTCCTTGCCCATCATGTGACATTATTTATGTATACTTCTCACAAACGACATAAATGAAAATATTTTATTAGTGAAGTAATACTAAATAATTTTTGTTAAGTAGTTGAGAAATAAAGATGATTCACCTAGTATGTTTTGTAATTTATCAGTTATTGTAAATAGATAATTATTTAGTAGTTTCAGAGCAAATGCAGCATTACTTACGTGGGTTGTATTTTAGTTGATTGCTCACCTAATTTGGTATAGTACTAACACGTAATCGGACTTGCATTTTGGTGCCAACGTAATTGGAATGACTTTGTTTGCTGTGATGTTTTTGTACTTACCCTTCTTTATTAATGTTTATCCTTGTACTACGTATTTTCATTTTTATCAATAAAAATTATATTTTGTTGCTGATCAAAAAAATATTACTTGTGTGATGCTCCAAACCAATTATATAGTGAATATTTTTACGAATAATGAGACATGTTAAGTCGCCTTTATTAGGTATTTAATAAATTTTCATGAGAATAGCAGGTAGACAATTACAAATTGTACTCTGGAATTATCTAACAATTTTCTCTAATAATGGAATGGGTGAAACCGGTCCAACTCTGATTGATTGAGTAAGTAACAAATTTGTCCCATCGATCTTCTCTCACGTGATTTTATTGGCCTAAATTATTACATATACATGACACGGTGATATTGTAGAAGTATTGAATAATTTTCCAAAAGGTTATGGTTTGTTAAGAAGAGAAGTGAATAAGGTGGGAAAAAAAAAGGGAAAAAAAGAAAAGAAAAGAGATATAACGTCAAAAAATATATGAGTTATATTTTATATATTTGTAATGATGGGAGGAGCATATTGCATGAGCTATGATGGCGTGGAGAACCCTAACTACCTACTAAAGTTTTTCATACGTTTTCGTTATTTATTCTTTCATGTCTCAACTACTCTCTCTTGTATACACACATTCAATCAAATTTCAACACAAAATTCCGGACTTGGTTATCACTGCATTTTGAGGAATTAGAAAGTGCTTACATCTTTGTACAAATTTTTTATTTAAAAAAATAAAATAAAATCATACAATTTTATTTTATATGTGAGTTAATGTGTATAAACAAGATGAACAAAAAACCAAAAGCAATGAACATTATTATATTATGTTTGTTTAGAACATTTCCAACGTTTACCCTTCTTTTATTTATTTAATCAAATTTGAGTAAAGATTTGGGTTAAAAATTTCATTTGATACCAAGCATTCTCAGTGGCGACTCTAGAAATTTTTGTCAGTGGTGTCAATCAAAAACTTAAATACCATATATCTTACAGAAAATTCACATTAATCATTATATCACCTATGAAGAAAAAAATCAACAAATTAATTTAAATTCTAAATTATAAACAAAAATATTTCAATATATTGATACTATTGTTTAAGCAAAAAGACATGCTAATATCTAATATGGGTTCAAAATTGGTGGGTTCAAAAGAGTAAAACTTAAAACTATGGGTTCAAAATTGTATTTTAGTGCGTTCAATTACTAATTTTTTTCCTAAAATCTAATATTTATATAATAAATAAATAAATAAATTCAGTCAGGGGGTTCGGATGACACCCCTGACCAAGCCTTGGAGCCACCCTTGAGCATTCTAATGCTAAATTTTCAATTTTCATTAAACAATCGGTCGACCAGGAGGACGATTGGGAGGATGTCTGAGCGGTCGATTGACAATAGGCAACTTTTCAAGTAACTCGTTGTCTCTAGAAGGACAATTGGCCGGTTGTTCGGTGTACGGTGACTGCAACAACTCTCTCCAAAAATTTGATGAACGTAGAAACCTTTCTTGATTTGATGAAACGTTTGCTTTTTCCCTCATTTGATATAGGTTTGATGCCAAGGTTGGAGGAGAGAAAGTAAGCTTGTTTCATCAAATTTAAATTTGATTCTAAATCTGAATAAGCATTGGAGAGGCTCTTAGAATATAAAAATATGTTAGTACTTTTGCTATTTGAAGAAGGAAAGCAATGAACAATAGTATTATAAACTCAGACTTAACTACTCAGAAATTATCTCAAATTATCATTTAGTGATTTAGATTTATTCTGCACATGAATCCCATACTATACAAATTCAATCTCAATCACACAATCACCATACCATTCTGGGTCAATTCAAGATCATAAGTCTAGGTCCCGACTTATTCAACAATGAAAATAGATCTAAGAGCTCTCCAACAAAGAAAACAAGTCAAAAATAAAATAAAATAGGCACTCCTCTAAAAAAAAAAATAATACATATTATATGCACACTCTACTTAGTTTTTTTTTTTTTTTTTTTTTTTTTTTTTTTTTTTTTTTGTGTTACAGGAAAATCTTCCCTACCCTCCCGCAGGTCCAAGGCAGCGCCCCTTGCAAAGATCACCAAGGTGTCCTGTTAGCCGTTCCGAGCGAGGAGACTATAACCTGGGAACTTGCCCCGACCTCCCAAGACAAGCTCCGCTTAAGTCAGGACTCACACAGCGGGGGAGCATTGAACCCACACCAAATGCTGACTAGACAACTTGAGGTCCAACCTCCTAACCAACAGTGCTTTCGCCCAGGAGATTGGCCCAAGGGGGGGTTGGGAGTTGAACCTGTGACCTTGGGGCTTAAATCCCAAGGCCTTACCACAATGCCACAACCCCTTGGGTTCACTCTACTTAGTTTTTATATCTTTAAAAGAAAAAAAAAATGATTTAGTAATCATAATTATATGGGTAAATTATTCATGCATTTTTTAAAATTTATTTAAAATATGGATTGTTTGTTATGATTTTAGAAATTATAAATATTTTATTGTAAAAATTTTATTTAACAGAATTAACAGAAAAAATGAAATTTCTAACTATTCTCATATGTAATAATAAAATTATCAGAATTATTAATTAAAATATATTTCTGATATCATTAAAACTATTAATTGACTTAATCATTAATAAAAGAGATAATTTGTCATGTGGTTAGAAATTTAAAAAAATATAATATAATTTTTAAAATCGCAAGAGATAATATATAAAATTAGAAACAAGAAGAGGAAGTGTATTTAATTTACCCTAATTATATTTGATAGTAGATAACATCACTTTATGACCATAAATGAAAATCAAGTGGTAACGAATATCTATAAATATAACTAAATAGGAAATTTCGGCAAAAGGAGTTAAAACCAGAGAACATATATATTTGTTTTATATGTGGTGTCACATCTTTTTAATTTTGTTCTTTTAATTTCACTTTTAATTACGTAGCCGACCCATGTGAAACGGTCCCACTTTTATCTCTCTCATCTATAGTCTTCCTAATTCTATATCATTAGGGATGTAATTGGGAAAGCAAAATTAGGTGATAATCATTACTCTTGTTTTATTCACTCTAAAAATACACTAATATTCATTTATTTTATTTTATCTATACTATCTATATTATAATATAAAGTAAAAGTTGAACTGAAGTCTTTAACTCTTTTCATGGCATTTTTAATTTTTTATTAAAAAAAAATTATAAGAGTACATCCGATTCGAAATTAAGACCTTGAGCCCCAAAATTAATTTCTTTATCAATTATTTTTATTTTACTTATTTAACCCCAATTTTTTTCCTTTTATTTGTTATTATTTTATTTTTTTGGTTACAATGTGAAGAAATAATAATTATGATAAACATTCCATTAAGGTTACAAATTGTAATTTGCTCACAACACACGTCCTTGTTTTGAAAAATTATACATAAAAATGAATAAATTAAGAAAACATCCCATGAGGTTGACTTAAAATATGAATTGTCTTATGTGATTTTAAAAATTACATCTCACTCCCTTAAAGTTCCCAATTTCATAACAAATGGCTCCCTTTACTAATAAATTATTAAGTCAATTAACAATTGTTAATAATGTTAGAAATTTATTTCAATTAATAATTTAAATGATTATATTACTGTATAGGAGAATAATTAAAAATTTTATTTTTTTAATTAATTCTATTAAATACAAGATTCTAACCAAAAAACTTTTGTAATTTTTTGAATATTTAGAAGATATATTTGTAATTTACCCAAAAAAAAATCCTTGTCACAGAACATACATTTTTTCCCTTCATTATATTCACAAACCATTTTGCAAATTGAAAATCCAATTTGCAAAAAAAAAAAAAGGGCAAATTACATATACTCCCTCGAGGTTTAGTAAAATTACAGATACCCTCCTGAGGTTTGAGAAATTACAGATACCCCCTTGAAGGTACTATTTGCATAACAAATTAGGGGGTAAATTATTATGAAAATATAAACCTCAGGGGACAATTTGTTATGAAAATATAAATCTCAGGGGATTATTTGTAATTTCCGAAACCTCAAGGGAATATTTGTAATTTAACTAAACCTCGAGGGAGGTATATGTAATTTGCCCAAAAAAAAAAAAAAAAAAAAAAAAACTAGCTTGAAGGTTGTGCTAAAGGGCAATATTTTCGAAACCGGACCGGTTGACTCGTCGACCAATCTAGATAAACCCTTAGAGATCCGTTTCAAGCTCAAAACCACCTTATTTTCGAACAACCAGCAAGAACCATGGTTAAACTGGTGGTGATTTGCCTGAATCAGAGTGGGTTCAAACCATGCCTATTTCGCACACCAATTTCAAAAAGTTGAGGTTGCAAGGGGTTGAACTTAAAACATATAGGCCCTTTGAAGCATTTAATCACCTGAACTAGACTCCTTGTTTTAAAATATTGCATGAAATATTTAATTTATTCATTCATTTTTTTTTATTAGGAAAAAAAACTTTATTGATAACAAACATATACATTTCATATGAGATTACAACAATAAAGTGATGGAAGTGCAAAGAGTATCAAAGTAAACTACCTCAATTTCAACTATGTTGGCACTAAGAAGAACACCCAATCTTCTACTAGCACAACCACAAGGAGTTGGTGAGAAACCAACACAACACCAAAGAGAAGAACAAAAAGAAAAAAGTCACACAATAGCCTAAAACCAAAACCACATCATTCCACAACATACACTACTTCAATCTGCAAACCAAATCAGCCCTTGATGCAGAACTTCACTTGCTGCAGGTTATACACAATATCATTCACAAAGCAATTCAATGAGGGGCAAAAAGATCTGATCCACAATGTAATCATAATCTTGATAACATCACACAACTCTTCAAAGACCACCTGTGAGCCATTAAAGATATTGTCATTTTTCTGCCTCCAAATAGACCAGAGTACTGCTAAAGGGAAAATTTTCCAGATCACCATCTCCTGTTTTTTGAGTTTAGTACCAGCCCAGGCATTGCCCATTTTACTTCCCACCAATTCAGAATTTTGTACCAAATCCTTTAGGTAAAAAGGCAAAACAGTAGCATATGATTGATAATCTCCAAATCATTATTGTAGAAATCAATATTACTTTTTCTAAGCAACTAAAGCATAAAAAAATTAAAATTGTTAAATTAAAAAATAAATTTTTAATAGGAAAATTTACCCATAAATCTCATATGGAAGAATGTTGATCTATTTAGTCCTAAGAGTTTTTTTATGAATCAATTAATTCTTTTTATTTTGGAAAGTTGTATTTATTTGATTTGATGCCATTTTTGGGATGAGAATGGAAAGGAGATGTGTGGAAGATTTTTTTTGGGGGGATTGGTAGTTGAAGTGTTAGTTCTCGAGTGTGGAAATCTATATTTTTGTTAGTATAGCTTTTTGGTGTTATATTGGAATGTTACATTAGAGTGCTATATTTGAAAAAAAAAAAGTATACTAAGGAGTTCTTACGTTTAGAAAAAAAATACACTAAGGAGTTTTTTTTTAAAATGTTACGTGTTACGATAGAGAAAAATACACTAATGAGTTTTTTAAAGTGTTATATTAAAATGTTACGTTTGTGAAAAGTATACTAAAGAGTTTTTTTGGAATGTTATGTTGTTACGTTTGAAAAAAGTACATTAAACAGTTTTTTAATGTGTTACATTGGGGTGTTATGTTTGAAAAAAGTACACTAAATAACTTTTTAATGTGTTATATTGGAGTGTTATGCTTGAAAAAAATACACTAAGGAGTTTTTTTGAAATGTTACATTGTTATGTTTGAAAAAAATATACTAAGGAGTTTTTAGTGTGTTATATTAGAGTGTTTTGCTTTTTTAGTGTTACATTGAAGTGTTGCGTTTGGAAAAAAGTACACTAAGGATTTTTTTTTTAAAGTGTTACGTTTAGTAATTTCAACATTATGAGAATATATATATTTGTCTCTCAACACATAACAAACGCGCGTTTATACTTGATCCTGTATGGAATTCATACACTACGAGAAATTGCACTTTTAACGACTACTTTTAGCAACGACATCAATTTTTCATCGCCAAAAGTATATTTTTGGTGACACAGTGATCAATTTCATTGGTAAAAATATACCTTTACCGACGTAAATTGCTATCGTCGCTAAAAAAACATGACATTCACTAAGCGCCAAAATTTTTGGTTGGCACCAAAATTTCAAAACTTTTAGCTACGAGGCTTACGTTTTAGCAACACAATGAGCGTTGCTATTAGTGTGTTTATTTTTGGCGATGACAAGTTGGCGTAGGCAAAGAGTTAACCATTTAGCGACGATAACACTATTCGTTGGTAAAAATTTTGCTAATGAAATGAAGTGATTTATTGATTTGTGTTTTTATTATAACTTTTCAAAGAGTTTTAAATATTCTAGTTATTGAATTACAAAATTAAAATGATCATTGAATTAGATCACAAAATGAATCCATTAAGTCCAAACACACTCTTAAGCTGAGATGACTAATTTAAAATAATTTAAATTTTTTCAAAGAATGTAATTAGATTATCAATTTAAATATATTTAATTTTATTTTCAGAGACTAGTTTCAATTTTTTTTTCTTTTCTAAAAACTAAAAAAAATTGGGTGAAAAAAAAAATATTGGTATTTTAAATAAACTTATATCTGTAATTTATCAAAATATAAATTAAATTTTAGCATAGACCCTACTCTACAGAGTAGACCCTACTCTTCTTCTCAAACCCTTCCCCAAACACACGACATCCATCTCTAGAACCGACCCTTATCTCCGGACGCAGCACATGGCGGCGACTTTCTCTGTGTAGTCGTTACCGAGGACGGCGGGGGGAATAACTGGTTTCGGGTGGAGATCGAGTTGACGACGGCGAGATCCAAACGATCCAGATGAAAGCCGGACTGGAGGGAGGGTGTAGATTACTGATGGAGAATCTCTCTGTTGGATCGAAGGAGTTTTGCGACGATGGAGGCTGGATTGACGATGGGATTTCTCTTCTCTGTTGGATTTCTGCTGGTGGTGTTTTTAGTCGGAGAAACGGAAAGAGGCGGTGGGGGTAAGACGGCAATGGATTGGAATCTCATCACTAATTCGGTAATTATAAATATTTTCCTGTCCTCTTTCAATAATTATAATTGTTGCACAATTTTAGCTGGAGCCTCCTCATGTGCAAGTAGTGTCATGAAGGCTCAAAACGACTAAGCCAAGTTTTGCTTCATTTATAATATTTTTTGTATAATTTTATCTTTTAGGTCATAAATACGTTTTTAAAATTTTAAAAATATAATTTTAATTTTTATTGCTCTCAAATTGATTTTAATTTTTTTAAAAAAAAAACCTAAAAATTGTTTTATTTTTTAAAATTTTTTTTAATTATTTATTTATTTATTTATTTTTTTGTGATCTGCCTCTACAATCATATGAGGCGGTGGAAAATTCCCTCTCTTTTTTCAAGATAGGTAAATCCCCTCATCAATCTCCTCGCATCTCCAATAAAAAAAAAATCTCCCCTCATCAATCTGCACGATTTTCACTCTTGCACAAGCTTCTCTCACAATTGGTAGTCTCTCCCCCTCACAATCGCACACCCGCATACAGGTTTGTTGATCGTTGGGTTTGTGCCGTTTGCTACTGCTGTGCGAGACCATCGGTGCTTCAGTCTGCCCCTATAGGTTTGTTCCCTTTTTGCTTTGTATCTCACTTCACCTGCTTCTCTCTCTCAATTTCTGTTTCGAAAAATTAGTACTTGCCTTCCTCCTCAAATTCTTCTACTTTTGGTTTGCTTTTGAATTATTCTTTTGATTTGGTCTTCTTTCACGGATAAGAATGTTCCATGATGGTGAAATTGGATTTTTGAGGCAATAAATATAACATCCAATAATGCATGACTATCCTGGGAACGTTATTATTATTATTATTTTTTTTCAGAAAGTTACATCAATTATTATTATTGTTTTTATTTGTTTTTTTTTTTTAATATACCAATGATTTGGAACAGTTGATATTTGTAATATATTAAGGGATGAATAAGGGCAGTTTCCCATTTTTTATCATTAAAAAAAAAGAACAAGAAAAGAAACCAACAACTATAGTTAATTGATTTTGTTGGAAAAAAAAGGTTGATAATTAGCTGACTTCTATAGTTATAAATTTCAGTGTTTTCTTGGGAGTGATAACAAGATGATTGTCCTTTCTGCATGTTTTATTCGTTTCTGGGGGATTTGTATAATAGTTTTCAAATTGAAAGAGGTCAATTTGAGTGGCTTACAAAACCAAACTGTTCCTTCAACAGTTGAGGGTAGAGGTTGGAACAGAAAAGTAAGGTTTTTACTTTGTCATATTGATTTAGGGAGAGTGGGGGCTAAACGGGGTTTGGTTTGGTTGGGGTTCATATCAAAATTTGGGTTGTACTAAATATTTTTTTATTTTGTATATAGTAGGGCACCAAATCAAACCATTCAAAGCGTATAACCCTACCAAGCCGTAGTGTTTTGAGATGGTTTGATTGAGGCAGTTGAGTCGGTTGGTCTAAGAACGGTAAATACAATTATGTAGGATTCATACACAAATTGTAGAGAAATAGGATAACCCAACACCAGCCGACTATAGCCATAGCCACCGAAAATTGATTTCGTTACTAGTTTGAGCTCATCACACCCATCAACTACACACTCCTAATGCACAATGAATTTGGGCAGAACTAGTTATAGAAGATGCTCATGTTGTATCCCATTGTTGTTGTGAGCCCAATGCGCGAAATCCATCTGCAAGAGACTATAGAAAGTTTATTTAAAGGGAGGTCAATATAATTATGCCAAAATTTTGGGGCTAATTGTATTTTTCTCAAATCTCACGGGAGGTGAGTGTAATTTACCCTAAATTATTAGACCTCTAAACTTTTTCTTTTATACTGTAGACACCCCATTTTTGACCGACCTTAAGACTCAGACGTCACCGATTGAGTGTTTGGTGATGTTGCATATCGTGCTCGCCTAGAGGTTTCAGAGTCTCGGCCGTGAACCCTGCCTCCGAACTTCCGGGCTTTTCTGCGCCTTGCCTCGCTCAGTTTTCTCTGTTTCTCTTCCCAGAGGGAAGGAGAGGTCTCATAGACCATCTCTCGGTGGCCGTGGGCTACATTTCGTGGTCGTAGGCCATTCTTCCCATTTCGGAGCCCGGTTCCCGGTTTTCGGAGCCGTCAGGCCGTGTGCCTCGGTTCGGGACCGCCTAACTACCTCCGTTTGCTCCGATTTTTGGCATGCATCTTATTTACTCCCTTTTGAGGGACACTGTGGTCTGAGAGATCCACTTCGTGGTCGAACACCACTCCCGGTGCCTAACAGTCGGTTTTCGGGGCCTCGGACTGCGCGTTTCGGCCCCCGAACCTTCATTTTGCATCAGTTTTCGTTCATTTTTGGCAGGGACCTCTGTTTTATCACCAGGAAGGTCGTAGAAGGGTGGGAGGATAGTAATTGTTCCAGCAACCAGTTATATTCCATTATCGCCCTCCGACACCCGTTTTTCTCACTTCATAGTCAATGTTGACCATCCTAAGGCCACTTTCTTCAACTCCAAACCACATATTTGTGATGTACACATCTGGGAGGCCACCAATATGTGGCCGGCCAGTAATTCCATTTGACCCTTTTGAACCCCTTTGAAAAGTGGGTTGTTCTCTCTCCTGGTTCACAGTTGCCAATTTTCAACCACAAGGTTTTGTTGAGGACACATGGAAGGCCACCAATCTGTGGTAGCCGGCCATTAATTCCAATTGATCTGTTTGACCCTTGGCCGGCCGGCCATGGGGTTTGGCCGGCCGGCCACCTGCAAGTCCAAAAGTTGGCCGGCCAGCTTCCTTACAAGGAGTACACTACAGAAACACAGTTTTTTTCCCCCCAAAATCTGTATCCGGGGGGACTTTTTTTGGAGGAAAACTTGATGCATTTTCCCTCCCATTTTTGCCCCTCTTTCTCCCTCTCATTTGTCCATATAACCACCCCTCTAAACCTGGTTTGAGGGTGTAGACACCCCATTTTTGACCGACCTTAAGACTCAGACGTCACCGATTGAGCGCTCGGTGATGTTGCATACTGTGCTCGTTCAGAAGTCTTAGAGTCGCGGCCGTGCGCCCTACCTCCGGACTTCCGAACTTTCTCCCGTGCCTTGCCTCGGTTTGCGAACCAGGCTCGATTTTCTCTGTTTTCTTTCCTGAGGGGAGGGAGTGGTCCTGTAGGCTATCTCTCAGTGGCCGTGAGCTACTTTTCGTGGCCGTAGGCCATTTTGCCCATTTCGGAGCCCGGTTCCCGATTTTCGGAGCCGTCAGGCCGTGTGCCTCGGTTCGGGACCACCCAACCGTCTCCGATTTCTCCGGTTTTTGGCAGGTACCTCTGTTTTATCATTCCGAGGGACACTGGGATCTCAGATACCCACTTCGTGGCCGAATGCCACTTTCGGTGCCTGCAGCCTATTTTTCGGGACCCCGAACTGCGTGATTTGGGCCCCGAGCATTCATTTTGCATCGGTTTTTGTTCAATTTTGGCAGGTACCTCTGTTTTAGCATCAGGAAGATCACTGGAGGGTGGGAGGCCAGCAATTGTTCCAGAAAACCAGTTTCGCTCCTCCGGCGCCCGTTTTGCTCACTTCCGGGCCAATGTTGAACACCCTAGTGATATTTTCTTCGAGCCAGGACTACATATTTGTGATGAGGGCACATGGGAGGACACCAAAAAGTGGTGGTCGGCCAGTAATTGTTACTTTCATTTTTGAGCCTCTCCTTCAAGTTCAATGTTGTGTCTCCTGTTTCAGAGTTGCCAAATTCCAACCTTGGGGCCTTGTTCTACACACATGGGAGGACACCAAAAAGTGGTGGTCGGCCAGTAATTGTTACTTTAATTTTTGAGCCTCTCCTTCAAGTTCAATGTTGTGTCTCCTGTTTCAGAGTTGCTAAATTCCAACCTTGGGGCCTTGTTCTACACACATGGGAGGACACCAAAATGTGGTGGTCGGCCAGTAATTGTTCTGTTCCATTTTTGGCCATGGCCGGCCGGCCAGGGAGAGTGGTTGGCCGACTAGTTGGGGTGGCCGGCCGGCCACCTTCAAGAAATCCACCTGGCCGGCCAGCTTTCTGCTTTTGAACCCTTTACAGCTGTCCAGCTGCTTTTCAAAATATCTTGATCCTCCGAGAGATATTTTGGGAGGAAAAGCTTGGGTGCATTTCCCTCCCCTTTTACACCCTTTTTGGTCTATTTAAGGGGCTGAGGAGCTCCTTTGTTAGGGTTACAAAAATTGATCTCAAGACTTCATCTTCCAAAACCTCCATTTCCATAGCCAAAAGCTCCAAAAACCTTCAAGGTTCTAGGCCATTCCTTCATCAACCCTAAGCCTCACCATCACCATCTCCATTCCAGAAGCAAAGGAGGGTTTTTCAAAGGCTAAGGACCAACAAATTGAAGCCAAGAAGCAACAAAAGACTTGTCTCCAAGGGTAAGACTCTAATTCCCTTTTTCTAGCACAATTTTGAGTCAATTCTTTACCCTATTTGATTTTTGTTTTGGGCTCCGACCCCTACTGATTTTAGGCTTATTTTGAGCCCCTCTACAACTTTGTAGAAGGGCTCAGCTCTGTTTGGTGTCTCCATGATGCACCTCTTTCAATATCACTCTTTATGCCATTATTTTGCATGCTTTATTTGGCTTATGAGTGATCCTTTTTCGAGCCTGATGTAAACTGTTAGTGGGCTCATTTTGAGCCCCTCTTAAACATTGAAGAAGGGCTCAATCAGGTTTAGTGTTTCTATCTTGCACTTGTTTTGTAATTCTTCCAATTTACCGTAAATTTGCAAGGTTTGTCTAGCCTATATGTGATATGATTTTGAGCATGCTATAAACTGAGATTGAGCTTATTTTAGGTCCCTCTACAACATTGTAGAAGGGACCAATCTTGTTTGATGCCTCCATGCATGGCTTCTCTTTATACCTCTCTTTGACCCCATTTTGCATGCCTCTTTAAGCTTATTTGGCTTCTGTTTTCAGCCTTCATCAGGCTTGAAAAGAGCCTTGTTTTTGCCTTCTCATCATGTTTTTTAAGGGTTTTAGGCCATTTGGTGCATGCTTTTGGTACTTCATGTAATACCATCTTTGATTCCGTAAAATTGCATGCTTTGTTAGGCTTTCTTGGATTCTGTTTTCAGCTTTCATCAGGCTTATAAAGTGTCTTAAAATGACCCATTCTTCATGTTTTGTTAAGGGTCCAAGGTTGTTTGATGCATGCTTTTGGTACCTCATGTTATAGCCTTTGTTGGCTCATTATTTTGCATGCTATGTTTAGCCTATCTAAATACTGAATTGGGGGATGTCATCTCTTGTAAATGTGCATATTTTTGGCCCCTCTTTAATTTTGTAGAACTGTGTTTTTCAGTTTGAGCATTGTATATACTACTTGCTTTGTAATTCTCCTCTTTTCCCCCATTTTTGCAAGCTATTTTTGCCATACTTGTGATCATTGTTTGGCCATACTTTGTACTGAAAAAATGCTAGTTTAGGGGCTTCCTTGCTACTGTTTTACATGTTATGTCCATATTGTGCATGTTTAGTAGGGTCAGAGGTCGTTCGGGTGCATAACATTGCATTTCAGGCATCGGGTGTAATTTTGTCATAATTCGGGGGCTATTTGTGCATCATTTTAGCTACTGAAATTTGCATTTTTCATATGCCATATGCCACGTTTCATTTGCATGCCATTTCATGCTTGTATGTCGCTGCCTCGGTTTGCGTGCCGTGTGTGCGCATTTCGAGGCAGTTTGTTTTCATCTTTTGGCAGCTTATGTGAGTGGGGCTGAGGCTCTTTCATGTTAGTGTAAGCCCAATTTGCATTTTCCATGTCATTTGCATTGCGTATGCCACTGCCTTGGTTTGCGTGCCCGTGTGCATGCATTTCGAGGCAGCTCATTCTCATCTCTCGGCAGCTTATGTGAGTGCGGCCGAGGTCTTCTCATGTTAGTGTAAGCCCAATTTGTTATTTTGTGCCTGTATGCCACCGCCTCGGTTTACGTGCCCGCGGGCATGCATTCCGAAACACTTCTTTTTTATCCGACGGCAGCCTATGTGAGTGTGGCTGAGGCCCTCTCACGTTGGCGTAAGCCCATCATTGCATCCCGTATGCCATTTTCTTGGTTTGTGTGCCCGTGGGCACGCATTTCGAGGCATTTCATTTTAGTCTCATTGTATATCATATTTCATGCCATTTTCTTGGTTTGCGTGCCCGTGGGCACGCATTTCGAGGCATCTCATTCCCATAACATTGTGTATGTTAGGATTGCATATTAGCTACATTTCATGCATACCATGCATATCGCATCGTGTTCGGGATAGGCGTTAGCTCGGGCACGGGAAACGAGGCACGTTTCGTACCCCGAGTGACGGAACGGGTCTTAATTCCCAAGTCACCGACACTCCAGATTACCCATGATGGAGTTAGGTTTTGTTGTAGCATTCATCCTATATTGAGTTGTGCAATCCGACTCCTTGGCCATTATGCATCGAGATGCGTGATTGGTGGCACGAGGATCGAGGCATGCATATATTTGTGAAATACATTGCTATGCCCCTTTCCTGCTCTCTGTTGCAGCAAAATGAAGAATCAGCAATTTTTCGGGACTTGGCACGCATTTCAAGAAAAGTGCAAACAGAGGCTAATTGGGGCATCCCAGTGGATTTCCGCGCAAAGCAGCTCAACATGCATCATTTCATTATCCCGAATGAGTCAAGGCGCCTCCGGCTGCGCCATTCTGACTTTCTTAGTTAATTTGATAATTAATTAGGAATCCGTATTATTCGGACTGCATTCTTCTTTTATTTCGGACTGTATTATTATTTATTCGGACCCTCTGCGCGAGGGCATAATTGTAATAAGGGTGTGTGAGTGTGATGTATGTCTTCCAATCCCACGTCTTTCTTCCCTTTTATTTACCTGCTTACGATGGTTAGATATAGGGCATATTTCAATTAACATAATAGTATGACAGCATGTTTGCATCATTCATCTGTTTTGCACGCACCGGGCTCGGCGCATCATACAAACTGCATTTGTATTTCAATTCCAAATTGAATACGTGTTAGTTGTAGCATTCCACATGCCATGTTTAGAATAGCCGAGCCTGCTATAGTTGCATTTTTGCATGTGTTGCATTAGGCATTCCTGTATATCTAGGATCATGCATTGATTTCTAATCGGTTTTCTGTTTTGGCTTGGAGTACTCAGTAAGTTTTATGCTTTAGGATCCTTGCATGCGTGTGAGTGACTGCCATGAATAGCATGCTTACCATGAGGCTATGTGCTTATGTGATATAACTGCCTTGAATGCCTGTGGGTGGAGGTTGAGTTACTTGAATTGGGACAATTCATCAAATGTTTGTTTTAAGCCCACTAGATAGTGGCAAAATCATGTTTTCTAAGCCCACCCGAGGGTGGCAAATCCGCGTCTTAGCCTACCTGCGAGTAGCACCATCAAACTATTTTCAAACAAACAAACATGAAATATTTTGTTCCAATTCAGGCGATTCAGTCTATACTTGTATGCTGTGCGCATCACATAGTAACCTAGGCTAATAACCGGAATAAGAACTCGCAAAGTTTTCAAAAACAGATATCATGGTTAGTAGAGGCCGGTCTTTGACCGGGCGAGCGGGGGTGCTCACGATGTGACCTTCCCCAATCGTACCCAAGTTCCTGAGCCAACTTTGGTGATGACGGACACGTGGCCTTTGGCACTGAGTCAGGGTTTTCTAAATTTCCCAAAAATAAAATATTTAGGTGGCGACTCTGTATCTGGCGAAGCAATCCATGTTTGGCACTTCTTTCAAAAAATCTGTTTTCAAAAACGATTTGCCGGATTTGGACTCTTCGGTTCAAGATTAAGAACCGTGACATTTGAGTCCTTCGAACTGTAGTGACCCAATATCGAACCAGAACGGGGGGGACTCGCACTCCCTTCCCCCGGGATGCGTTCGGGGACGTCTACAGAGGGTTGGAAAATTCACTCTTGGAGCTTGCATACACACCCCTCCCTTTTCCTTCCATTTCAAGACCAAAATCATCCAAGTTCTTACCCCTTTCTATACCACCACCTAGCACCACCACCACCACTCCATTTCCAGCAGCTTGGGGAGTTTTTCAGAGAAAAATAGGCACCATTTCTCAGTCCAAGAAGCAACCAAAGATTGGTCTACAAGGGTGAGTGCCATTTCCCTCTTTTCTAGCTCATTTTTGCAACATTTCTTAGGCCTTTTGGCTTGCTGTTTTGAGCTCCGGCCATAACTGAAAATTTCATTTTTTTGAGCTCCTTTTCATCTTCCATTAAGGGTCCTTCACTGTTTGGGACCCCCTTGTTTCACTTGCTTCATTACCCCTCTTGGATGCCATATTTTTGCATGATATTTTTAGCCTATGTGTGGTCTGTTTTGAGCTCTAATGTAAACTTTGAATATGCTTATTTTGAGCCCTTATTAAACATTGAAGAAGGGCTCATCCTTGTTTGGGACCTCCATGTGTCACTTGCCATTGAACCCCTCTTTGGTCCCCATTTTTGCATGTTTTGTTAGCACATTGAGCTTCTGTTTTTCGACCCTAATCAGAACTGAAAAGGGTCTTATTTTGACCCCCTCTCCATGTTTCATTGAGGGTCTTTAGCTGTTTGATGCATATTTTGTATACTTCATGTTATAGCCCTTTTGGTGGTCTCATTTTGCATGAGATCTTTAGAATACTTTTATCTGTTTTTGGGGCTTTCTATAAACTGAAAACAGTCATATTTTTAGTCCCTCTTCAATGTTGTAGAAGGCCCCTTTCCTGTTTGGATCCATCATTTGTGAGTTTCTTCATTACCTCCCTTGCGGAGCCATTTTTGCATGCTAATTTAGTCCCACTTGTGCTCACTGTTTGGCCATGCTTTAAACTGTAAAAATGCTTTTTTTTGGGCTGCCTTGCTTCTTCCTTTACACTTCATGTACCAATTATGCATACCTTGTATAGCTGTAGGCCATTCCGTATGCCTAATTTCATGTTTCGGGAGTGATTCCATGCATCGGGTGTCATTTCGCCTTGATTTGGGGCTGTTTTTCACCTCATCTTGCTACTGATTTTTGCATGTTTGCATACCATATTCCATGTCTTTTCCATGTCTCATTAGAGTGGCATTTCGGTGCCTGAGGGTCGGTCCTCGGTTTGTGTGCACGCATTTTGAGTTGTCTTGTTTTTATCTGATGGCCTCCTATGTGAGTGTGGCTGAGGCTCTCTTGTGTTGCTGTAAGCCCATTATGCATTGCGTATGCCATTTCATCCATAGCATTGTGTATACTCGGTTGTGTATTGCCTCGTGCATCGTGTTTGTCATTTCATAGCATTGCGCATGCTAGGTTGTATATTAGTTGCATTTCATGCATATCATGCATATTGCATTGTGTTCGGGATAGGAGTTAGCTCGAGCACGGGAAACGAGGTACGTTCCGTACTCCAAGTGACGGAACGTATCTCAATTCCCCAGTGACCGACACTCCGGATTATCCATGATGGAGTTCGGTTTTGTTGTGTCTTCATGTGCATCCATCCTATATTAAGTTATGCAATTCAGGTCCTCGGCCATCATGCATCGAGATGCGTGATTGGTGGCACGAGGATCGAGACATGCATACATTGGTGAAAATACATTGCTATGTCCCTTTCCTGCTCTTTGTTGCAGCAAATCAAGAATCAGCAGTCTTTTGAGGCTTGGCACGCTCTCCAAGAACAATTGCAAAACAGAGGCTAATTGGGGCATCCCAGTGGATTTCCGCGCAAGGCAGCCCAAGCATGCATCATTCATCACCCGGAGCGGAATAAGGCAGTCCTTGGCTTGCATGCCAGTTTTACAGCTTTCTTAGTTAATTTGTTAATTAATTAGGAATTTGTACATTATTTGGACTGTATTATTTGGACTGTACTATTCTTTTATTCGGGATTGTATATTTATTCGGACCCTCTGTGCGAGGGCAAAATTGTAATAAGTGTGGGTGAGTGTGATGTATGTCTTCCAATCCCACGTCTTTCTTCCCTTTTATTTACCTACTTATGATGGTTAGATTAGGGCATATTTCAATTAGCATACAGTATGATAGCATGTTTGCATTCATTCATCTGTTTTACATGCACCGAGCTCGGCGCATCATACTAACTGCATTTGTATTTCAATTCCAAGTTGAATACATGATAGCTGTAGCATTCCATATGCCATGTTTAGGATAGCCGAGCCTGCTATAGTTACATTTTTGCATGTGTTGCATTAGGCAATCCTGTATATTTAGGATCATGCATGATTTCTAATGAGTTTCTGTTTTGGCTTGGAGTACTCGGTGAGTTTTATGCTTTAGCATCCTTGCATGCGTGTGAGTGACTGCCATGATAGCATGCTTACCATGAGGCTATTTGCTTATGTGATATAATTGCTTGAATGCCTGTGGGTGGAGGTTGGGTTATTTGGATTGGAACAATTCATCAAATGTTTGTTTTAAAGCCCACTAGATAGTGGCAAAATCATGTTTTCTTAAGCCCACCCGAGGGTGGCAAATCCACGTCTTAGCCTACCTGTGGGTAGCACCATCAAACCATTTTCAAACAAACAAACATGAAATGTTTTGTTCCAATTCAGGCGACTCAGTCTATACTTGTATGCTGTGTGCATCACATAGTAACCTAGGCTAATAACCGGAATAAGAACACACAATGTTTTCAAAAACAGATATCATGGTTAGTAGAGGCCGGTCTTTGACCGGGCGAGCGGGGGTGCTCATAAAGTGACCTTCCCCAATCGTACCTAAGTTCCCGAGCCGAGGCAACTTTGGTGATGACGGACACGTGGCCTTTGGCACCGAGTCAGGGTTTTCTAAATTTTCCATTAAAAAACATTTATGTGGCGACTCTGTATCTGGCAAAGCAGTCCATGTTTGGCACTTTTTTTCAAAAAAATCTGTTTTCAAAATCGATTTGCCGGATTTGGACTCTTCGGTTCAAGATTAAGAACCGTGACATTTGAGTCCTTGAACTGTAGTGACCCCAATATGAACGGAACGGGACTTAACCCTCCCGGGGCATTCGGGGACGTCTACAGTTTCTGACGACTCTGCTGGGGACTTAGTGAGCTTGACTCGAACTCATGATATCTGGTTTTGACTACATTTGTGTGTTTCTTTGCATCGCATTTGCATTGGTACGCCTAGGACACCGTGTTTGCCATCTGCTATTCCTGAACGGTTTGTCGGAGGCTTGTCTTGTCAAGGCATGACCATAAGGCTGATCGGTTGTGGGCTCTGCCAGTATGGGAACACAAACCCCGATTTTACCGGGGCACCCTCTTTAACCATTCGACCTAGTGCATATTCGAATCCATAGTGACCATTCAAACTAGGACCGGTTGCTTACCCGTTTATAGGTTTTTTGAAACCGCTGCATGCGCAGTGAAACCCTAGCTCCTGACAAAATAGGACAGGGAAACCGTACCCCAACATAGGGGTGTTTTGGCTCTCACTTATTTGTTATGTGCTTTAGAGTGCGTCTCTACAGGAATGCATGCATCAGTTTATGAGTTTGGGCATCAGGCCTGCGGGCATCAGTCAGTATTTGAGAATCAGTTATCTGCGGGTATCCGATTCAATTTTAGGGACAGTGATTCAGGGATATTGATCAGTGTTTGAGGACAGTGTGTATTTAGCTTACCAGCCGTGTGTTGTTATGTCCAGCCGTGTGTTGTGTATTTAATTTAAGCTGTTATGCTGTTCGTTTATCTGGTTATTTATTTCCTTTTCGTTTTATTTATCTCTTTGCTAGGGGACAGGGTTTTTTAGCACAATTGCTTCCGAACCAGTAGATATTCCCCAAGCACTTTGGACACGAGGTCGCCGACTTAATTGATCTGAGGATCTGGTTAACGGACATCCAGTGTTCCACTCCCTACCCCCAGTTGTTAGAAGAAGGCTAAGGAGGCGCAGTGTGTCAGAGCAGGGATTACCAGGACAGCGGGCTACTTTAGCAGCAAACAGTCAGGTTGGGATTTCTGTTTCCGCCATAGAGATACACTTACCGGTCAGTCAGCTGGACCAACAGAATATGGCCGGGATAGAGGAAATGATGTGTCAAATGCAAGAGAGCATGAGACAGATGCAGGAGGATGCCATCCGCCAAGCGAAATTTTCTAAGCAACAGGCCATAGTCATGGCCCAGCAGGCCGAGCTCATCACTAGACTACAACAGCAGAATGCGGCATCTGCTTCTCATTAGGTTCCTTCTCCACCAGGGCCCCCATTACCCGAGCAGGCTCCTACTGTTCAGAATGCTCTGCCAAACACCCAGAATACCGTGCCAAATGTCCAGAATATCCAAGAGGACACAAACCTTCCAACGGGGCTAGCTCCGCCCCCGTTTCCACCTTAACTGTCCAAGACTCATACACCCAACCACCCGGACTCTCCCTTTGAGTTCGAAATAGACCATACAGCCCTAAAACTGAGCAAGCTTGAGAAGCTTTTCAAGAAATCACAAGGGGTAAAAGCCATTCCAGACATCAAAGATGGGTACACCGATGTAGCCGTAACATTGCCAGACAGATTCAAGATGCCACAAATTGACCGCTTCGATGGGTCCGGGGACCCCATGGTTCATCTTCGACTATTCTCAGACATTCTGCAGCCAATGGGCCTAACCCGACAACAAAAGCTTTCCTTGTTTGGCCGAACTTTGTCGGGTGTGGCAGCCATCTGGTACGCAAAGTTGGAAGACGAGGTCAAAAGAAGTTGGGATGAGATGGCTGAGGCCTTTGTTGCACAGTACTCGTACAATACACAGATCGAGATTACAACCCGTGATCTCGAAACAATGAGGCAGGAACCCAAGGAGACTTTCTCAGACTTCGTAACTCGATGGAGGGCAAAGGCATCGATGATGACCTTGAGGCCTACAGACAAAGATCAAATCAGGATGATTGTGCACAATCTCTAACCGAAATTGATGCAGAAAATGATCGTACTTCCCTTTCCCACCTTTTTAGATTTACACGAGATGGGGGTACAGATTGAGGATGCCATAAAACAAGGTCTGATCGACCAGGATAAGGAGCAACCCAGAAGGACTTTCAACCGTAACAATAACGCAGGCCCGAGTGGCGCTGCAACTGCACGAGCTTCAGAGGTGAGCATGGTCACCACCACTCCCCCTCCCCCAAGACCCACGACACCCACGCCTTTCTCTAGCGCATCTGGAAGCAACACCCAAAACACCAAATATCAACCCAGAGGCCAAAGAACCTTCACCCCCTTATATATGCCCCTGTCCAAAGCTCTGGGGGTATTAATCAAGAAGAAGCATTTGACGCCCCTAGAGTCGAGGCCGCTACCAAATCCACTCCCTCCCTCTCATGACCCAGCAAAATACTGCGCGTATCACCAACAGCACAGTCACGACACTGACCGTTGTTATAGATTGCGTCATGAGATCCAGGATCTTATTGACAAGCAGGTGATCGCGCCTCCCGAAAAACCCAACGTCACGACAAATCCTCTCCCACCACATCCCTCTTCCCAACAGAATCAACTTCATCCAAACTGGGGTCGTGTCTTACGATCCTAGTATCTATATCACCCCATCCCACCTACCTAAGCCGGAGGTGATCCTTCCTGTCTGCACTGACTTGTGCATGATGGACATCTCCACAACCCAATCTAAGCCAGTGGTGGTGACCACCGAAGATGGGACAGGGCAGATTTCAGAGGAAAAGGGAGTTGCTGAGTCTGAGATTGAACAGTTCGGGAATCTTGCTGGAGGAGCTTATGATCCGAGTGAATACATCCAATCGAGTGTAGGGTCGCCGTAAAAGCAGAGTTATGTGTGATTCAAGGGGTCAGATTTGAACGGGGAACGGATGATCTAACAGCTGTGGGAGAGGACTTTGCCAACCTCCAGTTCTTCAGTGACCAAGAATCAGGAGATGCCGTAATCAACTGGTTCGAATATGAAGAGTCGGCAGAAGTTACCGGATGGTTAGATGATCAACCAGACGTCGTAGGATATCAACCAGAATAGGGCTTGGCAGGGGCGAGAGTATCAGTGATGGCCGGAAGGGCTGAGAGTCAGAATCCACCGCCGGAGAGCGCCAGCACTAAGAATTTCGCTCAGAACTTAGGGATTGTAAATGCAGGGAATATTGACCAACCAGCTGTACTGACGCAGTTGGAATAGCAAAGATTTGAGGATTCCGAGAGAATCAGAAAAGCCAAGGCCCATGTGGGGGTCGAGAGTGCTGTGTGCACGGGAATAGGAAATGCTGTGGGCATGAGGACTGAAGGTGCTGCGGGTACGAACATACCGGAGCCGGACAGGTGTTTGTCGGCTGCCGATGGGATGTGATGGGAAGACGATGACTTATGTCTTGCCCACACAGATGAGGATTGGGGAAGTAGCCAACCAGATAATACTTGGTATATTGACGAGATCGCTCATATGACAAGAAGTGGGCGATATTTCAAGCCCCAGTACTTAGACCAACCTGAGGTGTCTGGGAAAGACAAAGAAGCTGAGAAACAGAAGGAGAAACAGATTGAAGAAGAAGCTGTGCTCAAGCAATTAAAGAAGATACAAGCAGACATCTCCAATCGGGAATTTGCTTATGGCATCATGAAGTACAGATAGTTTGTCCTATCCGCTATGGACAATGCCAAACTCTCTATAGATACTACACGGAGCAAATTGGTTGGGTGGTCTTTCAGGAGGAGGTTCCCGGCATTAACCTTTTAGACAAAGAACTACCGCTTGAGGGCACAAATCATAACAAATCTATCTATGTTTCCGTGGAGTGCAGAGACAAATGGATACGGGTGGGACTTGTTGATCTGGGTCGCCATCAATGTCTGCCCTAGCGAGCAGCGTGTCTGTCGGGTTGAAGCCCGCGGACTTCGTGCCGACTACTCAAGTGATCAGAGCATATGATAATACTAGCAGGGAAGTGATGGGGACTGTCAAAATTCAGACTCAGGTTGGTCCGGGACAACATAACATTGAATTTCATGTCTTAGACGTTCTCGCAACCTTCAATCTACTCTTGGGGCGGCCGTGGTTGCACCAAGTGAAGGCAGTCTCTTCCACTCTACATCAGATGTTGAAGTACCCTCACGGGAAATGGGTGGCTATTGTCTTTGGAAATTCATCCATCCATCCGCCGCCGGAAGTGTCCACACCGATCTTGGAGATCGAGCACGGCACAGAGGATGTTTTCTTATCAGGGTTCACTTTGGCTGAGGCCCGGGTGGTGCAGAATATTATGGCTGTGAATGAAGGTGTGTACGTCAGTGCTCAATCCGTCTACCTCATGAACAAGCTACAACACATCCCTGGGATGAGATTAGGAAGGAGCGGCCGGAAAGGCGTCGCAACATTGGCCGAAGTGCCACACAACCCTCATACCTTTGGCTTGGGTTATCTGCCCACCAAAGAGGACTGGGTAAGGAAGGGAAAAGAGATGGCTAGAAGAGCCAGAGCAAAGCAGGCTAGGAAGCCTTTTGAATTAATGCATAGGCCCATTCAGGGTACCCTGAACGGACACTTTGTCCGGGAGGGGGAGGACTTTCCATTTTGCGGCTTCCCAGAGCCGTGGATAAACGCGGAGAAGAAGCGTGCGAGCCGAGATCTTCTTCGACTGCAACTATCGGGATAGCGTTGCCTGAGTAGACAAACCCATCACCGAGGTTGAGCGGTGTAAGGCGATGGATCTGAGGGCACAGAATTTGAAATGGGGGTAGCTTGGCATGTCTACTACGATCCTCCGATCGACCATAAGTGCTTGGGGGATAACTTCGCGGTTTCCATGATTGGGGATGAAACGGCTGCGAGCCAACCAGCAGCTATCTTGGATGTATCTATCGCACCCTCTCTCACTTGGCAATATGAGGAGGGATTTTTGTCCAGCAACACCGGGTCAAGTAGTAAGCCGGAATCTGATTCCACCGAGTCTTGTGAGTCGGAATCAGATTCTAGCTCGACTGATTTTGAGTCTGGTACTCTTGGAGATGTTAACCCGGATGCCACGGTCCTGTCTAGGTCGTCTTTTTCCTTTTCATTTGAGTTTATTGTAAATGAATCGGACGATTTGGATGAACTTAATGAGAATCAAGTAACTGTGGTTTCTGAGTACTTTTCTGTGCCCTTGATTTATTGCATTAATTTAGACTTTCAAAACTTTGATGAAAACGACGAGGACGAAGTTCCTCCGGTTTTGCAACGATTAATTGAGCAAGAGCAGGAAAGATTTGTTAAACCCCTAGTGGACGAAATCACTACCGTGAACATTGGTACTGAGGAGGACCCGCGGCTGGTCCAGATCGGGTCCACGTTGTCTTCGGAGGAACACGAACGCTTAGTCGCTTTATTAAAAGATTTCAAAGATGTTTTCGCGTGGTCCTACGAAGACATGCCTGGAATCGATCCTGAGATTGTATAGCATCGGATCCCCCTTGACCCCGAGGCCTGACCTGTCAAGCAGAAACTCAGGAGGATCTGCCCGGACTGGGCTCTCAAAATTAAGGAAGAGGTCACCAAGCAAATCGACGCAGGCTTCCTGCTGGTATCAGAATATCCGACTTGGTTGGCCAACATTGTTTCGGTGCCGAAGAAGGATGGCAAGATCCGAGTACGTGTGGATTTCAGGGATTTGAACAGAGCTAGTCCGAAGGACGACTTTCCCCTACCACACATCGATGAGTTGGTGGATTTCACAGCGGGGTACGCATTGCTTTCATTTATGGATGGCTTCTCAGGCTACAACCAGATAGTGATGGCACCAGAAGACCGGGAGAAGACTGCATTCACCACCCCGTGGGGGACATACTGCTATAGAGTCATGCCATTTGGGTTGAAGAACGCTAGAGCTACTTATCAACGGGCCGCGACCACAATATTACATGATATGATCCACAAAGAGGTTGAGGTGTATGTGGACGACAGGATTGTCAAGTTCAAGGAAAGAGAGGGCCATTACACCGCCTTGCATAAGTTTTTTCAAAGGATCAGGGAATTTCGGTTGCGACTAAACCCTCAGAAATGTACATTCGGTGTTACAGCGGGAAAAATGCTAGGGTTTCTGATTACACAAAGAGGCATCGAGGTCGACCCTTCCAAAATCAAGGCCATCTTAGAAATGCCACCACCAAGGACTGAAAAGGAGGTGTGAGGCTTTATGGGTAAAGTGCAATTCATAAGACGGTTTATCTCAAAATTAATCTTGACTTGTGAACCACTTTTTGGCCTCCTCAAGAAAGGAAAGAAGTTCCAATGGGACAACCGATGTCAAGCTGCTTTTGAACAGATTAAAGAATATTTACAGAACCCACCCGTGTTGTCACCGCCAGAACCAGGGAAACCGTTGATTTTGTATCTGTCAGTAACTGAAACTACAATGGGTTGCATGCTTGCACAAGAATCAGAAGACAAGGTGGAGAGAGCCATCTACTATCTCAGCAAGAAGATGCTGGAGTACGAAACCCGCTACACCCCACTATAAAAGGCTTGCTTAGCTTTGGTATGGGCTACTAGGAAGCTGCGGCACTATCTGTTAGCTCACTCTGTAATGTTGGTTTCACGACTTGATCCCATCAAATATCTTTTCGAGAAACCAGCACTTACAGGTAGGCTAGCTCGTTGGTTGCTGTTGCTCTCTGAATTTGATTCGAAGTATGTAACGCGCAAGTCGGTCAAAGGAAGGGCAGTGGCAGAGTTCTTAGCCGACCATCCAGTGGAAGGGGGTGAAGCAGTCGAGTATTTATTCCCAGATGAAGCCATTTTACGCATCGACAACGAAACTTGGACGATGTACTTTGACGGAGCGTCAAATCAATACGGGTATGGGATAGGGGTGTTGTTGATAGCACCCGACAATTCCCATATCCCTCTAGCCTTCAAACTCCGATTCAAAGTCTCGAACAACGAAGCAGAATACGAGGCGTGCATTGCTGGTCTAGAAGCGGCCCTGGAACTAGGGGCAAGACGGTTGGACGTCATTGGGGACTCGAACCTTGTTGTGTCTCAAGCTAAAGGAGACTGGAAAGTAAAAGAGGAAAAGATGATGATGTATCACTAGGCCTTGGATTTGCTGATTCCTCGGTTTGAGAAGCTAAGTTTTACTCATCTATTAAGAGAGAACAACAGGTTCGCAGATTCTTTAGCAACTCTATCTTCTATGATAGACATCCCGTGTGGAGTCCGGATGCGTCCAGTCATCATCGACCAGAAATTTGCACCTGCCTACGAGTCGATTGCCGCTATAGATGAAGTTCAGGACGAAAACCCCTGGTATTACGACATCTGGAACTTCTTGGAGAAAGAAGCATACCCGCCAGGGGTAAATGCCAAAGACAAAAGGGCAATCAAAAGAATGGCAGTTCAGTTCATCATCTGCGGGGGTAAACTGTATAAAAGGGGTCATCTGGAAATGCATAAACTGTGCGTTGATGCCGAAGAGTCAAAGCGTCTGATGGAAGCCATCTACGGGGGAGAATGTGGTGCACACATGAATGGGGTAATGTTGGCACGGAAGATCCTCAGACAGGGTTATTACTGGTCCACCATAGAGGAGGATTGTATTGGTTTCGTCCGGCGATGCCACAAATGTCAGATTCATGCAAATCGCATGAACATTCCGCCGTCAAAGCTATACAACATGACTCGCCATGGCCATTTTCAGTCTGGGGAATTGATGTAATCGGAGCTGTTACGCCGAAGGGGTCGAATGGGCATGAGTTCATCTTGGTAGCGATAGATTATTTCACAAAGTGGGTTGAGGCCCAATCTTATGCGGTGTTGAAGGCTTCGCACATCGCAAAATTTATCAAAAACAACATCATCTGTCGCTACGGGGTCCCAAACGAAATAATTTCAGATAATGGTTCCCACTTTAAGAAGGAGGTGATTGATTTGTTGGAGAAATACAACGTGGCTTTTCATAAGTCATTTACCTATCGGCCGCAGACCAATGGAGCGATTGAGGCCGCCAACAAGAATATCAAGCACATACTACAGAAGATAGTGGAAACCTCGGGTGGCGGATAAGCCGTTAAGCTGCGTGAGACTCTGGGACTTCAATCAGAACTTCTACTGGGGCCACTCCGTACTCATTGGTTTATGGGATGGAGACCGTTCTACCTATTGAGATTGAGGTTCCGTCATTACGAGTATTGGCCGAGTGTCAAATAGCCGAGGCGGACTGGCAACAGAGCAGATTCGAGGAACTCATGCTTTTTCGATAAAAGAAGACTGAAAGCGCTATACCACATTCAAGGCTATCAATGCAGAATTGCCCGGGCTTTTAACAAGAAAGTTAAGTCTAGGAATTTAAAGGAAGGAGATTTGGTACTCAAAGACAACCGAGCTCCCATTCACGACCCAAGGGGCAAGTTCAGGCCTAATTGGACTGGTCCCTACATCATCAAGTCAATCTGGTCAGGTGGAGCTGTGGTTCTGATGGATCTAGATGGCTTAGAGTTTTCCTAACCGATCAACATGGACAGGTTGAAGAAATATTACCCCTGAGGGGCTCGCTAGGCCGAAAACCCGAAAGGGCGACCTAGACAAAACTCAGAGCACAAAAAATTTGAAATTATAAAAACTAAGCTCGCAAGGTTGAAAACCCGCAAAGGGCGGCCTTGGCAAAAGTTAGAGCGCAAAAGGAGAGTGAAAATACCCGAGCGAACCTAAGCCTGAACTACGTAAGGCTTGATTCCCACCCTTGGGATATGTAGGCAACTTCACCCTGAAGTTCAGCCACAACCTTTTCCCCGATCAACTTTGTCCATATTGATCATCTCAGTCATCTTTGTCCATCAGCATTCATCGTGATCTCCGGTACAGTACTATTCAGACTAGGGGCAACTTTCCGTTGCCACTCAGTGCCGCGGTACTATTCAGACTAGGGGCAACTTTCCAGTTGCTAGGATCCGGGGTTGTGCATCTCAGTGACAGATCTCAGGCGTGTCCAGTTTTGATCCATATCGAAAATAGTTTTGAAAAGTTTTAATAAAAGTTGACTTTGTTCAAATTAATCTTTTCACAACTAAGACCATTTTTGGACCAAAGCGGAAAATTTTCAGTACCACAACCTTCAATTTCATTGATTTCAAAACAGAGTTCTCCTGCTCTTGCATACAATTGAAGTTGCTTTTTATTACACTCATAATGAAAACTTGAAAGTACTAATAAAGCAATAAATCTGGGGCATAGTCAAGTCAGGTGTCTCTACGCCCCCTCCTAGAGCTAGTCGAAGCCTTTGATGCCAAGATGGGCCCGGTCTGTGCCTCCTCATTGAGCCAATCCTAGCATTCGTCAGACAAAGTGCAGTTGAAAGTAGGGGCGGGGGCCAAGAGTTCTCTAGTCCTCCATGCCGTGGCATATCGAGCAAGTTGTGCGCCTCGGACCGGGAAAGCAGCCGGATACTCAATCCCCTCTGGTGGGCAAGTCTGATCATGACCAAACTGACGCAGGAACAGGAACGGAAAATAGAATACACAGTGGGTTAGACCAATCAATTGGATCCCGATCAGTTGGGACATGCTATAACCCATTGTCGGGAGATTAAGCCAAGGACAACGCCAAGCAATGCGATCTGCGGACAAGTTGCACATCCAGTTGAACCACCACCTTTCATCAGGGGCATCAACTAAGCGTTGGCGAAAGAAGTAGCCATGGTTGAGTAAATTTGGACAAGAGTCCACAACCTGCAATTTATCCATCAACCATACTTGGGGAGGGATGAAAAATGAGAGAATAAAGAATAGAGAGATGTGCGATGAGAGAAAAGTAAGAAAAGGGTTTTGTGAGAAAAACCGAGCCTGAGGGCCGAGTGATGTGAGCAAATATATATGCGAGATTGGGTGGGAAACATTACTTGTAGCAATAGTGGACTCCCTGCAAATATGGTCGTCTCCCGGCGATAGAAAGCATCCAAACCCATCAGCGTCTCGGCCAGTGTCATAGCGATACACCTCTTTCCTTCTCTCAAGTCGTGAGCAACTTCAACCAGATGGATGCTAGATCCACCAAATCCTGAAGTGAGCAGAAAGTGGGATAGCATACACAAGCAAAGGGCGTGTTGCCGAAAGCCTTGCCAATAATGGTTACTGCGGTCGCCAGCATCAGAAAGGCGATGGATCAAGCTGAAAACGTCCAGTTCCCCGTTGCAGAGCAGAGACCGAGCATTATGCATGGTGAGCCCACATATTTCCCCTAAAGCTTGGGCGTGGCCAAAGCGAAATTGAGGCAGAATTTCTTTATAG
Organism: Camellia lanceoleosa; assembly: GCA_025200525.1. Lineage (NCBI taxonomy): Eukaryota > Viridiplantae > Streptophyta > Magnoliopsida > Ericales > Theaceae > Camellia > Camellia lanceoleosa. The sequence goes on along the minus strand of CM045763.1, from coordinate 203,767,272 downwards.
CGTTCAGATTCCATCAAAACCTGAAAATCTTCGAAAGTTGGACATACCTCTTGCCCGCCGAAGCTGAAAACATGCGTCACTGGGTTCCAAAACCTCGCCGCGGCATGGAAGAAGGAAAAGTGCAGCGGAGTGCAGCTTAGTGGGAATAGTGCATTCAAGCCGAAACCTCGAAAATTCAACTTTTCCGAGCCATCTAGAGAAGAGATCCAAGATGTGAGATTTTCTATGAGAAATGCCTCCATTTTTTGTGCAAAGCAGTGATAAAATGAATGAGTCCCAAGGTTGGGGCTTTTATAGAGGATGGAACACTATTCAGGGGACACGTGCCAAAAATTTGACGGCTGTTGAAATAAGTGGCCGGCCGGCCACCTTTTCTAGCTGGCCGGCCACATTTCTCCCCTCAAACATAAAAAACTGGCCGGCCAGCTCCAAAAAGTGGCCGGCCATGCTCCAATGTATGCCTTTGGTCCTGTTTTGCCCTCCAGAGGAAAGTTCCAGGCATTTCCAAGCATCAGGTGTATCGAAGGCCTCCATTTCCCTCTATTTCGGATGCGTTCCGTTGCCCAGATCGTCCGAAGTACACTTTGTTTTGTTTATCAAGTTGTAATCTTTGCTTATTGAGTTGTTGTTTTGTTTATCAAGTTGTAATCTTTGCTTATCGAGTTGTCGTTTTGTTTATTGAGTTGTAAGTTTTGTCGAGCTGTCGTATTTTGTGTTTTGAGTTGTTACTCTTTGTTTACGCAATTTTGTTAAGTCTTGTTTATCGAGTCGTTAACGTTGTCGTATTTTGCTTATCGAGTTGTAAACTTGTTAAGATTCTGTTATTTCTTAGTGAGTCGAGTTGTTTGATTTGTTGCGTCGGTTCATTACCTGACCCGGTAAATACAAAGTGCACATTTCCATTCAATCCCATTTTTGTGCAAAATGATGCGATGCGATGCTGAGAGCATAAAAATACAACACTTTTTCAAAAGCTGTTTCACCTCATCATATTTCCTTTTACAAATAAAGGTACAAGTTTTACAAAAAATAAAACTGCCTAACAATATGCAAAGTGCTACAAACTACTAGCAAAAAGGAAAATAAAGCAGGAAACAGCAACATCAATATCCTCGGGAGTGGGAATGAGGGGCCCTCCTCATCCTCTTCTGCGAGACAACCTCTGCACCACCATCACCATCCGGGTCGGAGCTGTCGTCTTCAGGATCCCCCTCAGCCTCGCCTCCACTCCCGGAACCAAGACCGGAATCCCCCTCCTCAGCGGATGTCTCCGACTGACGGTCTGCGACCTCCTCCTCCTCATCTTCATCGGGCTCCGCCTCTATAATATGTGCCCTGCATCTGCGAGAGGACCCTCCTCGAGCTCCTTGGAAAGGCCTGGATGGCCCAGCTCCCTGAAAAGGCCTGGATGGCCCAACTCCTCGAAGGGACCCAGATGGCCCAGCGCCTTGAAAAGGTTCGGACGATCGACCTCCCTAAGAAGGCTCGGGTGGCCCGGCCGGCGGCGGAGCATATACAGGAGGCATCTGAAAGTGAAGAGTTCAATACATCAGTTCAAATGTGAAAATCAGATGCAAGTACAGTATGTGAGTGGGGTGTGTATCAAATGTGTTCCACACAAACAGCCTATCAATGCAGTAGAATGTTCAAAACCAGCATGTCATCAGAAATATGATAAATGTAAGAAAGGTGAACAGTACCTGCACACCCATAATGGCCAGCTGCGCCTCCCTCCGCAGGATCATGCCCTCAAATGCGGCCATCACTCCAAGCATCTCATCCACGTACTCAACAGGAGGCTGCAGATACAGATGCAAAACTATCAGTAAATGAATGAATGTCCAAGTATCCGACTGATAAATCAAAGCTGTAAAGCATACTGGTGGTGAATCAGGATCTCTGACATATCTATGGTTAGGAAGGGGAGGCTCCAGCGGGACCTGGTAAGGAGCCCCAAATCGCCAACTCGTCAACTCAGTCGGCATGTCTGGCCACCCAGGATGATGAAGAGTCGGAGGGATCGGGGGAACCGACCCACCCCCATCCCTAGACGTACTAGCCCTGCTGGAGGAAGGGATATTTGTAGCACGAGCCTGACTCGAAAATGGCACACCAGCAGGCCTCAGTGATGGAGTATGCACTCCCGTTAAGGGAGGCATCAGATATACGTGGCGATAAGTGGCATAGTCCCCCTCCTCAAGATGTAGCAAAGCATCGATTACTTGACATAGCACTAACAACATCCTGGGAAGAGAGCTTATCGGCGATCGCATCTTGTTTGAGGGTCTTTGCGGGAGGGTCCTGAGAAGTGTACCCCCATACCTGACGCAAAAAGCGTTCCCCCAGAAACCATGCTCTACCAACCAGTCCTTTGAGTAGGATCCTGTACTGGGAGGTGCCCGATCCTCCGGCATATTGAAATCGGAGACCATCACCCAAGGGCGCACAGGGCTTCCATGTAATCTACGGATAACCAGTGCATAAACCAATCAGAAATCGGGAATATACAGGGCAGATCAAAGATGAAAACGGAAGGGACTGAGAGTTCTGAAATACCTCTGTCGTCCGCACAGTGTCAAAATACTGCCGTAGATAAAAGAGAGTCTCTCGGGGTCTCGGCCGATGCTGGCCCTCGAATACTAGTGAGTACGGGGTCATGAGGGGCCCTGCCACCACCAACTCTGGGGCTAACGTCGGGAAATATACGTAGACCCATAACTGAAGAAAGCAGTGCAGAATGTAAATACAAAGTGCTGAGGGCAAAATACACAGTGTAAAGTGCGTTGTGTGTGCAATGTACAAGTAATGAGGAGCAGAAATGTAAATCAGGAGGACAGAAAATACCTCCCAGGCTCTCCAATAACCGCCAAGTAAGTCTCCCTGCCCGCGAGAGGTCGCGCTCATGTAACAGTAAAGGGTAGCCAGGCCGGTGCCACTCCAGTCGTACCGTCCGACCTGTGATAGGTCCACCAGAGTGCTCAACAGATACAGCCCAACCGTGTTCCCTCTATTGGCGAACGGAGTAGTCCCGAAGAGGAACAAAAGAAAACCACGAGCATATTGCTCTGCCTCTTCAGGAGTCCAGGCTCCATCTCCACCCTCCGAAAATGGGAAGAGAACCAGGTGTATCGGACTCTCCCTGAAGCTCTATCAACAAGCGGGCGGGCCCCCAGCAAATGTATCCAAGCAGCCTCCCATTCGCCCATGTCCTCGTCGTAAGGAATGGGCCAACCTCCTATGTCCAGGCCGGTCAATACAGCAAAATCCAACAGGGTCATAGTCAAATCCCCAGTGGCGAAAAAATGAAAGGAGTTGGTGGTGTCCCACCATCTCTCCACCAAAGCTGCCATCAGTGTCCTCCTGGCAGGACAACGCGATAACCCGACGCAGAAGGACCCGAACCCCGCCAAATCTACTAAATCCTGGACAGCCTCCGGGAGCTCAGCATACCAATCCCTAGCAGCGGTGGAGCCGTATCCCCGCACAGTGCGAGAACCAACCTGCATTCAGAATGAATACATGTGTCAGTATAAAATGAATGAGCTGTGTGCAAATGAAATGAATAAGCTGTGTGCAAGTAAATAAATTTGCGTCTTGAAGTAAAGTAAGCAAACTGTGTGTTCTACTCAATCAGTGTGTGCTGCGTGTTCACCTTCAATTTGGGCTGTGTGTTCAGAAGATCCGTGTTAGGGCTGTGGGTTCTACTCTACTTCAGTGTGTGCTGCGTGTTCACCTTCAATTTGGGCTGTGTGTTCAGAAGATCCGAGTTAGGGCTGTGTGTTCTACTCTACATCAGTGTGTGCTGCGTGTTCACCTTCAATTTGGGCTGTGTGTTCTACTCTACATCAGTGTGTGCTGCGTGTTCACCTTCAATTTGGGCTGTGTGTTCAGAAGATCCGAGTTAGGGCTGTGTGTTCTACTCTACATCAGTGTGTGCTGCGTGTTCACCTTCAATTTGGGCTGTGTGTTCTACTCTACATCAGTGTGTGCTGCGTATTCACCTTCAATTTGGGCTGTGCGTTCAGGAAATCCGAGTTAGGGCTGTGTGTTCTACTCTACATCAGTGTGTGCTGCGTGTTCACCTTCAATTTGGGCTGTGTGTTCAGAAAATCCGAGTTAGGGCTGTGTGTTCTACTCTACATCAGTGTGTGCTGCGTGTTCACCTTCAATTTGGGCTGTGTGTTCAGAAAATCCGAGTTAGGGCTACGTGTTCTATTTTCAATCAGTGTGTGCCGTGTGTTCACCTCAAAGACGAGCTATGTGTTCGACATCAAAATATGGGCTGCGTGTTCTCTCAAATGTTTGGGCTGCGTGTTCAACTCTCAATCAAGTGTGTGCCGTGTGTTCACCTCAACAATAAACTGTATGTTTGACATCAAAGAATGGGCTGTATGTGTTCATCTCAGAATTCAAGTATTGGGCCGTGTGTTCAATTCCCTACCGGTGTGTGTCGTGCGTCCACAATCAATTTATGGGCCCAGTGTTCAGAAATTCAAGTGCCTGAACTGTGTGCTCAGAATGCAAACGGGATGCTGTGTCATGAACTAAACATTCTAAATAAGCTGCTTACTCAAAATGAGCAGACAAACATGGCAAAGACACGAAGTGCATGAAAAACACGGAATATGTTGCAGAAAAGGTAGAAAATGAAGTAAAAATACCTCTCGTGCCTCATGAGAGAGGTGATACTCCGGCTCCCGCAGAAGGAGATCCCCGGGCGCTCACTCATCAAAGTCAGTAAAGTGACGAAAAACAGCCCACGGAAGAACGTGTGCCGGCGGGGTTTACCTCTCCGGAATGAAGGGTCGAACCCTCGGAGGCAGAGTCATAACATCAAAATCATCCCCGGCACCCGGAGGACCCCCGCCGTGAGGAAAATGACCGGCCATTTCAGAAAATCTGCAAAAAAGAGCAAAAATGAGCAAAATGAGCCAAAATTGGGAAAAGTCAACAAAAGTCAACTCTCAGGAAATGAACAAGTCAACAAAAGTCAACCCCCGAGAAAATCTTCCAAATATTGTGACAAACTTACCTCAAGTGGCAAAAATGAGAAAAGAAGCCCCGAAATCAAAATTTAATCGGTTTAAAGTGTTTAAAACTGAAAGTTTTCGCGAAAACAACTTGCGCGGGGCGTTGGAAAACGCGTATAAAGCTCAGATCTGGAGAGGAAAATGGTTTGGAAGGGAGGAGAAGATGATTTCGGACCTGAAGTTATGAGGTCAAAGTGTTTGGGTGAGTGTATTTAAAGAAAAGAGGGTGAAAAGACAAAATTACCTGCGGATTTGGGCAGGTGGCCGGCCGGCCACCTTTTCTGGCTGGCCGGCCATTCTCTTTTTGAAACCTGGCTGGTGGCCTCCCCAGGGGAAAGAAACTGGCCGGTGGTGTTTCCCACATGCTTACCTAGCTCTTTGCAAATTTTGAGGAAGATTGGAGTTCCCGAGACCTGAAAAAGTACAAGAAGTGCACGTCCTGTCGCGAAACCGCTTTGCCGGAACTTCAACTTCAACTTCTGACATGTGACTCATCATTACTCATCAAAATCAAGGTGTATCCTTTTTGAACGTGTCGTAACCCCTCCGGGGGTGAACCAGAGGCCACGATTGAGTTGCCTTCGTCGAAACGCGCGTTTCCTTGCTCGTTGTTTCGTGGCAAACATGCACCCTAATTTATGCTCGTTTTGCATTATCATGCACATAACTTGCATTCTCATGAACATACTTGCATTGTCATGCATGTTTTCTTGATATTACCATACCTCTGTGTTTAAGCTTGCGTTGTCACGTACGCTCCTTTCTTGCACTGCGATGCATTCACCCACCGACACCACTTTTGTCGAACTTTCGATATCACATTGGATATATCTTGCTAAACATGTTGTGCTTGTTGAGCTTCTCTCTTTCGCAGGCACGATATTGTATGTACGGTTCATTTGAAGCTGGTGTGACCAGACGAATCGCGCAGGTATCATATCTTCTCCGTGTGAGACGTGACGAGAGTTGAATAATTCTCCGCATTCTTAACTGCATGAAATGTAGTTGTTGCTTTGCATTCTTGCTTAAAACTGTTGCATCTATTTGCGAATACTTGCTTCATTACAGCTTGCTGCATTTTGCATGATCATTAAGTTACATCTGGCTCTGTGCATATCGCTTTGCATTTTGCCCCCTTGCCTGCGGGCATATCTCTGTTCATCTTGTATGATTGTCTAAGTCTTTGGCCTTGTAAAAAATGGGTCATCTCTAGGCTTTGACATTCACTCCCGTCACTTGTGACTTCCGAGTTCTGTCAAAGAGGGGCAACTGTAGACACCCCATTTTTGACCGACCTTAAGACTCAGACGTCACCGATTGAGCACTTGGTGATGTTGCATATCGTGCTCGCCCAGAGGTTTCAGAGTCTCGGCCGTGAGCCCTGCTTCCGAACTTCCGGGCTTTTCTGCGCCTTGCCTTGGTTTGCGAACCAAGCTCGGTTTTCTCTGTTTCTCTTCCCAGAGGGAAGGAGAGGTCTCATAGACCATCTCTCGGTGGCCGTGGGCTACATTTCGTGGTCGTAGGCCATTCTTCCCATTTCGGAGCCCGATTCCTGGTTTTCGGAGCCGTCAGGCCGTGTGCCTCGGTTCGGGACCGCCTAATTACCTCCGTTTGCTCCGGTTTCTGGCATGCATCGTATTTACTCCCTTTTGAGGGACACTGTGGTCTGAGAGATCCACTTCGTGGTCGAACACCACTCCCGGTGCCTAACAGTCGATTTTCGGGGCCTCGGACTGCGCGTTTCGGCCCCCGAACCTTCATTTTGCATCGATTTTCGTTCATTTTTTGCAGGGACCTCTATTTTATCACCAGGAAGGTCATAGAAGGGTGGAAGGCTAGTAATTGTTCCAACAACCAGTTATATTCCATTATCGCCCTCCGACGCCCGTTTTTCTCACTTTAGAGTCAATGTTGACCACCCTAAGGCTACTTTCTTCAGCTCCAAACCACATATTTGTGATGTACACATTTGGGAGGCCACCAATATGTGGCCGGCCAGTAATTCCATTTGACCCCTTTGAAAAGTGGGTTGTTCTCTCTCCTGGTTCACAGTTGCCAATTTTCAACCACAAGGTTTTGTTGAGGACACATGGGAGGCCACCAATTTGTGGTGGCCGGCCATTAATTCCAATTGACCTGTTTGACCCTTGGCCTGCCGGCCATGGGGGGTGGCCGGCCGGCCACCTGCAAGTCCAAAAGTTGGCCGGCCAACTTCCTTACAGGGAGTACACTGCAGAAACATAGTTTTTTTCCCCCCAAAATCTGTATCCGGGGGGACTTTTTTTGGAGAGAAACTTGATGCATTTTCCCCCTCTTTCTCCCTCTCATTTGTCCATATAACCACCTCTCCAAACCTGGTTTGAGGGTTGGAAAATTCACTCTTGGAGCTTGCACACACACCCCTCCCTTTTCCTTCCATTTCAAGACCAAAATCATCCAAGTTCTTACCCCTTTCTATACCACCACCTAGCACCACCACCACCACTCCATTTCCAGCAGCTTGGGGAGTTTTTCAGAGGCAAAGAGGCACCATTTCTCAGTCCAAGAAGCAACCAAAGATTGGTCTACAAGGGTGAGTGCCATTTCCCTCTTTTCTAGCTCATTTTTGCAACATTTCTTAGGCCTTTTGGCTTGCTGTTTTGAGCTCCGTCCATAACTGAAAATGTCATTTTTTTGATCTCCTTTTCATCTTCCATTAAGGGTCCTTCACTGTTTGGGACCCCCTTGTTGCACTTGCTTCATTACCCCTCTTGGATGCCATATTTTTGCATGATATTTTTAGCCTATGTGTGGTCTGTTTTGAGCTCTGATGTAAACTGTGAATAGGCTTATTTTGAGCCCTTATTCAACATTTAAGAAGGGCTCATCCTTGTTTGGGACCTCCATGTGTCACTTGCCATTGAACCCCTCTTTGGTCCCCATTTTTGCATGTTTTGTTAGCACATTGAGCTTCTGTTTTTCGACCCTAATCAGAACTGAAAAGGGTCTTATTTTGACCCCCTCTACATGTTTCATTAGGTTATTTGGCTGTTTGATTCATATTTTGTATACTTCATGTTATAGCCCTCTTGGTGGCCTCATTTTGCATGAGATCTTTAGCATACTTTTATCTGTTTTTGGAGCTTTCTATAAACTGAAAACAGTCATATTTTTAGTCCCTCTTCAATGTTTTAGAAGGCCCCTTTCCTGTTTGGGGCCAGCATTTGTGAGTTGCTTCATTACCTCCCTTGCGGAGCCATTTTTGCATGCTAATTTAGTCCCACTTGTGCTCACTGTTTGGCCATGCTTTAAACTGTAAAAATGATTTTTTTTGGGCTGCCTTGATTCTTCCTTTACACTTCATGTACCAATTATGCATACCTTGTATAGCTGTAGGCCATTCCGTATGCCTAATTTCATGTTTCGGGAGTGATTCCATGCATCGGGTGTCATTTCGTCTTGATTTGGGGCTGTTTTTCACCTCATCTTGCTACTGATTTTTGCATGTTTGCATACCATATTCCATGTCTTTTCCATGTCTCATTAGAGTGGCATTTCGGTGCCTGAGGGTCGGTCCTCGGTTTGTGTGCACGCATTTTGAGTTGTCTTGTTTTTATCTGATGGCCTCCTATGTGAGTGTGGCTGAGGCTTTCTTGTGTTGCTGTAAGCCCATTATGCATTGCGTATGCCATTTCATCCATAGCATTGTGTATACTCGGTTGTGTATTGCCTCGTGCATCGTGTTTGTCATTTCATAGCATTGCGCATGCTAGGTTGTATATTAGTTGCATTTCATGCATATCATGCATATCGCATTGTGTTCGGGATAGGAGTTAGTCCGGGCACGGGAAACGAGGTACGTTCCGTACTCCAAGTGACGGAACGTATCTCAATTCTCCAGTCACCGACACTTCGGATTATCCATGATGGAGTTAGGTTTTGTTGTGTCTTCATGTGCATCCATCCTATATTAAGTTGTGCAATTCGGCTCCTCGGCCATCATGCATCGAGATGCGTGATTGGTGGCACGAGGATCGAGACATGCATACATTGGTGAAAATACATTGCTATGCCTATTTCCTACTCTCTGTTGCAGCAAATCAAGAATCAGCAGTCTTCCGAGGCTTGGCACGCTCTCCAAGAACAATTGCAAAACAGAGGCTAATTGGGGCATCCCAGTGGATTTCCGCGCAAGGCAGCCCAAGCATGCATCATTCATCACCCGGAGCGGAATCAAGGCAGTCCCTGGCTTGCATGCCAGTTTTACAGCTTTCTTAGTTAATTTGTTAATTAATTAGGAAATTGTACATTATTTGGACTGTACTATTCTTTTATTCGGGACTGTATATTTATTCGGACCCTCTATGCGAGGGCAAAATTGTCATAAGTGTGGGTGAGTGTGATGTATATCTTCCAATCCCACGTCTTTCTTCCCTTTTATTTACCTGCTTATGATGGTTAGATTAGGGCATATTTCAATTAGCATACAGTATGATAGCATGTTTGCATTCATTCATCTGTTTTACATGCACCGGGCTCGGCGCATCATACTAAATGTATTTATATTTCAATTCCAAGTTGAATACATGATAGCTGTAGCATTCCATATGCCATGTTTAGGATAGCCGAGCCTGCTATAGTTGCATTTTTGCATGTGTTGCATTAGGCAATCCTGTATATTTAGGATCATGCATGATTTCTAATGAGTTTCTGTTTTGGCTTGGAGTACTCGGTGAGTTTTATGCTTTAGCATCCTTGCATGCGTGTGAGTGACTGCCATGATAGCATGCTTACCATGAGGCTATTTTCTTATGTGATATAATTGCTTGAATGCCTGTGGGTGGAGGTTGGGTTATTTGGATTGGGACAATTCATCAAATGTTTGTTTTAAAGCTCACTACATAGTGGCAAAATCATGTTTTCTTAAGCCCACCCGAGGGTGGCAAATCCACGTCTTAGCCTACCTGTGGGTAGCACCATCAAACCATTTTCAAACAAACAAACATGAAATGTTTTGTTCCAATTCAGGCGACTCAGTCTATACTTGTATGCTGTGCGCATCACATAGTAACCTAGGCTAATAACCGGAATAAGAACACACAATGTTTTCAAAAACAAATATCATGGTTAGTAGAGGCCGGTCTTTGACCGGGCGAGTGGGGGTGCTCACAAAGTGACCTTCTCCAATCGTACCCAAGTTCCCGAGCCGAGGCAACTTTAGTGATGACGGACACGTGGCCTTTGGCATCGAGTCAGGGTTTCCTAAATTTCCCATTAAAAAACATTTATGTGGCGACTCTGTATCTGGAAAAGCAGTCCATGTTTGGCACTTCTTTTCAAAAAAATCTGTTTTCAAAATCGATTTGCCGGATTTGGACTCTTCGGTTCAAGATTAAGAACCGTGACATTTGAGTCCTTGAACTGTAGTGACCCCAATATGAACGGAGTGGGACTTAACCCTCCCGGGGCGTTCGGGGACGTCTACATATACTCATTCTCAAAAGTATGAAAGTAAACTGCTTATATCCCATCAAAATAACACAATAATTTTGGATTGCATGGCGCCATGTATATGACCTTTTGACTTTTTGGATTTATGTCTATTTTTTTTATTTTATTATTTGTTTGTTCACAGAGAAGAGATAGAGAAACAAAAAGCTCATGAAAGATACATGAGGCTGCAAGAACAAGGGAAAACAAAACAGGCAAGAAAAGATTTAGATATGGCATTATTAATAATTCAATCTCATGTTACTCCTACTTGCATATTGGATTTTCTGCTTAGCTTATGTTGTGGTTTTGCATGTTATCTATTTCATGAAAAGTTTGTACACTGGCCGGAGCATCTTGTTAACCTTTATTTATTTATTTTTAAATTAACTGATTAGTACACTTGTTTGAGATTTTAACATTGATGATTAATTGCTTTTATACATTTTACTTTTAGTATGTAGTTAACCCTACATTTTGAGGTAAATTTTGTACATTTGGAGCTGTAGATATCTCATTGAAGTTTTGGTTGTACTTGAACAATTAGTCAGTGGTAGGTTGATTGATGGCTATCTACAAATGGGGATAAGGTTGCGTATATCTTGCTCTCTCCACACCTTACTTTAGTTAAGGACCTAATATTTGCTACATCATAAGGATTTGCCCACTATGAGATACTAGTATTTGTGTTAGATTTTGAGAAGTCTAAAATTTCTTTTAGATGCTTGTGAGGTCAAGTTCCAAAAGAGTTTGACCATAGCTTGTTTAGCCTGGCATCTTGTGAGATTGTGAATCGTAAGATTTATAAGCCTAACATTTTGTGTTTGTGATGCTGGTGCTGATTGAAAAGGGTAAAAGTTTAAAGGTTGGCTCTACCACCTGATATATAGAAAATAGTTTTGTCAGGACCGTGGTTAGGAGACAAGGTACTGTGGGGGCTTGATATTGTGTTAAATGTTAGATGCCTCTCTTGATTGGTAGTTTGGGTGTTGGACACCTGTTGACTAGTCACCTGCTTCTCTTGATTGGAGTCTTACTAAAAAGTTTTATGTTCGTTGCCCAGGAAATATATGAAAGTATAGGTGGTTGCACATTCTTCCTTGAGGTATTTGCAGTAGATTTTTATCAAGCTATTTATATTATTGTAGGAAATAGCTTGATAAAACTATTTGTATTATCAAGCTATTTGTAGTACAGTTTTATGAAGATATGTTTGGAATCATGGAGTTTCATAAATCAATAGAGAAACAGCACATATGCCTGCTATATATCTTTCTTTTTCTATCCTTCTTGAACTTTTCCTATCCTTCTATTAGTTGTTTGTTAAACTTTGTTATGGTTTCATTTTTTTTTCCCATAACGTAGGCTTAGGCTTGCTATTGCTATTTCACTTCCTTCTGACACTTACCCAATTCATGACTAAATTTAGGAATGTAACATGAAAAATATATATATATATTTTTGTTGATAAATGTAAAAAACACTGAACTTAATTCTTATTAACTGTAGGGGATCCCCAAAATTGAGCCTAACAGTGATCTTCAACATGTTGTTGAGGTACACTTTTGTATGTAAAAATAGTTCTTCAAGTTAAAATTGAATTTCTATTCAAGTTGGGGTTTTTTTCACTAGACAGTTTGTTGAATTCTTTTTTAATGTCTAATTTTCTGTTTTGAAGATCAAGACTCCTTAGCAAATTGAGAGAATGAGAGAAACTTGCCGAGTAAGTTCTTAGCACCCTCTCTTTCTCAAAAATGAAAAGGAAATTTTATAAGTTCCATTTGCATGAGGCAAACCTCTGTCTTATTATATGGTTTGTTCATGGCTTTTATCATTACCTTATCCAATGTTGCCTTCTTCTTTTGCTAATTTGTCTCTTTCAATTTGCAAGTGTATTTGCAGTAGTGGATAGGAAGGCGTGGCTCTTGGCCGCTTTATGCCTTATGTGGATAATTTGGAGTGAGCGAAACAGGAGGATGTTTCATGGAATGGAGGAACCTTTTCATAGGTTTAAGAGTTCTCATATTGCTATTGTGTACATTTTCTTTTTTATAAAGCTAACTTTAAATTAGCCAACAAGTGAGCAGGTCTCATGTGCTATGCTTTCTTTTTTATTGTTGTTGTTGTTATCATTATTATTTTATTTTATTTTTTGCATTTGAATGTGTACTAGCATAATTGGTGAAGGTTTCACTCAAAAAATCAGTTGATTTGCATTTATGGTAGTGAATATAGGTCTGGTTTTATATTTTACATTGGTTAATAGGACACCATTTTATCTTTGAATCAATTGGTCAAATTTTTCCAAAATGGTTCTCTATTTATTTCAGAGGAAACCAACAGATCATTATCTGAGATAAAAGATGTCAAAAAATCCGTCGGTAATATGTTTGTTCATAAGGGTTCTATCAAGGAGGGAAGTATAGAGGTTGGCGAGGAAGTGGAAGCTGCGGTAGATGCAAAGCTGAGGCAACGAGCTAAGGTACTGGCTTAAATAATCTGATTTGCCACATTTACGATTATATTTAACTTATGCACTTATGCATATTTAATGATGTGAACCTCTACAATAGTGTTTGTTAGTTTATTTGTCTATCTCGAAACTCTATTTGACTTTTTGTGAACCTTGTTTGCTCTTTGGTAGGTTCATCACACTGCTACTCATTTGCTACAAGCTGCACTTAAAATCAAATCAACCCATGAAAGGTTGAGTTAGTGGGAGGGAGCTCCAATGGAGAACAACAAGTGTGGGTGTTGGGCGGGTTTTAGGGAAGAGTGTTAGAAGTACTTGCAAGCCTTCTGCTTCCAAAGACACTCCCAACACTATTCCTAGAACCAGTCTTGTTTATGATGCAGGTAATCATATGTAATTATATATATGTGTGTATACCTATGCAAATTCATTCACATATTGCAGGCATTTGGTGTTGCTCCAATTCTCAATTTTCTTCTATTATTTTCAATTTTTACATGTTGGGTTTCTGCTAGTTGTTTGAACCAATAATTGATCCAATTCTTCTGGTGAGTACTCCATGTGTTTGTAGAAATGGTCAAAGCTATTTTCATTGTTCTGTTATGATATTTACTTCTTCTTTCTTCTTTCTCCTTTTCCACTCTCTCTCTCTCTCTCTCTCTCTCTCTCTGTGATATCCCAACGTTGGTGATTCTCGTGCGGTTTTGGGGAGGCTTGTCAGGGCAACTGGAGAGGTTCTTGCTATACAGCTGTCAACAGAGCATAATGCTAGCATAGAGTCCGTCAGACAGGAATTGCATTCTTTGCATCCGGATGACCCACATATTGTAGTTTTAAAGCATAATGTATGGCGTGTAAAGGGCCTGATTCAGGTAAGTTTGCTGCATAAGTAACAAAAACTCATTTTCTAGTTAACTTCGGGCATGCTTACTTTTATCATTCTTGCTAATCTTGTGTATTATTTTTATTTCAGGCTGTGAACCTTGTCATTATCATAGGGCTAATTAAGAGTGTGACGCATTATTTTCTTGACAGTGAAAGAGTGTAATTGCCTTGACATAGTGGGTGCAGTTAGTACTAAATAATCTGTCTCACTTTTTGTATCTGTTTTGTGAACAATTTAGTCATATCTTTTCTTCTAATTTAGAGTAAGAAAAGTGGGTCTACATTAATTTTTGGGGTGGTTTGGTCTCCTGTTTTAAAAAATGATATGAGAATGTTTTTTAATTTAAACTTGTTCGCTAGTGAGCTAAAATTGGTGTGCAAGTGGATGGGTTTCTTTTAATGCCCACTTTGACTTTTTTTTTTTTTTGTCTTGTTTTCTTTCTGTTTCTAACTGAACAAGAGGTAGATGGAAAAATGTCAAATGTTTTCAAGGGCCATCTAACCATCTAATCAGGATTGCTGGATTAGAAAAGGTAGTCTGGTTCATCATTCTTGTTGTAATTGTTACGGTTTTCTATATCTTCTAGAACTGATTGTGTTTGAACTAGTCCAAATTGATTACTCATGTAATGGGTTTGGTTTTGGGGACTTTTTTGTTTTCCTTTTTCAGTTCCTCTTTTCTCGTCTTTCTTTGCCTTCCCATCTTCTTCTCTTCTCTAAAGCAAATAAGTTGACATCAATTTGAAATCCTCTACTTTAGATTCTATATGGATGAATAGTTTGCGTTCTCATTTTTTACTTATGTACGATTTTGAATTGGTTTACGATAAATGCATATTTCTTATTTACTTCCCCTTTTTTTAGGTCTCCTATTCTAGTAGGCTATTCTATGTAAGTTGAGTCATTTAAGTGGCCTTATGCGTTCCATTTTTTAGATCAATTGGTTCTCTGTAGTAGCTCTTTATGTGGGGTGTGTGGAGGACAGTGATATAGTGTGAGTTTGATAGACTAAAGTAGGAAAACTAAATGTTGAACAGTAGTGCTTTAGAATGAAAAACTTTATTATAGTGAAAAAATGTGGGATTTGACGTCAGTAACACTGAGGTTGAATTGGGTCTGATTTTTTTTTTAAGCTAGGCTTCAAAAGGAACTGTTCTTATTTCTCAGATTGGTCATGATAAAGGGCGTAAGATTGGAGAAGACCCTGCCCATATATTTGGAGAGAAATGAACTTTTAAGTTCTTTTGGAAGACCCTGCCCATTCTAAGGCTTATGACAACGTATGTGTTCCGGTATAGCCTTTTGTGGATTTGGTGATTGTCATAACATACCATTGTCATATTTTCTTGTCACAGGTATCCATCTCTTCGTGTAGCTTACATTGATGAGGTTGAAGAACCCAGCAAAGATGCATCTAAAAAAATTAACCAGAAGGTTTACTATTCTGAGCAAGTGAAGGCTGCCTTGCCTAAGTTTGTTAATTCTTCAGAGGCAGTACAGAATTTGGATCAGGTAAAAACTAAGGCTCTCTTTTAAAACAGACTTTGGATCAGTAGTTTTAAATTTAATAGGAGATAAGACAGTCTCAACCAAATACTTCTCTACTTGATAGTGCTTAGATTGCTTACTGAGGTCATGAGATTTGCTGGAATTGATCGGAGGCATTGTCACTCTTGTAACTGATATTTGCCACATCATTCTTCAACCACACTCTCTGATATGGTGAAAATGAATTACAAAGTAAATAAATCATGAATTTGTGACAAGTTATTTACTTGAAAGTGTTGCTACCCAAAATCGCTTGGAAGAATCTACTGTTGCACATAAATAACTACTATGCTCTCATAAGACACACTTGAAAATTATATAGATTTCCACATTTAATTAATTTGAGTCTCTTCCCAAAGAATAATGCTTCTTCATCTTTAATTACTTTTGGTGTCTTTCTTCTGGTGTCTTTGTTGGAGAATTTTTGGCTGGTTCTTCTTCTTTCAATCAATGTTCTTTGTGAAGCGGGCTGCTACTAGATGCTCGTCTGCTGCAAATTTGGGTGGTTGTTAGTTTCATGTTGTCATTTTGTTATCTGCTGTTTTTACTATGGGTTTACAATTTGGATGTATTTGAGTATTTTAGTGAGTTTACCCTTTTAGGTTTTATACAACGCTTCCAAAAGCATATTTTTGAGTAGTGTTTTTTTGCCTACACATCAACTTTGTGTGATTTCATATCAATGTTATTAGTTTGTTATAGTGGTGCCTGAGGGATGCCTCTTGTAAAACTGTAAATCTTTTAAAAAATTATAAATGAGTTTTAATTATTTTTGCCGCTGCAAATTTGTTGTTAAAAAGTAAAGCTTTCTCGACAAATAACTTGTCGGTAAATGTGTAGCCAAAAGTTTATTTTTGCCCACTCATATTGTGTTGCTAAAAGTGTATTTTTTGCCAATGTCAATTTGTCGTTGCCAAAACTAAAGCTTTATCGACAACCAAATCGTTGGCAAATGGCAACATTTACCGACGTAAATGTGTCGCTAAAAATTACTTTTCTCCACTCATATTGTGTTGGTAGAAGTGTATTTTTTGCCAATGCCAATTTGTCGTTGCCAAAAGTAAAGCTTTAGTGACAAACAAATCGTCGGCAAATGGCAACATTTATCGACGTAAATGTGTCGCCAAAAGTTTACTTTTGGCGACGCATATGTTGTTGCTAAAAGTATATTTTTTGCCCATGCAAATTTGTGTCGCGAAAAGTGCCACACAATCATCATATTTGAATGACTTTTACCAACGCAAGGTAAATTGCCGACGATGGATAGAGGCTTTTAGCGACGACTATGTTCGTCGCTAAAGGTATTACTTTTAACAACGCAATCACTACAACAAAATTGACTTTTTATGGCTTGCAATGCATGCCGTAAAAACTCTTTCACGGCATGCACACAAATGCTGTTATATGACATGCCGTGGAAAGTTGAGCGTCATTTACGACATGCAGGTGAAGTTGTAAAAAGTAATAAATTAAACATTAATGACATACTTTGTATGCCGTATATAACTTTTTACGACATTTTTATTATGTCATAAATCATCATACTTTCCAAGACATAATTTTGCATGCCGTAGAAGATTATTTTTAATATATCTATGGCATATTTTGTATGCCGTATATAGTATTTTACGACATTTTCTTGCATGTCATAAATCATCACACTTTTCACGACATAATTTTGTATCTTAGTAAAGGTCATTTTAATATATTTATGACATGCCTTGTATGTATATAATCTTCTCGACATTTTCTTACATGCCATAAATCATTACACTTTTCACACATAATTTTGCATGCCAGTAGAAAGTTATTTTTAATATAATATATATATAGGAACATGACCTTGCCTAACCGTATGTAGACAATAGCTTATAAAATGCAACTTTGTTACAAACCAAGCGTATAAAGCGACAACTATGAAGTAAGCAAAAAATCTAATATCCATACACCAAACAACACGCATACTAACTTTTATCCTCAACTTCTATCATATCAAGGTGATAACAACCTCAAACATACAAATTAAAAATAGATAGCACAATACATTGTGATCGAAATAATAACAGGAATGAGACACATTTGTTATATTAATCACGTGATATGAAAATTAGTCGTAAACTTACATTTTGGCTTCTCTTGTTTCCATGGTACATACAACTTAAAATATGGAATCTCTTATGTCCAACATAGATATAAACATGACATTGGCATTTGGAGAAATGTCTATCAAATGGATTCAGAATGCACAATATTGGGAAAGCAACAAAAAACCCGGCATGAAATATAATATTGAGAGGGTGCCATTCGGAAACTTGCTAGCTAACATCTGCTTCTCAAGAAGGCCTCTGCAGAATGCTAGGTCAAATATTTCCTCTGGAGGATCTCCAATGCAATCAAAAGCGCATCTGCATTTACCAAATCCTCCTCGGTAGTGTACCTCTGACCCGTTGATTAATTCATTTGTTAGCATGGCTTTATGTTAGGCAAATTACAAATACACACGAGGTTATTTAAAAATAAAAATTCCTCCCTCACATTTGAGAAATTACATCTCATCCCTTGAGATTTCCAATCACATTACAAATGGCCCTCCGTTAATCAACCGTTAACATTAAGTCAAACTAATAGAGTATATGATGTAAAAAATAATTTTTTTCCCAAAATACCTATATTAACCTTCATGAAATTAAACACTTTATTTTCATTTTTCTTTTTCCTATCTCATTTTCCTTATTTCCCATTTTCTCTCAACTAGTAACACCACTTTGCCCAAATTAGCATCACCCTCTCCAACTCTTGATCAACACCGTCATTATTGTCTTCAAACATTTGGTGTGTTGCCGAGGAGGGTTGGAGAATATTGTAGTCTTGTATAATGTGATTGGTGGTGGGTGGGTGGAAATTAAGGTTGTATGATAATTTCATTATGCTATTAGAGAGTATTTGGGTAATTTCATTTTTTTCTATTAGGTTTGCAAGAAAAATTCTGACAATGAGGTATTTTTAATTTCCAGAATGTGAGGGGAGAATTTGTATTTTTGATAAACCTCAGGGGTGTATTTGTAATTTATCCCTTTATGTTTTGTTCCCCCCTCTCTCTCATATTACCTAACATAAGCCTCAAATCTTGCAAAATACCTATTCCAATAAGAATCTCATCCAAGAAATCTCAAAGTTTTGTGGGGCAAGTTTGTGGCAAGTTTTGTGGGGCAAGAAATCTCAGGTCTTTTTGCTGGTTATTTCCGTCCAAAATTTACTCGTAGCAGCACAGATGAATAATCTGGACTGTAAGTTCAATTCTTGGATCCGAGTTTTTACTTAATTGATGTCACTAGTTATATATCTATCAACAAAAGTTGCTTGCACCAGAAATTTACCTACCAGAAATTTCTATTGAGAGTAAGTGCTTCTATTCAAAAGTTGCTAATGAGAAGTGCTTCTATTCAAATACAATGTATAGAAATAGTATTCCTTGACTTGGTTTTGCATTCAGTATGGTTGCTCAAAAACTATTAGGAACTTTTGTCAATGAAAAAGAAAATAATCTTCTGTTCAAGTCAAATTTGGGAAACATCATCATTTTAAGACTGGTTGTCAAAAGGATATCATACAATAAAGTTAAAAGTACTTCAAATGTTTTTTAAAAATTAATCTAAATTTTCTTAACAATTTTCACACACTCACATGCCTTTACATTTAGGCTTACTTTTTCATATAATGATATGATGGATCAAGACATTTCAATATTCTAGCAAACTAGAAACTTATAATTCCAAATGCACCACAGATAGTAGAGGGAAGAAAGAACACTGTCCGCTTTATCAAAACCAAATCTAGCACCAAAATAGAAGGCCACGCAAGTAACCATGCATCATTGTGGACAAAGAACTAGAGCCAACCAGTCCTTCTCTTGCATCCCATCCTCGCAAAGAAAATGCTTAATGCAGGCTCGGGAACTCTGGAGGCACCTCTTCAAGAGCAAATTAACTTCCCATTGCTCCTTGGGGAATCCATACAGCAAAGGTTTTTCTTTCTGCAAGGAAAATCAGTTGCTTATAGACAATAAGCATTGGAATCACATCCACTATTGGGACAAAGGAACATTAACAACAAAAAAAAAATGCACAAAATAACAATAAATTTGTTATCTGAGCAAGATAAGTAGCTAAAATTTTAAAACCCCCTCAGGTGAAGTAAGAAGAAAGGAATATATTCTCTAGTCAAAATTACAAATTCCTTTTTGACATGATCAAATAACATAAAAAACACCAATAATTAACAAGTTCAGGCACATGTTGCACAAATCATCAGCAATGTAGCAAGTGGCGGAGGTAAAAAAAATCAATTTAGGATGGGCAATCCACAAAATATAAGAATAAAAATGCTATATATTAAGAGAGAGACTAAAGAAAAATGAGAGAAGTTATTAGCATAAATATATGTGTGTGTGTGTGTGTGTATACATCAAGGGAATTGTGTAACAAATAAAAACATTTGGAGAGGGTCAAATTGTAAGGCTTTTTATGAAAATAAAAATAAAAAAACAAATAAGGCTAACATATAATTTTAGAAAGAACAAACTAAAAGATATATTAAAAACCATAGGTCAAACAATAATTTTTAAAATTAAGGTGGCTCCGCCACTAAATGTAGCATCACAACAAAAATCTAATGAACATAATAGGAATAGTATTATGCAAGATGAAATCTCAATGTAAGGGAAGCAAAGGAAGAAAAGGAGCACCCAAAAAAAAAAAAAAGCAAGAAATTATGTGCATGCATTAACTTCTCAACATATAATTAATCATCTCAATGAATCCACTAAGTAATGCACAAACAGACAAAACCAAAAAGCCTTTGGTTACTTGCACTAAACATCAAGATTATTAGAAGCCCCTGAGCCTCATTTAAATTTGAAATTGTGGCAAAACCATCGAGAGTGCATAACATGCCCAGACCGAAGATGACGGAAATGCCACATGGAAGCCTATTCACAGCTATGCTATTGGTCAGGAACTATTGATCCATTTTGAAGGATACAAAAACCTTTATCGCAGTTTGCCATTGTACATAAAATCAACAAACAGGGCAAAATCATATCATAGTGAATGCCATCTATCACCATGGCTTGATTAAATTAGAAATGCACTGAAAGAAGGCAACACGCAATGATATTGAGAGAGAGAGAGAGAGAGAGAGAGAGTTATCACGCCTAACAATCCAAGAAAAAAACCACTCCTACATAACTTATTATAAATTATCCTAAAACATAAGATATCACTTTAAAAAGATTACAAAATCCAAAGTAACCATTTGCTTCTATTCCTTTCCTCCATCCACTTCACAACAATTAAGGAATCATCTCTAAACAGACAATGGAGGAAACCAATTAAAGATAGTATTAGTATTATCCATCCCAAAAAACCAAGTATTATACGCCACCACCAATGTAATTTTGATCAACCTAGCAAAAAAAACGTCCAAAAGTTTATTCTCGCTTGAAAATAAATAAATACACCTCCTATCATAACAATCACTACAACAATAAATAAATATAGTCTCCTTTTATTTATTTGCAAAAAACAGAATGACAAATTAGCAGTCCACCATGAACGTCAAACTAATTACATTTGCTAAACAATCAAAACGGAGGAGTTCAAATGCCAATAAATCCTCATAATCTAACCACAAAATGCGTACAAGTGATCCATTAGAGCATTATACAAGAGTCCATAGATTAATCATTCAAATTGCAAATTGAAACAATTTTCGTAATTTAAATGATCAATCAATTACGGAGGAGGAGAAAAGCTGGAGAAAATGCGTCTATCAAAGGGGCAAGAAGAGAGGTCCCAGATCTCGTTGGGATGCGAAAACAAACCCTCGACACAAGTTCGGTTCCATCCGATAAAAGCCTAATCAAATGCACTGAAACACATCTCCATTTCAATTTGAATCATGATACTAAAAAATAAATAAATAAGAAATTGAGATCTATGAGAAGAAAATCACAAAACCTAGTTTTCTTCTTTGAAATGAGAGTGCCAATGATGAAACTGTGTGATCTTTATCGGCTTTAACATCTACAATGCATCTAGCTCAAAAAAGAAGATTACGAACCGGATGAGTGTTTTGTCAAGTGTAAAAGAGATGATGTTGAATTGAAGGGGTTTGATTTGGAGAGTTGTTCAACCTAATCAATCTATACTTGTGAAACACGAGTAGACATTGAGATCTACACAACAAAAAAAAACACGGAATCAAGAGCGAAATTAGAATAGAGAACTGAAATAGCGATTGCGAGAGAGTGCGAGATGAAAACACGATCGTCGATGAGCTTTGCCCTCGTAAATTGAAGCCAAGTCCAAGTCGGCAAATCGAAGCGATTACAAATTGATTCAATGGAAGCTTGATTGCTTTGTTGAGGAATGAAGCGATCAAGGCCATCGATTCAATTGATTGAAGACCAAGGGTTTGAAGAACCCTTTCCACTATTTCTTCTTCCTCTCTTCTTAGAAACTCGGTGTTTCTTTTTTTTTTTTTTTTTTTTTGGTACCGCATTAGTATGTTTGATAATAAAAAATAAATTAAATATTTTTTTTTGGGATAAGTGGCGCCATAATATTGGAATTTGGCGCCTGAAATATTTTGGGCATACCATTCACGACATACATGGTATGTCGAAAAAAGTGACTTATTTTTAATGATTGATATACGAAAAGTCGTAAAAAGTGATATAATTTTAACGATTGGCATTGGTAAGCATAAAAAGTGACCTATTTTTAATTATGAAAATTATAAATTTTTTCATGAATATATAATTTTTTTTTCTAAAATTCCACTGGACGCAATTATCTCTTAAAAGAGACACTAAATTATAAAATAATGTATAAATTATTTTTTACATTTTCCTCAATTAGGAAATTTTAAAGTGAGAAGTGTGGTTAGAAATTGTTAGCTTTTTTAAATCCAAAAAAAAAAATCGAATTGAAATTTTCTTTAATAAAAGTTTTCACGACATGCTAATACATGTCGTGTAAAGTTATAATATTTTACGACATGAAATATATGTCGTCTTAAGTACAAATATTTTATGACATATTTTTGTATGCCGTGAAAATATACATTTTTTACGGCATGCTTTTGCATGCCATAAAAAAATTCCGGATTGAATTTTTTTTTTTTTTACAAAAGTTTTCACGACATGTAAATGCATGCCGTGTAAAGTTATAATATTTTATAACATGAAATGTATGTCATCTTAAGTGCAAATATTTTACGACATATTTTTGTAAGTCGTAAAAACATACGTTTTTTACGGCATGCTTTTGCATGCTATAAAAATATGAATTAACGACTTATATGGTATGTATGCTGTTATTGACAAAATATTAACGGCTTGCAAAAAAAAAAATGCCGTAGAATGTACTAACCACGGCATGCATTTAATGCATGTCGTAAACATGATGCCGTGAATAGTTAGTTTTGTTGTAGTGAATGATAATTTCGTCGGTAAAAACTTTTGCCAACTCACTTTTACCTACGGGTTGCCAACGTAGCTTTGTGTGTCGGCAAAACTCTTTGCCAACGAATTTTCCCTTTTAGCAACATATTTTGTTGCGTTGGGAAAAAATGCAATATCTTGTAGTGATACTAGAATAGGACTTTTGGGTCCATAAGAAAAAAAGGAAGGATCAAACAACATAAGGTCACTATTTGAGATTTGTTAGTACTTTACCCTTTTTAATAGTGGTGTGTATATATATATATATATATAACATTAAAATATATTTTCAAAAAGGATTAATTTGTTGATAAATTCAATATAAGGAGAATATAAGGCATTAGGTCTAAAATATATTTTTTTGTTGATGAGAGGTCCATAGTTTGTGAAATAATTTAGTGAGAAGTCCTAGAAAACATTTTGCTTCCAATTTTATTTCTCGACTTTTTTTTATCTGTTTGACTTTTCGTTGACTATCTGCTCAAATTTATATCTATCTATTTAAATTTTTTTTTTCTATCTTTTCAATTTTTTCTTCCTATCTGTTCAAATATCTGTCGAAAATTTTTTATCTATTCAATCTTTTTCCCCTTATCTGTTTAAATCTATATGTTGATTTTTTTAACAAACAATATTCACTCAAACTCTATATGTTCAAAATTTCTATCTATGAAAATTATCTGTTCAAAATTTCTATCTGTTAAAATCATTTTTCTATCTATTAAAGGCATAATCTGTTATTTTTTAATCTATTCGACATATATCTGTTCAAATTCATACACAGACCTTATCTGTTCATCAACAACAATAACAATCATCATTAACAACTGCAAAAATAAATAAATAAATAAATAAAGAACTACATATCTACCAAAAAAGAAAAAAAAAAAGTAGATCTGAAATGAAAAAAAATCTAATTCTCATAAAATAAAGATTACGAAAAAATTGACAAATGCGAAGCAATTTTGAGTGTACTCTTTGAGTATCTATGCATGATGAATGTTGATGTAAAGAATATGATTGAGGCTTATAGTTTCTATGATATCAGGCTAAGAACTATGATTCGCCATGGCTGCAACTTCCAGTTGCAAAATTTGTAAACGTTGAAGACGTAGGAAGAGCAGAGTTCAGCGACAAAAGTAAGTGGTGGTCTTCCTGGTTCAGATCTCATCCATTGACTGCCGCAACCAGATCAAGCTTTGAAGTTTCGATAGCCTTGAAAAATATAAACACTTCATCAATGTTCAGATTTGTAAAAGAAGAGAGAGAGATAGAGAGAGAGAGAGAGAGAGCCACAGACCGCGACAGTGGTCAAATATGAATTTAGAGAAGGAGGAGCTCGATCGCCCAGGATTCAAATCTACGGTGACTCCATCGGAGCTAGGGTTTCAGCAGTGGCGATAGAAGAGGAGAGACAACCAAGTCGATCAAAGGCAGGGCGATACTAGTACTAGAGGAGCACCACCGCGACGTTGGAGCATTGGTCCAACTGGCAGCATTTTGGAAGGAGAATCTGAATTGAATCAACAAAGTCAATCTATCTAGATCCTCTCCACCTTCAATGACGGATACCAGTGGATCTGATAGATGTGGAGTTGGCGTTGTTGGATCATCTCACGATTTTGTTTAGATCGGCGACATATCAGAGTGAAAGAAGTGAGGAGAGAGAGGGGTTTGGATTTGAGAGTGTAAAGCACGTATATATACGTGGATAGTTTAGTCATTTTATAAGAACTTATCCTTATGAGTAAAGAAAATCAACGTTTTGATCTATGAGCAAAGAAAATCTAATTTTAGACTTTTAGGCCGAGTGCCTTTTAGTCTTGTTTCTTATATTCTCTCTCTCTCTAGGTTCTTTTAATTGTTCGACGGCGGCGATGATCGGCAGCAAGAGCACTGGCGAGATTGGTTCAGTGGCAGCAGTGATCAAGCGACTATTTTCTAAATCTATTGTTTCTTATTTCAGATCTAATTATTCTCTCATTGATTTGGGATTTTTGCAAAACAAGGTAATACTTATTCGATTTTAGTGTCCATTTTATTGTTTTATGATGATGATGGCGATGATGAGATATTGTTTGTGTTAAATTGTGAATAAAAAATTCTTAAAATACCATACAGATGCAATCGGCCTATATTTTGTTTTAAAAATATTTATAATTACATTTTGATTTTGAAACAATAGTTTGAGAGAGAGAGAGAGAGAGAGAGAGCTCTGTATTAATCTGTAATGGTGTGTTTACAATGGAGAGAATGAGTTCTCTTTTATAGAGAGAATGGGATACAATAGAGCAATTATTTTACATTAAATAATAATGGAGCACTAAACTAAAGCTTGCCGCACTATACTAAAGCTTGCCGAAAGTAGCACTAATGAACTAAAGTGATATCATATCTTCATAGCACTAAAGTCTAACTAAAGTATATCAGCACTAAAGTCTAACTAAAGTATATCAGATATTAACATATTTATATTAACAGCCCCTCGCAAACTCAAGGAGGGTAGGCATCGACCAAGTTGAGTTTGGAAATAAGAGCACGAAAGCGCCCAAGAGGATGAGCCTTGGTGAAAATATCAGCATGTTGATCGGTAGAAGAAATAGGGAGAAGATGAACGGTACCACGTGTAACATGTTGTTGAATGAAATGACAATCAATCTCAATATGCTTTGTGCGATCATGAAACACATCATTGTGAGCAATTTGAATGGCGCTCTGATTGTCACAATAAAGAAAGATAGCGCCAGAAGAGGAAACACCCATATCAGTGAGGAGCCAACGAAGCTAGAGAAGTTCCTGAGTAGTATCAGCAAGAACTCGGTATTCAGCTTCGGTGCTAGAACGAGCAGTGAGGGATTGTTTCTTGCTACACCAAGTAATAAGAGAATCCCCTAAGAAGAAACAAAATCTCGTGGTGGAGCGTCGATCCGTAGGATCCCAGCCCAATTAGCATCAGAAAAGGCACGTAATTCAAGAGAAGAGGAAGTAGAGTAGTGAAGGCCATGGAACAAAGTGCCTTAGAGGTATCGAAGGATGTGGAGTAGAGCAGTATAGTGGGGAGTGCGAGGAGCCGACATGTATTGACTAACAATGTGAACAGTATATGCAATGTCAGGACGAGTCACTGTGAGATAGACAAGACTACCGACGAGCTGGTGATAAAGAGTAGCATCATCAAGGAGATCCCCATCGAGAGGAGTGAGACGAATCTGAAGATCAACTGGAGTAGAGGTAGTTTTGCAATCGGTAAGACCAGCACGAGCCAGAAGATCTGATGCATATTTGGCCTGAGATAAATAAGAACCAGTAGAATCATAAGAGACTTCAAGGCCTAAAAAATAGTTAAGAGTACCAAGGTCCTTCATTTCAAACTGACGGTGGAGAAAACGTTTGAGTTGGAGAATACCAGCTGCATCATTGCTAGTGATAATCATATTATCCACATACAGAAGGAGAAGAGTGGTACCATGAGGAGTAGTCTATATAAAAAGAGCAGAGTCATAGGAGCTAGAGGTGAACCCAAAGTCATGAATGGTAGAACTGAATTTAGCAAACTAGGCGCGGGGTGCTTGCTTGAGGCCTAGAGGGCACGCTGTAGTTTGCAAACCTTATGAGGTGGAAAAGTGGACCCAGGTGGAGGTTGCATGTAGACCTCCTCAAGAAGATTACCATTGAGGAAAGCATTTTTGACATCCATCTGAAAGAGCTCCCAGTGGCGAGCAGCAGAAACAGCAAGTAAACTGCGAACAGAGGTAAGCCGAACAACAGGGGAGAAGGTTTCCTCATAATCAATCCCATATTCCTGGTTGAAACCCTTGGCAACAAGATGAGCTTTGTAGCATTCAATAGAGCCATCAGAATGAGTCTTGATTTTGTAAACCCATTTACAACCAATCGCAGTTTTGCAAGGAGGAAGATCAACAAGATCCCAAGTATAAGTTTTGTCCAAAGCTTGGAGTTCATCAGTCATAGCTTGCTGCCAAAGAGGATTAGTACAAGCCTCACGATAAGAGGTAGGTTCATAAGTAGAAAAGGCAGCAGATCCAACAATATAATCACGAAGATGGATAGGAGGTTGAGTTACTCGGTGTGGTCGACCCGTAGAAGGATCGGTGGAAGGAAGAACCGGTGGAGAAGGAGGTGGTGTAATGAGAGGTGGACCTTCAGGGAGAGCAGTCTAGTCGGAAGCAGGAGTGAGCAAGGGCGTTTCAATGAAGGAGGAACCTATATCAAAATCATCAGAGAAGATATCTATGGAAAGATTAGTAAACAATACATTAGTGGAAAGTGCGGGTAAGTGAAAGGAGGAAATGGAGGAAAACATTTTGTGCTCCCAGAAAACGACATGGCAGGAGATACGAAGACGTTTAGAGAGAGGGTCCCAACAGCGCAAGCTTTTATGTTCAATTCCATACCTAAGAAAGCAACAAAAACGAGAACAAGGTTCAAGCTTGGTCTGTTCATGAGATTGAAGTAGAACAAAGCAGGCATAGCCAAAAACCCAAAGATTGGTATATAGAGGGGGAGTGCCATGCAGATATTCAAAGGGAGTTTGATTATGGATGACAGGGGTAGGAGCACAATTGATAGTGTAGACAGCAGTAAGGGCAGCTTCCCCCCAAAAGTTTTCAGGGCATGAAGAAGAGAGAAGGAGAGCGCGAGTAGTGTCAAGAATATGCCTATGTTTCGCTTCAAAGATGACCATTTTGGCTGACGTACAAAGACAGAACGATGAGGCAAAGGTACCATGACTCTGAAGAAAAGAAAGGAAATCTGAGTCCCGATATTCCATAGCATTGTCAGAGCAAAAAAGTTTGATGGTTTTGGAAAATTGGGTGTGGATCATTTGGGCAAAATTATAAGGGTTTTGAGTTCAGACCGAGTTTTTATGAGAAAAATCCAAGTAAACCGTGAAAAATCATCAATAAAAACAACAAAATAACGAGATCCCCCCATAGTAGGAGTAGGGGAGGGGCCCCAAATATCTGAATGTATAAGATCAAAAGGTGCACAAGAAACATAAGTACTTTTATTGAATGATAAAGCAGGTTGTTTGGCAAGTTGACAGGGTATACAATCGAAAGTATCCGGAAGTATATGACCCAATTGTCCACTAGAAACCAAAGACTTTAAGCGATTAATAGAAATATGCCCTAACCGATAATGCCAAAGATGAAAAGGAGATAAGGAGGAAGCAGATGCAGGAGTAGCGATCTGAGGAGAGTCAGGAACATGAAGGTGAATGAGCTCATAGAGACGTCCGTGCTTACGGCCGATCCCAATAGTCTGCCCCGTCTGAGGGTCCTGCACCAAACAATGAGTAGCAGAAAATGTGACTGTTAGACCAAGTTCACATAATTGACCAATAGAAATAAGGTTTAAAGTGAGAGCAGGGATATGATAAACTTAAGGCAACGATAAAGAAAATGTGGAAACAGTACCAATATGACGAACAGTCATGAGAGAACTATCAGCAATTTGAATTGAGGGAATATGAGGAGATGAAGAGATAGAAGAAAATATAGTAGAACTGGAGGTCACATGATTACAACAGGCAGAGTTAAAATACCAAGAAGAGTTACTTGGAATCACAGACAAAGCAGTAGGAGGAGGTGTACCGGAAGGGGAGAGAAGGTGTTTGAACATGGCCTCTACATCCGTTGGAGAAAAGAGAGGGGTAGATGGAGCAGGAGACTCAGAAAAACCCTCAGACATAGCAGCAAAGGCAGCAACAGCAGTGTGATGAGACTGATTCCCAAAATGAGACTGATTCCCGAAACGATGAAAGCTCCCTCAGGAAGAACCACCGCGAGAAGAGTGGTTGTTGGAGGAGGAGCGGGATGGATTGCGAAAACAATCCTGTTGCAGATGACCAGGACTAAGTTTGTTGCAGTATCGGCAGGTTCTGATAGGGCAATTAACCAGGAGATGTGTTGAAGGAAGGCCCCGATTTTGACAATAGAGGCAGGCAGTGGTTCGCTGGGTAAATGATGGCCGGTACGGAGGAGTGGCAAGAACAGAGTCCACATGATGAGTTTGGAGAGTGCCAAGACGAGTCTCCTCTGATAGCAGCTCAGAAATGGCTTGTTCTAGAGTGGGCAAAGGATGGTGATGAAGAAGAGAGGCAGGTACGGGCTCAAAAGATGAAGTGAGAGCCATGAGAAAGTGCACCAACTTTTGCTGATTACGATAGGCAGTAAATAAGATAGCATCTTCTCGGTGGGGCCAAGTCGGCTCGAAAAAAGCAAGCTGGTCCCAAACAGAGTACATTTGAGAAAGGAAGTCATTGATGGACTGACTAGATTCTTGGCGCATACGATGAAGTTGGCTCTGAAGTTGATATTGATGAGCAAGACCAGTAGTCTGGTATCGTTCTTTCAAAAAATCCCAGATGTCCTTGGCAGGAGTAGTGACAGAGTCAAGTTGAAAGCAACCAAACTGAAGACTGATAGAGGTAACAGATGTATTTCGAAACCAGGTAATGATTTGGTAATTTTTACTGTCCCAGTCCTCAAGTCGGTCTTCATATGTAGTAGCAGTAGTTTCAGCAGTGTCTTTCACTGGGTGGGTTACATCCTCGGTGATAATTCGCCAGAGCTTCTTTCCTTTAAGGAAGGAAGACATGGCTTGGGCCCACAAAACATAATTGGAGCCATTCAAAATAACGGAAATAGGATGGGAGGCATCATGACGATCCATAATAATGGTTGAGTAGGGCTAAATTGATAGGAATAGACCTGTAGGAGCAAAATTAGGTAAAACAGAGTGTACCAGTGAGTTCGGAAGGTCGAAAATAGCTAGGAAATGTGGGTCGCGCAGATGATGTCAACAGTCGAAAATGATATCGCCAAGACGTTAGCGTAATCGGCGCACGCGGGGCTTACGGTAGCAAGCTGGTGCACGCGGGTGCACGTTAGCAGAACGGCGCACCCGCGGCTTACGGTAGATAGATGGCGCACGCGGGTGCACAATAGCAGAATCGGTGCAGGAAAGCGCAGAGCTGTGGGCGCGTGAAGGCGCGTGTGAGAGTGGCAACGGAAGCAGAGACGTACCGATCACAAATTCGGCGCGTGAGAGCGCGTGACGGAGTTTCTGACGACGGGCGTGGTGCCGTTGGAATCGTAAGGAGATTCCTAGCTGTTTGGTGTATGCCACTGTGTACGGGACTAAGCACCAAAATTGAAGAATGCCAGAATTGTATAACTGGGCTCTGATACCATGAAACAATAGTTTGAGAGAGAGAGAGAGCAACTGATAGCTCTGTATTAATCTGTAATGGTGTGTTTACAATGGAGAGAATGAGTTCTCTTTTATAGAGAGAATGAGATACAATGAAGCAATCATTTTACATTAAATAATAATGGAGCACTAAACTAAAGCTTGCCACACTATACTAAAGCTTGCCGAAAGTAACACTAATGAACTAAAGTGATATCATATCTTCATAGCACTAAAGTCTAACTAAAGTATATCAGCACTAAAGTCTAACTAAAGTATATCAGATATTAACATATTTATATTAACAGATTTGATAAGAGAGAGTGTAGAGACATAATGGTACAGATAAGATCTAAGTAAACTTTTCTTCATATTAATGCAATCAATTCTTGATTTGACAAGAGAGAGTGCAGAAAAGCCATGATGAAGATAAAATATAATATTATATATGCAACAAAACCTTGCCATATGTATGGAAAAGACTTGTGTAACTATTAAAATTCGATCAGTTTGGGTCCAACGGGTGAATTTCTCACAGACCCAGTAATTGACTGACCACTCAAAAATTTTATAAATTTGCACCCGCAACCGATTTGCTGGTACTACGAAACCGGCGGTTCCATTAATTTTTGGATCGATTTGATCGGGTTGAGCAAGTGATTTGGATTTTTGAACACCTCTACTTTTAAGTTTAAATGTGATAATTTAAATATAATTGAGCAATGTTAGAGATCTCAAAAATTCTACTAAAAGTTCTATCAAATGTTTCACATGAGTATGGAACCCACACAATATGGGTCCTAAGTGGGTCCTATACCCCTATAAGACATTTGGTAGAGCTTTTAGTATAATTTTTAGATTTTCTAGCATTTTTGAATGTGATTTGCACTATTTTGTGTTGCAAAGTCAATACATTTATTGTGTGTTGTTATATTTCTCCACATGCTTGGTATTGGAAACTAGGAAAAATAGTTTTATTTTGTGATATAGGGTAGTTTGCATTTCCTGGTACAAAACTTTTGTTGGTGGAATTAAGCTGGAAACTTTAAGACTCTAAATTTTATTCTGCCTTAAACATCTTATGATCTTTAAAACTATAAAATTCAGTTATAAAATCAAACAAACAGTTTTAGATACTAAAAGAATAAGTTGTGGTTATATACAACACACTAACTAGGGCTAGGGAGACAGGGGACAAGGGTTGGTCAACAATGTGAGAGGATTCCTAGTTTTGATTAAGGTTAGATTGTGTTGGAAGTGCTTTTAGGCACCGATAATTCGCTAGTTTTTGTATAATTAGGGCTCAAAAAGTATTGGGTTGCAATGTATGTTTAAGGGTTTAATCCATTGTAACAAAATTTAAGCAAAAAAGAAAAAAAGAAAAAAAAAGATATTAAGTGAAATCAAGGGTAGTTATTGTAATAAACAAACATTTTAAAAGAAGCGCACAAGTTGTGCTCCTTAAGCCTAAGTCCAAAGCACATGTTTCATGCACTTTTATGGGGCCTATTTTACATCGCCTAGCTTGAGATGTTTTGAAGTGTACTGACTACGCCTTGATGAGCGTTGGGCCTAGGCACACACCTAGGTGCACACCTAATAACATTGAGTAGTACGGAGATACAGTGAAATCCCATGAAAGCAATAGTAGGGTAACTATTCATCCATCATGATATTTTAAAGGGTTCAATTTGATGGGTCTTTTAAGAACTAATTAGGGTTAATTACATTTTACCTCCATGTAGTTTAACCCCAAGACACATTAACTCCTTATGGTATAAAATATACACTTAACACCCCTTGAAATATTGGGTGAAGAAAATGAAGGAAAGTTGGAGATTATAATTGTAGTGGCATACAAAAGAAAATTAGACAAAAAAATAAGGGTAATATTGACATTTTGTAAAAACTATTAACTGAGTTAGAATTTACACTTCACCTGATACTACAAGGGGGTTATGTGTAGATTTCTAAACCTTGAGGAACTTTTGTGGTTTTAAGCTAAAGTAGAGGGTGGTTGGGTGGGTGGGAGGGAGGGGTGGTAAAGTGTGATTAATTATGTGTATATGCATGTATAGGGGGTGTTTGGGAATGATTTTGTTCTGGTTTTTTTTTTCACTAAAAGACAAATTGGTTACAAAACCAAAAAAAAAACAAATCCAAACAAAATATCACATCAAACCCCATAACCATTTCACTTTTTTTCTCACAAACATCACATCCAACCACAAAAAAATTCAATTATCTTCCCAAATACAAAAAAAAATTTCTCCAATAATATCCTACAACTAAAAAAACCTACAAAAAAACCCATTTCCCAAACACCCACATAGTAGGTGTTTGGAAAATTGCTATTTTAGTTAGCTATTTTAATTTTTGGCTATTTTAGCAAGCTAAAATATTTGTATTTGGAAAGATGGTTAGATTTTTTTATAGTTTGATGTGATATTTGTAAGAGAAAAAGTGAAATGATTATGGATTTGATGTGATATTTTATCTTATTGACTATTTTAACATATTTTGTATTTTTGTAAATTTTAGCCTAAAAAGCAAAAAAATAACCTTTGCCAAACAAAGCCATAGTACACACCCTAGGGGGTGGGGGGGTGTGCTATAAAATTTCCCCTTGAAAAATATGAGTGTAATTTAAACTACTTATTTGTAATAGTTAAGGATTCTAAACCTAATAATAAAAAGGGTTTAGTACACTTTTTACTATTAAGCTATCGTCAAATTGTCTACTTAGTCATTGAATTATTGATTGAATCTATTCAATCCTTAAAGTATATAAATCAAAATCTATTTAGTTCCTAAACTATCGATTGAATCTGATGGGTCATTTCACACACCAAAAATTAACACTAAACTATACCAAATTTCTTAGAATAACAGTAAGTCTAGGTATCAATCCACATGGACGAATGGGAAATTAAACTAATTTAATTGTTAAATTTCTAAATTAATTTTGATAAAAAGATTGAGGGATATCATAACTAAACGAGAATTAAATGAAATTGAGAAATTGAATTGACAATTAAAAGTAGGGTTTGAGATACTGATTTTTGGAAAAATTCTAGGACAAAGAATTCACCACTAACCGCATAAATAAAACTAAACATCGGCCATCAATTGCAATTCGGTTTGAACTGCCTAATATTTTACAATTACAAGTTTGAAACATTGATTAAGAGGATTGTTGCATTTAACGTATAGGCACAAATCATCCCAAGTAGCACGAGTCGTTTGCTCTTAACTATGGTAGTAACACGACCCGTTTCTCGTAGGATGACTCGTCTCATACTTTGAACATAAACACAAAGAAAACTAATGTATGGAAAGCATTAAACAATCACAGATAATAAAATACTTGAAGAGATGAATAAGAAAATTATTATAAACTTTTAAAACATTCATATATTTATTCAAACTGTTTCACAATCAAAACTTAAGAAAAATCGCTTTACATGGCTAGGGTTTCATCAAAACCCTAAAACTGGAAGACTAGCCACTCATGGAGGAGTGGGAAGAGGTGGAAGAGGAAGAAGCCCCCCATGAAAGTTGCCCTTAAAGCTTGAGAAATCCTTATCTTCAAACCCTAGCCTCCATTTTCCTTAGAATATTTTCAAACTTGGTTACAACCTCTTTTTTTCCTTTGTATTCCCAACGAAAAAATCTTATATTTTCATGCACGCAACCCTAGGTGAGCCGCTCGAGTGGTGGTGGACTGCACGTGCGATGGAGCTTGGTCGCACATGCGGTGAGATGGCAGGCCAAGACTTTTCACTACTCGCATGAAAAATATGCTTTTGTG
Organism: Camellia lanceoleosa; assembly: GCA_025200525.1. Classification (NCBI taxonomy): domain Eukaryota; kingdom Viridiplantae; phylum Streptophyta; class Magnoliopsida; order Ericales; family Theaceae; genus Camellia; species Camellia lanceoleosa. The sequence continues at coordinate 203,733,334 of CM045763.1, read as the reverse complement.
TCACTTTTTGATTGAATTTGCGTGTTGCCTGCCAAATCTGTACAAGTGTCCAAAAACACATCATCTCCACCAAATAAAGAAAATTCAAAGACTACAAATGTAACTTAAACGGCTTCAATGTGGTACCCTTCAGTCTACATCACATCCCCCAACTTATATTTTGCTAGTCCTCGAGCAAAACAATAGAAATAAGAAAAAGAAAATATTCTAAGCCACTTTCGTGGGGATCATGATTGCATTTAGCATATGCAACAAGCCTTTAAACCACAAGGTTACCCTAAGTGGACCAGTATAGTCCTGTGAGGGTTTTTAGAAATGATACCCACAAACATCAACATATTCACATCTCCCCAACAACAATAAGTAATCACACTACTTCAACTATCAATTAACTTATGTGCCAACTACAATGTGATATTAAGACATGATGAGTTATTGAAGGCACAATGAATAAGGATGAAGGAATTTATTAAGTAAGAACCACAATTCAGTTAATACAAAAGTTAAGTCCCCTGTACTTGTGAATGCCTAGAACTAGTTAACTGTCCACTATAATAGCCCAGTGTAACTCACAATAACACCCAACATATACAGAAAAACTAAACTTTTGCAACCAAGATTTTCATTTTTTTAATTTTTTTTAATATTACCCTAAATTAACTTACAGTAAGTTAGCATGAAAAAAATTGACAAACGCAAATATGGAATACAAGGAATAAATAAATAAGTTAGTAGAAGAAAAGAGAATAAAATAAAATAAAATAAAATAAAAAATACAGAAAATAAAAACAAAAATAAAACCAAACCACTAACCAATGAAACTAACAATTAAATCAATAAATAAAAATAAAACTAAATCACTAACTAACAACTAAACTAAACAACTACATTAAACAAAAATAGGTAACCACAAACTATATTACTATTAGTAACAAGCAATATTACCATTATTATTGTTGTTGTTGTTGTTGTTGTTGTTGTTGTGGTTGTTGTTGTTGTTGTTGTTGTTGTTGTTGTTGTTGTTGTTTTTATTTATTTATTTTCTGTCACGACCCAAACCCGCCCCTATGGGTTTAGCACCGTAACCGGCCAGTAATCCGAGATTACCAAAGGCCTGCTTAACAGTAATACAGTAAAACAGAATATAGGGGCATGGCGGAAGCCAATACAATAAATAAACAATGTCCAATGAGCTGTGACAGTCTGTACGCAAAAAGACTTTTCATACATATGTACAATCAGTGCAAAACAGTATATACAACATTTACAATCATTCAGTACAGGGACCTAATCCCTATTATCAATACTGATCTGATGCTATGTCTATCTGATTATACAAAATAGATCTGAGAGACAGAGCGGAAATAAAACACCCTAAGCCATGCTGAGCAGGCTCGGAACCTCATGATGAGGCACTGTGGTTGGCTTAACAAAAGCTGGAGTTGCCCGGCGCTTCTAGCCATGCAGTGCTGACACCTACATATATATATAAGCGATGAGCTAAAGCCCGTGAATAACATAATGCGTAAAGAGGTTTAGAATGAATGTCCTTCAAGATGGAAAGATCGTTTCAATCAAGATATCGATTATCCAATACAAGAAACAATCATATGTGGTACATCCAAGAGCATAGCAAGATCTGATGTGAGGTCTAAAAATTTCAAACAGTCAATGATGGCCATCAATCAGTAAACAGTAGTGGTTCCAACAAGAGAACTGACAGAGATCTCTATAACGATTAATAGTAACGATGAGTTGCTAAGGATGCCACTGTCTGATTCAGAATATAGGACATACATTCATTCAGTTAATAGTAGCAGTTCAGAAATAGTACAGTTCAATTGTTCAGAAGATAATTATTTTTGAACATATCTTTACACAGTTGTTACTCAACGAGTTCTAGGCTACAGTTAAGCTAGAGCGCGTCCTCTGATGCCAACCCTACGCAATTTACAAGATGAACACACACTAAGTTCACATTCGAGAATCAAAGACTTAGTCCCTATTTAGACTCGGTGTGGTTCTACACCTAAATCCTCATTAAGATGCCTTAAACTAGGCCTAAGAATGCCTAGGATGGAATGAGGATGCAAAGATGCATTTTAAAAGCATTTTCAGAATTTTCAAAAAACAGGGGTATCGCTCGAGTGTAGGTTTCCTCGCTCGAGCGGACATGCAGACAAAGGTTTCCGCTCGAGCGTCACTTCTCACGCTCGAGCGGACTGCAAAACATGGCAAAAGTACTGGATGCTCAAAAATCATGCTCGATGGACGCTCGATAGCCGCTCGAGCATAAGACACAAGGTCCCACTTGAGCATCCAATACCCTGCTCGAGCGGACTGTAAAACAGTGCAAAGTGTTGGGAGTACGAATTTCACACTCGAGCGCCAGTCTCCCCGCTCGAGCGTGAGTTCAAAATCTGGAATTTCCAGAATTGAACTTCAAGCTCAAAATCAAGTTTTAAAACATAAATTTCGATCCTCTTGGGCTAATTTGCCGGAAAACACTACAAAACCCATACTATTACATGTTTCAAAGATCAATTTGATAAATCAAAGCTCAAGGGTGTTTCAATTAAATTCAATTTCAAACCAAATTTTGAGAACATAATCCAAACATGACATGCATGAGTTTAGATCAACTCAAAGCTTCAATGCTAGCTCAAATAAGCCAATTCTTTTCAAAATAAGATGAAATCATGGACTATTACACTATTATGAACCTGCATGCACCAATTGCCATGAAATCAACATCAAAATGCAAGGATAAACACATGCATGCATGATACAAGCTTTAATCCAACACTAAAAGACCAATTCTTGACTTAGCTCATTAAACTATCATGATCCATGCTATATAGAGCTTAAACATACAATTTAGAGGATGAAATACATACCTAGGTTCCTCAATGACAAGTCTAGAGGTTCAATTTGCCAATTTACACTTAAATTCCTCAAGATTCAAGCCAATTCTCTATGTTGAAAGCACAACTCTCCTATTTCTCACTCTTGGTCGGCTAGGACACTCAACAAGGCTGATGAAATGTGTTGTGCAAGTGTAATAAGGCTCAATTATGTTATATTAAGTGGGCCACTAATGTGGCAAAAATGTAAATAAGTGCAACAATGCAATTTAACTTATTTTAATCTAATTTAATCATACCAAATCACTTTTTAACTGAATATGCCATAAAATCACATAAATTATGATGGTCCTAAAACATCAATCAATTTCTGGTTTGGCCGCCGATAAGGCCTTCAATTTGCAGTTCAAACATAAAAACATGAACAGATAATCAAACAGGTAATAGATAGAAATGAAATATGAAAGATATACTTAATCAATTGATTTGATTCGATTAGTCGATCAAGATTTTTAATCGGTTCAATTACTTATCATAATCGATCTCGCTTAGCGATGTCGATAGTTTATCGCTGATCGATTTAGGGGTGTTACATTTTCATTTTTATTTTTATTTATTTTTTTGGACCGCACGTGCGCTGGAGATAGCCGCACGTGTGGTGGTTGTTTTCCAACAGCAATTTTTATTTTTATTTTTAATATGAGGATGAAGGTCATGAACAATGATGATGAACAAGGCTCCAAAAATCACCATTAAACTATCAATGTATGAATATTACAAGTGAAAACTAAGAAATCTAATCAAAAAGAGGGTGATTACCTTGAAAAAGTAGGAAGAAAAGAAATTAAGAAGAGAAGATGTAGATCTACCGAAAAAAATAAATGCTGAAAGGTGGCCGGTCGGAGGAGATGATGGTGCTCCGGTGGTGGAAGGTAGTGGTGAGAAAAGATGGGGTGAAGGTTGAAGGAAGAAGGGTTGGTGATGGTGGGGTTTGATGGATTTGTGAGTTGGTGAGTTAGAGAGAGAGAGAGAGAGCAAAGAAGATAGAAAATAAGAGAGGTAGAGAGAGAATGTGTTAGGAAGAGATAAAAGTGGGTCAAGGGTTTGGCTTCAAGAAAAGGACATCTCTTCTTCTTCGTATTTATTTATTTATTTTTATAAGTAAAAATATAAAATAAAATACAATGAGTAAATATAAATAAATAAACATATAAAAATTGCACGATTTTTTTTTTTGAAGAAATATAAAACAAGTAAATAAAAATAAATAAATAAATGTACGTTTTTTTTTTGAAGAAATATAAAATAAGTAAATAAAAATAAATAAATAAATAAAATTGTACGATTTTTTTTGTTTTTTTTTTGGAATAGGTCGCTCGTGTGCTCATATGGGCCACACGTACGGTGAATTATGTGTCGCACCTGCAGCGAAATTGGGCCGCTCCATCGGCAGTGAAGTAGTATGCTTTTGGGCCTAGGCCGCTTGTACGGCCTAGACCTTTGCTCGTGCACCCCATATATATATATTTTTTGGATGGGTCACTCGTGCATCCATGTGGGCCGCTTGTGTGGTGAATATTGGCCACTCTAGCAGAGCTTGCGCAGTGTGCTCTTGGGCTTGGGCCGCACGTGCAGTCTGTTTTTTTTTTTTTACAAACCTAATTACAACCCAAATAAACATTTAAACCATTGCTACCTTCAATGCACATCTAAAATAAAAATAGCATTTCGAAAACATCTAAATGCTCAACAAAGGTGTAATCTTCACGAGGAAACCACGGGTATTACTTTTCTCCCTAACAATGTTTGTAACTTTTCCCATTCTCCAACAGAGTGACAGACTAGGTTCATTCGGTATACAGAGTTAAGGAGTATAAAGCAAGCTCGACCTATGGGGCTGCCATACAAAGTTCAAGATATGGTGGTTTTGAAGCAATCTTCATACCCTTGGGTATTTAAACTAGACTTTAGTCTCAGAAATTCCAAACTTTTGCGTTCTAGGCTTTGCCATTTGAACTCTAGTTTCCACTATCTTAGTTGATCTTCTAGGAATTCACTGCAAACACCGTTAGGTGGCTATACCAAACTGTCAGATGCCATTCAGGCACGGCTAACACCAAAAGAATTACACTTTTAGAGGATTTAAAGTCTCTTAGACTCAAAACAATTACGATGGAAGATATATTGGGTCTGTCAAGTGGACAACCTCAATCATCTCCTCTCTCTCAATACCATCCACAGAATGTTTCAATTTTTGGCCATTGACTTTGAAGGTCGTACCATCTTGTGGATTTTTAATCATAATCGCCCCATGCGGAAAGAATTCGATAACCTCATATGGGCCATCCCACCGAGACCGAAGTTTACCCTAGAATAAATGCAATTTGACATTGAACAACCACACTTTTTGGTGAGGCTCGAAGGAGTTACGAGAGATGTGTTTATCATGAAATGCCTTAGTTTTAGCCTTGTAAATTTTGGAGCTCTCATATGCATCATTGCGGAGCTCCTCTAACTTACGAGAGATGTGGTCACCGGCTTTGGCCATATCAAAATTGAACTTCTTAATGGCCCACAAAACCTAATGTTCTAACTTAACAGGGAGATGGCACGGTTTCCCGAGCACAATCCTATATGGAGACACTCCGATAGGTGTCTTATATGCAATGCGATAGGCCCAAAGTGCATTAACCAACCCAGTGGACCAATCTTTCCTATCGGGCCACACAGTTTTCTCGAGGATGTGTTTAACCTCTCTATTAGAAACCTCTACTTGACCACTAGTCTGCCTCAAAGAATCAGTTGCAAAAGTGTTTGCCACCATCACTAATTATGGCATGTGGGAACCCAAAAAGACAGAAAATGGTCTCATGGAGGAATTTAACCACAACTTTGTGGTCATTCGTTTTGGTGGCCACTACCTCCACCCACTTGGAGACATAGTCCACAGCTATCAAAATGTATTCAAATCCAAAAGATGGTGGAAAGGGACCCATAAAATCGATGCCCCAAACATCAAAAATCTGAACAATGAAAATAGGGGTCATCAACATCATATCTCGTCGTGACATAGAACCTATTCGTTGACAACGCTCACAAGCTCTACAAAAGTTATGAGCATCTTTGAAAATAGAGTGCCAATAGAACCCATATTGTAAAACCTTGGAGACCGTTTTCTGCCCATTGAAATGGCCGCCGCATGCATGAGAGTGATAAAAGGTAAAAGTGCTATGGGTTTCACTCTCAGGAACACAACATCAGATCACTTGATTTGCACAATACTTGAACAATTCCAGGTTTTCCTAGAAATAGTGCTTGACTTGTAAGAAAAATCGGTCTTTGTCTTGCTTAGACCAAGTTTTAGGAATTTGACCAACCACCAAATAATTTACTATGTGAGCAAACCATGGGAGGGTTACTTATGACATCGCAAAAAGTTGCTCGTCCGGAAATGAGTCATGCAAGGCTAAGGGATCACTCGTGTGCTCAATAAGGATTCGGGATAGATGAGCCGCAATGACATTCTCGAATCCCTTCTTGTCTCGGATTTCTAGGTCAAACTCCTAAAGGGGTAGAATCCACCTAATCAACCTAGGTTTGGTCTCTTTTTTGGACAATAAGTACCACAAAGTGGCGTGGTCAATTGTAGCTTGCTTTTCGTGCTCTTTCAGATACGACTAGCCCTACAGTTCGAACTCTCGTAGTTCTGAATCTGATTTCACAAGTGTAATGTGAAATAGACAAACACAAATGAGTCCAAATCCAACAAATCTTTCGAAAAATTGATGTTTGAATCAAATGCCAAAAATGGACTGCTTTGCCAGATTATAGAGTCGCTATCTAAATGTTTTTGGAAAATTTAGGAAACCCATGACTCGTGCCAAAGGCCACGTGTCCGTCATCACCAAGATTGTCTCGACTCGAGAACTTAGGTATAAGAGGGGAAGGTCATGAATTGAACACCCCACTCGCCCAATCAAAGATCGGCCTCTGCTAATCATGATGTGATTTTTATTTACATTATATGCTCTTGTTCCGATTATTAGACTAACTTTACTATGTGTTGCACACAAGTATAGACTAATTTGCAAAAATTAGAACATTTGATTTCAAGTTTATTTTTGAAAATTGTTTTGAATATGTACCACTTGAAAAAGTGATCTCATATGTACATTACTCAAATTATTCCAACTCAAGTAATTAGCCTTCATCCACAGGCATTCAAGAGTTATATCATTTAAGTACTTAGGCTTATGGAAAACATGCTTGATATGGTAACATAGACATACAATGCGATATGCTAAAACACAAAATGCTCACTTAGTACTCCAAGCTGAAACAAAGCAAAATAATTAGAAAACATGCATGTCTCTAACTAATGCAAAATAACTAATATGCAACATACAAGATGCAATTAATGGGCTCGGCTACTAACATGGTATTTGAATCAATTTGATAGCATGCGGTTTAAGCACCTATTCAAAGAATTTAAGCAATGATGAACCGAGCTTTTATGTATACAAGATGAGTGGATGCTTTGGACATGGAAAATGCTAAGGAAACGTGATGCTCTATTCTACCATCATAAGTAGAGAAATAAAAGGGAGAAAGAAATAGGGTTGAAAGACATACACACTTATTACAATTTTGCCCTCATTTAAGAGGGTCTGAATAAATGTTCGAATTTAAGCTGGCTATTACAACACCAAATGAATAATGAATAACTAACTATTATAACAATGATTTTATAATAATTACAATAATTACAACAATTCACAATTCACAAAGATCGTATGCGCACTGATGAAGACAATGTTCAGAAACTGCTCTGTTTGCCCAGACTACTCTATTCCACCCGCAGCCACTACCCCCTGTTTCTGCCAAAAATGCATTGTTTACCAAAGGTTGGAGGCCGATTGGCCCCTAATGAAGCCCAGCCGAGCCCAAATAGAGCCGACCATGCCATTTCATGTAAAATTTTGTTTCTGTGCTCTGAGGTGAAAACAGTGCAGATAGAATTTTCTGAGCTCTGTTTGTCCCTTCTGCTTTTCTCTGTCATAGAGAGGCTCAAGAGAAGAATGAAGTTAGTTCCAAAATCATCGATAAGCAAGTTGATCGCTTGATGATTTCGGAGACAATTGGACAAAAATCAATAAATAATGAACAACCGCTACTTCTTCCTATCATGAAGTGAGCTCAAAGAAGTAGATATAGACACTTCAAGTTTCATCAACACATCATGAATTGGTGCGTGACGACTCTTGACACTATAGACTTGGCATAATGTTCGGTCGAATCCAAGCAATCTTACTCATTTTCTGTATGTTGGCTGAGTTGCTTTTAAATCCACTTTATTAATCATTTTTTGACTTACCTTTCCATTACTTAATCATTTTGTCCAAAGTGATAGTTAAGTCCACTAAATGAGAAAAAATGCCAAACGAGAAGTGATCCTTAACATGAAAGGGAGGCTATGCCTTGACCATGAACCTCTAAAGAGATTAAGCCATTGAGTATAGGGTCTCTTTCTGATGCCTCGAATAACAATCAATCGCTTAAAACAACTCTCAAACAAAGAAAAAAAAGAAAGGGGGGGAGGGCGTAAAAATGATTATGCGAAGTTGATTATTAAAATGAAACTCTTCGTATGAAAACTAAGTAAATAAAGCTATCAACTCAAATGACTCAGTGTCTAAGGCCTAAACAACCAAAGCCATGAGGACTCACAACATAACAAGTATGATATTCAAATCATAAACTATTTAAATGAATTAAACAGCCCACAACAACTCCTAAAATGTAAAAAACAGTAGCTAAAAGCAAGAGAAAGTAATGCAAAAGAGTAGATAAAAAGTTATGGAATAAAGCCTAAGGAGGGGTGGCTAACCCCTTCACTTTTTCCAATTTTAAATCACATGTTTCAGCCCCCCAAAAAAGTCCAAGAGTAGTTCCAAAATAGCCCAAAAACAGTGGCTAAAAGTGTGTTTAAAGAGCACAAAAAGGTAGATAAAAACAAGAGATATAAAGCTAGTAAGCAAAATCAAAGAGAGGTAGCTAACCCCTTTACTTTTGAGACTTTTAAACCATGTTTTCCAACCTTTTTCAACTCTGAAAAGCAGTGTAAAAACCAAAGAAAAGAGTACAAAAACAAAGTGTATGAGCTATGGGATAAGGTGCAAGAAAGAGTGTTAGGCCTCTCTATCTTTGGTAGCTCTTCAACTCCAAGTTCCAACACTTGGAATGAATCCAAAACAGTAGGAAAACATAAGAAAAAGATTAAAATGAAAGTAAGGCAAAAGGTGACAAGCTTATATCTCTTGAAAAGAGCAAGCTTTGGTTGTTAATCAAACATGATTCCAAACACCCTTAAGTTTATGAAATATGGTTTGAAACTCTAGCAAAAAGCTTCAAGAACAAGCTCTAATGGTATATGTATTGTGTATGTATTGTTCAAAAATGTTTGAAGATCAAGGGAAGCAAGGAGGATGGTTTTAGCTCTCAATCTCCCTCAAAGCCCTTAGGAAAATCTTTAAACCTCAAAATCTGAATGCAAGGGGTCTATTTATAGAATTTGAGCCAATTTGGTCAAAAATATCTTCAAAAAACAACAGCTAGCGAGAATTCACCAATTGTCCTGTTTCTCGCCATTAAGACCTGGTCGGGCCTAAATGATCCACGGCTAGGTCTAAAAATCTACATTTCAGACCCAATTTCAAACGGGCATATCTCCTTCATTCGAACTCAGTTTCAGGTGATTCTTGAGTCTAAATTGATGCCCCAGAAGTCTACTTTCCAATGGTGTTGGCCTCAGATAGATATTTCTAATTTAGTGAAGGCTTCTCATTCTTTCTTAATGGTTTATTGCTTAACCTCTTCCTCAACTAGTTTTCTTGTATCCCCTCATATTTCCTTCAACTCCAAACCTATAAATAAGATGTTTTTAAATATTTTTCAAGGAGTTCACCTCCCTTCCATGCAGCTCCATTTTGTCCTTACTCGAATTACTGAAAAGTGCAATGTTTTAAACGAAATGTGAGCCTCGAAACATCGTAGAAACATTTAGAAAAATATTTTGAAAAAGAGAGTTTTAAGGTTCAAAATAGTTTGGCCAAAATGGTATGTAAGGTTGGGATTAGGGCTTGAATCCAAATTTCTTCACTGAGAATTCAAAAGATTCCACAGTATAACTTTCATTATCGGGTGTTTGGAATAAAGCGTCCAAGTCTTAAGGGCGGTCAAAAATGGGGTGTGTACATCAGTGAACACAATGAATTTAGACCCTAGGAGGTAGGACCGGAACTTATTAAGTACAAAGACAATAGCTAGTAACTCTTTCTTAGTGGTAGTGTAGTTTAATTGAGCATCAGAAAGAGTACGACTAGCATATGATATAACATGGGGCACTTTATTCACCCTTTCGCCCAAGATGGTGCCAAGGGCATAATCAAATGCATCATACATAATCTTGAAAGGAAGGGACCACTCAGGAGATTGCATGATAGGGGCAGTAGAAAGGGCTACTCAAAGTGTTTTGAAAGCTTTCAAACAAGCATCATCAAAGATAAAGGCGCGTCCTTAGCAAGTAAACTACACAAAAGACGGGGATACTTTGCTAAAATCCTTGATGGATCGATAGCAAAAACCTGCATGCCCTAGGAAAGACCTAACTTAACGCACCAAAGTGGGTGGAGGAAAGCCTGCAATGAGGTCAACCTTAGCTTTATCTACCTCAATACCTTAAAAGGACACAATGTGTCCCGACATTATATCCTCGCGAATCATAAAATGACTCTTCTCCCAGCTCAAAATCAGGTTTGCCTCAATACATTGTTCCAACACTTTAGTCAAATTTCTAAGGCATTCCTCAAAAGATGGTCCAAATACTAAGAAATCATCCATGAAAACCTCTAAAAATTTCTTACCATGTTTGAGAAAATGGCCATCATACACCATTGAAAAGTCGCTGGTGCATTGCATCGTCCAAAGGGAATGCGCCTATAAGCAAAAGTGCCAAAAGGGTAAGTGAATGTGGTATTTTCTTGGTCAGTGGGGTACACTAGAACTTGATTGTACCTCGAGTAACCATCAAGAAAACAATAAAAATCCTGCCCCGCTAACCTCTCAAGAATTTGATCGATAAATGGCAATGGAAAATGGTCCTTTCTAGTCATGGAATTCAGTCTCCTATAATCAATGCATACTTGCCACCCAATAGTGGTTCGTGTAGGGACTAACTCTCCTTGCTCATTCTGCACAACAGTGATGCCCGATTTCTTGGGCACCACTTGTGTGGGACTCACGCACTTGTTATCTGAGATCGAGTATATAATACCCGCATCCAACAATTTCAATAACTCTTTCTTTACTTCCTCTTTCATATAAAGATTAAGCCTTTGTTGCATTTCACGAGAAAGTTTAGTGTCCTGCTCTAAATGTATATAATGCATGCACACAGAGGGATCTATCCCTCGCAAATTAGCCGCCGACCATCCTATAGCACTTCGATGTGTGACGAGAACACTCATTAATTTACTCTTCCGCTCTGCAGTCAAGTCAGATGTAATGATAACGAGTAAAGTATCCTAAGGCCCTAAAAATGCATACTTAAGTGTGGTTGAGAGTGGCTACAACTTTAGCGTAGGTGGTGTGACTATAGATGGTATGGCAGGCTCCCTAGACAGAGGAGGAAGTGGCTCAAACCGGGTTTTCCACGAAAGAAAATCTAGTGTATGAAAAGAATCAAGTAATGCATTCACTTCCTCAACTGACCTGTCAATATTAAAATTCTCAAACCCAAAATGAGCCAAACAAGCCTCTAAAAGGTCTTCTACAAGAATGGAGGGTAAAGCCTCCTCTACTATCTTGCTCATAACCTCCACAAATAAGTAATTCTCTCTTTCATGGGGTTGTTGGGATGCTTGGAAAACATTGAGTTTCACTTGCATATTCCCAAATGAAACATCCATAATCCTGGTAAGACAATTAATACACGCATTAGTCGTAGCCAAGAAAGGTCATCCTAAGATTACCGAGATTTGTTTCCTAGAGTTGGTTATCGGTTCCATATCTAAAACCAAAAAGTTAACAAGAAAATAAAACCTATTGACCTTTCCTAGCACATTCTCAATCATGCCATATGGCAATTTGAGGGACCGGTCAGCCAACTGGAGTGTGACAGTAGTGGGGTTCAACTCGCCAAGTCCGAATTCCTCGTACACATAGTATGGCAACAAATTGATACTAGCCCTTAAATCTAACAAGGCCCTATTAATGAAATGGTCCTTTATAATGCACGCAATGGTTAGGGCACCCGAGTCTTTAAGCTTAAGGGGTGTGTCACTCAATAAGATGGATCTTACTTGCTCTGTGGGTACGACCTTTTGGGATACATGTGTCCTAGATTTACGCTTTTGCATACAAAGGTCCTTCAAAAATTTAGCATAGGATGGTACTTGCTTAATCGCTTTCAACAGAGGGATGTTGATTTTAACTTGTTTAAACACCTCCATCATTACTTCCATGGATGCCGCCTTCTTATTAAAATGGGGAGGTGTATCAAGGCATTGGGGAAAGGGTGCCTTAGGCACATATGGTGCTTTAGACTCATGTGAAGTGCTAGGGAGTAAGTCATCCCCTTTAGGTGTTTCTTCCTCACCCTTGCCCTCATTAGGTTTACCACCGCGGTCACCCTTTTTATCCCTAGTTGCATCATACGCAACTGGCCGAGGTCCTAACTCCTTTCCACTTCTCAAAGTGATCATCACTTATACTTGTTCATGGTGCTTTATATTCCCACTTGATCCTTTTGCCCCATATTAAACCCTAAGGTTGGCCACAGTTTGACTCGGTAATTTTTCTTCATCTCTTTTATTCATGTTGTTAGCCATTTGACCTAATTGGGCCTCTGGCTTGGCAATGGAGTGAGTATGGGAGTGAACTATTGGTGCTAACCCCTTAAGTTCTGAGAGAACTTCCAATACCTAAGTCTCAAAGACCGAGTTGCATTGAGGAACTGGCGGGGGTTGTGGTTGCCGGTAAGGTTATGGTGGTTAGTAAAATTATTAAAATTCTACCTTGGTGGTGGAGGATTATAAGAAGTGTCTTGTGAAAGAGGTCTTCATAAAAAATTAGGGTGATTTCTCCATCCTGGATTATATGTGTTGGAATATAGGTCATTACCCGGGTTGGAGAATCCTTGAGCCGCGTTTATATGCTCTTGGAGTAATTCCAGAAATTGTGATGCCAAAGGGCACTCACTCAAGTCATGAGCAAGGCTCGCACAAATAGCACATGCCTCGTGAAATTGAGGCTGATCTTGTTGTGTAAGGGCATGTCCCGAAGCTAATAATTGTCCATTTCGTGGGACAATGCCTCTACTTGTTGGGCTAACTCTAGGTTTTGCCCTACCTCATAAATGCCCCTAGTTTTTGGGGGCTCCAACTACCGGTAGGAGGACTTGTCAGGCTGCAGAGGCATAGTGAAAGGAATTGTCACTTACATTCTCAAATAATTGTCATGCCTCGACGTCATTTTTGGATATGAATGTCCCACCACAAGAAGAATCCATCATTTGGCAGTGAGGCTCAGTTAAGCCATAGTAAAAGGTTTGAACAAGTTGACAATCAGGCACTTGGTGGTGGGGACATTGTTGGAGAAGGTCACAAAGTCTTTCCCAGGTTTCATGAAATTGCGTGCCATTAATTTGAGCAAAATTGGTGATGGCTTGCCTGAGTTGGTTGGTCTTACCAATGAGAAAGTACTTCCCCAAAAACTTATGCTGTAATTGGTCCCATGTTGTGACAGAATTAGTGGGTAAGGAGTTTAACCAATGTTTGGCTTTGTTCTTCAGTAAAAATGGGAACAGTTGCAACATTAGGGCCTCATTAGTGAAATTCTAGATCTTTACTGTAGAGCAAATTTCCAGAAATTCATGCAAATGTCTGTAAGGGTCATCATGAGCTAGTCCATAGAATGATGGGAGCATTGGGATGGTGCTAGACTTAATCTCATATTAAGTAGCGGTGGTGTCGGGTAACTGAATACATGATGGTGATATATATGCAGTGGGTGTGAAGTAATCCTTAAGGGTCTGGTTGGGCCCATTCAGGCCATTCAGGTTTGCCATCTCTAATGGTTCGACATATGGATATGGATATTGAAGCCTAGGAACATGGGAAAAGGCTCTAAGGTTCCTAAGAGTCCTTTCTAGTTCAAGATCCAAACTCCACAATTCAGGGCGACAAGAACGGCGCTCGTGCATACACCACTCACTCACACACACACACACACACACACACACACACACACACACACACACACACACACAAAGTTCCGACTCTGGTGCACTAAGTTATGAAAGCAAAATACCAAAGCAGAAAATACTCACAGTGGTTTAACAAAAACGCTTTATTCGTCTTGTGGGTGCTTGAAGTGTAGACTGTTATCTCCAACCTCCACTTGAGCTCTTTCTTTCTTTTTAGTATTTTGGTGCTTTGCTTACGAGTATTTGCTTCTTTTTTATTTTTTAAAAGCACTTTAGTGCTACGGCTTGTTTTTAAAGCTCGGTTGTGCTCTGCTTGCACTTCGGTGATAGCTCTACTTGCAAACTCTTACTCTGCACACTTAGCAACACTACAAAATCCCAAACTAAAAATTAAAATAAGAATGTAACTTTAAATTAATTAGTTTTGCCAGAAGTCCCCGGCAAGACGGGTCGTTTCACATACCAAAAATAAACACTAAACTATACCAAATTCCTTATAATAATGGTAAGTCCAGGTATCGATCCACAAGGAAAAATGAGAAATTAAGCTAATTTAATTGTTAAATTCGTAAATTAATTTTGATAAAAAGTTTGAGGGATATCATAACTAAACGAGAATTAAATGAAATTGAGAAATTAAATGGATAATTAAAAGTAGGGTTTGAGATACTGATTTTTGGAAAAATCCTAGGGCAAAGAATTCACCATTAACCACATAAATAAGACTTAACATCAGTCATCAATTGTAATCCGGTTTGAACTAACAAATATTTCACAACTACAAGTTTGAAACATTGATCAAGAGGATTGTTGCATTTAACGTACATGCACGAATCATCCCAAGTAGCATGAGTCGTTTGCTCTAAACTATAGTAGTAACACGACCTGTCTCTCGTAGCATGACTTGTCTTATACTTTGAACATAAACACAAAGAAAACTAATGTATGGAAAGCATTAAACAATTATAGGCAATAAAATACTTGAAGAGATGAAAAGGAAAATTATTATAAAATTCTAAAATATCCATACATTTATTCAAACCGTTTCACAATCAAAGTCTAAGAAAAATCTCTTTACATGGCTAGAGTTTCATCAAAACCCTAAAACTGGAAGAGTAGCCACTCATGGAGGAGTGAGAAAAGGTGGAAGAGAAATAAGCCCCCATGAAAATTGCCCTTGAAGCTTGAGAAATCCTTCTCTTCAAACCCTAGCCTCCCTTTTCCTTAGAATATTTTTGAACTTGGTTACAGCCTCTTTTTTCTTGTTTATTCTCAACAAAAGAGCCTTAAATTTTCACGAATGCAACCCTAGGTGGGCCGCATGTGTGGTGGAGCTTGGCCGCACGTGCGGTGAGGTGGCATGCCCGGACTTTTCACTGCTCGCACGGAAAATCTGCTTTTGTGCCACTTTTTGCTTGAATTTGCATGTTGCTTGCCAAATTTGTACAAGTGCACAAAACACATCATCTCCACCAAATAAACAAAATTCAAAGACTATAAATATTACTTAAGCGGTCTCAATGTGGTTCCTTTTGGCCTACATCATAATCTATTAAGTCCCTAAAGCATTTAATTCAAACATATTTAGTCCTTTAAAAAATTACAAAAATAAAATATACGCCCATAAGTATTATAAATTAATAAAAAATCCTACCTCATTAAGATTTTATTACAAAAAAATCTTAAATTGTTATTGTCTCTAAAATGTGTTTTATTTCATTGTGTGTTTAAATTAATATTAGAATCTGATTTCTCAGTTTCGCCAATAAAATTATATAACTATTAGATATACTGAAGAAGTAGAATTAGATAATTCAAATAATAACACTTTGCTATAAATAATAATAGAATAAAATAATATATTAATAAAGTTATAAAAAGAATTTAGTGAAAGACTTAAAAATAATAAATTAAAATGTATAGATGAAATCTGAAATATAATACTAGATAAAAGTAACCACGTAGTCATTGTTAAAGATAAGTAAGAAAATACTATAGATAATTACCTTAACCCTTATAAAGGAAATTTACCATAAAAATTGAAGCCCACTTTCTAAAACAGAATTGATGATAGTTGAAGGGTAGGAAGTGTAATAAACCCTATAAAAATAATAATAGTTTAAGTAGGGGTAGCCATTGGCCGCCCAACCCGCCCGGTCCAATTTTTAAGGTTTAAAAAAAATATTTAGCCTATAAGATTGGGTTTGAACTTTTTTAACCCATTTAATTTTTGAACTAACCTTTTAGCCCACCCAGTCCGCCAATTTAGAAAATATTAATTTTTATTTCATAATTATTTAGTTATGAAATAATTTAAAAAATAATAAAAGATAAAGAAATATACATATATATATATATATACACATATGTACATATACACTTCTTTCTATATCTTAAACGAAAGAACTTTTTAAAAGATTATATTTATTTTATAATTGAGTTTTATTAATATTTAAAATTTAAATAATTATTAAAAGAATTTAAATAATTTAACAGCCTTTGAAAAAAAAATTTGATAGTTGATATCTATTGGGTTAAGTAGGTGGACTTGAAATTTAAACACTCTTTTAGGGTCGGGCTTGGAATGGCTAAGTTAGATCCAATGTCAGGCTGAACCAGGTTCAAAATAAGGGTTTGGCTTTTCTCAAGTTGTTGTCTCAACTTGAGCGAGCGTTTGGGTTTAGTAAGCCCATTTTGAAATTGATTTCGGTGATCCTAATCGTTCACTTTTAGGACTCATTGATTATAATATTCATGCAAAAAATTAAAATAATTGGATATTAGTAGTTATAGGTTTGAATCATACTTGCTTTAAAATAATCGACGATAAATATAAATTTAAGAATAGGCATTCATTTTTTGTAATATAAATTTGATTCAAATATATAGCTATCGACTATGAAGCACAAACACACGGACATGGATATGGACACGGACACGAGACATGGTGATTTCAAAAAAGTAGGGACATGGACACAAACACACGGACATGGGACACGGTGATTTAAAAAAAAAAAAGAACACGGACACGGCGGGGGACACGGTAAATTATTATCATTTTTGTTATATATATTTGCTGTGTAGATTAATATTATGTTACCAAATAATCAAAATTAATAAAAACTAACATTAATTCAATATATATAAACCACTGCATTTAAATAAATTAATTGATTATCCATATTTGAACACGCATGTTCCTACCGTATCTCCTGCAAAAAATAAAATAAAATTTAAAGGGACACTCCATTTGGTGTGTCCTTATCGTGTCCCTGCAAAAAAAAATAAAATAAAATAAAATTAAATTAAATGGACACACCATTTGGCATGTCTCATATGTGTCTTCGTATCTGACACCGCTACAGTGTCTATTTTGAAGTGTTTGTACTTCATAGGCTATCAATGTGCCATTGTCTTGATTCTTTGTATGAATATTTTACTCAACGTATCTTAAAGAGTGAATGGTTTGAATCACCAAAATCGATCTCAAAATAAATTTACCAAACTTAAATGTTCTCTCAAGTTAAAATGATTAATTTGAGAGAAAGTCAAACCCTAAAATAACACACATACTCTTGCTGTATAGTATCGGCCCGACCTGAATATTTAAGGTATTACAAATTTCTGATTTGGGAAGTACACTTAAATCATTCAATCTTCACTCTCCCTTCTCCAGGTTTCTACTCTCTCTCTCTCTATCTCTCTCTCAGTTATATATAATATAGTTGTATAAAATTTTGATATTGTATCGATTATCTTAGCTTTGTGTCTAATTTTCTATTTGATTATTCTGCTCTAGCATTTCTTTCTCTCTCTCTCTCTTCAATTTTCGGGATAGGTTTAGGTTTTCAGTAAAATTTGTTGTGGCAATCTTTTAGATATGTGTTTCCCATTGGCAATTATGGCAGTCGAGTAGTGCTCACAACCAGAAATGCAGATTTAGCCTCTTTCGCAAGTAAAGAATATCATGGTGAAGAAATGGGAGGCTTATTTTGTGTTAGGACATAAAAAATAAGTTTGTTTTGACAATCGGTGATTGGTTAAGAACACATATACGTGGACAGTAGGTAAATCCCAATTTGTTGGAGGAGCAGATGGAGTCTTCATGAGAAAGAAACAAGCTCTTTCTGAAATGGCAAAGCCAAGTGATGGAGGATGGCAACCGGTGGTTCGAAGACATGGTGGAAGAGGAGTTTGGAATAGTAGGATGAACGTGTCTATCCACTCTGTTTTTGTGGACAATCTACCCGAAACCATGCGAGCTATAGGGCTGTATTCAATATTTTCCAACTATGGTGTTGTGGTTGATACTTTTATTCTGAACAAGAGGAGGAAAATGACAAGATCCCGGTTTGGTTTTGTCAAGTATACTTGTTCTGTTGCTGCGGATATGGCTATTCAAAAAGCCAATGGGCTCTGGTGCGATGATAAAGCACTAAAGGTTAAAATGGCAGCTTACAGTAAGGAATATGGTTCGAAACATAAGGCTGGACCATCAACACAGCCTAAAAAGTTTGCAGCGGAGCCTAACAGAACTCAGGTGGGATACCAAGGTAAGAGATCTTTTGCGGAGGTGGTGAGTGGCAAGGCAGCAGGACCTAACACCTCTTGCATTATCAAAGCCTCTAAGGAAGGGAATGGCTGGTTATATGAGAGTGTCATAGCCAGGTTAAAGCCACTATTCATTGTGGAAGACTTCAAGAAAGAATTAGAAAGAAGAGATCTTGAGGAAGTTCAAGTAAGAGCCGGTGGTGGAAGAGATTTGGTGTTAACATTTCAATCTCAGGAGATTATGAAGGACAAACTACTGTTAATGAAGAGCTGGCTAAATGAATGGTGTGATTCAGTCCTCGAATGGAAACAGGGGATGTCTATTACCCAAGAACGGCTTGTTTGGCTTAGTTTTATGGAGTTCCACTAAATCTTTGGAGTTTTAACACTTTCATCAACATTGGTAAGATGTGGGGTATTGTGACTGCTGTGGATGAGGATACTCGCAATTTAAATCATTTTCAATATGGAAAAGTGCAGATTGCAACAAATTTTATGGCTCTCATTAATCAAACCCTCAGTTTAGAATGCAAGGGTGTTCTTTACCCAGTTAGGGTGTGCAAGGAACAAATCATTATCATAAAAGATTTGAAGGTGCCTGGTCCCAACAATTCATCTGAAGAGTTCTCCAGTGGAACCCGAAATAGTGATCTTGCAAAAGTAGGCACCCAGTTTGCAGATAGAGGGAGTAAGTTTGAGGAAGGGGATGATCATGCAACAATGGAAGCACATGATAGCAGCAACATCATGGCGGAAGATGACCACCTCAGAGACGCTTCGATGGTGGCTAAATCAGATCTGCAGGAAGGCATGTCAGAAGCAAACGGCTATGTGTGTCAAGAGAGCTCTGCAAGACTGCTGATGAGTCCCAAGATGAGAGCCGTTGATGAGGGCGGGAGGACTGAAATTGAAATTCAAAATTCTGGATCGATTAAAACTTTGTGTGGGCCTGATAACATGGGCCAAGGGATTAATCTAATAGTGGACCTGAATTCCGGCCATGAATGTAATGGACCAGATGCGGCTCCAATCTTGGATAACTTGGTTGTCGGCCCAAGCAGGATAGCTCCTCTCACTGCTGGGCTGGTTCCTATAAATAGTTGCAGCCCAATCTTATATACTGCTCCGATGATCCTAAGTGTAGGAGCTATGGATCATCCCCAACCTAAGCAAACCGAGGGGCTGTGTGTTACCAGCTCATCCCCAAAATGTTCCAGCTTTCAGAGGAAAGATACAAGAAGGAAGCTTCGAGTTGGTCCTTCTAGCTTCGGGAAAGCGACTCTGAACCTGCGTAAGGGAGCTATCTTCCGATCTTCAGCTGCTGCCATTTCACTCTCAATGGCAAGCAAGTCCAGTAGAGGGAGCTTCACTTTGTCTGAGCCGGAAGCTACGTTGGCTTTGGGTAAAGCTCTTGGCATTGATTTTGAAGGGAAGGATGAGGAGGTTTTAAGCAAATTAAAGCAGCTGGAAGCTATCGATCTGGAGAAGGCTAGAGCTCGGGTTGGGGATGCCAACTAGGCTACTGTTGGCAGGGAACTAAGAGTGCAAATTTGTCTACATGAAGATTCAATCATGGAATATAAGAGGGATTGATGAAGCTAAGGTAAGCATAGGCCTCATAAGATCCATAGGTCTCATAAAAAGTTTGCAGTTTGGAGTGTTAGTGGATTTCTGCAGATTGGAGTTTGGGTGAAACATGGGAGGTGGTAATCTGTGTCAAGGAGTTTGAGGTAAGGAGTTCAAGAGCTGTGCATGTTTTGTTGTAGAGGTGTATTGCTCCAAATCTATTATTGCTTCAGAGCTGCTCCAGAGAAGTTTGCTTTGGTTTGCATTGGGTTGTTCAGAGATGCTTCAGAGATGTTGTTCTGATGAAGCTGCATTGGGTTATTCAGAGCTGCTCCAGAAATGTTTACTATCGAGGTGCCTGGCTCAGAGTTGCTGTTGTGCATTATATAATGGAGTTAGAGGTGTTTGCTGAGTAAGAGTTGTCTGTCTGTGTGTTTTTCAGGTGTATTGGAGATAAGTTGGTGTGTTGTTTGATGAAACCTCACTGATTGTCCTGTATTTTTCTATAGTTACCTCTGTTTTGGTTTGGATTGGTCTCTCACCAATTCTCTTTCTGTTCCAGGTTTTGTTGATGTCTTTTTGCATGTATGGTGCTTCTTTTCATCAATAAAACTCTTATTTTGCTGATCAAAAAAAAGAATTAGCCTTTGTTGCTTCCTTGTGGTTTGTAACTTGAGAAACATTAAAGTAGAAAGTAGTTTGACTTAATGTGATTACTGTTTAAGTGTTGAGTTCCAATATCTAGAGTTGTGCTTGTCCTATTTTTATTGATTCCTTGTGATTTGTAGCTTGAGAAACACTGAACTATTTGGTTTAATGTGTTTACTATTTAAGTGTTGAGTTAGAGTTG
Organism: Camellia lanceoleosa; assembly: GCA_025200525.1. NCBI lineage: Eukaryota > Viridiplantae > Streptophyta > Magnoliopsida > Ericales > Theaceae > Camellia > Camellia lanceoleosa. The sequence goes on along the minus strand of CM045763.1, from coordinate 203,712,240 downwards.
TGCTAGTCCAGTTTTTTAATGGATCTTGTGCTTTATTTTTTGGTTATGTATGAACAAATTTAAGAACTTTAGTGGGCTGATCAAAGATAAGTTTTCAAGGAAAGTGAAAAAAGCGAGGGTAAAAAAAAAAACTTTTTGTTATGTTTTATTTATATAATTTTTATTGATTTTTTTATTTTTATTTTTTATAATTATATTCATGATATGGTTGTATGCTTGTGATGTTGGGGGATTGACTAATAAATTTTATATTCAGGAACTGTGATCCATATAATTTCATATTTTTTCAATAACCCATTAAGTCATTTTGAATATAGAACGACTCATTTTCCATTATTTGAAGATATGAATCGATGTATAAAATCTCCTTAATTGTTATTGCTTGTTCTAGATGTAGACAATATCACATTAAAACTGCCCCCAAATGTGTCAAACCCATATATGGTAAAAAAATTCCCTAATTTCAAACGTCAAAAATGGGGAGGATTGGGAATACCCTAGAATCTCACGTGGGCCATCATCTTCTTTTCAAATTTGAACTATGTAGATTGAGAATCACCCACAATTGTGATTTAAAGTACATTTCACAGATTTACTGAATCAGTTGTAATATTTAATTGGATCACCACATTTGGGTTTTTCCAACGACGCAAAGTACTAACACTGGTGGATGAGCAATGCATAATTGGTAGCAATTGGTGTTTTTTGTTTATGATTGGTCGATCATGATTTGAAATAATGGGTTAGAAATGTAACTTCTCCAACCTCTGTTAACCGTGTTTGTGGCACACATAGTTGACTAGCTGCATAAATGTGAATTCAGAATGCAGCGCATTGGTTCGGTGACAATTTAAACATATACGTGACAAGAACGCAGTGCAAACTACAAAATCTGAACAATTTGAACGTTGTATGTTCACCGCATGCAATGACACAATCCCTAATATACATTGTAACATGATGTGTTTGTGACAATGTTTAAAAATATAAAATTATTACACACAAACTGTGCAAAAAAATCATGAAAAACTATGGAGAAACCCAGTACGATGTAGTCTTACAATGTGAGAATACCACTATTCGACTATGTTTTGCAACCAAACTGACAACTGGGAATATGTGAATGTGAATGTGAATGTGAATAACACGTTTACAGACACATGCATACAAAATAAAGAGTCAATGTGTAATGCATCGGACTTTTGGGCGAATGTGTAATACACCAAAGAGTATGGAATGTGAATGAGTGATGCACAAAACTGAAATTTTTGATGTGATCAACTATGGCGTAAAAGGACAACCAATATGGTTATTGACGCGTTCATTATGCCGACACAAACTTCACACTAGCCAACCTCTCGCAAACATCAACAAAAAAACATCGTAACAATGATAATGATATACAAAACATACATGTTCACCTTCAGCAATGTTCACATCCAATTCCCGAAAATAAAAAAAATGCATAATCTTGCCCGTTATGATGCAAACCAATCCCCACCAATGAAGGGTTTTTTTCCATTTGGAATTTGACTTCCCAAAAATGAAAACACAGCAATATACTCATAAGGATCGTGATCTCTAAAATATTGTTACCTAATGCAGCAACGGGACAACCGTCTAGCAAGCACTACCCATTTGGCAAACAAGATCTCATAGATTATCTTGTTACCACGAATAGGACTTATTAGAGTATTACAAAACGTCGGACTATTTGGAACACTTGATACTGATAAATTTCCCTATATTGTTAGGGTTTATTTTTATTTTTATTTTATTTTTGATTAAATGATCCTTAGGCAATTTTCTTCTCCAAATTATATAATGGATGGTATTCTAAAACATGACTTGAAATAAATCATAGATCTTGAGAAACTGACCTTAAGATACTTGTAAGCTTCTATATGATATTATTTTAAACGAAACAAAAAAGGGCATTGCTAAACAAAATTTAAAGACTTTCTCGAGTTAATAATTTGGGGTAGGATCGAATTGTTACTGTCATGATAATTATAAAAAAAATAATAATAATTATAAGCCCTTTTCACGTCAGTGTGGTATATTTGAGTCACAACTTCCTTTAATTTTCTTCCATGAAAAATCAACATGGGTCATTGACAAGTACTTTGTGCACAATACTGGGTTAATTTAGTAGCTTCTAACACAATCATAAATTTTAACTGATACTATGTGCATAAAATGAAAACTTGGATCTTTACAGCTAAGCTCTAGTTGTTGGGGGAAGGCTTTCTTTTGTGATATTTACCAAGCTAATGCAGGCTTTCTTATATGATACTCACCAAGCCAATGCATTCTTAAGGTTTGCATACTTTGTTTTGAACTTGGCAACTAATTTAGTGGTAGAGTTAATGCTCTAGAGTGGCTCTCTCTGTCTTCATTTCTATCTAGATTTTTATCATTTTTTTCTCCAGATGGTCATGATGGTGGGTTTGGTCCACTGGAGGGCAACATATTGTCAAGGCTGGTTTCTCATGGTTTGGTCAATTGATGCACTTCTCTAGATCAATGTTAACTTTTTTTCTTTACACCCCACTGATGTTTGTTATGTAAGCAAAGAATTAGTCATTTTTGTTTTTCTTGTCTTGAGCCACATTTTGCTTCCCTCTCTAACATGATTTTTCTTAGTTTAATTCTATTAACTAATTGGAAACATTTACTTAGGATTAGGAGGAGATTGATAGATAATATAAAGTGTCTTTTTTGCTACAAGCTATTTTACATGGACTCGTGTACGAGTATCGAGTGCGGGTGTGTATCCAAGTGTCAGACCTTCATAAATTTAAATATTAGGATCTTGGGATATGTATCCAAAATTGGATATGGGTACGGGGAATCATCATGTACACATATATTCTCGAATGAAATGTTATAAATTATATAGAAATATACTTGAAATTGCATAGGATTTAGGAAAAATATGAAATTTCTATATCTAATTCATGTGAGAAGCTAAATTTTTTTCTTTACTAGCAAATGTGAGTTTCTTCTTCTCATGCATTGTAACAAATTAAGAGATCTAAGTGTCTAAATTGGGTACGAGTGTCGGACATATATATCACACCCTTACTCATGTCATTTCCGGTGGACATGAATACTCTGTGGGGAAATAGAAGAGTCCATGTAACATAGGCTACGAGGCAAAGAGACAACCTGTGAAATCTCAACAAGAAACCATAATAGAAAAACCTTACTACTATTTATGCCCAATTTCAAGTACTTATATTTCACCTCAAAAATATAGCTTTATGGTTTACTATGAAAAGCGTCAACATAATTCCTATTAATGCCTTCTAGGTTAACTGCTTTATGGTTTTTTCCGGAAGTGTCACAAGTAGCGATATATGAGATATATTTACTTGGAAGGCTGCTTACATGATCATAAGTTAGAAAGGAGAGTGTCCACTGGATTTGCTCTTGTATTATTCCTTTGTAGATGGGTATTGCCTTCTTGTTATAATGAGAAATCACATTTTGATTTTGAAAGAAAATAGTATCTGAAGAGTATTTAATGTGATGTAGACAATGCAAAGCAGAAATGAGGAAAATTTGGAAATTTAGGCGGAACTTGACAAGGGCATTGTATAATGAAATTTTGTGTTAATTTGAGCTTATACATGAGCTTGTATGTTTTACAGGCTTACAGGTTTGGGCTACTTTGTGTCATTAGATTTTAATAGATAGGGATATTTTAGTATTTTTCAGATTTTATGGACATTACATGGACTCAAGTATGAGTATTGGGTACGGGTGCGTGTCCAAGCATCAAACCTTCATAAACTTAAACTTTAGGATAGTGGGATATGTATCCAAAATAGGATATGGGTATGGGGACTTATTATGACACATATGTGTTAAATGTTATATAATATTATTTGATATAATGTTATAAATTATGCAGAAATATATTTAAAAATTAAATAGAATTTAAGGAAATTATAGAATTTCTATCTCTCATGTATGTTAGAGACTATAAATGCTTATTTTCTAGCAAATTTGAGTTTTCTATTCTTCAAACATTATAAAAAGCTAAAGATCCAAGTGTCCAAACTGGGTATTGGTGTTGAACACATCCCACATCCCATATCCCACATCCTTACCGTTGTCATATCTGGTAGACACAGGTACCATTAGTTGAGAATAATGTTGTTTGAGTCTTATGTGGTCTATGTTAGGTTTACAATACTCTAGTTGATCAAAGTTTTTCCTAAATACAATCTAGAAGTCATACAACCTAGAAGTCTGCATGTAATCCTACTTTGCAGAGGAGTTGAATAGCCTTACCTCATGGTGTAATTCATAAAAAGCTCTGGCATCCTTCCTTGAGTCTTTCTCTTATATTTTTCTTCTTCTTCTTCTTCTTCTTCTTCTTCAATTTCACAAAACAGTATTCTTGGATATTGTTCAGAGCCCCCAAACAATTAGGCCCTTTTACCCCTAAAGCTCTAGACAATTGAGCACATTTTCCATGTCTATTTGGCCTTCAAATTAATACCAACATATGGCATATATCTAAAAGTTGCTACTGTTCTTGACCCTCCAACTGCCACAGTAGCCCTTTTCTAATAGATTTTATATACCCTATTTTGTGCTATAATTCTACGGTGACCAAAAATGGGTAGCAAAATTTGGATGCCATCTGATGTGTTACCAATACATTGTGCATGATGAAATAGATGACCTTGAAGATCATCTGAATGGGGACATTGACAATATTGCTGAGGAAAATGTGGAGGTGGACTTCCCAAAACTCATAGGGAGGTAGAAAAAATTGTTTGAGTTAAAGCTATAAAGATGGTAAGGGTGAATCAATAGTTGAAACATAATTGTTTTCTATCTTTCCTAGTTTTTATGGCAAAAGCCAAGTTGTATGGGCATTAAAATTATCTTTTATCTCATTATTGTTTGTATCCATCTTTTCTTTTTCATTTTTCAAGTTCCATGTTGGTAGCAAATCAAACTACCATGGTGGCAGAGAAGAAAAGAATGGAAGCTTCGCCCGTGTCTAGGGGTGTTTCTAAAGAAAAGTGGATTAAGGAGAGGAAGAATAAAATTGGCAAGCTTCTAAATGTGAATGGTTTGGAAAAAGAGCATTCTCCATTTGGTTGGGATGGCATGATTAGGTTATTTTTGTTTATATAACTATATAATTTTTGTTTAGATAAGCCTCATATTATTGCATAAAATGTCTATGAGAAGCTTATACATGAGCTTGTACAAGGAAAAAGAGTAATTTAAAAAGTTAAAAAAATATAATAAAATAAAATGAGAGACTCATATGAATCCTTGACAATGGTTTATGGTTAGTTATGAAGGTGATTATGGTGGTGGTGGTAAGAGCTGATTTGGTGGTTGTGGAGGTTGTGGCGATCATGATGATGTTGATGATAGTCCATTCCATTGCCATTGCCATTGTGATTAGATAGTTTACGCCACATTTCAGATGGATTTCTTGTTATCTCTAGCAAGGAATCCCTTACATGATCAGCTTGTACCATTTCACTATCCCTCTTCTAAGAAAACAAAAACACAAAAGCATAACTCTTTAATATGACAAATTATTAGCAAATAAATTTGGTTGTATTTGCAAAATAAACTTTAGGTGCTATGAGTATACAATCATTGTATGTACTTCAAAGGAAAATAATTATTCATACATAATTAATCATTAACATTTCTCCAGTTAAATGTTATTTAAATAAGTATTTTGTTTTAAAAGGATAAATTATATGTGTGTATATATATATATATATTTCAAGAGCAATCATATACAAAACATACATACAAAAAAAATAGGATAAATTATACTCATCTCGCATGAGATTTGGAAAAATATCGTTAGTCTCACACTTTGATGTCTCAACATAGAATTTTGATACTAGATTTATGCTTTAAAGGACAATATCAAGCTTGGAAAGATAATGGGTATCGCAAGACTAGATAATAGGACCTAAAAGGGAATAAGTGAGACACATTTAAGAATATAATGGATAAAGAAGGTACTTGAAACATGGAAGATGATGCGAAGACTATGTGGAACTTGACAGCCAATTGTATAAGGAAAACCTCAATGGAAGTTCTTAGAGAGTTGAAAGGAAAGGGACCTAATTTTAGGAAAACTTAGTGGTGGAGGGAGGAGATTCGAGTGGTAATAAAGAAGAAAAAATAGAGCTTTAAAAAGTGACAGAATGATAGAACTGAGAAAAACCTTAAGCGCTACAAATTAGCTAATAAAGAGGTCAAAAAAGTAGTAAGAGAGACTGAGTTGAAATCCTATGATGACCTATACACTAGACTAGATAGTAACGAGAGAGAGAAGAGGATATATAAACTTGCAAAGATAAGGTGTTAGTGAAAGATGAAGAGATTAAGGAGAGGTGGAATAACTATTTTGAGAAGTTATTAAATGAAGAACATGGAGGTAGGTCAAAAGGGGAAGAAGTAGGCAGTAATAAAGAAAACCAGGACTATAGATTCTATCGTAGGATTAGGATCTTTGAAGTAGAGTTTGTACTTAAAAAGATGAAATTGAATAAGGCTTTAGGACTCGATGATATACCTATTAAAGTGTGAAAATATTTAGGTAAAAAGGGGATTGTTTGGTTGACTATATTATTTAGCAAGACTTTGTTGACTAAAAAAATGCTAGAGGAGTGAAGGAAAAGTATTTTAGTGCCAATATATAAAAATAAAGGAAATGTCTAGAATTGCAACAACTATAGAGGAATCAAGTTAATATGTCACACAATGAAAGTATAGGAGAGAGTGATGAATGTCGATTGCGAGATATAACAGAGGTGTTAGAGAATTAATTTGGGTTTATGCCTAATAGGTCAATAATGGAACCGATCGATTTTTTGAGGAGAGAAATATAAAAGTATAGAGAAAAAAAAGAAGACATTCATATAGTTTTTATCGATTTTGAGAAAGCATATGATAGAGTGCCTCGGGATATAATCTGGTGGGTGTTAAAGAAAAAAAGGGTGACAAACGATTGGATTGATATGATTAGAGATATGTATGAAAGTGTGGTCACCACTATTAAATTGCTTGCTAGAAAGACAAGTGAATTTCCAATTACTGTAGGGTTACACCAAGGATCAATCTTAAATTTTTATCTTTTTGCTTTAGTTATGGATGAGTTGACGCGTAATATTCAAGATAATGTGCCGTGGTGTATGCTTTTTGTAGATGATATCGTGTTACTGGATGAGATTAGAGAAGGCGTTAACATTAAGGTTGAGATTTGGAGAAAAACACTTGAATCTAAATGATTTAGGATAAGCAGAACTAATACAGAGTATATAGAGAGTGTAATTTTAGTAACAGTCACAATGGAAGTAGAGGATAAGTGAAGATTGAGAACCAAGAACTACGTAAAAGTAAACATTTTTGTTATTTAGGATCAATTATCTCAACGACTAAGGAGATTAGAGTGGATGTGGTTCACAGAATTAAGATAGGGTGGCTTAAGTGGAAGAGTGCGTCTGAAGTACTGTGCGATAAACGAGTACCCTGTAAACTAAAAGGAAAGTTCTATAGAATGGCTATTAGACCATCGATGTTGTATGAGACGGAATGTTGGGCAACTAAGAAATAATATGTACATAAGATGAGTACTGTTGAGATGAGGATACTAAGATGGATGTGTGGGAAGACTAGAAAAGATAGAGTTAGGAATGAGAATATTCAAGAATGGGTAAGAGTAGTACCGATAGAAGATAAATTGAGAGAGAATAGATTAATGGTTTGGTCATATACAACAGATACCAACAGAAGTAATAGTGAAAAGATGCAATATAATGACGGTAAATGGTAGTGTTAGGGGAAATGGTAGACCTAAATTGACGTGGACTAGTATAGTAAATAGAGATATGAATCTCTTTAAGTTGATTAACAAAATGACCTTAGATGGAGTCGAGTGGAGAAAAAAAATTCATGCAGCCGACTCCATTTGATGAGACTTAAGAGTAGGCTTGGTTCGGTTTGGTTTAGTTTAACAGTTAAGCCCTTTTTATCAAAAAATTGTTAATCGTATGTATGAAAAAATGATATTGTCATCTCTTTTCTACTAAAAATGTATATTTATTTTTGTTTATTACCATCTGCATTAGTTTCAGTTGTTTTAATTTTACTAAAAGGAAGTCAGTGTAATTATATCAAAAGTGTGAAACTGACTGTATTTTTTCTAATTTTAAAGAGAGGTGAGTGTAACTTATACAAAATGATGGATGGAGTTTTGAGCTTATTACTACAAATTAAAAAAAAAGAAAAAGAAAAAAAAAACTCATCAAGATTTTCTTAAGAAAAATAGTATTCAAACATAATTTTTCACGAAAATGACATAAGAGTGGTATTTTTATAATTAAATAGTCTCTTTAATTTAAAATAATAAGTTTCACTGCAATGCAATACCATTATATATATATATATATATTGTTGATATATCACTTTTCATTTCTTAACATAAAAAATATCACCATTATCACATCATTCTGATGAATAATGACGTATAGAATTTTTTTTTTTTTTTTTGGGTTTTTTTCATTATGAAATGGTAGTTTGTTTAATCTTAAGGATGATATATATATATATACCTCAACTTTGAAAACGTTGGAAACAAGAGTTCTGAAGCTAGCAACATTGACGTTTGTGACTTCCAAGCCAAGAGAATTGAGAGCCTCCATCAACCTCGCAAAGCCACCATGCTTGTGCTCGCAAAATACCTTTATAAAGAACTCATTTCCATCTAGTTGAGCCACTTCTACATGCGGCTACAAATTGCCAAACAAAACATTCTTCATATCCTTGTAAATGTTTTCAAGGCAAGGAAAACAAAAACCAAACCAAAACTAGTTAAATTTGAAACAACAATGCTAGGTATCATGAAAAATCTTTCATGAAAATGGTCATGAAAGATTTGTGACCTTTGGATTACACTTACAATAAAGCACCACACACTAATCAAGATAATCTAAAGGTCACAAATTTTTCATGATCATTTTCATGAAAAAATTTTCATGATCTCTAACATTTCTCAATTTGAAATGGGTTTGATTTTCCTCCAGTTTATGATCTGAACTGGAGGGTGTTGTCCGGACAGACTTACTAGAGGTCCTATTTTGATAATTTAAATCGTATATTTTAAAAGATATTTCGTGTATATCATTCAAAAAAAAAAAACAGATTGATCTGATAATTTTAGTCACATAATTTCGTTAGTTTCATCTTTAAATTATGAATAACCAATCTATTTTTAAAATCATATTTGTCATTTATTTTTTTGAAAACAAATTTAATAAAATTATATAGTTACAATGAATGGATCATTTTTTTTTTCTTTCTAAAAAACAAACTACACATAGGGGAGTTTACAAAATAAACGGTTCAAATCGCCTAAGTGAGAATTGTTACGAATCTTATGGGGCCAACTAAATAAGACTGCATTTCTCTCTAGCTTGTTCCTTTCTAAAAATTATTTAAAAATTGTTACTGGATTTTTTAAAATGATTTTTGCTCCAAAATGAAACTTTAAAAACACCAAATACAAAAAATAAAAATAGAACACAAGCATTTTTTTCAATACACCGGAAATATTTAAAAAAAATGAAAAAATAAAAAAAAATCACAAGCAAGATGTACCTACCTCCATTTGGCGCAGCTTGTCACAAGTATTCGATTCATGGTTTTGTTTGGGTGGTTCAGCCACACCATTTTTGCTTGCTGCTGCTTCAGCTCCACCCTTATGAAACTCATTTGGAGGAGCCTTTTCATGTTGATCAGGTTTCAATCCAACAGCATTGTTAGTTCCATTTTGGTTCAGAATCTCCGATCTCCCATACTTCTTGTTGTCGTGATTATTGTTGTTGTTGTTATTGTTGGTACATTCATCATCGGACTGATCTTCAAGTTCATGTTGGAGATCTTTTACTTGTTTCTTCAACTCCTTCACGAACTCAATTGCATCCCCAACGATTGAAGCTTTATCCAACTATATGACAAACAAGAATAACCATTGGATATCATTAACAAACAAGTACTAACATGCATGTTTATTCTCCTAGCAACTTCAACCAATATACCTGGAAGGGCACTATACATGGATCTCAAAATTAGTCAAGATGGACATAAACTAACCCAAAATCTGGTTATCAAAAAATAAAAATAAAATAAGTACTAACATGCATGGTTTATTCTCCAAGGAACTTCAACCAACTAATAATGATTTTATGTGACTAATTTGGCTATATTAATTCACATGCAAAAATGCTACTAACATATACATAGACACTTATATGTTTGTTGCCTCTATAGACTTTGGTACTCATAGACATATGAGCGTATGTGTTTCATTTTGTAATTTATTTTTAATATTAATACTACTATATTTTATGAAGCACGAATATCGAATATAAATATAATACAATACATATTTAGCAGTATAATTGTGGGTGTTGATTTCTGACCACACTGCCAAACAGGTACTCAATAGGAGAGCACAGGTAAAATGGACTGTGTCCAAACAACCTGTCACAGAAAGATAAGAATTTCGGCGGTAGTTCGTCCACCTGGGGGCACTTCGATAATCAAGTCAATATTTAGTTATCTCTCAAAGATTACAAATAGTGCTTAACTCACCAGTCAGAATACAAAAAGCGTACCTTAGACCCACGATGGTGTCTTACTTTTATAGCCAGCACTAACTTGATCCCTGTAGAAGCCTAGCTTCAATGGACTCTGGCTCAATGCTCATCTTGGACTTCCAGCCAGATAGAGATAAATTCTCTAAGAGCCTTATCTTTATCCAGACTGAGATCCTCCCCCATTCTAGGACTCTTGCCCCTTATTCGCTCATCTTGGATTCTAGTATTTCCGCAAATAACCTTGGTCTAGTCGAGATCACCTTGGCGTTATGACCAAGACACGTGGGACCTCGGCTAACACTTCGGTGCTGCCTTGGCCACGTGTTGTCATTCACAAAATACGTCTCCACAACTGTCCCCTCGGTTCTATTACCTCGACATCTTGAGGTGATGGAACCTATACCGTTTGTCTATGTAGCACATCGACTAGGAGCTATTCCATCCTTCATGACCGAAATCATCACACGTCAGCCTCTCATGACCAAGACGCGGTGGTTTACTTTATCAATGACTAAGAACCGAGTTCTTCAAGTCCCTTATCAGATTGTCTCTCTAGCCGAGGTTCTCGCCCCATTAAATCAAGAACTCCAAGAGTTCTATCTGTGCATGAGCTGTCACGCATGGTTTTCTCAACTGTTTCCGCCACGCGTCTTTTTCTCATAGATCTGTACCTGACACGGGTTATTAGGTCGCGTCGCTTCTGCGTGCGCCACCTGATAGGCACATCGTCTAAGGCACATTCATTGTGATTTTACCGTCTTTTCGTGTTTTAATAAAAACACTTTCTCTCTCCGTCTCTTCACTTTTTACATCCTTCGTTTTCCCTCTGAGTTCAAGTTTTTTCTTTCTCTAAATCCTCCACCTCCATTGCTATTGAGCTCTCTGCAACTGACTCCATTCGTCCCCTCCGGCGAAGCATTCACCGTTCTGCTCCATTCACCATCATCGTCTGACTTTGGTGTATCTCATATCGGCGTCACTCTCTTCGGTAAGTCACTGTTTTCCCTTTTTGCAGTTTCAAACTCTGTTGCGTTTGTTTATTGCCATTGTGAATCTATTCATGTTCTTCAATTTTTGCCTGTGTTTTAAATTTCATCATTCACGTGTTGAGCATGTTTGTTTGTGATCTCGTGTTTGTCCAACTCGTATTTGGGTCTACATATGCACACACATACCGCTCATACACTTGTTATTTTGCCACTGTCGTTGGCTTTGCACATCTACACACACTTTATTCAATGTTCTTGAATTTTTATTTGTTTTCTTGAGTCTGAACCATTGTTCTTTTCTATTTTTCTTTTTTTATTTCTAGATTCTTGCCTTTGATTCCTGTATCTGCGTAGACTTAGGTTTGGGTTTTGATCTAGAACTCTGTTCTTTAGGAAAATCAAACCAAAAACTCCCCTTAGATTCTCAGAAACCTTTACTCCAGTGCTCTCTAGGGTTTAGCCGAGGTCTTTAAACCTACGCTAAACATTCTTTTATGAAATTTTTCCTTAATCTTCATAAGCCGACAACATGGGCATGTTCAAGTGGAGAGTCGACATCCCTTCCAAGCTAGAATACTTTAGGAATGAGTTCTCCATCCCAGCCGATGTTCACCTGAGGCTGGTAGGAGAGGAGGACTCTATCATGCCTGATGGGGACTCTATGCCTTTCCCCACAGTGGCTTTCATAGAGTGTGGATTTAGGTTTTCTCTCAACATCCTTTTCCGACAAGTCCTTCACTATTACAAACTTAACCCAATGTAGCTGGCTATTAACTCTTACAGAGTCATTAATGATATAATTGCCCTAGCTAGCCGAGCAAACACTAGGATAACACTAGCCGACCTCCAATACTGCTATACCATGTCTGGCCTGAAATTCGAAAAAGGCTACGTCTATTACTTTAAGCTGAGATCCATTGAATACAAACTCATAGCCGACCTTCCAGACTCCAACAAAGATGCTGGAGATGATTATTTCATCGTCTCAGGCAACTGGGAGTTCCTACCTAATGACGACCTCCATCTCTATCCTTTGAACCGAACAGTATTTAAAGAGGGTAATGGTAAGAATCAAGTGTCACTTTACATGTTTTTAAGTCTTTATTACTTTGTTCCCTTTATATGTTCTAATGCCTGTTTTTCGTACTTGTAGCTCTTCCTCAGCCACAAAAGACTTCCGCAAAATCTTCTACCCCAGCAAGGACTTTAAGAAGCTGCTGGGCTTGCCAGTTGATCAACGCAAGGACCCTCTACAGCTCAACCACATTCCAACCTATAAATCCGCCTTGCCCGACGTCTCCAAGAAAAGCAAGTCTCTACCTTTAGCAACAACTCCCCCTAACATTTCATCACCACGGCCTGACCAAGCCTTAACCTTCGATCCAGCGGAGCAACCATCAACATCCTTAACCGATGATTCCTCGCCTAACGCCGGTCGACGCCGAGTTCAATTTACGCCTCTGGGGTAGAACTTCGCAATTTAAAACGCTGACTTCTTGAGTCATCAGCCTACGACCCAGAAAACCCATATACTGCACTCTTAGCTATCTGCCTTGGCACCAAAGTAACTGTAGCTCTACTATTGAAGAGATGGGGTGCAAGCTAGCAGTTGTTGAAGACCTGCTCGCAAACATCCCCGGGGTGGTAACAGTTCAATCATCATCATCTCCTTTCCAGCCAACCCTAAAGCTAAAACGGATGAAGAAGGCCAAGGCAAAGGCTACAGTGACTCAGATCGATTCTGAGGACACAATGCCCATCTCGTAGCTAGCCGAGGCCGAGAAGAGCGCCCCTCTCGCCGAAAAACGTCCAGCCGAGGACCCAGCATCTGAGGCCCCACCGGCTAAAAAGTCGATGTCCGACCACCAAGAAGGCAGCAGCTACTCCCGAAGTATGACTTGGGCGCCCGAGATCATGCTCGACAACAGACCTCTTACCACCAGTGACAGTGCTGCAAATCTTGAAGTCGGCGCGGCCTTGTCCATGGCAGTTCTTTTGCCCAAAGACATGAATCGCATGACTGAGTTGCATGAGTATGAGAATTTTGCTCTCATGATGCAATACTCGGTTTTGGTAATCCTCTAATACTCATCTCTTCATAGTTCTTTCTATACTAAGAAAAAATCTTACTAATCTATTTACTTCTTGCAAGCTATTCAGCATGCCAATTCGTATGTTGCAAAAATCGAGATAATGAAGAAGGAGTTGGCGAAAAAGATCAAGGAAGCAGCCAAATTCCTCTCTTCACTCAACAAGGGCGAGACCAGTAATTGTGCTCTAATGGACCAGGCTAAGGACGACAAAGCTGCTCAAAGTCTGGCTGAGGAAAAGGCCAAAATGGCCAAAGACAAAGCTAGGGTAGCAAGAGCCGACCTTGAAGCTGCCAAGGCCAAGATAGCTGACATGGAGGCCAAGCTTCAGGAGGCCCTTGCCAATAAGGAGGCCGAGGTAAAGGCGGCCGATGAAAAAGCCTTCGAAAAGGGGCAGGCTGCCGTCTGTGACCAATACAAATAGCAAGTCAACTTGGCTTGTAATCGAGGTTACTACCTTGATTGGACGGCGGCCCTCAACAAGTTGTCTATTTCCATGGAGTCTGATCTTTGGGATATTAGTCAGCTTCAAGTGCCTTTCCCACCAGAGCCCAAGGACTCCGGCGATAAAGCTGAAGATGATGCCGATCATGGTGACGCCGACGGAGAGGAGGGAGAGGCTGCCACTGATCCTAAGTCTCCTACCCTCAACGAACAAATAGACTTAACTCAGGATGAGGAGGATGACTTAGTTTCCAAGGGTGTCTCTCCCAATCTAACTACTTCTGAGGCCGAGATCCAGTGCACCGAGAAAAGTCTGGATCAGACTCTGCTGGAGATTGACGCCGAGATAGCGACCGACAAGAGTGCGCAACACCACCAGCCGATCAAGCCAATCCTAGCACTTAGAATATTTTTTCTTTTCCTTGTATTCTTTCTCTTCCTTAGTTTGTATTTTGTTTTGCCTGAATAATGTTTTAGTTTCATATTTGGCCGATGTGCCGCTCTTATAATCTGAACAAGTAATTTTTTGTGAATGCAAGTTTCCTCCTTTCTTCTAAGTGTTTGAATGTCTTTTTTTCTCTTATGTGTGTTTATTACTTTCATACTTAGAATAATTTGGCATGTCTTCAATTTATACCTTTAAATGTATAATCTCCTCAGATTAAAATACCTCAGACATAACTTCTAATCGTTTATCTCGGCCTTGGTTTAACACTTGAAAACATTGTAAAAATATTTTCACGAGTGTTGTTTTAAACTTGCCACTTCACTCTCAATTATCAAGACTTCTATTTTCTATATTTCCCAAGTTTTGGCAACCTGGTCATCTCGGCAAGTACGTATGTACTTCTTGCAATATTACCTTGGCCTAACTTCAACTTGTAAATTTTTCTGAAAATTTCAACAAGTGTTAAGCCAACTTTTGCTTGTAAATTTCTCTATAAAATTCCAACTCCCAAGTACTTTAAACTTTTACTTATCATTCTCCAACTCCTTGCTCCCTAATGTGAATTTAAGTTTCACTTATGTCCACATTAAGTATGTATAGTTTTTGCCGAAGTCAAATTCAAACAAAGATTAGCCGATGTTCTCAACTTTGGTTTCTTTGTTAATCTAACTGGAATGCACTTAGTTTCATTCTAAGTTTTAATTCTGCTGACATGGTAAGGCTATGCTAAACCAACTTAGTTCAACTCTATTATATGCAAGTATAATTCAACTCTGTCATATAATAAGTCTAAGTTATTCGTCATGTTTCCATCAGAAACATCGTCAACTTAGTTCAATTCTATTATATGCAAGTATAATTTAATTCTGCCATATAATAAGTCTTTATTCAACATGTTTCAATCAGAAACATCGCTGAAGGACTGGTCAATCCAATCACACAAATTTTTAAATTCGTAAAAAATCAGGCTAAAATTTTTTTATTACTACCTCAGCTAAAAAAATCATGACATAAATTTCAAAAAACAAAAAAGTCTAATAATAAAAAAAAATTTAAGTTACAAGTGTTCCAAGGTCTTGGCAACTCCTTACCTTCACTGTCTTCAAGTCGATATGCCCCGTTGCCAATGACCAAGATGACTCTATAAGGCCTCTCCCAATTTGGGCCCAGCTTTCCTTCTCTAGGATCCTTCTTGTTGCCAACGACTTTTCTTAGGACGAGGTCCCCAACTTGAAACTCTCTTGGGTTAACCTTCTTATTGTAAGCTCTAGCAAGCTGCTGCTAGTATGCCCCTAGCCACATTTCTACTCTCTCCTTTCTTTCTTCTAGTAGGTCCAGATCTCGGGCTAGGAATGCCTCATTAGTCCCATTCTCTACTCCCTGAGTTCTTATCCCAGGGATGCCAACTTCTAGTGGGATAACTGCTTTTGTGCCATAAGCCATGGCAAATGGGGATTCCCCAGTTGATCTTCTCGGCGTAGTCCGATATGCCTAGAGTACATTGGGCAATTCTTCCACCCATTTTCTTTTAGCTGCTTCCAGCCTCTTCTTGATCCAATCCAAGATAGTCTTGTTAGATACTTCTGTCAGACCATTACTTTGAGGAAAACTTGGGATGGAGTAATAATTCTTGATATTGTACTTTGCACAGAAGCTTTTGATTGGCTTACTGTCAAATTGTGTACCATTGTCTACTACTATTGCCCTTGGGATCCTGAACCTGGTGATGCTGTTCTTCCATATGAAGTTCTTCATATCAATGTCCCGGATCTTCGCAAGGGGTTTAGTTTCTAGCCATTTTGTGAAATAATCAGTTGCTACTAGCAAGAACTTTCTTTGTCCAGTCGCTTGAGGTAGTTGTCCAATAAGATCCATGCCCTACTGGGCAAATGGCCAAGGGCTGGGCATTAGGTTAAAATCTACTGCTGGTTGATGTATCAAAGGTGCGAACCTTTGACACTTCTCATACTTTCTGACATAAGGTTCAACATCTTTCTGCATGTAGGGCCACCAGTACCCCTAAGTAATGGCCCTATGAGCAAGTGACCTGCTCCTAGCATGGCTTCCACATACTCCTTTGTGTATTTCATACAAGAAGTCTTCAACTTGTGAAGGATGCACACATCTCAAAAGGGGACCAGTAAAAGACCTTTTGTAGAGATGTCCTCCTGCTGTCAGACTAAACCTCACCGATTTCAGTCTGGTCTTGTGTGCTTCTTTGCGATCATCTAGCAGCTTCCCATCTCTAAGGAATATTACTATTGCATCCATCCAACTTGGTCCCATCTCCACACACATTGCTTCATATTCTGTGATCAGTGGTTCCATACTTGGGCCTGACAAATAGTCAACCATTGTTGTCCTTGCCTCCCCTGATTTCATTGCACTAGTCAGGTTAGCCAAGGCATCGGCATGGCTGTTGTTATCTCAGCTAACCTGCTGTATTCGGCAGTCTTGAAACAAGGCTAGTAGTCTAACAACCTCCTTAACGTAGGCTATCATTCTTTCATCTCGGGCTACATACTCACATGTTGCTTGGTTCACAATAAGCTGAAAGTCACAGAAGACCACTATCTCGTAGGCTTCCATACTGCTGCCAACTTCAAACTTACAATCAGTGCTTCATATTCTACTTTATTGTTTAAGGCTTTAAACCCTAGTCGAATCGATTGTTCTAGCATCCGCCCATCTGGCGATACTAGCACTACTCCTGCCCCCACTCCTTGACGGTTTGAACTCCCATCCACAAAAAGAAGGAAGGAGTCACCGATGTAAATATCGTAGGGCTTGAGTTGCTTTTCTTTCTTCTGCTCTGCTATAGGGTTTTTCATTCCCAGCTGGGTCTCTTCTTGTTTCCCTGGACATCCTAAGCCATGGCTCACCGGAGCCCGATGTGGGATGGCACAAGGTGTGAACTTGGCCACAAAGTTGGCTAGAACCTGGCCTTTGATTGCTATTCTAGGTCTGAACTCTAAATTGTACTGACCCAATACCACTATCCATCTGGCCACCCTACCTGTTAGATCTTCTTGCTGTAGCAGGGACTTCAAAGGGTGCTCAGTCAATATCACAATCTTGTGGGCTTGGAAATAATGGTTCAACTTCTTGGAAGCCATTATTAAGGCTAATGTCAATTTCTCCAGTGGTAAATACCTGGTCTCCGTGCTCGCTAAGGTTTTACTTATAGTAAATTGCCCTCTGTCCCCCTTCTCTTCTCTTCTCTTCTCTTCTCTAATTACCACTGCACTCACTACATGCTCCGAAACTGCCAAGTATAAGAAAAGGTCCTCTCCAGGTACAGGATTTGACAGAACTGGAGTTGTGGTCAGGTATTTTTTTCAAGTCGGTCAAGGTGACTTCGCACTCTTCTGTCCATAAAAAATCTGTGGCCTTTTTCACTAAACTAAAAAATGGTTTGCCTTTGTTAGAACATCTGTTTATAAACCCATTCAGGGCTGCGGCCCTTTCAGTTAACATCTGCACTTGTTTTGCTGACTCTGGGCTTTTCAAATCCATGATGGCCTTGATTTTATTTGGACTTGCCTCAATGCCCCTTCTGGTAACCAAGTACCCCAAGAACTTATCAGACCTAACTCCAAATGCACATTTTGAAGTATTTAGTCGGAGCCGATATGTTTTTAGGGTGTCAAAGATTGCCTTCAAGTCGGCCAGATGATCCTCAGGTTCCTTAGTCTTCATGACCATGTCGTCGATGTATACCTCCACTGTTTTGCCGATCTGATGTTTGAACATCTTGATTACCAACCTCTGGTGCGTTGCTCCTATATTTTTCAACCCGAAAGGCATCACTTTGTAGCAATATAGCCTTTTTAGGGTGATAAATGTAGTCTTCTTTTCATCAATGGGGTACATTGCTATCTGATGGTAACCCCTATATGCGTCCAGAAAGCTCATCCTTCTATGCCCTGAAGTGGCATCCACCAATTAATCGATTTTGGAGAGTGGGAAACTATCCTTTAGGCTAGTGAAGTCCATACAGACCCTTCACTTCTCATTCTTCTTCTTCACAACAACTGTGTTTGACAACCAAGTTTGTTAGTTTACCTCTCGAATAGCTTTAGCCTCTGGCAATTTTCCCACCTCCTCTTCTACTGCCTCCACATGTATCAACTTTGGCCTCTTTGCTCGTTGGATGATAGGTTTAGTCGACCTGTCCACATTCAGTCTGTGGCAAGTGACCTCAAGATCAATGCCAGGCATCTCATATGGCGTCCAGGCAAACACCTCAATGTTTGCTTGTAAGAAGGCTTCTAACTCACTTTCTTCCTCCTTGGCCAATCCTGAGCTGAGAAGGAAGAAACGCTCTTTATCCTCTTGTTGGACTAGAATCTTCTTCAGGGCTTCCTCACTTTTCTCAGCTAGTTCTTTAGCAGCATCATCCAGGACCTCCATGTCCTCATCCTCAATCTCGGCTGTGTCTGCTTCTCGTACGTTGCAGATGGATTTCATTACTGCCATGGAGCAATTCTTCGTCTGCAGCCGATCTTCTCTGATCTTCTCAATTCCCTGTTCTGTTGGGAACTACAATAGTTGGTGCAATGTTGAGGGAACAACTCTCATTGCATGCAAGCACGGCCTTTCCAAGAAAATATTGTAAGGTGAGGGGGTGTCAATGATTGTAAACTCTGTACTCACTTTCATGGTGCCTGCCTGTACCTCCAAATTTATTACCCCCAAGGGCCATGTCGGCGTTCCATTGAACCTGACCATTGGACTGTTGGACTGTTCCAGATCATCTTGGTGAAAGCCGAGCTCCTTGTAACATCTAACATACATGATGTCGCAAGAGCTGCCTTGGTCAATTAGAATGCGCCTTACTTGGCACTCTCCAATCTTCAAGGATATCACCAGAGCATCGTTGTGTGGATGCTGCACCATGTCTAGGTCGGCTTTAGTAAAGGACACCATTGGTCCCTGGTACTTGTTTGCCCTAGACCTTTTTTGCTGGACCTCATACACATGCTGTAAGTGTTTCACCCTCTAAGTCTCCCCACGTATCTCGCTCTCATTAACCTTTAAGTGAATCACATTGATTACTCGAGGTGCGTCTGCTGGCAGTGCTGTTGGTGGAGGTGGTGCTGTCGGTGCCTAGGGCAGCCTCGCTTGCTCTTTCCTTGTTTTGGCCTCATCCACTAGGTCCTTTAAGTGACCTTGTCTCACAAGGTCTTCCAAATGTGTCTTTAGGGCTCTACACTCCTGAGTCAGGTACCCATCCTCATTGTGGTAGGCACAGTGCTTTTCTAGGCTTCTTTCCATAAATTTGCCAGGGATCTTCTCTGGTGCTCTATAGTAAGGTTGGTTCTTGATTCTTTCCATGACTTTGTAAACCGAGATCTAGAACACTGTGGTGATTGCCTGTGCAACCCTTAGTCATGTTTCTTGTCTATTAAAATTTGTATTACCTCGGCCTCACTTCGGTGAGTCGTTCATCTTCTCTTGCTTTGACACCTTGGTCCCTGGTGTGTCTTCCTCTACTCTCGCGTATTTCTCGATTCTGGCCATAAGTTCCTCCATACTTTTTGGTAGTGTCTTTGCCAGTGATTTTCGAAGTAGACAGTCATCGTTCAGGCCATTCTTAAAAGACACAACCGCCACCTCTTGGTTGCACCCTGGTATTCGGTTAAACACCTCATAATACCTTTTGGCATAAGCCTTGAGACTTTCATCCTCGCCAATTCTCAAAGCCATCAAGGTGTCTACCCTCAACGGCTGTAGTTTGTTTATAACAAACCTGGCCACAAACATCTCAGTCAGGCCTTCCCAGCTTCTCACAGTTCCTTTCGGTAATTTGTGAAACCAATCTGATGCGATTTCTCCAAAGGATGAAGAGAATACCTTGTAGAGCAATGGCTCGTTTCCGGTGTACAGTGTCATTGAGTTCAAGTATAAGCCGACATGAAAGTTGGGATCAAACTTACCATCGTATATCTAGAATCTCGGCATGTGAAACTTTTTCGGAGCCTCAAACTTGTCTAATTCCACCAAGAACGACGTTCTCGGCTTGACCGGAGATGTTACCTCGGCATCTTGTCGCTTCCTCTGGAGGTAATCCCTCAAATCCTCCTTAGTTTGTCCAGGAGCTCGGCTGTCAACGGATTTCATCTTTTTTGGTGCGCTACTCCCCGTGTCGTTATGAGTCCTCTTGGACCTCTCTCCATTCGTCGTGTCAAAGCAAAGCTCCTTCCCTTGAACATGCTGATGTTCTTTGGCATAGGTTTCTTTGGCACAATGTGTCTTCTAAGACTCTTGTCACGCCCCGAACCCGCCCCTAGAAGTTCGGTGACGAGACCGGCCAGTAATCTTTGGATTACCACAGGCCTTCCTGTACTAAACATAAATTAAAGGGGCTCGCGGAAGCGAAATAAAGAAACTAATAGTCCAAAGAGCTGTGCATAATATGAACATACATTTACATGCCAAAAAGATGAGTTAATTACCCACAACTGTACATTACATAACATGTGATCAACAAAACATATTCCAATATCATATACAACACATAGGCCTAAGCCACTGATGCAAGACAAAACGACACAAAACTCACACCGGCCTTCCAGGCCTAGCCTCAACTCGAAGGCTCTCAAAACTGGTAGGCTTCAAACGGCGGCTCGGCTCGAGACTCCGCCTAGGTTTGACTTCCTGGATGCTCACCTATAATACATAAATACAAACAATGAGCTAGAGCTCAGCAAGTAACATAACAGTAAAAGGGTTAGTGAACGAACTCCAACATTTCATATATACATAAAATAATCAGTCATCAGTCATTAATGGCATAATCCACAGAACCTTTTCATAATCTTTTCATAACATTTTCATAACATGTGTCGACTAACGACTAGAGTCCGTCCGGACAGGTTAAACACATACCGAGATCTCGTAACCTTTACCGTGGATGCCATAATAGATTCGCAAATAGAACATTCGTTCACAGAAAACATTTATCATTTCAAAATCATAACATAATAATCACTTTTGAACATACTTTCATAATAACATATCATTTACAGAAATGTTACTTACAGTGGGTTTCCGATACCGATGGCACGGTCTTCAACTTGACCTGCAAACATTAACAGTAATACATTCTCAATACACATTAACATCATACATTCAATCATTCATACCTTTCTTTTCTTTACATTCTTTTCATGTTCATTCCTTTCATATTCGTTTCATGCATTCCATTCATTCTTTACTTCCTTTCATTCCTTATTACATTCTTTCATACTCATTTCATGTTCATAATATGCTAAAAAAACACAATTAACATGCTAAAAATCATGCAGAGCAACTTCGAATTTTCACGAAAATAAACCTTCCTTTCGGCGCCCCATGTCGCTCGGCGTCTGTCTAAATCCGTCAAAAGCTGGCTGAGAAATTTGAATTCTATGCTCGGCGGGCCTATCTCCGCCGAATGATCTAAAAAGTCCGAATTTCAACATTCTTCCCTCTTTCAATCTTCCATTTCTTCTTACAAAATCATTCCCAAATACATGAAATCCAAGTCTCAAAACCTTGAACAACAACTTGAATTAACTATTACAACTTTAATCAAACCTCAATTACGTCATATAGAAGATCAAACCCTTGATTTAAGATGAAAACCCATAAATCTATACATGCAACTTCATATCTCTATATTCATGGAGATTTCCCTCAAATATCACAAACATAACCATGAATCATCAATTTATGCCATAATCTTGAGATCAACATACTAGATGCCAAGGATCAACACTCTATTTCAAGAAATTAGGGATAGATTCTTACCTTTTTAGCTTGATTTCCCCTTTTCCTTTCTTTCTCTTCTCCTTCCCTTGGCTTTCTCTTCTTCTCTTGGTCTCTCTCTTTTCTCCCACGAATTCCTCTCTCTCTCTCTTTCTCTAGATTTTTCTTTGTTGAGTCAAATGAGTCAAACAAGCCACCATCCTTATCTTATAACATATATAATAATATAATAAGATTAATAATGCCACAATCTTGCCAAACAAGGCCCTTCCCATCCAATATAACAATTTTACTAAATGTTACAAGCCAAACGGGGCTTAGCGAATCAGACGAAATTCAGTCTTCAATTTATTGTTTCAGATGGTTCTAAAAATTCCCGGTATCACATAAACATTTTCAATTTCATTTTCTGAACCCATTCTGGTCATCAATTTCAGTCCCGAAGTCGTAATTTCCCGCAGATATTTTTCAATTAAATCATACTGACGCATAATTAATTACTGATAATTTCGATATACGATTCCGGGTCGTTACAACTCTCCTCTCATCGATTCTCCTCGTCCAACCTCCCATGAAAACCGATGAGAATGCTTCCCCACCCTGTCATGCTGTGGGACTGCAGGGATTGCTTTATGCCTCCCTTTCCGGGCATCGTTCTTGGTCACTGGAATCGGCGTGTCCTCCAATGGGAACAGTGGCTCATGACGTTATTCTGCATTATGAAATTGACAATCGATTGCAGGTCTGCCAATTTGTTTGCTATCTCCTTCATCTCGCCGTCCCTCCTCAGACATCTATCTTTCCATACCTAAAGGTCGTTTTCATTGTAATACCCTCCTTGACATGTTTTCTTTGGTACGTCTCCCTCTTAGCCGACGTCTTTTTCTCTGGGATTCTTATCCCAAGGTTTTTCGTTATAGCTATCCTCCTCTACGTTAAGTTTGGCATTTTTACCACTCCCACTAGGGATGTCATTGCCAATTCTTTCTTTCTGCCCGTCGTTGGCTATCTATTCTTCTTATATTTGCCACAGATGGCGCCAAATTGTGGGTACTGATTTCTGACCACACTGCCAAACAGGTACTCAGCAGGAAAGCACAGGCAGAATGAACTGTGCCCGAACAACTTGTCACAGAAAAATAAGAATTCCGGCAGTGGTTCGTCTACCCGAGGGCACTCTAACGATCAAGTCAGTACTCAGTCATCTCTCAAAGATAGCAAATAGTGCTTAACTCACTAGCCAGAATACAAAAAGTGTACCTTAGACCCAAGATGGTGCCTTACTTTTATAGCCATCACTAACCTGATCCCTGTAGAAGCCTAGCTTCAATGGACTCTGGCTCAATGCTCATCTCGGACTTCCAGCCAGATAGAGATAAACTCTCTAAGAGCCTTATCTTTATCCAAACTGAGATCCTCTCCCATTTTAGGACTCTTACCCCTTATCCGCTTATCCCAAATTTTGGTATTTCCGCAGATAATCTTAGCCTAGCTGAGATCACCTCGGCACCATAACCAAGACACGTGACACTTCGGTTAACACTTCGATGCTGCCTTGGCCACGTGTTATCATTCACAAAATACGCCTCCACAATAATATTTTTTTAACAATAGGATATAAGTGTGTCTCTAATGGTTGGAAGCTGTCAATGGTGAATATGGAATATTGAAGCAGTCAAATTTGGCAACTATTAAAACTTGTGTCAAATTTGACATAAACTTTGGCAGCTATCATATTAATCAACTTAGCCAAAACCAACCATTTCCTTCCCTCCCTCCCTCCCAGTAAAACAGATAATTTTTTGCA
The DNA here is from genome assembly GCA_025200525.1 of Camellia lanceoleosa. Classification (NCBI taxonomy): domain Eukaryota; kingdom Viridiplantae; phylum Streptophyta; class Magnoliopsida; order Ericales; family Theaceae; genus Camellia; species Camellia lanceoleosa. The sequence goes on along the minus strand of CM045763.1, from coordinate 203,688,049 downwards.
AAATTGCCATTTTTGCATAACCAAATATAGAAACTGTTGTGTTCGGGATGACCGCCAGGCAGTCGTCCAGCTAGTCGTCCCGAACACACCAATTTCTAGTATTGGTTGATACAAGATATTACTATCTAATATAAATACGACATGAATATGACTCATTTTTAGAAGTACCAGTACTTGATAATATGTGATACATGATAATAATGGCGAAATTACAATTGTGGAAATGTATGTTCAATATGATGACTATACATTGGATAAACCTATTATTTCTAGTATCGAACCTATTAATTAACTGTTAGAGAAAACAGAGAAGAATTTTAAACATGGAATTACACAATATGATGACTGTACCTTGGATATTTTGGGGACCAAAGCTCTAAGAGCATAGAGCCTGGCATCAAGTTTCTTCCTTCTCCTCCTTTCCGCAACAAGATTCTTCGACTGAGGCCTTTTACTTGTTCTCCTCCTATACTTTGCATCATCTTCATCCTCATTCAAATCACCGCAATCTGAGATAGATATTTCTGATCTCCCTGTCTCATGTTTAATCGAATCCTTATTAGTCCCTTCTCGTTGTTTAATCGAATCCTTTTCTAGAAATCCATTCTCTCCCAAAGAGTTAAATGAGTTGATCGACTTCTCAGCGAGGAACGATTCATTTGATCCATCAAAGAAGCTGTCATTCTTGAAGGGTTGCAAGAAATTTGTCGGAGAATTGCATAGCCGGATCCGATCAACAGATATGTCATATGGCAAGTTCGGGTTTTCCAACGATGTTGCAGGCTGGAATGGATTGTTGTGATCTTTTTCTCTGTTTTTATCGAATAGAAATGGGTTTGATTGGATTTCATTGACATTCACTGAGAAGTTTGGATCCATATTGTTTGAATGGACCATGACTTGCTCTAGTATGATGCTACACTGGGCTGTAATGTAATCTATGATTTGCTGATCTTCAGGTTCCTTTAAGGGGAAAAAAAATCTATTAATAATTGTCACTTAAACAAATCATTAATATGGAAAATTAGAATAGAAAGATCATGTTCATCACTATATTATTATAGGAGAAAGTGTTTGTACTTGTTTGGCAACAAACAGCTCAACTAATCCAACTGGCACCGGAATTAAAACCCTAGTCCCAACTGTTTCCTACAAAAAAATAAAAAAAATTTGAGATTGCAAGGTATTAGCTTAAGATATAAAGGGCTTTATGATATTTCTTTTTTGGAAAAATGGTTTGGGGAATTCTCACTTCCAAAGCATTTGAATCTGAGTTATTAGAGAAGTTCAACCATCTTGCTTGGTTTGACATTAAGGTTTGTGCGTAAATCCTGTAAATTTACAAGTATAGTTAGATAAAACTAATTAAAAAATGCTACTAACACAAAAACAAATCACAGAATAAGACAGACACTCGCTTAGTGTCCATGTCCCTCGAGAATGAGTTTGAATGAGTCTATGTCCCATTCTGGGATTTGTTTATTGTGTTATGTCTCATTCAAACTCGTTCTTGTGTGTATATGGGTTGTATAGATATGTGTATGAGAGACAACCCAGAATGTAGGGGAATTGACGAGGGCAATTCAGCAAGAAGATCGCAAGGTTTAGTCCTTGGGTGTTGAAACATGATGTCTCTGCAAGGAGGAACTGAAGAAACAGGAAAAAGAAGCTCCTCTCCACTATTTTGGATGTTCTCAGATCCAGCACAACAACAATACATCCACTCAAGAAACCTGCACATGTACATCAAAAAGATGAATGAGAGAGAGAGAGAGAGACCGAGAGAGAGAGAGAGAGAGAGAGACAGAGAGAGGAATTAGATTTTGTTTGTGTGTTTAAACCTTTGATCATCACCCAATTTCCAAAGAACACAATAATCCCAGCTTCTCAAATTTACAATGGGTCTTAGCCTCTCCAAGAGATCTTGCATGAGGTTCATATTTCCTGCAATAACAATCTACTTATAGAGAGAGAGAGAGAGAGAGAGGTGGCTATATGTAGGATTGAAAAAATCAAAACCAGTGGATTTTGGCATACAAACAAAGAGGATTCTATATTCGGTATAGAATTCTCTATTCCAAAAAATTTTTGTTATATTATTTTAAAACCCTAATGAGACTTATATGATCTAATGATTGTAAGTAATTTACAAGAACAAATAATTTAGGGATAAAGATTGTTTGGCCTCATTTTTATTACCAATAGAGAGTTTTGTCAACAAATCAAAAGTCTTAAAGAATAAGGTGTTTTTCAAACAGAAATCTCATATTCCACACATGAAAATCCCTCAGTTTTTCTATTTTAAAACACTCATGAGAGCCATAGCTGTGCAAAAAATGCCCAAGCCAATCCTAGGAAACAATAAAACTTCATAGAATTTTTTCTATCTATGCACTTCAATAATTGCGAGTGTTGTAAAACAGAAAGAGAAATTTAGACATCAGTACGAAATCTTTGGCCCCATATTCCTACTAACAATGGAGAGTTCGTCAGCGAATCAAAAACTATTAAAGCATAAAGTGTTTTTCAAAGTATGCTTATGTAATCTATTACCTCCAATCCTAGGGATAGTATAACAAAAAGTAATATACCTGCTCAGAAAAAGGTTCTTTCTCTTGCTTGATGCTACTTGTTTTGACTGGACAAAGCAATGAAAACAAAAGCAGAATCGAGCAAGAAACAAAACTAAAGCAGAAAAAACAAAACAAAAGATCCATACAATAACTTCAGTTGATAGCAATGGTTAACTGCGGCATCTTACCTAGAGACAATACCCACCTCATCCCATAGACCCCATTTCAGAGATAATCCAAGAAAAGTTGAGTTTTTGTGTTTTTGAAATTTTTGAAGAAGGTAAAAGAAACAAACGAAACAACTATTTATCTCACAATATTTTTTTCTTTTCTTCTTTTTGTGTGTGCGCGCGGGCGTGGAGAATTTGGTTGTTATGTTGGTAGGTGAAATGCAGAGCATGCATGAAAGAGATTATATGGTGAGTAATTATTTACTACTTCTATATTACCAACTCAACATTGAGATGTGGTTAGTCTTCCGCTCATTATGTGGTGTTATTTATGTGATATTTTTAATTATTAACATTGTTTGTTAAAAAGAATGAATAATTATTCGGTAGTTTTAAAACATCATATGACATTTTATACACACTGCTCCATACCAATCATGTAACAAAAAATTTTATGAATGAAAAATACTGAATTATATGTGTTAAGTATCTAGTAAATTTTTTTATCAAGAATAGAATGTATATATAACAATATTACGTAGTCCTCTGAAACTATCCAATAATTTTCTCTCATAATGAAATGAGTGAAGCAAGTCTAACCTTGACCGATTGAGTAAAGACAAGTTTGTCCATTAATCTTTTTTCATGTAATCTTATTGGTCTATGATATTTATAGAATTATTAAATAATTTTTCAGGAGGTTAAGATTTATTAAGAAGAGAAGTGAGTACGGTGGGAAAAGAAAGAAATATAAAGCGAAAAAATATGAGTTATATTTTATATATCTGGGAGGAGCATATTGTATCGAAAAATTACTTGGTGCTTTTAGGGCGTCATGTGACAGTATTTTTCATTAATCACAAATTTTTATGTTTCTTCATATTTTTTAATTACTCAATATAAATTCGTAGATCTTATCTCTTTTATCAATTATAATATTATTGAGACATCACATGATGGTGTCTCAAAACTAACCAATAACTTTTCATATTGCATGAGCTATATGATGGCGTAGAGAACCCTAACTGCCTACTAAAGTTTTTCATACGTTTCGGTTATTTAGGGCTTGTTTGGGGTGTACTAAAAAAGTGTACTTTTTGTCTTTTTGGACTAAAAAAGACAAAAAAAAAATATGGAGGTTTGGGTTAACTTTTTGGATTTTTATGGAAAAATGTGTATTAAAAAATTGTATAAAAAGAGTGTGTAAGAGGTGAATAGTGACAGGTGGGGCCAGCCGTGCAAGTCGGCAGCTGTGAAGGTAAGTTGGAAATTATTTGCTATTTTTTATACAAAGCCTGCACGGTTTTGTTTGGTCCGTGGGGGTCATCACGTGTCCCATTTTAATAATCTGAACCGTTGAATGTCTATAACTCGTCGAACACTATGTTCCTATAAAAAATCACGTTAATCGGATATCGATAGCTATCTGATCAGATATATTTATTTTTCAATCATTAATTATAACACCATCCATTTGCCGTACATAATTGATTTGATCATATAGTTATCGATATCCGATCAATGTGATTTTTTGCAAACATATAGTACTCGACGAGTTCTACACATTTAACGGTTCAGATTATCAAAACGGGACCCGTGATAGCCCCCACATGCCAAACAGCAGTGTGTGCCAATCACACCCAATCATTTGTTATATGTGCACTGCCGCTGCTGCTTTGGTCAATTCGGTGTGTACGTTTGGCAGAAAAAAAATAATTTTTTTTTTTTTTTTTTTGTGAATAGTGATGACTTTTTGGATTTTGGAGTAACTTTTTGACTTTTTGGCTGAAATAGTTTACCCCAAACCAGCCCTTATTCTTTCATGTCTCAACCACTCTCTCTTGTATACACCTTCAATCAAATTGCACAAAAATTCTGGACTTGGTTATGGAACTGGGAAGTGCTTGTACAAAATTTTTATCTATAAAAAGAAAATTCTAAATTTTTTATAGATAACCTTTTATTTTAAAATAAAACACTTATAATAAATGACATTATTGCAACATTCTTATGATGTTTTCTATATATAGATTTTATAGAATATATAGCTACATGCCTTCAATTACTTAATTAATTGGTTGGAAAATTAATTAAGAATTCAATTTTACATGGAAATTTTTGGGACTATTAGCTCTATTCAATTAACCGAAGGAAAAATGTAATATGTTATTGGATTTTTATTATGTTTTACTATGTACTCAATAATATAAAATGATGATAAAATTTAAGTGACATATATAACAGCCTCATTAGGAAAAGACATTCTACTACTAGTTTTTAACAATTGTATAATCAGTTAAATTTTCTTGGGTTAATTTCTGTGTGTCAATTTCCGACCACACTGCCAAACAGGTATTCAGCTGGAGAGCACCGACAGAATAGATTAAGCCCGAACGACCTGTCACAGAAAGATAAGATTCCGGCAGTGGTTCGTCCACCCGAGGGCACTCCGACAATTAAGTCAGTTATCTCTCAAAGATAGCAAAAATGCTTAAATAACTATTTAGAATACAAAAAGCATACTTTAGACCCACGAATGTGCTCTCTTTTATAGCCAACACTAACCTAATCCCAATAGAAGCCTAGCTTTAATGGACTCTGGCTCAATACTAATCCTCGACTCCCAGTTAGATTGGAATAAACTCTCCAAGAGTCTTATCTTTATCCAAACTGAAGTCCTTTCTCATTCTAGGACTCTTGTCCCTTATCCGCTTATTCCGAATTCTGGTATCTTCGCAGATAACATCGGCCTAGCCGAGATTATCTCGGTTTCATGACCAGGACACGTGGCACCTCGGCTGGCACTTCGGTGCCACCTCGGCCACGTGTTGTTCATTCAAAAATTATGCCCCCCACAATTGCCCCCTAGGTTCTATTACTTTGGCATCCTGAGGTGATGGAACCTATATCGTTTCTTCTATTTAGCACGTCGGCTAAGCTCGCTTTGTCCTTCATTACCGAGGTCATCATTCTTTGGCTCAATACAACCAAGACTTAGTCTATTTTCATTAATGCTTCAGAACTAATAACCAAGTTTGTTTAAGTTTCTCAGCCAAGACCGTCCCCCTAGCCGAGGTCCTTCTCTATTAAATCAAGAACCCCAAGAGTTTCAACACGCGTATGAGCTGTCACGCATAGTATTTCAACCGTTTTTACCACCCGTCTTTCCCCTACTGAGCCGTACCTGACACGCACCATTAAGTCGCATCGTACTTGCATGCGCCGTTTGAAAAGCATGTCGTCTTAGACACACTAATTGTCATTTTGCTGCCATTCTGCTTGTTTGATCAAAATTATCCCTCTCTCTTCGTCTTTTCACTTTTTCACCACCGTTTTCGTGCAAGTTCTCTCTCTCTCTCTCTACTCCCAAATCCTCCATTGTTTCAAGCTCTCAAGCTTTCCAACCACTCCGTTCACCTCCTTCGACGAAGCTTTTGCTACTCTTCTCCGATTGCTACCATCTCTTGATCTCGATGAACTTTACACCAGCTTCATTTTCTTCAGTGAGTTACTATTTTCTCCCTCTTTAGTTTCATACTCTGTTGCCTCTGCTTATTTGCCATGATGAATACATTCATATGCTCATGTTTCTGTCTGTGCTTCAAGCTTTATCATTTGCATGTTTTGAGCATGCCCTGTCTTGCAATTTTTTGTGCTTGTCTTGTTCTTGATTCTTGACCTTTACGTACAAATTGCACACACACTTGCTCAACTTTGCCACTGTTCTTTTCCTTGCACACCTGCATAAACTTATTCAGTGTTCTTTGATTTTTTGTTTGTCTTCTTGAGTCTGAATCATATTCTTGTCTTTGTTTTCTGTTGTGTTCTCTAGATTCTTGCCTTCAATCCTTGTTTCCGTAGCCTTAGGTTTGGGATTTGTTCTAGAACTTACAAACTTTAGGAAAAATTGAAACAAATTTCCTTTAGATCCTCAAAAACCCTTGCCCCAGCATTCGCTTAGGTTTTGCCGAGGCCCTTTAAACCCGAAAAACCCACTTCCTTTTGCAATCCAACACTTTTCCCTTATGCCGACGTCATGGGTATGTGGAGGTGGAAGGTAGACACCCCAATTAAGCTACAATATTTCAGGCAGGAGTTCGCCATCCCTGCCGATGTTCACCTCAGGTTGGCTGGGGAAGAGAACTCCATCATGCCCAAGGATGACTCTATGCCTTTTCCAGTCGTAGCCTTCGTAGAGTGTGGACTTAGGATCTCTCTCAATATTCTCTTCCGAGAAGTTCTTCACTATTATAAATTCAACCCAATGCAATTAGCCATTAACTCTTACAGAGTCATCAACGGTATTATCGCCTTAGCTAGCCGAGAAAATGCTAGGGTAACTCTAGCCGACATCTAGTACTGCTACACCATGAGTGGCCTTAAGTCAGAAAAAGGCTACATTTACTACCTTAAACCGAGGTCGACAAAATACAAACTCATCGCCAACCTCCCTGATTCCAACAAGGGCGCCGAGGACGATTACTTCATCGTCTCGGGCAACTGGGAATTCCTTCCAGATGATGACCTTCACCTCTACCCTCTAAGCTGTACATTGTTCAGAGAGGGAGATGGTAAGATCCAAGTGTTTACTTTTACTTGCTTCTCGAGTCTTTTTTACTTTGATATTTTTATATATTCTAACGTCTGTATGTTTTATTTTGCAGTTCTTCCTCAACCTCCAAAGGACTTCCGCAAAAACTTCTATCCCAACAAGGATTTTAAGAAGTTGTTGGGTTTGCCAGTTGAGTAGCGAAAAGCTCCTTTGCTACTCAACTACATCCCAACTTACAAGTCGGTACTACCCGACGTCCCGAGAAAAAGCAAGTCTTCTCCTTCAACAACAACTCCTGCTACAATTTCATCACCTCGGCCAAATCAGGGATCAACCTCTGATCCAGCAGAACAGCCATCAACCTCGGCTCCACAACTAATCACACATTCTCAACGCAAATGCCAACAACGAACTGTAGCCGCCGTCGAGATGGGTCGTAAGAAGGTTGTAGCAGATGACCTTTTAGCCGACATCCCCAACACTGCTACCGTACAACCTTCACCATCCCAGTCTCAACCAAAGCCAAAGCCTAAAAGACTGAAGAAAGCCCAACCTAAGGCAATGGTAACTCAGATCGACTCTGAGGACACCTTGCCAATCTCCAAAATAGCTAAGGTAGAAAAAAATGCCTCCGCCGCCGAAAAGAGGCCCGACAAGGCTGCTCCCTCTGAATCAACCAGGTCAAAAAAGCCGAGGTTAGAGTCTGCGACAACCTTGGGGTCTATGAAATCAGATGCCCCCTGGGCCCCTCCAATCACTATTGAGGACAAGCTAGTCAAAGTCAGCAACAGCGCGACTGACCTTGAAGTCGGCATTGCCCTCTCTACTGCCTTGCTCCTCCCAAAAGACCTCGAACGCAATGCCAAGATCAGCAAATATGAAAACTTCGCTTTGATGTTGCAGCACTCCATACAAGTAAGCCCTTAACACTTGGTACTTTTCATTCTTTGTTTTTCCATACTTAGAGTTTTTTACTAACTCTTGTTTTTCCTCTTATTTCTTCTAGGCGATCCAGCATGCCCACTCCTTCGCGATGTAGGCCTTCGACATTAAGAAGGGGTTGGTCAACAAGACTAAAGAGGCTATTAGTTTGCTGAAGATTGTCAATAAGGCCGAGGCCAAGCTGAAGACTTTGATGGATCAGGCCAAGGCAGCAAAACAAGCCCAAGACAAGGCCGAGGAAAGAGCAAGCGCGGCTGAGGCCATTGCTAAGGTCCTTGAAGCCGAGAAAAAAAAAGTTGAAGCAAAGACCGCCGAGGCCCAAGCTGAGCTCATTGCTGCCTTGGCCACAAAGGACGCCGAGATCAAAGCGGTGGATGAGAAGGGATATGCCAAGGGGCCAGCCGACGTCAAAGAAAACTACAAGAAACCAGTGAAGTAGGCATGTAACAAGGGTTTCACCCTTGGTTGGATGGCTGCTCTAAAGGAGTTGGCTGTCCCCGAGGACTCTCCTCTCAAGAATGCTAGCAACCTCATCCTGTCATTTCCTTCCTCTCCAAGCTAGTCCGAGGACGAGGCTGAGTTCGAGGAGGAAACTGAGGCCGAAAAGTCTGAGAAGGCTGTGGATGCTAGGGCCAAATCCCTAACTCTGAATGAGCAAATCTTGGACTTGATTTAGGATGAGGGGGACGAGGTGTCAAAAGATACCACCCCTGAGAAGACAACATCTGACGCGCCTATTGCTGAGAAGAGCATTGACCAGACTCTCCAAGAGATCGATGCCGAGCTCGCGATTGAGAAGGCTGTCGAGAAGAGTTCTCAGATGTCGTTTGAGCCCCAAACCGATCCAGCTAATGATGTCGAATAGTCTAATCTTAAAGCTTTTCCTCTGTACTTAATACTTTTTTTTTCTTTTTGAACAATGTTTAGCTCTTTATTTGGCCGATGTGCCTTTTTGTAATCTGAACAATTATTCTTCAATGTCAGGTCAAAGTGCCTTCTTTCCTTATCTGAATACATTCTCTAATTTGTTCTTTCAATGTGATTGTATGTTTGTATGTTTTACTGCTTCCATACTTAGAATATTTTGCATGTCTTCAGTTTATGCTTTTCATGTATAGTCTCCTCGGATTAACATACCTCGGACAAAACTTCTGATCTTGCTTATCTCGGCCTTGGCTTGACACTTGAAAACATTGTAAAAAATATTTTCACAAGTGCTATATAAAACCTGCCACTTTACTTTTACTTAGCAAGACTTCTATCTTCAAGTATCTTCCAAGTCTTGGCAATATAGTAATCTCGACAAGTATATAGATACTTCTTTCAACATAATCTTGGCTTAACTTCAATTTGTAAATTTTTTCTTAAATTTTCAACAAGTGTTAAACCATCCTTCCTTTACCATGACCTCGGCTTAACTTCAACTTGTAAATTTTTTCTTAAAATTTCAACAAGTGTTAAACCAGTCTTTTGCTTGTAAATTCAAACTCCCAAGCATCATTCTTCCAGCCCTCTGCCCCCTAATATGAACTTAAGTTCCACTTGGGTTTTCATTAAGCATGTGGCTTTGACCTCGTCGCTGAGGTGAGATTCAAACAAAGACTGGTCGAGGTTACCAACCTTGGTCTCTCTGTTAATCTATATACTTAGTTTCAATCTGGGTTTGACTCTGTCAATATGGCAAGTCCAGGTTAATTTCAACTCAGTTCAAATCTATTATATGCATGTAGAAAAACTCTGCCATATAATAAGTCTAAGTTATTCGCCATATTTCAATCAGAAACATTACCAACTTAGTTCAACTCTATTATATGCAAGTATAATTCAACTCTGCCATATAATAAGTCTAAGTTATTCGTCATGTTTTAATCAGAAACATCGCTAACTTAGTTCAACTCTATTATATACAAGTATAATTCAACTATGTCATATAATAAGTCTAAGTTATTCGTCATGTTTCAATCAGAAATATCACCAACTTAGTTCAATTCTATTATATGCAAGTATAATTCAACTCTGTCATATAATAAGTCTAAGTTATTCATCATGTTTTAATCAGAAACATCGCCAACTTAGTTTAACTCTATTATATGCAAGTAGAAAAACTCTACCATATAATAAGCCTAAGTTATTCGTCATGTTTCAATCAGAAACATCGCCAAGTGACTGGTCAGTCATACTACGCAAGTTTAAAAATCAAGCTAAGACTTTATTATTACTTCAGCTAATAACAAAAAAACTTAAAAAACAAAAAATCTAATGATAGAAAAACTTCAGATTGCAAGTATTCCAGGGTCTTGGCAACTTTTTGCCTTAACTGTCTTCAAGCCGATATGCACCATTTCCCAGGACCTAGATGATTCTATAAGGTCCCTTCCAATTTGGGCCATGCTTGCTCTCTCTGGGATCCTTCTTGTTGCCGACGACTTTTCTTAAGACGAGGTCCCCAACTTGGAACTCTCGTGGGTTAACCTTCTTATTATAAGCCCTGGCAAGCTGCTGCTGGTATACCCCCAACTGAAGTGTTGTTTTCTCTCTTCTTTCTTCTAGCAGATCCAGATCTCGGGCCAAGAATGCCTTATTGGTCCCATTTTCTACTCCTTGGGTTCTGATCCTAGGGATGCCGACCTCCAGTGGGTTACTGCCTTTGTGGCAAAAGTCATGGCAAATGGGGATTCTCCAGTTGATCTTCTCAGCGTAGTCCGATATGCCTAGAGTACATTGGGCAACTCTTCCACCCACATTCCCTTTGTTGCTTCCAACATCTTCTTGATTCCATCCAAGATAACCTTATTGGAGGCTTTTGCTTGACCATTACTCTAAGGAAAGCTTGGAGTAGAGTAATAATTCTTGATTTTGTACTTTGCATAGAAGTTCTTGATTAGGTTACTGTCAAACTGTGAACCATTGTCTGCTATTATTGCCCTTGGCATTCTAAACCTGGTGATGATGTTCTTCCATATAAAGTTCTACACATCAACATCCTGAATTTTTGCAAGCAGTTCAGCTTCTATCCATTTGGTGAAGTAATCTGTTGCCACTAGCAGGAACTTCCTTTGTTCAGTTGCTTGAGGTAGTTGTCCAACAAGATCCATGCCCCATTGGGCAAATGGCCAAGGACTGGACACTGGGTTCAAGTCTGTTTCTGGTTGATGTATCAAAGGTGCAAACCTCTAGCATTTCTCACACTTCTTGGCATAAGCTTCAGCATCTTTCTGCATGTAGGGCCAGCAGTAACCCTGAGTAATGGCCCTATGAGCAAGTTACCTTCTGTAGACATCCCATTTTTTACCGTCCTCAAGACTTGGACGTCACCGTTTGAACACTTGGTGATCATCCATGTTTGTGTTCGTCTTGAGTTCTCGGAGGTCTCGGCTACGCGCCTTGTCTCAGGATCTCTCAACTCGACTATTTTGTGTCTGGTTTTGCACCAAACACTTGTGTTTTGCCTTGGAAGGGGCAGGAAATGGCTTGTGGGCCATCCCCACACTCCACCAACCATGGCTTGAGGCCACCGGCTGTGTTTTGTTGCCACCAGCCAAATGTTTGGCCGGCCAGCACTATAGATGGCCGGCCGGCTATCTTTTTTTGGTCAATTGCATTTTTGGCCGGCCGACCACTGTGCATCTGCTTTTGCAGATATTTTTGTGCAGCTGGCATACACTTTCACCCCCTCCATACACGTGTATGGAGGGATTGCCCTCTTGTTAGCTTCCTTTGGAAGCTTTACAAGACAAATTGTCTATAAAAGAGGGGCTCTTCTCTCTTGTTATGAGGTTAGACAATTTAGACAACATTTTCAGAGTTTGAGCTTTAGGGTTAGGGTTTACATATATCCTCTATCTCTATATCTCCCTCTTTCTTGTGTTTAGTGTGTGTTTAGTCTTATTTTTGTGCACAAACACCCACCATCACACCTTTTCTTGGTTGCTGAGGCACCAGAGGTCTTTCCTTGAAGCTTTTGGACTAGTTTGGAACCCAAAAAGCTGCTGGAACATTGTTTGTGAAGAGGATCTACAAGGGTAAGACTTTTGTCCCTTTTTACCCCATTTTTGCAAAGATTTTTAGCCTATCTTGCATCTATTTTTGAGCTTAGCATATAACATATAAAAGTCTTGTTTTTTTCTGCTCTAAATAGTTTGTTAAGGGTATTTTAAGCTTCGGGATTGTTTGACCCCTCTTAAGGCTTGTTTGGCCTTTGTTTTATGCTATTTTGGTTGAGCTCCGGGACCATTGTGTTTGGGCCTCCTCACCACTGAAATCTTGTGGGATTTCAGAGGTGAGGATGGTGCCTTGAGGTCCTAGGAAGGAGAGGGCCACCCCCTCTCCTTGTTGTCCTTGAAAATGGCTATTTTTGCCTCTTGATGGAGCATCTAGTTTAAGTGTGTGGTGACCATGCCTTGACTGATATTTATGCTTATTTTGCCATGAAATAGCATTGTGTTGAATTGGTTTGGACACACCTTGCATGCCTTGCATACATGTCTTGTAATGCCATCATTTAGCCTTAACATGCATCTAGGCTTTGACCCTTGTTCAAGCATGTTTTAGGCCCTGCTTTGTGAAGCTTTTGTACTTATTTTTCCAATACTTAAGGTCTGCCTTTAGTTGTTTTGGTCAACCATGGCATGCATTGCATAGCCCCTTTACATTGTTTAGCTTGTAGGCTTTAAATGTATGAAGTGTTGAGCATGCATTGTTTGATTTGTTTCAGTGGTTTGACACCACTTATAGCATCATTTCAGTCCTCATGACATGCTTGCATGCTTGCCTTTGATGTTTCTTTGATGCCTTATGAGGTTGTGCCTTATGCTCCATGTTTGGTCATTGTGCATGCCCTTGAATTTAAGTCATTTAGATGCCATCTAAGTGGTCTTTAGGATTTGTTTTAATATGCTAAAACTCTGTTTTTGGTCATTTAATTCATGCCATGTTTGGTTTTGCTAAGGGTAGTTCAATACCTCCTTAACTTGCCTTGAGTTTTGGACCTCTAATTGCATGCTTATGCTTGTTTTGTTGGCTTGGTTTAGCACCATTTTAACATGATTTTCAGAGCTTATGTTGCATGTCATTAGTCCATGTTTTTGTGCTTACAAGTTGTCTTCATGTGCTTAAGTGTTGGACCATATTTGCATGCATGTGTATGTATGTGTTGGACCTCACTTCCATAGTATTGGCCATTGATTTTGGCAAGCTTGCAAGCTACCCATGTTAGTTTAAGCCCACCCCTTTGCATGTTGTTGTATGCCCACCTTGTATGTTGTTGTATATTTGTGTGTTGTTGCATGATTGGAGTTGCATGATTGAATGAAGTCACATGTTTTCTTGCATGCTCGAACACCCACATTGTGCCTTGCATACTTGTTAGTTGCATTGTCTCATGCCCTATGTCTTGCATGACCATTGTATGCCTTGTAGGCTTCTTAGCATTGTCCATGTTGCATACTAGTCGACATGCTTAGGATTGCATTGCATTGGCATGCATGCTTTGCCTCTTGAATTGCTTGTGATAGAGGTTGAGTTCAATTTGCTTGATTATGTGCATTACATTCCATATCAACATGCACACTTGATTCTTTGGGCCATCATGCATGGAAATGCGTGATTGGTGGTCTGAGAATTGAGGCTCATCCTCCTTTGAGTCATAAACATGATAATGAGTGTGGTTAGTGCATACATTGCTTGAAATGCATTGCCATGCCAAGTTCTGTCCTCTGCTGCTGTCAAACCAGTTTTTGCAGGAAGATTTGGCCGGCCGGCCATCTTAAGTGCCGACTGGCCATCCATTGTTGGCCGATGGATTATTTTGTGGCCAATGACCATCATACATGGCCAGTGACCAATCTCTTCAGCCGGTGGTGTTCTACAGCACTCAGAGAAGCAACCTTGGGACTTGTCCAGTCTTTAGAGGAGGATAACAGCCAAAGCAGAGGCATCTTGTGCATGGTAGTGACTTCCAAGCGGAACCAAGCGTGCATGCATTGGACCCTCTTCCCAAGGCTGCTGTTTACTATTTTCATCAGATTAGTTAATTTGTTAATTAATTAATTGATTTGTAATATTTAATTAGCATGTTGGTTAGTTAAATTGTATTATTCTTTCGGTCCCTCCGAGCGAAGGCAAATTTGTAATAAGTGTGGGTGCGTGTGTGCATGTCTTCTAACCCCCACTTCTTTCTTCCTTTTACTTACCTGCTTTCGATGGTTAGTTTAGGGCATGTTTACTTTAGCATACTTTATGATATGCATGCGTGCATCCATTCATTAGTATTACATGCACCGGGCTCGGCGCATCATGCTAACTGCATAAGTATTTCAAATCTAACTTGAATACATGCTACTTGTGCATTTTCGCATGTCATTTATAGACTAGCCGAGCCTACTCCAGTGACATTCTGTATGCGATGCATTAGCCACTTCAACATGAACTAGGATCATGCATGTTTGCTAACCACTTTACTGTTTCGGCACGGAGTACACTGTAAGTATTTTATACTTTAACATCTCGCATGAGTGTGAATGTTAACATGATAGCATGATTACCATGAGGCTAGATGCTTATTTGATTAACTGCCTAAATGCCTGTGGGTGAAGGTTGGATTGTTTGAGTTGGGACAACTCATTGAAATCCGTATTTTAGCCTACTTGCGAGTAACAAATTCCAAAGCATTTTCCAAACAAACGGATATGCAATATTTTGTTCCAAATTAGGCGATCTAGTTTATACCTGTTTGTTGTGCGCATAACATAGTAAGGCTAGGCTAATAACCGGAACAAGAACACATAACGTTTTCAAAATAGGATATCATGGTTAGTAGAGGCCGATCTTCGGATCGGGCGAGAGGGGGTGCTCATAGCTGACCTTCCTCAATCGTACCCAAGTTCCCGAGCCGAGGCAACTTTGGTGATGACGGATACGTGACTTTTGGCACCGAGTCAGGGTTTCCTAAATTCCCCCATAAAAAATATTTAGGTGGCGACTCTGTATCTGGCAAAGCAGTCCATGTTTGGCACTTCTTTCAAAATCTATTTTTCTCAAAACGATTTGCCGGATTTAGACTCTTTGGTTCAAATTAAGAACCGTAACACAAATTGAGTCCGAACTGTAGTGAGGCCCAAGGGCGCGTCTACAGTTTCTGACGACTCTGCTGGGGATTTAGAGAGCTTGACTCGAACTCGTGATATCCTGTTTTGATTTCACTTATGTGTTTCTTTGCATTGCATGTGCATTGGTGCGCCTAGGACACTATGTTGGCCATTTGCTATTCCTGAGCGGTTTGCTGGAGGCTCGCTTCGAGAAACATGCCATAAGGCTGACCGGTTGCAGGCTCTGCCAGTATGAGAACACAAACCCCGGTTTTACCGGGGCACCCTTTGACCATTCGACCTAGTGCATAGTCGGAATCCATAGTGACCATTCCAAGCTAGGACAAGTTGCTTACCCGATGTTAGGTTGTTTGAAACTGCTGCGTGCGTAGTGAAACCCTAGCTCCTAACAAAATAGGACAGGGAAACCCTACCCCAACATAGGGGTGTTTTGGCTCTCATTTACTTGCTATGTGCTTTTAGAGTGTATCTCTACAGGAACGCGCATATCAGTTTGCAAGTGTGAGTATCAGGCCTGAGGGCACCAGTATCAATATTTGTGGGAATCAGTTATAGCTGTAGGTATCCGATTCAGTGTTTTGGGACAGTGATTTTGGGAAACAGTGATCAGTAGTAGAGTACAGTTATTCAGCTACACCTGTGTTCGTTCCGTTTGGGCTGAAATGCTGCTTGTTTTTCCTTTTAGTTCAGAGAGTTGATCCAGAATAGTCAGTGTTCCCCCTTGTTGAGGCAAGACAGATCTCTGATCCATCAGTCACCGCTCAGAATAGTGGACCTATGATGACGCAGAATTCGGAAGAGATTGTGGTTATGACAGCCGCATTAGATCAAGGAATCACTCTGTAAAGTGAGACCAATGTCGATGTACCGCATCCACCCAGGTCGCCTACTGCACGCCCGATCTGGGAACCCCAGTTGTACCAAGCTCGCGAGCCCACCACATTCGAGTTGATGGGGATGATAGGTGACCTCCAGAGGTCCGTGGCGGATCTCGCTTACGGAATGTCAGCTTTGCCACCGGCCGCACCATATGCCGGGAGTTTTGTACCGCAGGAGCCCCCGTTATTGGGACGGATTATGATCGAACTTAGCCAACCCAAGGTAGCCTCCAGCTATGGCAATGGCGTATCAACATCAACCCAAACCCTCGATCAAGCTGAGGCCAGAGGTAAGGACAAAATGAAGGCAGACGCCGATCGCATTGAACAACTGCTGTGGGCAGTCGAGGCTTTGAAAGCCGGAGAGATGAGTAAACAACAGGTGTTCGCGGTCATGATCAAGACTGTGGATGATGTTTTCCCCGCTCCAGCCGAAGGCAGTACAAGCCAGTCAGAAAACCGGGATAGGCCCCGTCATGCCAGAACAGTTCTTTCTGCTCCCAACCCTACACTTGGGAAAGATCAAAAGGTTAAGGCAGTGCCTGTTGACCCGTTCGCCAGTGCGTCTAACAAGAATACTCAGACCTCAAAGTACCTGCCCCGAGGGCGCAGGGTCTTTCACGCTCTCTACATGCCGCTGTCTAAGGCACTCCAGATCTTGGCCGAAAGAGGGCATCTTAAACCCTTGGAAACTCGGCCTCTCCCGAAGAATCTCCCTCTCACACATGATGTCTTTGTATCTGCATACCACCAAAGAAATGGTGTCATGCTACCGATAATTGTTTCCGCCTCCGTCATGAGGTGCAAGATTTGATCGACAACGAGGTTATCCTCCCACCCACCTCAGCCAAGTCCGTTACTACCCAGCTATTGGATTTTGAAGATACTGATACTGCGAGTATGTAACCAGGGAGTGAACCACCGGCGGGCGACGCTTGGTGTATTTTTGGATGTGGCGTCTGGCACGCATTTTTGAGCATCTGCGATTGCTAGTTTTGTAAAATCTGGCTTGGGTGTCGAGTCAGTCTTTTGTTTTGTTTTGAGTCTGTCTCTTTATCTTGAGTCAGTTCTTTTGCTTAAGGGTCTGTCTTGTTGTATCGAGTCAGTCCCCTTGTATAAAATGTCAGGTGATTCCGGGGTTGTTGCCTCGAACACCGTTTCGTTTTGTAATTACCCTTTTGCTTTCTTTTTTAGTCTGTCTCTGCTGTGGAGCTAGTTACAATCAGGGAATCTGAATGAAACAGCTGCAGCTATCATGTTTCCGTGCTTATTGCTACCTTAAGCTAGTTGTGCCAGGGGATTTGGACGGAACGACAGTACATTCCACCTGCTCTCTTGTATCCTGAAAATCATTGTAATGACCTATGTTTTTCAAAACCTTTTTGAACACTGCGGTGATAAAAACGAAGAGGAAGGAATTCCTCGGGATTTGCAAAACTTTGATCAATTTGAGAGAAAGATAGGCATGCTAAGCCCTTAATGAATGCAATCATGCTTGTCAGCGTGAGTACTGAGAAGGACCCTGGCTTGATCCGGATTGGTTCCACACTATCTTCAGCGCGAGCGATGTGTCGCTTTCGTAAAAACTTTCAAAAACAAAATATTTTGTGCAGTCCTGTGAAGATCTGTGTGGAATCGCTCTTGAGATTGTGCAGCCTAGGATCGCTCTCAGCCTCAAGATTCAATCCGTTTGTTTTCAAGCCTAGACCGCAATTCAGAACGTTCAACGATCAACCATCAAGAAAGGCCCGTGTAGCCAGATTTGAAGCAGCCCTCAAGCAAGAGGCACCAAAGTCAGATCAAGAGGTTAGACGCCGTCAACAGAAGCTTGCAAAGCTAGAACAGAAGTACCCTTGAAACTAGGGGTAGGAAAATGTCAGAAGTGCTCGAAGAGCCAAAGATGGATTTCTACAAGTCAATACAACAGCCACTCTCCTAGATACAGAGGGCTTCAATCTCAAAACCATTTGGCATGGACTTGTTACACTTCTACCCTTTGAGAGGCTCGCTGGGCCAAAAACCCGGAAGGGCGACCCAGGCAAAAGTTAAAACAAGGAAAAATATATACAAAAAAAGAAAAAAAAAAAAAAAGAAACATACAAAAAATATATGTGCAAAAAAGAAAAGAGAAAAAAAAAAGAAGAAAAAAGAAGCTCGCAAGGTCGAAACCTTGGCAAAAGTTAGAGCCTAAAAAGTGAAGGTTAAAATACCCGAGTGTACCTTAACCGGAACTACGTAAGGCTTGATTCCCATGTTTGGGATACGTAGGCAACTTCCTCCTGAAGTCCAGCCCCCAACGCTTTCACAGCGTCTCAGTCCATGTAATGGTTTTGATCACCTTTGCATCCTCTGAATCCGATAGTTCAGTTGTGACAACCGGAACTACGCAATCAACTTCCTCTTGAAGTCCAGCCATCAACACTGTCACAGTGACTGTGTCCATATATTGGTTTTGACCATCTTCGTCTTCTCCGTGTCCGAGAGTTCGTTTGCAAGCATCATCGATGAGGACTGGTTTTCAAAATGCTGCGGCATCATCCAAACAAGGGGCAACTTTCCGTTGCCATGAGTTGCCATGAGTCGCCATTTAAACCAGGGGCAACTTTCCATTACCATGCACCCTTTTCAAGCAAGGGACAGTTTTCTAGTGCCTCCGATCCAAGGTTGCGTATCTCGAGGGTGAGTTCCGTGCTCGTTGAGCATTGGCCATTTGCAAAAATAGTTTTTGAAAATTTTTACTGAGGTTGACTATTTTCTCAAAAATTATTTCATTTTCCAAAACTGGACCATTTTCTTGGACCCAAAAAGGAAAATTTTCAGTGCTCACAGCCTAACTTGCATGATTTCAAATAAAAAATTGAACAAGCATGTTAATCTAACCCTCATTTTGGTCAAAACTGTTTTAGTAGAAAACTAAAAAAAAATGGTCAAAGTGATGAACTAGGGGCACAGTCGAGTTAGGTGTTCTGTCTTTCCCCCGTCATCAACATACTTGCCAGAAGGGCACCCTATTCGCCGGAAGAAGGCACCACTGAAGCTATCAATAAAGGGCCGAAAGCCCTCTCACTATCCTTCAAATGACGAGGTGTCAAGCCAAGTGCGAAGCACGAGTTGGGATAGATCAAGATACACCATTCCTCGTCTGGACATCACCAGAAGAAATAGCCGTGAGCCAATAGTGTTGGGCATGAACCCGCAACTTCCTATTCATCTATCAATCACCTTGGGGAGGGACAAAAACTAAGAGAATAAAGAATAGAGAGATGTAAGTTGAGAGAAAAGTAAGAAAAGGGTTTTGAGAGAAAAACCGAGCCTGAGGGCCGAGTGATGTGAGAATCACAAATCAGAAAGGGTGGAACAATACCCAGAGGAACTGGCTCCTCGAGATTTGAGGTCTCTCATTTTTGTAAACACGTCCGTGTGTCGTGTCTTTTGTCTTGTTTAGCCTAACTTTCGTTTTGGGTCTTTTCCGAGCATGTCTCGTTGTGTTTAAGTCGTATACCTTTTGTTTGAGTCTTTCTCGCTGTGTTCAGTTTTAGGCTCGATACCCCGATTGAAAACCCCTCTTTCAATTTCAAAAATCGTTTGTGCTCAAAGTGCTGTGCCATTCTCTACATTTATGCGAAGCAAAAGAAGAAAAAGGGAAAATTTGGGGCATCTGAGTGTGTTTCAATTTCAGCCGATTCCACCTTCGTATTCTGTCTTGTCAGATTGGACTGTTTGTCCAGGGTTTGTCGTGTGCAAAATGAACCAAACGCTGTGTTATGGGCTATATGCAGATTAATCCTCAGTAAAGTAACGGCTGTGTGTTCAGAATCAGGCAGTGGGTTGCTTGAGTTGTTTTACTGTTGGTTGGTTAGTTATCTGGTTATTACAGTGCAAGTGTTCAATTTTCAGACAACAGATCAATCTCGTTTACAGTGAGGTGTAATATGATGTATTGCGATGCAAAGTATGAGATATACAAGTGTAACACTTTTTCAGACAAAAAGTTTGTTTCATTCCATCATCTTTTCAAGTACATAGTTTTGAAAACAAAAATCTGCCTGCGGCAGTACAAAGTATCCTAGCTACCAACAAAAAAGGAAAAAGTACAAAAAAAAAGAAAAAAACAGCAAAATCTGTATCAAATGTCAAGTGGCTCCGAGGCTACCGGTCCGTCCTAGTCCTCTTCCTGGACGAAGGTCCAGGAGCATCATCAGCACCATCATCTGAGTTTGAGCTCGAGCCATCCCCGGTCTCCTACTCCAATGACTCTGCCTCTGCCTCTGCCTCTGCCTCCGCCTCGGACTCCTCCTCGTCATCATCATCAGGGACTGCAGCCCGTGAGCTACTCCCAACGTGAGTGCGCCCCGCCTTGGTGCGGGGGTATATTATGCCATCTCCATCTCCTCCGGCAGAAACAGAAGGCCTGGCTGGAACACCTCCTACGGTGGGGATCTGGAAGGGAGGCTGAAAAGTATAAAAGGCAAACGCATCAGTATACTGTGAGCAGTTTATCAGTGCAGAATGTAGTGTATGAGTACAGTATGTGAATGCTGTGAGCAAAATATCAGTGCAGAATGCAGTGTATGAGTGCAATATATGAATGCTGTGAGCAGTTTATCAGTGCAGAATGCAATGTATGAGTACAGTGTATCAAATGCCGTGAGATCAGTGTGTCAAATGTTGTGTTGTGCATCGGATTATGTGAAGCAGTTTATGTATGGTTTGAGACCGTGGTCAGAAGAACATACTGGAATACTGTAAAGGGCCAAGAGGTCGAAGGTCCGCTGTAGCATCCCCATCATGGAGGCATTCAACTCCAAGGACTGCCGAGTGTACTCGGAGGAAGCCTGCGAAAGTATCAGATGCATCAGTATTCTGCGGAATATCAGATAAACTGAAATGAAATGACTATGCAAGACATAAAATGCAGTAGCACATACCGGAGGCAAGTCGTGGAAACCGACCAACTCGTGATCAGCCGAAGGAGGAGCAAAGGGGATCTGGTAGGTCGCCCCACCTCGCCTCTCAGAGTGTCGCCACTTCGCTGGCGACCCGAGCTCATGACGCCTCGCTTCCAAATTTCGCCTCCCGCTTTAGCCGACGGCGCATGGGCCTCTCCCTCAACTCGACGGCCACCGCTCAGAGGTCGCATGATATACGTCTGCACGTACTCTCTGTAGTCGCATATGCCTCTGAAGCGGATCGCGTCCCAGCCAATAGTGTAGTCGGCCATCTGCTCGGCAGTGAATCTCTCGGTCTCCCTCATATGCTCAGGAGGGTGAACCGGGACTATCTGCTACGGTAACCCTAGGGTCTGGTGTAGGAAACGCTCGCCTAGGTACCAAGCCCGACAGACCGGGCCCTCCAGCAGAATCCGGAAACGCGAGGTCTCCTCAGCACCGGCAAATCGATCCCAAATTGTCACTGGCAACGGAGCCCAAGGCTGCTAGGTGATCTGAAAATGAAATACAGTTTGTTATCTACTGTTATTGAAAATATACAGTGAAAAGCGAAGCTTAAATGAACTGTAAAGTTGAACATACCTCTGCAGGAGTGATGGTGTCAAAATAGCGGCGGAAGAAGCTAAACGTCTCCTGGGGCCTCCGCACGCACCTCCCGTCGAAGCGGCACAAGAACGGAACGACGAGAGGGGTCTCCACGTCGGGCACTGGGGCTAGTCTGGGGAAGTAGGCGTAGACCCACAACTGCAGAGCAAATACCAGTATGCTTATCAGATAAAGCAGAATGCAGAATAAAGCAGAAATAATAGAGCCGTGTATTGTGTAGTGTATTGTGCAGAGTGTACAAAGCAGAGTAGTATGTGTGTAAAGCAGTGTGTGCGAGATATCTGATCGGAAAAGCGAGCCGCGGTGTGCATGTGCGATGAGTACAGATAATAGAAAGCATGAAAGTAAAGCGGAAAAAGAAATGTACCTCCCAAGCGCGCCAATAACCCCCGAGCAACTGTCCGCTGCCATGGGAAGCCGAGCTCATGTATCCGTAGAGCGTAGCCAGAGTAGCGCCACCCCAGTCATAGTACAGGATCTGTGCGACATCCACTAAGGCGCTGAGAGGGGCACCAGTATTCGCCGGCCAAAAATAGTCGCCTCGTGAGAAATATCGAAGCCGCGGGCGTCGCTTCCACCGCCTGGGTCATCGAGCCTCCTCGCCAAAGCCGGCCGACTCGAATCGACCTCGAACCATGAATACTGGACGAAGCCTGGACGGGCGAGAGGTGGCACTTCGCCAAGCAGATATATCTGAGCAGCCGTCCACTCATCCATATCGGTGTCGAAGGAGATCAGATCACCCCCTACCCCAATGCCTGTAAGCATCGAGAAATCATAGGGAGTCATCGTCATATCTCCCGTCGCAGAGAGGTGGAATGAATCGGTGGGGTCCCACCACCTCTCCGCTAAAGCAGCGAGGAGAGGCCTGCTCGTGGTAAGCCTGGATAGTCCTCTGCAGAATGCGCCGAAACCGGCCTGATCCACGACGTGGCGAACCGCATCGGGTAGCTCTGCGTACCAATCTCGAGCGGCGATGTTCCCATACCCCCGGACGGTATGGGAATCTCCCTGTTTTCAAGCAAACAATCGCGAAGCAATGCTAAATATACCAGTTTTGAAAGGCATTCAGAATTCAGTGTAGATATAGCATGTGTGCAAGTTTTTAGATTCAAACAGACACCGGGTGCCGGTGTGCTTACAGTGAACTACAACGTGTGATGCGTCAGTGTGTTTGAGTGGTTCAGTGTAGATATAGCATGTGTGCAAGTTTTCAGATTCAAACAGGCACCGGGTGCCAGTGTCCTTACAGTGAACTACAATGTGTGATACGTCAGCGTGTTTGAGTGGTTCAGTGCAAATATAGCATATATGCATGTTTTCATATTCAAACAGATATCGGGTGTCGTTGTGTTTGCAGTGAAATACGGTGTGTGCCGTGTGTTTGAGTGGTTCAGGGCCAGTGCAGTGCGTGTGCACGTGACAATTTCGAACAGATAGCAGTTGCGAGTGTGTTCACAGTCAACTACAGTGTACAGTGCATCAGTGTATCTGAGCTAAGCAGTTAAAGAACATAATCAATTATGGTAGTTGGCAGTTAAGTGTTCTACATTGCAGAAAGTAAAACAGGGGAAGGAATGTCACCTCGGAAGCGCCAAAGGACAAATGAGATGTAGGCTCACGCAGGAGAAGCTCTGGAGGCATCGCCCTGTCAAAACTCCGAAACTGACGAAGACTGTCAAGAGGCAAGATATGGATCGCCGGCCGATAGGTCACCGGGTCGAATGGACGGACGCTCAGGGGGAGAAGCTCGACCCCGAGATCCATCTCATGCTCCGGGGGAGTCCCGCCCTGTGGGATGTCATCCGCCATGTCAAAGGTGATGAGAAAATAGCCGGAAAAGGGAAAACGGGGCTAGAATGCGAAAGGTCAACAGAAAGTCAACCCCCGGGAGGGTGAAAAATGGCTGGAAAAGTCGGGAAGTGGAAAATGCACGGAAATCGAGAAAAACTTGGGGGAAACAAACCCCAAGAGGCAGAAATCGAAAAAACTACACCGAAACGAAGTTTCGATCGGATGAAAGTGTTCGAAACGCGATGAACTTCGCGAATCAAACGATGAAACGGGCGCGAAAACACGAGAAAAACAAGGAACGAAGGAAGAAAAGTGCCCTAGAAAGAGAGGGAAGCAATTTCGGCTAGAGGGAAATGAGAAAAATAGGGTTTGAAACCTTATTTTAAAAGACCCAAGGCGAAAAGTCAAAACTGCCCCGAATCAGGCATTTTTGGCCGGTCGGTTACATTTTTGGCCGGCCGGCCAAATATTTGGCCGGTGATGTGTTTTGGTGGCCGGTGCATGGCCAGTGGCCTCCCCATATGGCCGGTGGGCCTCCTACAACCTTGTTTGGGTCAAATGAGTGGTTTGGGACCTTCATTGTTCAAGTCAATGTAAGAACAGTGCATTTCTGAAGCTCAACCGGCCTCCGTTTCAACCTCGGACCGTGTCTTCTGTGCGTGGCACTCGAATTCGTGCAAGGTGTATCCTTTCCGTATCCTTTGTCTTTTACAAACCTCGAAAGTTGCCCCATGTGCATTTCAAATCAATCGCACTGTCTTGTGCATCACATCTCATTTGCGTTATTTTGCGCATCTCATTGCATTTTGCATGCATTCAATCGCGCTATCCTGCGCATTTCATCGCGTTGTTTAGCGCATCGCACTGTCTTGTGCACTCGCGTTGTCTAAGGCATCGCGCTATTTTGCGCATCTCATTGCATTTGGCATGCATTCAATCGCGCTATTTTGCGCATTTCATTGCATTTGGCATGCATTCAATCGCGCTATTTTGCGCATCTCAATGCATTTCGCATGTATTCAATCACGCTATTTTGCGCATTTCATTGCATTTGGCATGCATTCAATCGCGTTGTTTTGCACATCTCATTGCATTTTGCATGCATTCAATCGTGCTATTTTGCGCATCTCATTGCATTTTGCATGCATTCAATCGCGCTATTTTACGCATTTCATTGCATTTGGCATGCATTTCATCGCGCTATTTTGCGCATCACACTGCCCGCACAGTCTGGCGAGACCTTAAACCCGCACAGTCTAGTGAGACCTTAAACCCGCGCGGTCTGGCAAGACCTTAAACTCGCTGGGTCTGGCGAGACCTTAAAACCGCTCGGTTGCATTGTCATGCATTTCAAAGTCACGCGTTGTCACGCATTCTAAGTTCTTTTGCATTATTATGCATTTCCCCTGTAGACGGTCTAGGAGACCTTAAATCCTTGGAAGGTGCAAGACCTTCGGTGCATTGGTGTGCACAGCACATGCATATGTCATGCATCATTGTAAATATTGCATATGTCATGCATCATTGTAGATAATGCATATGTCATGCATCATTGTAAATATTGCATATGTCATGCATTAAAAAAGCACATGCATATGTCATGCATTCCACTGTAAGTACTGCATATGTCATGCATTTCAAAAAACAAAAAAATAATGCATATGTCATGCATCATTATAAATATTGCATATGTCATATATCATTGTAAATATTGCATATGTCATGCATCATTGTAGATAATGCATATGTCATGCATCATTGTAAATATTGCATATGTCATGCATCATTGTAAATATTGCATATGTCATGCATTAAAAAAAACACATGCATATGTCATGCATCATTGTAAATAGTGCATATGTCATGCATTCATTGTAGATCGTGCATATGTCATGCATTTTTCTGTAAATATTCCATTCCATTGCATATTGTAAATATCGCATTGTAGCTTGCATGCATTCACTGAATCATCACCTCCATCTTTGGTTTGCACCTCTCCTTGTTGAGCTTGGTTTGGTATGTGCTCATACTTTTCACGTTGAAGCACAGTTCTGCATGTGTACGCACTTATTCCTTGATGAACTTGGTTTGAGGGTGGCGGCACCTTTTCTGTGTTAGACATGGCTTGTATGTGTACATGCCCTTCCTAAGCAAGATTTGGTTTGGCCTGCGTGCCTTATCCATCGTAAATATTCCATTCCAGTGCATATTGTAAATATCGCATTGTAGCTTGCATGCATTCACTGCATCATCACCTCCATCTTTGGCTTGCACCTTTCCTTGTTGAGCTTGGTTTGGTATGTGCTCATACTTTTCACTTCGAAGCACAGTTCTACATGTGTACGCGCCTATTCCTTGATGAACTTGGTTTGAGGGTTGCGGCACATTTTCTGTGTTAGACATGGCTTGTATGTGTCCATGCCTTTCCTAGGCAAGATTTGGTTTGGCTGCATGCCATATCCATTGTATACATTACATTGTAGTGTAATTTTTGCATCCGGCATTAGGATCATTGTCCTTTCGTTAACGAGTTGTTTCCCCACTTATGTCATTCCACCCAATTACTTGTTCTTGTGTCTGTCTACATCACTCATAGTTCTGCATGTGTACGCGCTTTGAGGGTTGCGGCACCTTTTCTATAGTAGACAGACTTGTTACTTCCATCAATCTATTTGACATTTGTGTGGTTTTGAACCGCTCATGATTGGATCATGATTCAATTGCATTGCATATCTTTTGCATTGTTTCAATTGCATTGCATTTTCATTTGCATTATTATACATAGTTTTGTATATATTGCATATCATTTTGCATTGTCATGCATGTTGCTAACAATATTGTACCTGTTAAGTTTGCTTTCTTTTCAGGCACAATATTGTATGTACGGTTCATTTGAGGCTGGTGCAACCAGACGAACCGGATAGGTATTGTATCCTCCACGTGAAACGTATTGAGAATTGCATAACTCTCTTGCATCCTTTCTGCATTGTAGTGTAGTTGGATTTGTGTATGCTAGCTTAAAACTGTTGCATTGTATGTGCTTCGTTACAGCTTTCTTTGCATGTTCATAAGTTATGCCCGGCTTTGTGCATTGTCTTGCATCTTGCCCCTGCCTTCGGGCGCATATCTTGTTTGTCATGCATGCCTTGTCTAAGTCTTCGGCCTTGTCAAAAATGGGTCGTCTCTGGGCTTTGACATTCACTCCCGTCACTTTGTGACTTTCGAGTTCTATCAAAGAGGGGCAACTATAGACACCCCATTTTTTACCGTCCTCAAGACTTGGACGTCACCGTTTGAACACTTGGTGATCATCCATGTTTGTGTTCGTCTTGAGTTCCCGGAGGTCTCGGCTACGCGCCTTGCCTCAGGATCTCTCGACTCGACTGTTTTGTGTCTGGTTTTGCACCAAACACTTGTGTTTTGCCTTGGAAGAGGCAGAGAATGGCTTGTGGGCCATCCCCACACTCCACCGGCCATGGCTTGAGGCCACCGGCTGTGTTTTGTTGCCACCGGCCAAATGTTTGGCCGGCCAGCACTATAGATGGCCGGCCGACTATCTTTTTTTGGTCAATTGCATTTTTGGCCGGCCGACCACTGTGCATCTGCTTTTGCAGATATTTTTGTGCAGCTGGCATACACTTTCACCCCCTCCATACACGTGTATGGAGAGATTGCCCTATTGTTATCTTCCTTTGGAAGCTTTACAAGACAAATTGTCTATAAAAGAGAGGCTCTTCTCTCTTGTTATGAGGTTAGATAATTTAGACAACATTTTCAGAGTTTGAGCTTTAGGGTTAGGGTTTACATATATCCTCTATCTCTATATCTCCCTCTTTCTTGTGTTTAGTGTGTGTTTAGTCTCATTTTTGTGCACAAACACCCACCATCACACCTTTTCTTGGTTGCTGAGGCACCAGAGGTCTTTCCTTGAAGCTTTTGGACTGGTTTGGAACCAAAAAGCTGCTAGAACATTGTTTGTGAAAAGGGTCTAGAAGGGTAAGACTTTGTCCCTTTTTACCCCATTTTTGCAAAGCTTTTTAGCCTATCTTGCATCTGTTTTTGAGCTTAGCATATAACATATAAAAGTCTTGTTTTTGTCTTCTCTAAATAGTTTGTTAAGGGTGTTTTAAGCTTTGGGGTTGTTTGACCCCTCTTAAGACTTGTTTGGCCTTTGTTTTATGCCATTTTGGTTGAGCTCCGGGACCATTGTGTTTGGGCCTCCTCACCACTGAAATCTTGTGGGATTTCAGAGGTGAGGATGGTGCCTTGAGGTCCTAGGAAGGAGAGGGCCACCCCCTCTCCTTGTTGTCCTTGAAAAGGGCTATTTTTGCCTCTTGAGGGAGCATCTAGTTTAAGTGTGTGCTGACCATGCCTTGACTGATATTTATGCTTATTTTCCCATGAAATAGCATTGTGTTGAATTGGTTTGGACACACCTTGCATGCCTTGCATACATGTCTTGTAATGCCATCATTTAGCCTTAACATGCATCTAGGCTTTGACCCTTGTTCAAGCATGTTTTAGGCCCTGCTTTGTGAAGCTTTTGTACTTATTTTTCCATGCTTAAGGTCTGCCTTTAGTTGTTTTGGTCGACCATGGCATGCATTGCATAGCCCCTTTATATTGTTTAGCTTGTAGGCTTTAAATGTGTGAAGTGTTGAGCATGCATTGTTTGATTTATTTCAGTGGTTTGACACCACTTATAGCATCATTTCAGTCCTCATGACATGCTTGCATGCTTGCCTTTGATGCTTCTTTGATGCCTTATGAGGTTGTGCCTTATGCTCCATGTTTGGTCATTGAGCATGCCCTTGAATTTAAGTCATTTAGATGCCATCTAAATGGTCTTTAGGATTTGTTTTAATAGGCTAAAACTCTGTTTTTGGTCATTTAATTCATGCCATGTTTGGTTTTGCTAAGGGTAGTTCAATACCTCCTT
Source organism: Camellia lanceoleosa (assembly GCA_025200525.1). Taxonomy (NCBI): domain Eukaryota; kingdom Viridiplantae; phylum Streptophyta; class Magnoliopsida; order Ericales; family Theaceae; genus Camellia; species Camellia lanceoleosa. The sequence goes on along the minus strand of CM045763.1, from coordinate 203,659,540 downwards.
AGCTTGCCTTGAGTTTTGGACCTCTAATTGCATGTTTATGCTTGTTTTGTTGGCTTGGTTTGGCACCATTTTAACATGATTTTCAGAGCTTATGTTGCATGTCATTAGTCCATGTTTTTGTGCTTACAAGTTGTCTTCATGTGCTTAAGTGTTGGACCATATTTGCATGCATGCGTATGTGTGTGTTGGACCTCACTTCCATAGTATTGGCCATTGATTTTGGCAAGCTTGCAAGCTACCCATGTTAGTTTAAGCCCACCCCTTTGCATGTTGTTGTATGCCCACCTTGTATGTTGTTGCATATTTGTGTGTTGTTGCATGATTGGAGTTGCATGATTGAATGAAGTCACATGCTTGCTCGCATGCTCGAACACCCACATTGTGCCTTGCATACTTGTTAGTTGCATTGTCTCATGCCATATGTCTTGCATGACCATTGTATGCCTTGTAGGCTTCTTAGCATTGTCCATGTTGCATACTAGTCGACATGCTTAGGATTGCATTGCATTGGCATGCATGCTTTGCCTCTTAAATTGCTTGTGATAGAGGTTGAGTTCAATTTGCTTAATTATGTGCATTACATTCCATATCAACATGCACACTTGATTCTTTGGGCCATCATGCATGGAAATGCGTGATTGGTGGTTCGAGAATTGAGGCTCATCCTCCTTTGAGTTATACACATGATAAGGAGTGTGGTTAGTGCATACATTGCTTGAAATGCATTTCCATGCCAAGTTCTGTCCTTTACTGCTGTCAAACCAGTTTTTGCAGGAAGATTTGGCCGGCCGGCCATCTTAAGTGCCGACCGGCCATCCATTGTTGGCCGATGGATTATTTTGTGGCTGGTGACCATCATACATGGCCGGTGAGCAATCCCTTCAGCCGGTGGTGTTCTACAGCATTCAGAGAAGCAACCCTGGGACTTGTGCAGTTTTCAGAGGAGGATGACAGCCAAAGCAGAGGCATCTTGTGCATGGCAGTGACTTCCAAGCGGAACCAAGCGCGCATGCATTGGACCCTCTTCCCGAGGCTGCTGTTTACTATTTTCATCAGATTAGTTAATTTGTTAATTAATTAATTGATTTGTAATATTTAATTAGCATGTTGGTTAGTTAAATTGTATTATTCTTTCGGTCCCTCCAAGCGAGGGCAAATTTGTAATAAGTGTGGGTGCATGTGTGCATGTGTGCATGTCTTCCAACCCCCACTTCTTTCTCCCTTTTACTTACCTGATTTCGATGGTTAGTTTAGGGCATGTTTACTTTAGCATACTTTATGATATGCATGTGTGCATCCATTCATTAATATTACATGCACCGGGCTCGGCGCATCATGCTAACTGCATAAGTATTTCAAATCTAACTTGAATACATGCTACTTGTGCATTTTCGCATGTCATTTATAGACTAGCCGAGCCTACTCCAGTGACATTCTGTCTGTGATGCATTAGCCACTTCAACATGAACTAGGATCATGCATGTTTGCTAACCACTTTACTGTTTCGGCACGGAGTACACTGTAAGTATTTTATGCTTTAACATCTCGCATGAGTGTGAATGTTAACATGATAGCATGATTACCATGAGGGTAGATGCTTATTTGATTAATTGCCTGAATGCCTGTGGGTGAAGGTTGGATTGTTTGAGTTGGGACAACTCATTGAAATTCGTATTTTAGCCTACTTGCGAATAACAAATTCCAAAGCGTTTTCCAAACAAACGAATATGTAATGTTTTGTTCCAAATTAGGCGATCTAGTTTATACCTGTTTGCTGTGCGCATAACATAGTAATGCTAGGCTAATAACCAGAACAAGAACACGTAACGTTTTCAAAATAGGATATCATGGTTAGTAGAGGCCGATTTTCGGATCGGGCGAGAGGGGGTGCTCATAGCTAACCTTCCCCAATCGTACCCAAGTTCCCGAGCCAAGGCAACTTTGGTGATGACGGGCACGTGGCCTTTGGCACCAAGTCAGGGTTTCCTAAATTCCCCCATAAAAAATATTTAGGTGGTGACTCTGTATCTGGCAAAGCAGTCCATGTTTGGCACTTCTTTCAAAATCTATTTTTCTCAAAATGATTTGTCGGATTTGGACTCTTTGGTTCAGATTAAGAACCGTAACACAAATTGAGTCCGAACTGTAGTGAGGCCCAAGGGCGCGTCTGCACCTTCCTCCAACATGGCTTCTACATACTCCTTTGTGTATTTCATATAGAAAGTCTTCAACTTGTGAAGGATGCACACACCTCAAAAGGGGTCAGTAAAAGATCTTTTGTAGAGGTGTCCCTCTGCTGTTAGACTGAACCATGCTGACTTCAGCCTGATCTTGTGTGCCTCTTTGTGATCATCTGGCAGTTTCCCATCTCTAAGGAATACTATTATCGCATCCATCCAACTTGGTCCCATCTCTACACACATTGCTTCATGCTCTGTGTTCAGTGGTTCTATGCTTGGACTTGACAAGTAGTCAACCATTATCGTCATTGTCTCTCCAGGTTTCATTGCACTAGCCAGGTTGGCCAGAGCATCAGCATGGCTGTTGCTATCTCGGCTAACCTACTGTAGTCGGCAATTCTGAAATAAGGCTACTAGTCTGCCCACCTCCTTTACATAGGCCGACATCCTTTCATCTTAGGCTGCGTATTCGCTTGTTGCCTGGTTGACGATAAGCTGAGAGTTACAGAAGATTATTACCTCGTCAGCTTCCATTGCTACTGCCAGCTTTAATCCTGCGATTAATGCTTCACACTCTACTTCATTATTTGAGGCTTTAAACCCCAAACGAATGGATTGTTCCAGTATCTGCCCATCTGGCGATACTAGCACTACTCCTGCCCTCGCTCCTTGTCGGTTTGAACTCCCATCAACAAATAGCCGGAAGGAGTCACCGATGTAAATACTGCATGGCCTGAGTTTCTCTTCCTTCCTTTGTTCTGTTATCCCCAGCTGGGTTTCTCTTGGTTCACTTGGACATCGTATACTTCGGCTCAACGGAGTCTGATGTATGATGGCGCCTAGTTTGAACTCGGTCACGAAGTCGGCCAAAACTTGGCCTTTGATTGCTGTCCTAGGTCTAAATTTTAGGTCATATTGGCCCAACACCACTGCCCATCTGGCTATTCTGCCTGTCAGATCTCCCTGCTACAACAGGGACTTCAAGGGATGCTCAGTTTACACCACAATTTTGTAGGCTTGAAAGTAATGATTCAGCTTCTTAGAAGCCATTACTAAAGCCAGTGTTAGCTTCTCCAAGGGTAGGTATTTGGTCTCTGTATCAGCTAGGGTTTTACTCACGTAGTAAACTGCCTTTTGTTCTCCCTTTTCTTCTCTGATTACTACTGCACTCACTGCTTGCTCTAAAACTGCCAAATACAAGAACAGCTCCTCTCCAGGTACTGGATTTGAGAGGACTGGAGCTGTGGTCAAATACTTCTTCAAGTCGGCCAAGGCGACTTCGCATTCTTTTGTCCATAGGAAGTCTGTGGCTTTCTTCACTAAGTTGAAGAAAGGTTTACATTTGTCAAAGCTTCTGTTTATGAATCTATTCAGGGCTGCAGCCCTTCCAGTCAACATCTGCACTTGCTTTGCCGATGTTGGGCTCTTTAATTCTACGATGGCCTTGATCTGATCCGGGCTAGCCTCAATGCCCCTTCTGGTAACTAAGTATCCTAAGAACTTACCAGACCCAACTCTAAATGTGCACTTCGATGCATTGAGTCGGAGCCGATATGTTCTAAGGATGTCAAAAACTGCCTTTAAGTCTTCCAGATGATCCTCGGGTTCCTTGGTTTTCATGACCATGTCATATATGTATACCTCAATTGTTCTGCCTATTAGATGCCTGAACATCTTGGTCACCAGTCTCTGGTAAGTTGCTCCTGCATTTTTTAACCCAAAAGGCATCACTCTGTAGCAATATAGCCTTTTTGGGGGTGATAAATGCAATCTTCTCCTCATCTAGGGGATACATAACTATCTGATGGTACCCCTTGTAAGCATCTAGGAAGCTCATCCTTTCATGTCCTAAGGTGGCATCCACCAATTGGTCAATTTTGGGGAGTGGGAAACTGTCTTTGAAATAAGCCTTGTTCAAGCTGGTGAAGTCCACACAAACCCTCCACTTCCCATTCTTTTTATTCACGACGACCGTGTTTGACAGCCATGTTGGGTAGTTTACCTCTCAAATGGCCCTGGCCTCTAGAAGTTTATCCACTTCCTCTTCTACTGCCTCAACATGCATCAACGTTGGCCTTCTTGCTCGCTGGATGACAGGTTTGGCCGACCTGTTCACATTCAGTCTATGGCAAGTGACCTCGGGGTCAATGCCAGGCATCTCGTACGGCATCCAGGAAAACACCTCAATGTTTACTCTCAATAACGCCTCTAGCTCATTTTCTTCTTCCTCGGCCAAGCCTGAATCGAGAAGGAAGAAGCGCTCTTCATCTCCTTGCTGGACAAGGATTTTTTTCAGGGCTTCCTCACTCTTCTCGGCTGGCTCTTTGCCGACGTCCTCCAAGACTTTCATGTCCTCATCTTCGATCTCTGCTGCTTCTGCTTCTCGTATGTTGTAGGCGGATTTCATTGCTGCCATGGAGCAATTCTTCGCCTGTACCTGATCCCCTCTGACTTCCTCAATTCCCTATTATGTTGGGAATCGCAACAACTGGTGCAATATTGAAAGAACAGCCCCCATTGCATGCAGTCATGGCCTTCCTAGAATAGCACTGTACGGGGAGGGGGTGTCAATTATTATGAATTTTTTTTTCACCTTTTTGGTGCCAGCCTGCACTTCGAAACTTGCTACTCTCAGGGGCCATGTTGGCGTTCCGTTGAACCCAACCATTGGGCTATTGGACTGCTCCAGATCGTCTTGGTGAAGGTCAAGCTCCTTGTAACACATAACATACATGATGTCACAAGAGCTGCCCTAGTCAATTAAGATGCGCTTCACTTGGCATTCTCCAATCTTGAGGGATATTACTAAGGCATCGTTGTGTGGATACTGCACCATCTCTAGGTCGTCTTCAGTAAAGGATACCACTGGTTCCTGGCACTCGTCTGCCCTAGGTCTTTTCTGTCGGACTTGGTACACATGCTGCAAGTGTTTTATCTTCTGAGTCTCCCCACATATTTCATTCTTATTGACCTTTGAGTGAATTACGTTGATCACTCGAGGTCCGCCTTCCTGCAGTTGTGGTGCTAAAGAAGGCGGTGCTGCCGGTGCTTGAGGCAGTCTTGCTTGCTCTTCCCTTGTCCTGGCCTTGTCTACAAGGTCCCTTAAATGATCTCGTCTTACCAGGTTTTCCAGATATGCCTTTAGGGCTCTGCACCCCTGAGTTAAATGCCCATCTTCATTGCGGTAAGCACAGTGCTTGCCAAGCCTTCTTTCCATAAATTCACCCGGAACCCTTACTGGTGCTCTGTAATAGGGCTGATTTCAGATTTTCACCAAGACTTTGTAAACTGGGATTCGGAATACAGTTGTGACTGTCTGCGCAGCCTTTAATCTTGTCTCTTGCTTGTTGTACCCAGTGTTACCTCGGTCTCGCTTCGGCGAGCCGTTTCTCTTCTCTTGTTTCGACGCCATTATCCCTGGCGTGTTCTCTTCAGCCTTAGCATACTTTTCTATCCTGGCCATAAGTTCCTCCATACTTTTTGGTAGTGTCTTTGCCGGTGATTTTCAAAGTAGGCAATCATCTTTCAGGCCGTTCTTAAAAGACACGACCGCCACCTCTTGGTTGCATCCTAATATTCGGTTGAACACCTCATAATACCTTTTGACATAGGCCCTAAGGCTTTCATCCTCGCCAATTCTCAGAGCCATCAGGGAGTCCGCCCTCAATGGCTGTAGTTTGTTCGTTACAAACCTGGCCATGAACATCTCGGCCAGGCCTTCCGAGGTTTTCACAGTTCCTTTCGACAACTTGTGAAACCAGTCCGATGCAATTTCCCCGAAGGACGAGGGGAAAGCAACGGCTCGTTCCCGATGTATAGTGCCATCGAGTTTAGGTACAAGCCGATGTGAAAGTTGGGGTCCGATTTACCATCGTATATCTGGAATCTCGGCATATGGAACCTTTTCGGGGCTTCGAATTTATCTAATTCTACCGAAAACGGCGTTGTCGGTTTGACCGAAGAAATCACCTCGGCATCTTGTCGCTTCCTCTGAAGGTAATCCCTCAGATCCTTCTTGGTCTGTCCAGGAGTTCGACTATCTCCGGATTTCAGACTTTTTGGTGCACTATTTCCAGTGTCGTTATGAGTCCTTTTGGACCTCCCTTCATTCGTCGTGTCGAAACAAAGTTCCTTTCCTTGAACATCCCGATGTTCTTTGGTGCAGGCTTCTTTGGTTCGACGTGTCTTCTGGGATTCTCCCTTCATTGACTCTTCTCACCTAACCTCCCTTGAAGGCCGGTAAGAGTGTTTTTTGGTCCCGTGTGTCAGACCGTAGAGGCTTTTACGCCTCCTTCGGCATTATTTTTGGTCATTGAATCGACGTGTCTTGTAACGGGAACGGTGGCTGCATGACATTGTTCTGCATCATGAAATTGACGACTGATTGTAGGTCCGCCAATTTGTCCACCATTCTCTTCATCTCTCTGTCCCTCTGCAGGCATCTATCTTTTCATACCTGGAGGTCGTTCTCATTATAATACCTGCCTCGGTCTGATTTCTTTGGTACGTCACCCCTCTGGCCAACGTCTTTCTCTCTGAGATTTTGATCCTGAGTTTTCTCGTTGCAATTATCTTCATCGACATTAAGGCCAACATGTTTGTCACTTCTAGTAGGGATGTCGTCCCCAACCTCCTCTTTCTGTTTGTCGTTAGCCATCTATTCTGTTTTCTTTCCCACAGACGGCGCCAAATTGTGTGTGTCAATTTCCGACCACACTGCCAAACAAGTACTCAACTAGAGAGCACCGGCAAAATAGATTAAGCCTGAACAACCTGTCACAGAAAGATAAGATTCCGGCAGTGGTTCCTCCACCCGGGGTCACTCCGACAATTAAGTCAGTTATCTCTCAAAAATATCAAAAATGCTTAAATCACTATTCAGAATACAAAAAGCGTACCTTAGACCCACGATGGTGCTTTTCTTTTATAGCCAACACTGATATAATCCCAATCGAAGCCTAGCTTTAATGGACTCTGGCTCAATGCAAATCTTGGACTCCCAGTTAGATTGGGATGAACTCTCTAAGAATCTTATCTTTATCCAAATTGAAGTCCTCCCTCATTCTAAGACTCTTGTCCCTTATCCGCTTATCTCGGATTTTGGTATCTTCACAGATAACCGCAGCCTAGCCGAGATTATCTCGGCGCCATAATCAGGACACGTGGCACATCGGCTGGCACTTCGGTGCTACCTTGGCCACGTGTTGTTCATTCAAAAATTATGCCCCCACAATTTCATTTTTATTTTTTAAATTATCACTATTTTTTATTGGGTAAATTATACTCATCTTTCCTGAATTTTGAAAAAAATATAATTAGTTCTACATTTTTGACATAAGAACATTAATGTCATTTAAGATTTTAATTTATATAACAGTTAGGTAATTTTTCATCAATTTAATCTTACAAAAGGGAGATTAGTATTATTATATCAAAAGTATGCGATTAATTGTATTTTTTTCAAAATTTAGGGAGGTGATGTAATTTACCCTTTTTATTTTACCCCTAAAATTTATGATTTTTGTTCATATGGCCAATTATAGACAAATTGTGAAAATTTGTAACCGTTGAAACTTAATTTAATGAGCAAAAAAATAATTTTATAATTTGGACAACTTAAATCATAGGGTGTAATTTATTCAAGGGTAAACTATCAATAGATCATAATAATTAATTTAATTCTCATCAAATCCTATTAAAAATAAATTTTAATAAAATCATCGCTAAAAATAAATTTTTATGGCTTTTTTTGGGCATATAATTAGTGACTTTTTTTTTTTGTTACGATTTTTATAAATTATCGCTAAAACTTACAATTAGTGATTTTTTTTGTGACAAAATTTTCAAACTATCCTAAAAATTAAAAATTAGTGACTTTTTTGTGACATTTTTTTAAAATGTTGCCAAAACTTATAATTAGTGACGTTTTTTATGATAAAAATTTTTAAATTGTCGTCAAAAATTAACAATTAGTGACTTTTTTAATATTGTTTGATGAAAAACACCATTAATTATCATAAGACTTATTGGATAATAAGTCTACTTATTAAGATCTACACGTAAGTCTCTCTTTATTTAAAATAATTATGGTTCCGTTCAATCCGCCCAACCTGACCAAACCAACCTAACTCGATTGATTTCGGGCGAATGTGTCTTTCGACAGATGGATGTGGATAAAATATTTCAAAATTCACAGATACAATTCAAAAGGCGAATCAACTATCTTGCACCCGCATACCCGTAGATGAAGTTCAAAAAAAAAATTTGTTAACAAGTGATAATACAGTGAGTCCTCGTAGATGGGTTGGACCGATCCAAGCTCCTCAAGCCCACTGGATAACCTGCAAACAAGTTCAATCGGGGAACGGGGTAGTCCCCCGGCAAACCCTCCGGTGTATGAATTAGAGAAGGTGATGGACAGAAAATGTAGTGGGAGAGAGAGAGAGAGAGAGAGGATAAAAACTTAACCTTCTTCTTCTCTTCGAGTTTAGCTTATATCCAACTGTAATCATTTCGCTGTCCCTGTCGTTCTGATTGTCCCCGCCGAAAGCTTGAGGCGTGGTTCGCCTTGTTCAGGGCGAGGGGGTGTGATTCCGGCTGAGAGGTGTTGTCGTAATAAATGCTGTGATGGGCTGCATTAATGGTGATGTGCTGTGGCAATAACTTTGCAGATCTTTGTTCACGACGGTCTCGCCATACCGCCACTTGTCCGAGCATCATTGGTCTTTCTCGATTGGACTCACTTGTTGGGTTTGGCTAAGTTGGACTCCAGTTGTGTTGGGTTTGGCTAACCGGGTTGTATAATGGGGTTTGAATGGTGGGCCGTGGGCTCTATGGGCCTATCCCTGTCAGTAGTCCCCCATTCCCGAGTGCAGCTTTAGTCCAACGAAGGGAATAATAATAGTAAGGAGATGCATCTGGCCGAGTCGGTGGTCGAGAGGCCGACCATGAGGGTGGTCGGCCGTGAGGAGAGGCCGGTGTGAGGTGGTGAGCGGTGGGGCCGACCGTGAGGGTGGCCGAGTGGGAGAGGCCGTGAGGGTGGCCAGTGGAGAGGCCGACAGTGGTGTGGCTGGAAGGCCGGCGGTCGAGAGGCGGCGTGTCAGGTGGCCTTTTGGAGTGGAAAAGCCAAGGTGTGGGGAGCAGTCAGTGCCTCTGGCCCATACACGTGGCATAGCGTCGGAGGAGGGGAAAGGTCAAGCGTTGGATCAGGAGTGAAACGTCAGGGCATTATTATGGGCATTGATGATACAATTTTGGCGGATGATTTGAAAAGTTTTCAAACTGGCGAACATTAATTTGGATCCTTGGAATACGGGCAACCCGTGGGCTTTTGGTATCATACGATTCACCTACTTGTTTACAAAAACTCAAAATATCCAAAGTATCAATTCCTTCGTTGCTCACGATACCCCATTAAAACACTTCTGCGATTTTCTGGAACCTGCATCTGAAGCTATTCGCAAACACAGCTTAGCAATGGCGCAAGGAGGGACTGGGGATGTGAGGATGGATCCGCTGGGAGAGGACGATGCAGTGGAACTGGCGCAACAATATAGATCAGGGAGGATGGAGGTGCCAACGGCGCGATCCCAAGGTTCCGTCATGGTAGCGGTGCCGGAGTCAGCCAGCCAGGTGGAACCAGATCACTGGCACTCGAGGGCTGACAGGTCCATTGTTACGGCGGCGGAGTTGGAGGCTATCCGCGAAAGGTACCAGATTCCGGCGGAAGTGGAGTTGGTGGTGCCAAGGTCAACAGAGCGGCCATCGGACGTGAGGCCAGGGGAGTTCTCCCTCTACGAGGAGGCGCTGAAGGGTGGGTTGCGATTGCATTGCCGCATGATTGTGGTGGATAATGTGTCGTTTGGACATGGCACCAGGACAGCTGATGCCCAACTCGTGGAAGATTTTGCTATCGTGTGCAAGCGCCTGGCCGAAGGCAATGGAGGGGGAGGCCATGACAGCGGATGAATTCTTTTGCTGCTACAAAGCGTCGGGGCAGCAGGAGACTTGGGTAACCCTACAGGCCGTGGCAGGGAAGGGCTTGGTGGCAGGGTTGCCAACCTCGATCAAAGGTTGGAGGCATAGGTGGTTCTATGTGTCCAATTCTGGAGGGGCGGGGGCACGCAAGACGTGGAAGGTGCCGACCAAGTTTGTGGAGTCGAAAGGGGGTACGGCGATGGAGGAGAGAGTAAGGAAGGTGAAGGAGTGGAGGGAGAGGGAAAAAGTTAGGTGGGACGAGCTCGTTTTGCCATCTGCTCTGTTTGAAGCGGGGTTGGGCCCACAACCGGTCGGGGGAGACCTCGACCGAGCGGAGTTGGAAGCTAAGAGGAAGGCGCAGGAAGCGGAGGATCAGGCCATGTTACTGAGGGCTCAGAAATTCACAGAGGCCCAAGCCGACCGACCTCCTCGGCCAGTGGTGAGGGAGAGGATTCGCCCTCGGCCAAAAGCGTTGGGAGAGAAAGGGTTGGAGGAGTCTGCTCCACGACTGCTTCCAAAAGACCCTCTGAAGGAGAGGTCGCTGAAGGAGATGGAGGCACTGGGGGTGGAGAAGAAGAAAAAGAGGTTGAGGCGAGGTGGGGAGGAGCCAGCCCAGAAAAGGAGGAAGGAGGTAAGGGTAGAAGAGGCCAGCCTGGCCAAGCGAGTGAAGGGTGGGGAGGTGGAGCAGACCCCAGAAGGGGCGGTCGTCCCAGCTGGGAGAGAAGTCCTCGTGACAAAGGAGACCCCCGAAATAGCGATAGCCAGTCCGACGGTGGACGTGGTAGAGAAGACCCCAGCAGAACAAGTAGAAGCTGGGTTGATTGGGGCTGACCCAAGTGTGAGGTTGGAGAAGACCCCAGTGTTACCAACAGAAGTTAGGTTGGTTGGGGTTGAGCCAAGTGGGACGGAGCGGGCTCAAAGGGGCTCTGCGCCGCAGGAAAGGGGGGTTGGTCTGGGGGCCACGACTTACCATGCTCGTGCAGTAGTTGGGAAACTGGAGGGAGATGGAGGCCCAGCGAGGTCGGTGGCAGACCGCCTAGTGAAGATGGTGGATGAAGCTGCCCTGCGGTCGGCATGTGGATTCAATGAGGCCGACCTGCTGAGGGGGTTATACTCCGCTCAAATGGAGGTGACCACCTTGGCGGGGGCTCTTCTAAGGAAAGCAGGGGCCGCCAAGCTGAAGGCTGAGGAGGCCAAGGCAGATCTGGCTAAATTGAAGAAGGAGAGTGCAGAGTGGAAAATTGCCCACGCCGAGCTGCAAACAGTCAAAGTGGATCTAGAAGGCACACGCCGTCGGGTGGTGTCGCTGGAATTCCAGCTGTCTGGAGAGCAAAAGAAAGTGGAGGAGGCCCGCAGAGCGTGCGCCATTGCCGTCGAGCGGCATGAGGAGGCCATGAGCGACAACGAAAAGCTCGTCAGGTAGAAAGATGATGCAGATGCGAAGGTTGAGGCTCTGCAAAAGGAGGTGGAGGATGAGCGCGCTAAGGTGCTGGAGCAGAGGGAGAGCCTGCTGAAACAGTTTGAAGCAGAAAGGAGAGAGTTGGCTGCAGAGCTGGGGGCTGAGAGAGCCAAAGCTGCAGCTGACAAGGAGGCCCTACAAAAAGAGCTGAACGAGGAGAAGGCGAAAGCGGCCTCAGAAAGGGCGGCCTACCCTGACCTTTGTGTTGCAGCTGTTACTCAATTCAAAGGGTCTCCTGAGTTTCAGACGGCGATTGATGTGATCATTGCCAAATTAGCTGGGATGGGGTCTGGGGTCTGGGTCATCAGAGACAGATGTTGGGGTGAAGAAGTCTGAAATCATTAGCGGTTTCAAAGAATCGACTATTATAAGCACGAAATGGTGAAATCTTGGGACGATGGTTGGAAGATGTTCAAGCGCAAAGCGGAAGGCTGTTTCCAGACTTAGACCTGAGTAGTGTGGTGATTAGAGAAGATGACGTAGCCCAGACCCCATTGGACGAGGGGGTTGAAGAAGCTGACCTCATCTCAAGCGAGGAGGAGGAGTGATCTGCATGATCAGTAGACTTAGGAGTCTTTGTTTCCTCCTTGTATACATCTTTTTGTTTCGTTTTGTTTTTGAAGTATTGTAATAAATGGATGTGTACATGTTTTTTTTTGAATGAATAAAATGGTTCTAGTTGATGATTCCAGTATATTTCCTCTCATATTGGTTTGATCTTGGTTTAGTTTTCTTGGGATTATTTTGTGTATTGATGTGTTCAGCGAATGCTTGCATCTTAAAAACATGACTTAGCGTCAAATTACTTTAAAAAGTTATACTGGAATGTGAAGTTGAAGATGTAATTTGCAAATGAAAAATGGGCAGACCTCTTTAAAATGTTGACTAAGTGTCAAATTACCTTGAAAAGGTAGGCTGAAATGTAATGTTGAACATATGATTTGCAATTGAAATATGGGCAACCCTCTTTAAAATATGACTAAGTGTCAAATTACCTTGGAAAGGTAGGATGAAATGTAATGTTGAACATATGATTTGCAATTGAAATATGGGCAACCCTCTTTAAAATATGACTAAGTGTCAAATTACCTTGGAAAGGTAGGCTGAAATGTAATGTTGAACATATGATTTGCAATTGAAATATGGGCAACCCCCTTTAAAATATTGACTAAGTGTCAAATTATGTTAAAATTGTGGTTAAGCGTCAGACCATGACTGAGTGTGTTGTTTTATGAGCCTTCATTCATAGGTCTGACTGGGGCTTGTGAAAATGCTCAGGTTTGGCTCGGTCTGGTCGAGGCTTTGGAAGGTGCTCAGGTCGGACTGAGGCTTTGAGTGCTCGGTCTGGCCGAGGCTTTTGAAGGTGCTCAGGTTGGACTGAGGCTTTGAGTCCTCGGACTGGCCGAGGTTTTGGAAGTGCTCAGGTCTGGCTGAGGCTTTTGAAGGTGCTCAGGTCGGACTGAGGCTTTGAGTGCTCGGTCTGGCCGAGGCTTTGGAAGTGCTCAGGTCTGACTGAGGCTTTGAGTGCTCGGTCTGGCCGAGGCTTTGGAAGTGCTCAGGTCTGGCTGAGGCTTTGGAAGGTGCTCAGGTCGGACTGAGGCTTTGAGTGCTCGGTCTGGCCGAGGTTTTTGAAGTGCTCAGGTCTGACTGAGGCTTTGAGTGCTCGGTCTGGCCGAGGCTTTGGAAGTGCTCAGGTCTGGGTGAGGCTTTTGAAGGTGCTCAGGTCGGACTGAGGCTTTGAGTGCTTTCAGTCTGCCGAGGCTTTGAAGTCTCAGTCGGATGAGGCTTTGAGTGCCTGGTCTGCCGAGGGCTTTGAAGTCTTTCGGTCTGGCCGAGGCTTTTGAAGGTGCTCAGGTCGGACTGAGGCTTTGAGTGCTCGGACTGGCCGAGGCTTTTGAAGGTGCTCAGGTCTGACTGAGGCTTTGAGTGGCGCTGCAAAGAAAAGTTGCATGGAAGTTACATTCAGACAGTTGAATTATAGAAAGTGGGAGCTCTAGTTGACATTTGTATTATGTATTGAGAAAGGAAAATACAACAATTTCGACAATACAAAAGTGAGGATTCATTGATAGTAACGTTTCAGATGTTCAGCATTCCAGGGATGGGGAAGGTCTCGGCCATCCATATCTTGAAGTCGGTAAGTGCCTGGTCGTGGTCGGGCTTTCACTACATAGGGCCCCTCCCATTTGGCTGCCAACTTGCCCTCAGTTGGATTCTTTGTGGCAAGAGTTGCTTCTCTCAAGACAAGGTCGCCAATGGAGAACTCCCGCGGTCGGACTCTGCGGTTGTAGTGTGTTCTCATTTTCTGCTGGTATGAGGCCAGTCTGACAGCAACAGTCTCTCTGAGTTCCTCAATGAGATCCAGGTCTGCTCGACGGAGTTCTTCGGTTGAGGCGAGGTCTGGATGTAAGACCCTGGGGGTGGGCAGACCGACTTCTACAGGGATGACCGCCTCAGCGCCATATGTTAGGCGAAAAGGGGTTTCCCCAGTAGGAGTCCGGGCAGTGGTTCGGTAAGCCCAGAGTACATGTGGTAGTTCCTCAGCCCAAAGGCCTTTAGCAGCCTCAAGCTTAGTTTTGATGATCTTCAGGAGAGAGAGGTTGGTGACCTCAACTTGACCATTTGCTTGGGGATGGCCAGGGGAAGAGAAGCATGGTTGAATTTGGAGATCTGCACAAAACTTCCTGTATTTGGCGTTATCGAACTGCTTGCCGTTGTCGGAGACGATGGCCTGAGGGATGCCAAATCTGCAGACAATCGATTGCCAGATAAACTTGGTGGTGTTCCGCTCGGTGATTGTGGTAAGGGGTTCTGCCTCGACCCACTTGGTGAAGTAATCAATGGCAACAATTGCGAACTTGGTCTGGCCTCGACCAGTGGGGAGTGGGCCAACCAGGTCGATACCCCATTTGGCGAACGGGTAAGGGCTGCAGAGGGTGATCAGCTCGGTGGGGGGAGCATGGGGGATGTTGTGGCCCGACACTTGTCGACTTCAAAGACGAAATCTGAGGCATCTTTGTTGAGGGTCGGCCAGAAGTAGCCTGTACGGAGTACTTTGTGTGCGAGAGATCTGCCACCTGAATGATTGCCACATATTCCCTCATGGATCTCTTGCATTACATAGGTTGCTTGGGCGGGGCTGAGACATCGCAGGTACGGTCGCGAGAAACCGCGCTTGTAAAGGACGCCGTCGACCAGAATGTAGTTAGCCGAGCGAGCTCTGACCTTGGCAGCCTGCTGTTGGTCATCTGGGAGTTCTCCCGTGGTCAGGAAGAGAAAGATGTCGGATGCCCAAGGAATGGGTTCCGTCTGAAGGAATTGCACCTCTTGCAGGCCGGGTGAAATGGCTGGCTGAGCCAGGTATTCGAGGCGAACTCCATGGCTGAGGTCGGATTGGTCGGCGGAGGCGAGTTGAGCCATCTCATCTGCTTTGGAGTTTTCCGTCCTGGGTATGTGTCTGATCTGGAAGGTGTTGAAGAGACGAACAAGGGTGAGGGCCATGTCTCTGTAAGTCCGCATTGTGGTATCCTTGGCGTCGAATTCACCCGTGATCTGGCCGACAATAAGTTGGGAGTCACTGAACACTCGGATGTGGCTAACACCAATGTCTTTGGCCAGATGGAGCCCTGCGATCAATGCTTCGTATTCGGCCTCATTGTTGCTGGCCGCAAATAAGAGGCGGAGGGCACATTTGAAATAGCCCCCTTCGGGGGATGTGAGGATGAGGCCAGCCCCACTTCCCTCCCTGCGAGACGAGCCGTCAACATTGAGTGTCCAATAATGAGGATCTTCAGGCTCTGGTGGAGTTGGTGTGGATGGAAGGTTAGTGGTTGGGGCTGGATTGGTAAATTCCAAGATGAAGTCGGCTACGGCTTGTCCCTTGATTGCTGTCCGGGGGCGATAAGAGATGTCGAACTGGCTTAGTTCTACTGACCACTGCATTAGTCTTCCTGAGAGCTCAGGTTCTTTGCATGACCTTCTTCGGTGGTGGAGTTAGAACCACTATCGAATGGGCTTGGAAGTAGGGACGAGTCGTCTGGAGGCGATGACCAAGGCGAGGATAGCTTTTCTAATAGGGGATAGTTCGCTCCGCTCCCGAGAGCCTACCGATGTAATAGACCGGTCGTTGGACGGAGCCGCCCTCTCGATGAGAGCACCGATTATGTGCTTGATCTTGCTAGGTAGAAAGAGGGGCTCGCCGGTGATTACTGTGAGAGAAGGGGAGGTTGGCCATGCATTGTTTCAAGCTGCCGAAAGGCCTCTTCGATTGATTGTCCATTCGAAAGTCTGCGCAGGACTTTGAAGAATGGTAGGCACTTATCCGTCATACGGAGATGAAAGCAGTTAAGGTCGCCACTCTGCCGTGAGCCTTTGGACCTCTTTAGCGGTTTTGGGTGGCGCATCTCAATCAAGGCCTTGATCTTCTCGGGGTTGGCCTCGATGCCGTTAGGCGACCATGAAACCTGTGAACTTGCGGATCCTCAAAGGCACACTTCTCAGGGTTGAGCTTCATCTGATATTTGCGGAGTGTGGCAAAAGTCTCTCGCAGGTCGGTGAGGTGGTCAGCGGAGAGTTTGCTCTTAACCAACATGTCATCCACATACACTTCCATGTTCCGTCCGATCTGATGGTGGAAGACTGTGTTGACCAGACGTTGGTAGGTGGCCCCAGCATTCTTTAGTCCGAATGGCATGACACGGTAGTGGTAAGTGCCCCGGTCGGTGATGAAAGATGTGTGTTCTTGGTCGGATGAGTGCATCACGATCTGGTTGTACCCTGAAAAAGCATCCATGAAGCTGAGCATTTGATGACCGGCCATGGCGTCGACTAGTAGATCAATGCGGGGAAGAGGGTAGCTATCTTTGGGACAGGCTCGGTTCAAGTCGGAGTAGTCGACGCAGAGACGCCACTTGCCATTGTTTTTGCGGACCAGGACCACGTTGGACAACCACTTAGGGTAATCCACATTTCGGATAAACTGGGCCTGGAGGAGTTTGTCAACCTCTGCGGCTATGAGATTGTTGCGCTCTGGATGGAAGATACGCTGCCTCTGTCGGTAAGGTCGGAAGTGGGGCTCGATGCTAAGGCGGTGGGTTATGAAAGAGGGATCGATGCCCGGCATGTCTGCATGGGTCCAAGCGAAGACATCTCTGTGCTCGGTCAGGAGGGCGGTCAGGTCGGCCTTGGCTTGGGAAGGTAGCTGACTGCCGATTTTAGCAGTTTTGAGTGGGTCGGTCGGATCGATGTTGACTTCGACGAGTTCCTCCACGAGTTCGCCTCGATCGATTCGTCCTCTCGACGTCAAGTCCTCAATGATCATTGCCTCCTTCGTTTGACCTCTTTAAGTGAGGCCACATAACATTCTCTGGCGGCGATCTGTTCTCCTCTCACCGTTCACCCCAAAATCGAGGAACTTGAGGGCAAGGTGGTAGGTGGATGTGATGGCTTGGAAGGCATTGAGGCGGCTTGGCCGAGGATCATGTTGTAAGTGAGGCGATCAACAACAAGGAAAGTAAGCAACCGTGATGCCGTGGATACTCTCCAATGGTGATGGGGAGATCAATGGAGCCGATAGAGGTCACCGGTCACGGTGAAACCGACGGAGGAGTTTGGAGCGGAGACAGGCTTTCTTCCCCAATCTTCAGTTGGCGGAAACAGTTTAAGAAAATGATGTCCGACGAGCTGCCATTGTCAATGAGGACTCGTCTGACTTCATAATTGGAAGGGCGATGGAGATGACAAGGGGATCATCGTGTGGATACCGGAAGCCTGCGATCGGCGTCGTGAAGGTAATGGGCTCATCCTCGCTTAGGTTGCTTGGGGTCGATCGGCCGAGTGGCGATCGTCTTGTCCGAGCCTGTCAGTATCTTCTGAGCTCGCCCTCTGGTGAAGCGTGAGGGTCCACCACAAGCAAGACCTCCTGAAATGACTCTGATTTCACCAACTGGTGGAGGCGGATTACCTTGAGGCCGAGGTTGTTGGTGGGGTCGATCATGTCCCTGGTCTGGCTGAGCTGGTCGCCGTGGAGGGGTATGCCTGCGATTGTCTCTGTGGGGCTCGGTCTTTTGTCTCTGCTGAGGGCGTGTATCTGTGAATCGGCTCAGGCGCCCCTGGCGAATGAGGGTCTCTACTTGATCTTTGAGGCTAATGCAGTCGTCGGTGTTATGGCCATGATCCTGGTGGAAGCGGCAATATTTGGACTGGTCTTTGCGGTTGGAAGGGTTCCGTGGAGGAAGAGGCCACTTGAGGGGGTAGTCCCGTTGGATCTGGTTAAGAACTTGTTCCATGGGTGTATTGAGCGGGGTATATTGCTCGAACCGCAAGAATGCAGTTGGGGCCGTCGACGCAAGTCGGTCGGCAAGCGGGATGTTTGGTTATGAGGGTGTTCTTTGGGCTCTTGGTCTTTTCTTTTTCTCTCGGGGTCGATATTTAGTTGTGGAGTCTGCCGGCGGCTAGAGTCCTCGGCGTTCATGTACTTTGGGCTTTGGAGACAAAGGCGCCATGGATGTTGGGGGTTCTTGGAGAGGAGAAGAGAAATCGGATGATCGCATGAACCCGGCCATGAAGGCTGTGAGGATGACTTTATCGTCATTTTCAGCAACTTGTAAGGCTTCGGTGTTGAAGCGGGTGACAAAGCTGCGTAGTGACTCCCCGGTCTGACGGATGTTGAGGAGTTGGAGTCACGGGACGTCGTGGCGTTGGGCTCCAATGAAGTGGCTCGGGAAAGAGTCACCGAGGTGTTGAAAAGTAGAGACCGAATCGGTGGCAATCGGTGAACCATAGCCGAGCCGATCCCTTTAGGTCACGGGAAGGCTCGGCACATGATTCGTCGGAAAGCATGGAGGATCATGAGTGTCTGATGGTAGGTTTCCAGGTGGTCGACGGGGTCGGTTGTTCCGTCGAAGGGGTCGATGGTAGGCATTTTGAACTTGGGAGGTAGGGGTTTGTCTCGGATGGAGGCGACGAAGGGGGAGTTTGCTGTGGTGGAGGGCTTGTGTTGGATGTTTTGCATGACCCCTTGGAGCTGGAGTTTCATGGCTCGGAGTTCTGCGTCCCAAAGAGGAATGTTGTCGCCTCCAGAGGGGGATAGATGTTGGACGCTGCTGGCTTCTCCCTCGGGAGCTGGGGCTATGACTGAGGGACGTGGAGGTGGAGGAGGAGGATGTATATGTGGGTGAGGGGGCTGCAAGCCCCCCGAATTGGGAGGATTAGGTTGTGGGACAGTATGGCCTGGGACTTGTTCCGGATGGGGTGGAATGTCTGGAGGTGGTGGAGGAATAGGGAGGTTCCGTTGGAGCAGAGCGTTGATTAAGGCCTGGTTTTGCTCGGCCATACGGTTGATGCTATTGGTGAGTTCAATGAAGTCCTGTGGTGGGTTGTCCGGGTTGGGGGGGCCGGCCTGGTGATCTGCAGCGTTATGGTGGGAAGCCATGGATCTGAGTCGTTACCGTACGCATGTGGTGAGATGGGATAGGTTCTTTGGGAAAGGGTCTCCGTGACAATGAACACAAGCGCCGCGGACAAACCGGTTTCCCACAGACGTATGGCGATGTCTGATGAGTCCTCGTAGATGGGTTGGACCGATCCAAGCTCCTCAAGCCTGGATAACTGCAAACAAGTTCAATCGAGCAGGGTAGTCCCGTGAACCCTCCGGTGTATGAATTAGAGAAGGTGATGGGCGAGAAAATGTAGTGGGAGAGAGAGAGGATAAAACTTAACCTTCTTCTTCTCTTCGAGTTTAGCTTATATCCAACTGTAATCATTTATTTGTCACCGTCGCTCGATTGTCCCCGTAAAAGCTTGAGGCGTGGTTCGCTGTTCAGGCGAGGGGTGTGATTCCTATGAGAGGTGTTGTCGTAATAAATCTTTGTGATGGGTGCATTAATGGTGATGTCTTTGGGCAATAACTTTGCAGATCTTTGTCTGCTGACGTGGTCTGCTCTGCGCCTGCCACTTGTCCGAGCATCATTGGTCTTTCCTGTCCAGTTGGACTCCAGCTGTGTTGGGTTTGGCTAAGTTGGACTCCAGCTGTGTTGGGTTTGGCTAACCGGGTTGTATAATGGGGTTTGAATGGTGGGCCGTGGGCTCTATGGGCCTATCCCTGTCAACAAGTAACAACATAGAGTAAAAATAATAAAATATATATTTTTGTGAAAATGGAAATAATACTTTAAAAATATGCATGGGTGGTGCTATGGCCTATTATAGACAAATAATACATATTTTTTCAGATTACTAGTTATTGGAGATTGCAAAAGTTATGAATTATAATTTTAAAAAACTGTCCAAAATTTGTAAAGTCCAAACTGTCAAATTGACCACATCCATCCGTCAACTCACACGATTTGCTCAATTTGCATATGCTAAACCGATGGACGGATGCGAATTAATTTTTTCTAATTCACCTAATTTTGGATGGATGGCGGATGGAATGCCACTTGACCCAACCTGATTTGCAATCATTCATACAAAATAGTAAAAAAATGAGTGTTTTATTATATGATTTAACTTATTCAAATTCTGAACTAACATTTTTTTAAACTAAATTAGGCTTAGCAACTATTGATTCGTATAATTGTCTTTAATTGAATTACATACACATAAATTTAAAACTATAGAGATTAATAGATAAAATTAATAATTTAAGCATTGAATAAAAAAATTATGATAATTTAAGAGATAAAAGTAAAGGTTATTTACATGAAGACTTTCTAAATTATTAGAAAGTATTATTTTGGTCTTAAACTATAAAAATGTACAAATGAATCTAAACTCTTAAGAAATATTATTTTGTCTCTTAAATTATAAAAGTGTAAAAATAGATCCAATAAACGATTGGCTTGTTTTATTTGGACCCATTCTGTTAGGGGATCCAATTTATATATTTTTTATAGTTTAAAGAGTTCATTTGTATAATTTTATAATTTAGGGAGCAAAATGATACTTTTCAATAGTTTAAGGGGTTCATTTTATATTTTTATAGTTTAGGGAATCAAAATGATACTCGGTGTGTTTGGTTTCAATTTTTTGGAAATTGAATTTTCTGTTTTTCGTTTTTTTTTTGTTTGTTTTTAGTGAATATTTTTAAAATTTTAAGCATTTTTTTTAAACGTTTTTTATGCAACTTACTTAGATATATCTAAAAATTAAAATATTTGTAAAAAATTAATAAATACACAAGAATACGAAAGATATATTAAATTCTCATATTTTTTTATTTATATTTTTGATATTTAGTAAATTTTCTAAAGACTTTTTTTTACAAACATTCTACTACTTTTAAGTGTATTTATTTTAAATTATCTAAAAATTAAAAAATATATTTAAAATATTAAAAAAAAGGTAAAACACACACACAAAAAAAAAAAAACACAAAAAAAAAATAATAATAATAATTTTATGAAAAGTGAATCCTAAAAATCCAAACCAAAATGTAGGGGTCTTTGTGTAAGGGATCAACTTATGTCCAATTAAGAAATCCAACTAGACCTTTCTGTTGGGCTTCCGTGAGCCCATTATGGATCCCACATCGATAATATGAACCGTTCAATATGTAGAACTTGTCAAATATTTTGTTTTGTAAAAAATCACGTTGATCGAATATTAATAGCCACTTGATCAAACCACATTTGTGTTAACGATAACTATGATTTTAAAAATAAATTGTTAATGTGATCTGATATAATCAAGTAGCCATCGAGATCCGATCAACATAATTTTATACAGGTATAAAATACTCAACAAATTTTATACATTGAACAATTTAAATTATCAATATAAATTCCATAATAAATTCATAAAATTTAACAATACATTCCAATTCGATTTCAAACCAGGAACTAGCCTTTAGCTTCTAGGTAAATAACCCTAAAAGTAAAATTTGGTGGCTAAACCTTTCGGCCCCGTTTTGTTTTGGGGTGTAGAGAGTGAGATAAGATTAGAATGGATGTGGGGCTATTTAGTATTGTGTTTGTTTATAGAGTTGGGAAAGGATTAAAACAGAGAAGACGGATTAAGATAGAGATTGAAAAGAAAATTTGAATAGAGGAGGTGGAGATGGTATTAAAAAAATAGTAAAGGAATTAAAAAAAATTTTATTTTTTATATATTGGACATTTTTATGAATATTAATATTTATATTTTTTATTTTTTATTTATCTTATTATTTTATATAAAAATAATTTAACAATTACTGCCCTCAGACCAACTCTCAGGAAAGACGCATATGGATCGTATTAAGCTATTTTAACCAATATTATCCTAATATTCTTACTCCAATGGGCTAGTTAAAGGGCTTCCTATTTTTGCTCATCCCTTCTCCGCTGGCTACAATTGGAGAGTTGATTGCTCTCCAAACTCTGCAGTGAAAGTCTCTCCTGCGAAATCAATCCTCTACTTCAGCGCGAAATCGATCTTCGCCTTCAGCGTCGTCTGCAACTCCCTCCATCTGACATCTTTCTCAAGGTATGGATCCTTCTATCTCTTTGTCTTCCCCTTCTATGCAACTCATAAACCCTCTCTCTCTCTCTCTCTCTCTCTCTCTCTCTCTCTTTCAACTCTTCCCCTCCCATATCTGCAAACCCCTATCTGTGAATCCTTGTTTCCCTTTTGATTTTTAGTTCCCCTTCTATGAACCCCATTTTTACCCATCTTCGCGAAAGCCCCTTCCCAAACCTATCTTCGAACCCCCATCCATTCTTGTTCGTCTATTATCTGTATGTTATTTTCTTTGTTTTTCACATGTATGTATCTGAGATTGGTAGTCTTGTATGCTGTTGCTACAGTTGTTTAGATTCATGTATGTGAAAATATTGCTGATTTTAATTGGTTGAAATCTTATTTTTTCTACATTCAATTATCGTAAGACGCCAATTTGATGGGTTTTGGGAAAGATCAAATTGGGTTTGTTTTACTTTTATCTAGTTCTTTGATTTGCAGGTTATGCTTATGTGTTTTAATTGAGTTTTGAGTTTAATTTCTGTGAAATTTTGAGGTGGTGTTACCCTATTTCCTTCAATATAGATGATGTTTAGTTTGGTGGGGAGTGTGTAATAGATAGTTAGACAATTGTTATCTCTAATTGAAGAGGCTGTCCTAATTGGTGTGTTTTACTTTTAATGATCAATGTTAGTTTTTGATGTGTCCTTGATAACCGTGGAGAATATAGCCAGTCCTATGCAAATCTCTGCATAGTTTTTTGGCCTCCAAATCAGAGAGAGCAATGCCCTAGTAGGGAAGGTTGGACGACAGATTGAACTGTTGGAGAATAAGGCTCAGCCAGCACACGAATGTGCAGCCCCAATACAGTTTAAGCATTGACCTGTTCTTGATATTCTTGATAATCACTTCAGCATCCGACTCAATAATTACTTGTCAAAATTTCCATTGGAGGACAGAATGAAAACTGCAATCCTTGATGACTAGGAATAGCAAATATGGAGATCATTAAAATGCAGGGAAACAATATGGACAATGCCTCACTCTCACTCCCTCTGTATGTACAAAATAGGTTTCTCTCTATCAAAGTGGTGGAAAATAATCGCCCTAATATTACCTCTGGTTTTACTTTGAGCATGTTAGGGTGCACCTCCAAAACATACGATTTGAGTAGTTTCTTGCTCTAATCAAATATCCTTCTCTTCTTTCTTTACAGCAAGGATACTCTCTGTATCCTTGTAAGAGAGTAATGATTCTGAAATTGATCTTATTGGTTATACCCCCTTGTAAAGATTGTTATATTATTAGATTATCATCAAGTAGGTCTACAACACCTTCAATTTTGTAACTTTGCATGATGTTGCCGTGCTCTTAATGACATAATATGTGTAGTGAATGAAATTTGAATAATTAGGGCTTTGACTCTTGCATATCTGTGTAGTGATTTGGTTTTGTTTCTGCATAGTTCTCAAATGAAGGAAAATTATTCTCTTATGAAACAATATCATTTTATTTTGCATAAAGCAATTAGAAATTGATGTATTAGCTGAATTGGTCTATATTAATTTCACAAACCATACATTTTATAAATAAAAAAAAAAATTAAATATTAGTTAAAAATTAATTTTTATAATATTTTTAAAACTAATATTAAAAAATATTATTTTTAAAAATATTATCGCAAATGTCACATTGACAACAATATTAGCATTTGGTGCGTATGTGGCATTTCATGAAAAATACAGTATATATAGCATTTTTTATTTTAAAAATTGGTTAAGTTAGTTTGAATGACTCTTTAAAATAAAGAGTATGGTTGGAACACACAATAGTTAAACTAATTAGGTAAAATAAAGATTATACCTTTTTTATACTTTAGCTAGTGAAAAATAAAGAGTGTGGTTAGAGTTGCTCTAATAACTATCATCAAAACAAATATAATTTTATTTAATTCCCTCACTATCAATCTCTTCACCAACAATCCTTTCACTATCAATCCCTTCCATTCTACCTCTGAAAAGAAACGGAACCTTTGGATCACGGAAAAAAAAATCTCCTTGAACCGTTTCGGTTTGAAAATTTGGCCTGTAAACTTTTTGGACCGGCAAAATTTTTTTTTATTGAACCGGAGTTCGGCGGGACCCAGTGGCAGTAGTAGTATTAGCAGTGTAACATTTCCGGATTGAACCGGACTACTTTATGTATGGAAATCGATGGTGTTTCCTGCTAGGGTTGGGATTGGTGTTCGATCGTCTTCTCACTTATTTGAAGATCACGAACTTCTGATTTTGGAATAACTCTTCACTCTTCCTTCTTCCTTCTCCAGGTTTCTCTCTCTCACTCTCTCTCTCTCTCTCTCTCTTCAATTTGCGGGATGGGTTTAGGTTTAGTAAAATTTGTTATGTTTAAGAATTAGCCTTTGTTGCTTCCTTGTGATTTGTAGCTTGAGAAATACTGAAGGAGAAACTAGTTTGGTTATTTATGAACAAATTTAAGTATCCGGAGATGTGCTTGTTCTGTTTTTTTTTATGGATCTTGTGCTTTTTTGTTTCTTTTTTGGTTATTTATGAACAAATTTAAGAACTTTAGTGGGCTGATCAAAGATAAGTTTTAAGGAAAGGAATGAAAGCAACCAGGGATTAAAAAAACAAACAAAAAAAAACTCTTGGTTTTGTTTTATTTATATAATTTTTTATAATTATATTCATGATATGGTTGTAAGCTTATGATGTTAGGCTATGAAGCATGGTTATTTTGACAAACACACCATACCCATACCACCGTATACATTTCGTATGGTGTTTCTGCATACCGTATGCACTTGATACACAAAACAGTATTCAAATTTTTTCTTCTTAATTTTTGAGGTAGCAGACGTATTAGTAAGTATATACTCAAGCCGTACCGTACCTCAGTCGAAATAATATTTTCTTCTATTACAAAGATAAAATTCCTTTTCACTAGCTTCTTTTTTATTTTTTAGTTTTATGCTTAGTATGATTTTAGAATTAAGCTATCGTTTGTAAGTTATTTAATATAATGACATTTAATTTTGGTTTATACATTTATTTTTGGCATAAAATGTTAATTTTAGGTTGAATTTTAACAAATTAAACCATTTAGGCTTCGTTTGGGAAGTGGTTGGCTTTTTGGCTTTTTGACTTTTTTGGCTATTTTAGCCTAGGCTAAAAAGCTTGGTTTGGGAAGGGCTTTTTGGTTTTTTTGGCTTTTTTTTTTGTGAGAGAAGAGTGTAATAATTATGGGTTGGATGTGATGTTTTGTTTTTTGTGGCTAAAATAGCCTATTTTGTATTTTGTGGCTAAAATAGCCAAAAAAACCCCAAATCCATCTTCCCAAACGGAGCTTTAATCAATTTTTATATTACTTCAAATGAAAAATAAATATTTTTTAACAAACGTACCAAGTCGTACCTGTACCATACTTTTTTTTAGATTTTACTGTATCGACGTATCCCGTATCTTACCAGTATCCATACCTGTAACTGTGCTTCATAGATGTTAGGATTTAATTTTTCAGCAATGCTAAGTATCATGAAAAGCCTTTCATGAAAATGATCATGAAAGATTTGTGACCTTTGAATTACACTTAGAATAAAACACCACACACTAATCAAGGTAATCTAAGGGTCACAAATCTTTCATGATCATTTTCATGAAAAAATTTTCATGATCTCTAACATTTCTCTTCATTTTTTTCTTATTAGACAGTTCAACCAGTGAGTGACCCTTAGTCAAGTTTCTTCTTTAATTTATATAATGGATGGTATTCTAAAACATCACTTGAAATAAATCATAGATCTTGAGAAATTGACCCTTAGATACTTGTAAGCTTCCGTGTGATATTGTTTTAACGAAACAAAAAATGGGCATGTCTAGACAAAATTTAAAGACTTTCTGGAGTTAATGATTTGAGATGGGATTGAATTGTTACAGTCATGATAATGCATCATCATAAATTCAAAATTTGATAAAAATTTGTCATTAGGATTAGTTGAATTGATAATAATTGTTATTAGGTGTATTTAATCTTCATTTGTAGCATTCTTTCATTGCTATGGACGTTACTGTTATCATTATTTATTTTAGAAGGGTAATTGTGTCCTAAATGTTTTACATCTCCAGAGACATTTTTTATAGAATGCATATAAATATGTAGAGATATAGATTATGGCTTTTAACTTGAGTAAATTTCAGATTGATTCTAGTAATTCTATCATTGAGTTTGAAGTACAATGCTTTTTTTCAATTGATTTTTGTTTGCATATATACTTGTACAAAAGAACAAAAAATAAAAATAAATGATTTATATCAGATTAGCAAGCAAGTGATTGTGCTGTTTGGAGCTTATAAGTACATATGAACATTTTCAATTATTTTCTAAAAAATAATCAATTGAACAAGTGGAAGACTTGACTAAGGAGTTCAAATCACAGTCTAAGCATATGTTCATATTTGAGTTACTTTCTTCAGGCAATCAAAGCAGTATAGGGGCATCGAATATGACTGAAGAAGGAAGAGTGCACCCAGATTGCAGAAATGCATCAAACCCTTATCATGAATGTAGTGATTATTGCTTTAGAATAATTGCTGAAACAAAGGCACAGATGGATAAAAATGATCAAGGTAAGCTTATTTTTACTTTTTTCTATTTTCTTTTATGCGTGTGTGTGTGGTTTTTTGTTTGTTGGATTCCTTGAAGCAATTTTCCAAGCAATAGAATTCAAAGCTACATGACTCTATTTGATATATATAATATTTATCAAAGTTTTTATGTTCTGTCATTTATTTGTTCAAAATGATTTCATATTGCATGTACTGTGGAGGTGAATAACCCTTTCTATCTATATTATATACACCCACCTTCTTTATCTTAACCCATACTCAACAGTCTGTGATCTCTGTTTTATTTAGGTTTAGGTGTTTCACAGTTTCTGGTGTTGGCTGAGGGAAAGATAAGTCTCTACAGTATTACTTAAAAAAAGAAGTCATTCTAGGTTCCCTTAACTGAATTCAGCACTAATGCACTAGTGACTGTGACCTCCTCCTTGTTGGGAAAACAATACAGTCATAGAGCCATTATCTAAGCAATAAAGATTGGTAGCTACCATACTTGTCCAAAAACATAAAGAAACTTGTAAAGACAATTATAAGACCCTTACTTTCCACCCCCCCAAAAATAAAAAATTATAAGCCCCTTTCATGTCAATGTGGCATATTGAGTCACAACTTCCTTTAATTTTCTCCCATGAAAAATCAACATGGGTCATTGACAAGTACTTTGTGCACAACACTGGGTTAATTTAGTAGCCTCCAACACAATCATGAATTTTGACTGATATTATGTGCATAATACCAAATGAAAACTTGGATCTTTACAAGTTAGCTCTAGTTGTTGGGGGAAGGCTTTCTTTTGTGATACTCACCAAGCTATTGTAGGCTTTCTTGTATGATACTAACCAAGCTAATGTATTCTTAAGGTTTGCATACTTTGTTTCTAAACTTGGCAACTAATTTAGTGGAAGAGTTAATGCTCTGGAGTGGCTCTGTCTAATTTTTTTATCAATTTTTCTCTAGATGGTCATAGTGGTGGGTTTGGTCCATTGGAGGGCGACATGCTATCAAGGCTGGCTTCTCATGGTTTGGTCAATTGATGCACTTCTCTGAATTAATGTTAACTTTTTTCTTTGCTGTTTGTAATGCAAGCAAATAACTAGCACTTTTGTTTCTCTTGTCTTGAGCCTTATTTTGCTTCCCTCTTCAACATGATTTTTCTTAGTTTAATTATGTTAAACTAATTTGGAAATATTTACATAGGATTAGGAGGAGATTGATAGATAATAATATAAAGTGTCTTTCTTGCTATGTTGCAAAGATGCAACTTGTGAAATTTCAACTAAAATCCATAATAGAAAAAACCTTACTGCTATTTATGCCCCAATTTCAAGTACTTATATTTCACCTCAAAGCTGCAATAGTGATATAGCTTTGTCTTTTACTATGAGAGGCATCAAAATAATTTCTATTAATGCCCTCCAGGTGAACTGCTTTATGGTTTTTTCCCTAAAGTGCTACAAGTAATGATATATGAGATATATTTGGCTACTTGAAAGGCTGCTTTCATGATCATAACTTGGAGAGGAGAGTGTCCATTGGGTTTGCACTTGTATGATTCCTTTGTAGATGGGCAGCGCCTTGTTGTTATAATGTCAAAGCACATTTTGATTTTGAAAGAAAATATATGTGAAGAGTATTTAATGTGCTGTAGACAATGCAAAGCAGAAATGAGGAAAATTTGGAAATTTAGGGGGAGCTTGATAAGGGCATTGTATAATGAAATTTATCATTAATTTGAGCTTGTATGTTTTACAGGTTTGGGCTGCTTTGTGTCTTTAGGTTTTAAGAGAGGGTTATTTCAGTATTTTTCAGATTTTCTGGACAAGGCTTGT
This sequence comes from Camellia lanceoleosa, assembly GCA_025200525.1. Lineage (NCBI taxonomy): Eukaryota > Viridiplantae > Streptophyta > Magnoliopsida > Ericales > Theaceae > Camellia > Camellia lanceoleosa. The sequence goes on along the minus strand of CM045763.1, from coordinate 203,631,021 downwards.
ATGGGTTACCCATGAGTTGTATTATGAGTCAAGTAAAGTTGTTTGAGTCTTATATGTGGTCTTTGTTAGGTTTACAATACTATAATTGATACGATGAGTCATAGCCTTAGTATATTAAGAGAAATCTTACAGCCTAGAAGTCTGCAATGTGATCCTACTTTGCAGCGGAGTTGGATAGCCTTACCTTATGGTGTAATTCATAAAAAGCTCTAGTATCATTCCTTGTGTCTTTCCCTTCTATTTTTTCTTCCTCTTCTTCAATTTCACAGAACAGTATTCTTGGATACTGTTCAGAGCCCCCAAACAATATGCCCTTTTAGCCCCAAAGCTCTAGCCAATTGACTACATTTTCCACGTCTATTTGGCCTTCAAATTAATACCAATATCCGCTATACATCCAAAATTTCTACTGTTCCAGACCCTCCAGCTGCCACAGTAGCCCTTTCTAATAGTTTTTAAATATCCTGTTCTGTGCTATATTTCTACAGTGACCAAATATGGGTAGCAAAATTTGGATGCCATCTGATGTGTTATGAATACATTGGGATTTAATCCCCCCACCTTAATCTGTCATTTAGTTGCCCATATCTTTGTTGTAATTTTTCATTGAATTACCTGACTTATTTTTTACACTGTCAGGAGTAATTCAAGCTATTGGTGGCAATGTTCAGCCCAGTTCCGTTGCTGTTCCTAATCAGGCTGAAGATGTGCATGATGAAATAGATGACCTTGAAGATCATCCGCATGGGGACAGTGACAATCTTGTTGAGGAGAATTTGGAGGTTGACTTCACAAAACTCACAGGGAGGCAGAAAAAATTGTTCGAGTTAAGGCTAAAGATGGTAAGGGTGAATCAAATAGTTGAAACGGAATTGTCTTTATCTATCCAAGTTTTGATGGCAAAATCTAAGTTGTATGGCCATTAATTTATCAAAAAAAAATTGTATGGCCATTAAACTAACTTCTATCTCATTTGTAACATTATTTGCGTCTATCTTTTCCTTTCCATTTTCTAATCCCTAGTGGGGCTTATGGCTCTCTGCATGTAGAATGAGGCAAGAAAAGCTAATCAAACTGCCATGGTGACGGAGAAGAAAAGAATGGAAGCTCCACCAGAGTCTAGGGGTGTTTCTAAAGAAAAGTGGATTGAGGAAAGGAAGAAAAAAATTGGCAAGCTTCTGGATGCAAATGGTTTGGATATGACCAAGGCATATATGCTAGACACCGAAGAGATGGCAGAGACGAAGTATAAGAAATGGGAAAAAGAGCCTGCTCCATTTGGTTGGGATGGTATGATAATGTCATTTTGTTTATTAAACTAAATATTTTACTTTATGAGGCGTGCTTGATTCACTAACTTGAATATTTATGTGCATGTGTGTGTAGTTTTTGAATGCTATATCCTATCTGTTTGCATCTGGGAAGAATATTCTTCATCCCAGAACTGCATGAGCTTTGATTAACACATCATCTACTTATGCAACCGCTATGGTGAACCATAACCTTTTGAAGAGAACTTTTCTATTGGGCATACAAAATGCAACAATATTTGTTGTTACACAGTCAAACAACAGCATATGGTGTTGAATTGTTGGCATATTATATAACACAGCCAATGATTGTATATCTGCACTCTTATGCACATGCATAATTCCAGATCTTTCCCGTATAATGTGCTTGGACTGCTGGAAAATATGTATGTTAGTGAAATCAATTTTTTATATTCTTCATTATAAGGATAAGCTTTATTTACTTCTTTCTACCCCCCCCCCCCCCCCCCCCTCCTCTTCTGGTTTTATTTGCTTGTGTGCATACACTCTTTCTTTTATCTTTGTCATTTTGTGCCCCTCCTTTCTAATACCATTTTATGCTAAGAAGCATGGATATGACATGGATACTACGGCATGAAAATTTTCAAAAAATATAGGACATGACGTGGGGGGACACATGCAAAATATATAATTTTACAATGTGTGAGGATAAATAATTATTATGTCATATATATGAATATTTAAGTAAAAGATAATTTTTAAAATCTAAAGGAGAATATGTATAAATTACATTGATTTTGCGGATTCTAAGTTATTTTATTCACATTTGTAATGTGTTTCATGTGTGTCTTAAGTGTTGGGAAATGTTCAGTGAGTGTCATGTCATGTTGGTGTTAGACACGACATGTCCATGCTTCTCAGATTTTATGATTTTATGCCTATGAATTGATATTCAGGGTTTCAGAAATGACACGACGTAAGGTATAGTCTGATGGTAAAACTGATATAAGGTGTCTTTCTTCAACAGTTTTTAATCAGAAATCATTATACAATGCATACAAGAAACGGACGAAGAACATCGATGTTGACATTGAAGAGTACAATAAAATGAAAGAAGCTGATCCAGAATTCTATAGAGAAGCTTCAAGCCTCCAATATGGCAAGGTAAGCATTTTCATTGAGGAAATTACGGCCTTGTTTGGTTTGTTTCTCAAAAAAAAATTTGGAAAAAATTCTCTACAAACAAATTTTCAAGAGTAATCAAACCAAACAAATTTTTCCAAAAAAAATCTCAAAATTTTGTTTGGTTACCTACTTTCCAAAATCACTCTCTCTCTCTCTCTCTCTCTCTCTCTCTCTCTCATACACATCAAATCAATCACTTTTTTTAAAACTCTCCAAAATAATTTTCCAAAACTATTTCTGAAAAAAGGCAAACCAAACAAGTTTTCGTACTTTTTATCTCAAAAACTACTTTACAAACACAAACCAAACAGTCTTTCTGGATTTAGGGAAACTTGAGCAAAACTCACAAGTATACTTGTATTTGACAGGCACCAAAAGTTTCAGATGACAAGGTTGAAAGGATGGTGAAGGAGCTCAAGGATAGAGACGAGAAGCGCAAGTCATTCAGCAGGAGGAGGAGGTTCCATGATGAGAAAGATATTGACTCAATCAATGACCGTAATGAGCATTTCAATAAGAAGATTGAGCGAGCCTTTGGTAAATATACGCTGGAGATCAAGAATAATCTTGAGAGAGGAACTGCTTTACCTGACTAAGGTACTTGAGGATTATATTACCCAGTATTTAGCTCTGTTCTTTTAAAGCATGTTAGTCATCTGTTGTATTGGTGGCATGCTCGTTTGTTGTCTCTGCGATTCTACATATGTTTATTGTGTGGGAGAGATGATATGTGGATTTTTCCCGAATTTGCAGTGTAATGAATTTATTGCCTGTGTTGATCGATAATGATTAGATTTTTGTGTATAGCTCATGAGATGCATTTAATTTTTGAGGATTTGTGCCTGAACCTGGAATTAAGTTTTATTGCCTGTGTTGATCGATAATGACTTGATCCTTGATTTCCTCTTAAATTGAATGCATTTCAAGAACCTGGATTTTTGGATTTTTGTGGATTTGTGTCTGAACCTGCATCCAGATGAAACTTCCATTTAATATATATGTGAAAATTTTGCTAGGGATTCATTTGTGATGTGGTTTGGATTGTCATGGTTACTAATGGAAGTTGTAAACTACTGATCCTAGTTTAAAGATTTGAATACATTTAATCTGGTCTTGGTCCTGTTGAGTGCTGCTGTTTTTAGGCCAATTTATCAGCCTTTATTGCAGGTTTTTACTTCTTTAATTGATGATTATATGTATTCAATAATGTTTAGGAGTTCTAATTTGAGAGCTCTAATAGGAGCTCTAATGATGGGGAGAGTGCCCATGTGATATGGGGGCCCACACCTCTCTCTACAGCAATGATACATTCCCTTAATTTTAGAGTTCTATTTGAGCTCTAATGATGTAGAAAGTCCCAAAAAAAAAAAAAAAAAAAAAAAAAAAAGAGAGACCAAAACATCACATGACTGGGTGTGGCTCACCCCCTAGAGCTCCTTTAGCGCTCCCAAACATTTTTCCCTCTCTCTTCTGCCTTATTAGCGCTCACATTAGAGTTACTATTTTAGAATTATGCATCACAACTCTATATATATTCTACAGTTTTGGGGCAAAAGCCACTTCTCTTTGGTCATGCATTAGAGTGGGAAAACCAAGTGCTGGTATGTTAATTTGTAACCTGACTACATAGTTTGTGTCACTCGAAAGGGGTTGGGTTTGCATGACCTCATAGGACTGAGCTATAAACATTCATGACCTTTTGTAAGCTGTGACATTTTAAATGGTGAGAGCTCAAACTTGATGGAATACTTTCAGTTTCTGTGGCATATATGTTCTCTTCTTTGAATTACTATCTCTTTGGCTTTAGCTGGATAAGCTGGGGAGTTACCCGGCCCTCACCCCTTCTTCCTCACACAATCATCATCTATTTAACACGGATCCTCTTTCCTAATACATTTCTAACCAAATCGTGTATCAAAATTCTCGTTTTCTAGAATTAAATAGGTTTTGAGTACATTGATCCTTACTATGGTATCGTTCAATTCAAGAGGAAATCAAGAATCAAGTCACTTCCTATGTGCAATTTGGACCAATGCCAACTATAAAAATCTTGAAGTCAAACTAGTGAAATGTGGTTTAGTTAGTATGCTATCATTTTTCAAACAATTAAACGATTTTATTTAATTTTAAATTAAAATTATAAATTGAGTCTTAACTACAATTCACTTATTTTGATAACTAGAATCAAATCATACACTAACGTCTTGATTTTTCAAGAGTGGTATTCTGATTCACTATTTGGGTGTTTGGTGTGAATTATGGGAGTGATTATAGTTTATTTTAATTTAAGAATTTGTATCAGACTGTTTGGTGTAACTTCCTGCTTACAATTTTTTGAACAGAAATAACTTAATTAAGTTGAGAAAAACTAATTATTTAAAAGTTAAAAAATGAATATTTTTAATTTTTACTTTCTGATTTTTAACTTACAATAAATTGTACTAAACAGCACATATCTTTTCCTACTTTTTTTTTTAATTTATTTTTTTAATTTTTGGGTTCGTGCTTTTATTTTCAGGTTAAGTCCTATTATTGGGTTGTATTGTAGTCCAAAAAGTGGACAGTCATTTGAAAAAACGAAAAAAGAAAAGTGGACAGTCACACACCTTCCAAAGGCCTTCTTTGTTGGATTTTTTTTTAAACTAAAGGTTAATAATCATAAATAAAGAGAGATTTATTTATAAATTTTATTTAGAGGATTTATAATTTAGGGATTGTTTAGAGTGTCTTAAATAAGTGTATTTTTTGTCTTTTTAAATTAAAAAGTTGAGAGAAAAAAAAATTGGTGTTTGGGTTAACTTTTTATTTTTTTACGAAAAAATGTGTAATAAAAAATTGTATAACTAAGTATATAGGAGAAGTGAATGTAATAGACTAGAGTGTAGGAGATAAGGAAATTATTGTCTCCTTCGCGGGCAACCATTTGGACTGTGTTGTTCGGCCTGTGGGGCCCATCACGAGTCTCATTTTGATAATTTGAACCGTTCAATATGTAGAACTCGTCGAGTATTATATGCTTTTAAAAAATCACATTGATCGGATATTGAAATCACATTGATCGGATTAGTTTTTGTTCACCAATTAACTATAACACCATCCTTTTTTTATACAAAACTGATTTGATCATATAGTTAGCGATATTCGATCAACGTAATTTTTTATAGTCATATATTATTCAACGAGTTCTACATATTGATGGTTCAGATTATCAAAATATAACCCGTGGCGGCCCCTACGGGCCGAACAACATAGTCTAAATGGTTGCCCGCGAAGGAGGCAATCATTTCTAAACTAGTACACCAGACCAATCACGCGGACAACCCATCACTTCAGCAAAAAGTTGAGTTGTATTTTTTTGTGTAAATTTTTTTTTTTGTATTTTTTTTTTTTTTTTTTTGTGAATAGTGATAACTTTTTAGCTTTTTAAGTAATTTTTTGACTTTTTATCTTTTTCAAGACATGCCAAACCAAGCCTTAATAAGTTTATAAACTTTTCTTGTGTTTCATTTAAGTTCATATATTTAGACTTATATCTCATGAGGTCCTTTTTTCCTTATAATATTTTTAGGACTAATACACACTTTTGTTCTATTTTTTATAGTAAGTATTACACACAATTGTAATCTTCTTATTTCCTTTTTCTATTTTGACTGTTTTGAAATTAGTGGGATGGGTTTATTTAAAAAATAAATATATTATTATATTATAATATTGACAAAAAAACATGGTTTAAAAAGAATCTTGTAGCACAAAGAAACTTCCTCACTCACTCACTCACTCTCACACACACACACACACATACTCTCTCTCTCTCTCTCTCTCTCTCTCTCTCTAATTTGCCCGTTTGAGAATTTGAGAAAATCACAAAACAACAAAAACTCAGAGAAATTAATTGAGTGATGATCATCAAAGAAAGAAATAAAATAGAAGAAACCCAGAAAGAAGTTCATCATCATCATCATCATCATCATCATCATCATCATCATCATCATCATCATCATCATTATCGTCATCATCATTCTTCTATTGTTGCAGTTTGAAACTCTGTGTTCTTTTATTGTTACAATTCAAAACTCTATATTTTTCCATTATTGCAATTCGAAACTCTATTTTCTTCCATTCATACATCGTAGAGACAAAGTTAGCACCGTTTTTGTTTTGTAACTACATATAGGTATGTGTTGGTAAGGATGTATGTTCAGAATTGTTTAATAATTTATTAAAGTTAGATTCGACTTTTTGTTTCGAGATAGATTGATATGGTATTATATATTTGTGTATATATATGCTTATTAATTATGTATTTTTGTGAATATCAACATGCAAATCCACTAAAGTCATTGTTATTGTGGCTTATTAGATTTTAATGTTTTGAATTTGATGATGTGAACTTCAACATTAGAAACATGTGATGGATACATGTCACGACCCAAACTCGTCCCTATGGGTTTAGTACCGTAACCGACCAGTAATCCGAGATTACCGAAGGTCTGCTTAACAGTAATACAATAAAACAGAGCACAGAGGCATGGCGGAAGCCAAAACAGTAAATAAACAATGTCCAATGAGCTGTGACAGTCTATATGCAAAAAGACTTTTCATACGTCTATGCAGTCGGTGACAAAACAGTATGTACATATATATACAATCATTCAGAACAGGGACTTAATTCCTACTAAACAATACAGTATGGTCTATACAGTTAATACAGTTGTTACAAGCAGTTTCAGAGACAAACGGGCGAAAAATAAAACACCCCTAAGCCATAGCTTGGCAGGCTCGGAACCTCGCAGTGAGGCACAGTAGTTGGCTTGACAAACTGGAGTTCACCCCGACGCTTCTAGCATTGGCCCGGTGCCTGTACACCTATATATATATATATATATATGAGCAGTGAGTTAAAGCCCAGTGAACAACATAATGCGTAAAGAGGTTTAGAATGAATGTCCTTACAGTAATGAAAAAAGTTCATTAAATCAGTATTTCAGTCTTTCAGTCAGAATAGTCATTCAGTCATATGTGGTACATCCATTAGCATAGCAGTACAGTAAGCAATAGGTCTTAAAAGACCGAACAGTCAATGATGGCCATCAATCGATGCGATGAGTGGTTCCAACGAGGAACCGACGAGATCTCTGTAAAGAATAACGATCGATAATAGTAGTTGCTAAGGATGCCTGTCTGATCGAACATAGGACATACATTCATTCAGTTAACAGTAACAGTTTAGAAAATAGTACAGTTCAGTATTCAAAAGATAATCATTTTGAACATATCTTTACACAATTGTTACTCACAGAGTTCTAGGCTACGGTAAGCTAGAGCGTCCCCTCGGAAAGCCAACCCTACACAATTTACAGATTGAACACACACTAAGTTACATACTTGGGAAAGTAATAACTTAATCCCTAAATTGCCTCGGTGTAGTTCTACATCTATATCCTCATTAAGATGTCTTAAACTAGGCCTAAGAATGCCTAGGATGGGATGAGGATGCAAAGATGCATTTAGAAAACATTTTCAGAATTTTTCAGAAAATAAGGGTCTCGCTCGAGCATGGCTTTTTTCGCTCGAGTGAGCTTGTCAAAACAGTAGGGTTGCTCGAGCGTGGACTTCCTCGCTCGAGCGGTCTGCAAAAACGCAAAAAGTGCTAGATGTTGGAAAACTCCGCTCAATGCTCGCTCGAGCGTAAGACACAGTCCTAGCTCGAGCGTAGGTTCTCTCGCTCGAGCGTGCGTCTGCGTGCACCAAGATTCTAAGAGCTTGAAATTTACGCTCGAGCCACTATTCCTTCGCTCGAGCGGTGCTCAGAGTAAACGATGGTCGCTCGAGCGCGGAATCCTTCGCTCGAGCGAAGAAACCAAATTCTGGAATTTCCAGATTTGCCTCCCAAGCTCAAACCAAGCATTCCTTAGCTCAAAACTCGACCTCTTGAGCCTAATTTCTGGAAAACACATCTAAACTCAATATACAATAAGTTTCAAAGCTCAATTTGAGAAATCAAAGTCCAAGGGTGAATTAATTAAATCCAATTTCAACTCAATTTTTATGAACATGAAGAACATGCAAGCATGCATGACTCTAAACCATTTCAAAGCTTCAATTTCATGCACAAATGAGTCAATATCTTCAAAAACATGGTGAAATCATGATCCATTGTAAAAATATGAACATGCATGTACAATTTCATAAAAGAACAACTTCAAAACTTCAAGATGAAGGCATGCATGCATGAATTAAGCTATATCTCAACACCATTGAACCAATTCAAGCCTTAGGTCACTAAAGGCCCACTAATCATGCAAGAATAAACTCAATTACACAATAAAGAGGGTGAAATTCATACCTAGGTTCCTCAATGACAAGTTTATAGGTTCAATTTGCCAATTATCCTTCAATTCCTCAAGATTCAAGCCAAACAACAAGTTGAATTCAATTCACTCATTTTCTCTCTCTCTATGGTCGGTTGTGGTGAGGAAGGAGCTGATCAAATGTTGTGTTTACATGTACTAAGGCTCAATATTTTAATAAACAAAGGTCCACTCACAATGGCAAAATAGTAATTAAGTCAACAATGCAATTTGACCCATTTTAATCGAATTAAAACATACCAAATCAATTTTTAGATAAATATGCCATAAAATCACATAAATTATGACGATCATAAAACACTAATCAATTTCCGGTTCGGCCGCCGATAAGGCCTTCAATTAGCAATTTAAACACAAAGACATGAACAGATAATTTGGCAAGCAAACAGATAGAATACAATTTAACTAACATATACTCAGTCAATCAGTTTCAAATTTCAGTCAGTCAGTTCAGTATTTCAATTACTTCAGTTATCAATCATAATCAGTCTTGGTTTAATAGTAATCAGTGGTCACTCGGTAAACAGTAGTGAGGGTTATTACAGTCTCCCCTCCTTAAAAAAAGTTTAGCCCTCTAAACTCGAGTTACCTTCATTCTGGAAGAAAACAGGATTCAGTGGAAACAATTCAGGATATCTCTTGGCCATGTCATCTTCCCTTTCCCAAGTGGCATACACGCCACCATGGTTTTGCCAGTCCACTTTCACTAACGGGATCTTTTTGTTTCTCAACTTCTTGATTCGTCTATTTACAATCTATATGGGCCGTTTCTCGTAAGTGTAGTCATCACTCAGCACTACACGGGTAGGCTTTATCACATGGAAAGGATCCCGAAGATAGTCCCTCAACATCGAAATGTAGAAGACATTATGTATATGCTCCATTTCAGGAGGAAGTGCAACTTGATACGCCACCGGATTGATTTTCTCAATAATCTCATATGGTCCGACATATCTTGGCGCTAACTTGCCTTTGACTCCAAAACGAGTCTGGCCTTTCATCGGTGTCACTTTCACAAAAACGTAATCACCCACTTCATACTCTCTGTCTCGCTTTCTGACATCTGCATAACTTTTCTGTCTGTTCTGTGCAGTTTTCAGTCTCTGTTGTATCAATTTCATTTTCTCAGTCGTTTCATACACAATCTCGGGCCCAAGCAAAGGCCCATCTACAACTTCTGCCCAGCAAATCGGAGATCTATATTTTCTGCCATACAATGCCTCGAAAGGCGCCATACCAATACTGGAATGATAACTGTTGTTGTAGGCGAATTCAGCCAATGACAAATGACTTTCCCAGTTTCCCTGAAAATCAAGGACACACATTCTCAGCAAATCCTCCAGAGTCTGGATGGTCCTCTCTGACTGACCATCTGTTTGAGGATGATAGGCACTACTTAGCCTCAGTTCAGTACCCAATGCAGTTTGTAAGCTTTGCCAAAATCTTGATATAAACTTCGAATCCCTGTCAGAAACAATGGACACAGGCACTCCATGTAGTCTAACAATTTCATCAATATAGAGTATAGCCAATTTGTCCGCATTATAAATTGTCTTAACAGGTAAGAAGTGAGTAGATTTAGTCAGTCTATCAACAATAACCCAAATCGAGTCCATATCTTTACTGGAGCGAGGCAATCCCATAATAAAATCCATAGTAATATGTTCCCATTTCCACTCCGGTATCGGTAAGGGTTGCAGTAAGCCTGCGGGTCGTTGATGTTCAGCTTTAACTTGTTGGCAATGAAGACATTTTGATACGAAATCGGCAATTTCTTTTTTCATTCTCGGCCACCAGAAATTCAGTTTCAAATCTTGATACATTTTCGTGTTCCCCGGATGGATAGAAAATTTTGAGTTATGGCCCTTTTGCAGAGCTCTTCTTTTCAGTTCAGTATCATTCGGTACACACAATCTTTCTTGAAATTTCAGTACATTATTTTCAAATTTGAAACCCGGTCTTGGTTTAGATTCCCTTTCTTCGATGATCTTCTTCAAGAAGTCATCCAATTATTGTTTCTCTTTAATTTCTTCAATCAGTGCCGGTTGAGCAGAAATAGCAGCTAAGGTTCCACCTTGTTCTCACAAAACAATCTCAATTTCAAATTTTTCAAGGTCACAAAGCAACTCTCTTTGCCCAGTAAGCAGACAGGCTAAGTTCCCAATTGATTTCCGACTCAATGCATCGACAACGGTATTGGCTTTTCCCGGATGATACAAAATCTATAAGTCATAGTCTTTAATCAGTTCTAGCCATCTCCGTTGTCTCATGTTCAGTTCTTTCTGTGTAAAGAAATATTTCAGACTCTTGTGGTCGGTATAAACTTCACATGTCGCCCCATACAGATAGTGACGCCAGATTTTCAGTGCAAATACTACTGCAGCAAGTTCCAGATCATGGGTTGGGTAGTTCTTTTCATGTGGTCTCAGTTGTCGGGAAGCATAAGCAATAACTCTCCCATTCTGCATTAAAACACACCCCAAACCCTTATGAGAAGCATCACTAAATACAGTATAACCATCCGTACCTGAAGGTAAGGTAAGAACTGGTGTAGTCACGAGTCGAGTTTTCAACTCTTGAAATACTGATTCCCTTTGGTCAGTCCAGTCAAATGATGTCCCCTTCTAAGTTAATTGAGTCAATGGTAAGGCAATTTTGGAGAAATCTTTGACAAATCTTCTGTAATATCCAGCCAAACCCAAAAAGGTTCGGACTTCTGTCACATTTGTTGGTCTAGGCCAGTTTACTACAGCTTTAATTTTCTGCGGATCAACGGAAATTCCATCTTTGCTAACAACATGCCCCAAAAACATAACATGATCAAGCCAAAATTCACATTTAGACAGTTTAGCATAAAGTTTTTATTCTCTTAGAATCTGTAGGGCAAGTCTCAGATGATGTTCATGTTCTTCTATACTTTTGAAGTAAATCAATATGTCATCAATGAATACAACAATAAAGTCATCAAAGTATGGTTTAAAGATTTTGTTCATGAGGTCCATAAATGTAGCAGGTGCATTGGTAACTCCGAAAGGCATAACTAAAAATTCGTAATGTCCATACCTCGTTCGAAACGCAGTTTTATCAATGTCTTCTGGTTTAACTTTCAGTTGATGATATCTGGATCTGAGATCAATCTTAGAAAACACTTGAGCACTCTGTAACTGATCAAATAAGTCATCAATTCGAGGCAATGGGTATTTATTTTTCACAGTTACCTTGTTCAGTTCGCGATAATCAATACACAGTCTTAGTGAGCCGTCTTTCTTTTTCACAAACAAGACGGGTGCGCCCCACGGTGAAGTACTGAGCTTGATGAACTTTTTGTCTAACAGTTCTTGCAGTTGCACCTTCAGTTCTTTCAATTCAGTTGGAGCCATTCTGTAAGGAGCTTTCGATATGGGCTGTGTACCCGGAATTACATCAACGGTGAATTCAATCTCCCTGTCAGTCAAATCCCCTGGCAGATTATCTGGGAAGACATCTGGGAATTCTCTGACTATGGGAATACTGTTCACATTAGCATTATCATCAGTAGATACAGTCAATACAGAACACAGATACCCTTTACACCCCTTTCTAATCAATTTAATAGCTTTCACAGACGAAATCAAATATGGAGGAGGTACTACTCCACTTCCATTAAATACAAATTCGGGTAAACCAGGTGGACGGAAAACAACTTGCTTGGTCACACAGTCAATGGTAGCATGATATTTTTGTAACCAGTCCATCCCCAATATTACATCAAAATGATCAATGTTCAATGGCAGTAGGTCACTAAACAGATGCATATCCCCAACAATAATCTCACAAGCAGGATACATATATACACATGTCATGGATCCCCCAATAGGTGATGATACAGCTAACAGATAATTCATGGGTTCTAAGGGTCTATTCAATTTCCGTGAAAAAGCATGCGATACATAAGAATGTGTAGACCCCGAATCAATCAGTACATATGCATTTTGAGTACAAATAGAGAGGATACCTGACACAACGGTCTCAGTATTTTGTACGTCTCCAGGTACTAGGGTGAACACTCGGCCCTGCCTCATAGGCTCTTTCCCGGTAGCTTTGGGGTTCGGTTTTGATGCAACAGTTGATGCTGCGGTGCTGCCTGCAGCTTTACTATTGCCCGGAGTAATGGAAGAGCAATTTTTAACCATGTGGCCCACCTTGTCACACATGTAACAAGCACCAGATAGTTTATAACACAATCCCTTATGGTTCTTACCACATTCGGAGCAGGGCGGTATGGAACCACTCCCTTGGCTGGGGCTAGTTATTGACCCCGTATTCTGTTTTTTGTTCAATGGGTTATGCTTTCCTTTCTTGAATTTAAAATTCTGCCTTTTACCACACCATTCAGATGTTGGTATTTCAGTTTTCAGTGCTTCGATGTTTGCTTCAGCCATCAAGGCTCGGTCAAGAATATTCACATAAGTCGGTAATTTCAGAACACTTATTCTGTCGAGTATTACAATATTTAGGCCACCTTCAAACCTTCTAGCCTTCTTGTAATCAGTGTCTACCATGTGTGGTGCATATCTAGTAAGCCCGGTGAACTTTGCTTCATATTCAGCAACAGACATTGTGCCCTGTCTTAGCTGTTTAAATTCAGTCACCTTCCTATCCCTGACACACTGAGGGAAGTACTTTTCAAAGAAGGCTACTTTGAATTGAGCCCAAGTCATAACAGTGTTGTCATCACGAGTAAGCATCCACCATCTTTTAGCCTCTTCTTGCAAAGTGAAGGTGGGCAATAGTACTTTATGTGCCTCCGAGCACGGAAACACCTCAAACAATTTTTCGGTCTCCAAAACCCATGCTTTAGCCTTCAATGGTTCGAGACCCCCCTGAAAGGATGACGGTTTCATCTTGCTGAACTTATGGATGAGAGCAATTATGTCCCCATCATTAACATTCACATTCTGTACATTCACATTCTGTTCCGGCTGTATCGGAGGAGGAGGTGGGGGTTGTTGATTTTGTTGTTGATCCAGTCTTTCAGTTATCAGTTCTACCATTCTTTCCATTCTTGCCATGCTCGCCTTAGTGGATGAGGATTCAGATTCATTTGCAGTTCTTGCATTATCCATTTCACTATAAGCAGTTATAACAGTTATCAACATAAGCAGTCATTTGTTTAAACAGATTAGCATATTAGCATATCTTTAGTCATGTCATAACCACACACTTATCATGCTCATATAATGCCCTAATCGCTTTTCTAGGACACCCTATAGCTCATTTGGACACGTGTGTGCGGTATAACTCGTGGTAAGTATCACTCTGATACCACTCTGTCACGACCTAAACCCGCCTCTATAGGTTTAGCACCGTAACCGGCCAGTAATTCGAGATTACCGAAGGCCTGCTTAACAGTAATATAGTAAAACAGAGCACAGGAGCATGGCGGAAGCCAAAACAGTAAATAAACAATGTCCAATGAGCTGTGACAGTCTGTATGCAAAAAGACTTTTCATACGTTTATGCAGTCGGTGACAAAACAGTATGTACATATATATACAATCATTCAGAACAGGGACTTAATCCCTACTAAACAATACAGTATGGTCTATACAGTCAATACAGTTATTACAAGCAGTTTCAGAGACAGACGGGGGAAAAATAAAACACCCCTAAGCCATAGCTTGGCAGGCTCGGAACCTCGCAGTGAGGCACAGTGGTTGGCTTGACAAACTGGAGTTTACCCCGACGCTTCTAGCATTGGCCCGGTGCTTGTACACCTATATATATATATATATGAGCAGTGAGCTAAAGCCCAGTGAACAACATAATACGTAAAGAGGTTTAGAATGAATGTCCTTACAGTAATGAAAACAGTTCATTAAATCAGTATTTCAGTCTTTCAGTCAGAACAGTCATTCAGTCATATGTGGTACATCCATTAGCATAGCGATCTGATGGCGATGAGGTCTTAAAAGAGCGATCAATGATGGCCATCAATCGATGCGATGAGTGGTTCCAACGAGGGAACTGACAGAGATCTCTGTAACAGTAACAGTCAGTAATAGTAGTTGCTAAGGATGCCACAATACTGTCCAGAACATAGGACATACATTCATTCAGTTAACGAAGAACTTTAGAAAACAAGATGCTCAGTATTCAAAAGATAATCATTTTGAACATATCTTTACACAATTGTTACTCACAGAGTTTTGGGCTACGGTAAGCTAGAGCGTCCCATCGGAAAGCCAACCCTACACAGTTTACAAATTGAACATACACTAAGCTACACAGTTGGAAAAGTAATAACTTAATCCCTAAATTGCCTCGATGTGGTTCTACATCTATATCCTCATTAAGATGCCTTAAACTAGGCCTAAGAATGCCTAGGATAGGATGAAGATGCAAAGATGCACTTAGAAAACATTTTCAGAATTTTTCAGAAAATAAGGATCTCGCTCGAGCGTCGCTTTCTTCGCTCGAACGTCGCTTTCTTCGCTCGAGCGTGGACTTCCTCGCTCGAGCGGTCTGCAAAAATGCAAAAAGTGCTGGATGTTGGAAAACTCGCCGATACTTTCGCCGACGCCGCGGCGTAAGACCTGATCCTCCTCCTCGTCTGCGTACACCAAGATTCTGAAAGCTTGAAATTTACACTCGAGCCACTATTCCTTCGCTCAAGCGGTGCTCAGAGTAAACGGTGGTCGCTCGAGCGTGGAATCCTTCGCTCGAGCAAAGAAACCAAATTCTGGAATTTCCAGATTTGCCTCCCAAGCTCAAACCAAGCATTCCTTAGCTCAAAACTCGACCTCTTGGGCCCAATTTCTGGAAAACACATCTAAACTCAATATACAACAAGTTTCAAAGCTCAATTTGAGAAATCAAAGCTCAATGGTGAGTTAATTAAATCCAATTTCAACTCAATTTTTATGAACATGAAGAACATGCAAGCATGCATGACTCTAAACCATTTCAAAGAATCAATTTCATGCCCAAATGAGTCAATATCTTCAAAAACATGGTGAAATCATGGTCCATTGTAAAAATATGAACATGCATATACAATTTCATAAAAGAACAACTTTAAAACTTCAAGATGAAGGCATGCATGCATGAATTAAGCTATATCTCAACACCATTGAACCAATTCAAGCCTTAGGTCACTAAAGGTCCACTAATCATGCAAGAATAAACTCAATTACACAATAAAGAGGGTGAAATTCATACCTAGGTTCCTCAATGACAAGTCTAGAGGTTCAATTTACCAATTATCCTTCAATTCCTCAAGATTCAAGCCAAACAACAAGTTGAATTCAATTCATTCACTTTCTCTCTCTCTCTCTGGTCGGTTGTGGTGAGGAAGGAGCTGATCAAATGTTGTGTTTACATGTACTAAGGCTCAATATTTTAATAAACAAAAGCCCACTCACAATGGCAAAATAGTAATTAAGTCAACAATGCAATTTGACCCATTTTAATCTAATTAAAACATACCAAATCAATTTTTAGATAAATATGCCATAAAATCACATAAATTATAACGATCATAAAACACTAATCGATTTCCGGTTCAGCCGCCGATAAGGCCTTCAATTAGCAATTTAAACACAAAGACATGAACAGATAATTTGGCAAGCAAACAGATAAAATACAATTTAACTAACATATACTCAGTCAATCAATTTCAGATTTCAGTCAGTCAATTCAGTATTTCGATTACTTCAGTTATCAATCATAATCAGTCTTGGTTTAACAGTAATCAGTGGTCACTTGGTAAACAATGGTGAGGGTTATTACAATACATGATGTGCAGTATAAACTAATGATTGCATTATTGTTATGTGAATGTTTACATTCACATAATATTGATTTTTGTATGAGTTTTTATGATTTTAACATGATTATTATATGGTGTGAAAGTTCGCATTATTATTGCATAATGTCAATGTTCATATTCACATATTACCGTTATTGTATGAGTTTTCATGATTTTAACATGACTATTATATGGTGTGAAAGTTCGCATTGGTGTTGTAATTATCACATCTTTAATCAATGTTAATATTTGCATTTAGAAATAGTCATATAAGCATAAATAATCATGTGATATTTTGGTCGGAACATATTGTGCATTTTATTAATATAACATAGAGATATCAACATTCTTAAATGGTTATATGCACACAATAACGAATCAGTACCAACAATGTGAATGTTCATAGTTACTCTATAATATCAAAATAACATGACAACATTAACCATGTATTATTCACAACAAATCACAATTGATATTAATATTTACATTCAAAAATAGTCATACACTACCATAAACAATGTAAATGTTCACAGTGTATGGTTCTATGAGGCAATATTATTTACCAGTATGTATTTATAATATGAAAGTTCACATTAACATTTAATGAGAGATTTTTAAAAGGTAGAAGATTTATGATTTTAGGAATGTGAGAGATTTTTTTTTTGGAATAAATGAGAGATTTTCTCCACAAAATGAGAGAAATATTTTCTTTATGGAATAAGCGAAATATTTTATTTTTGAAATGTAGAGATTCTCCCTGGAATAAGAAGAGATTTTTTCCATGGAATAAGGAACGGTTGTTATTTTTTTTATTTTGTATTAATTTTAAAATAAAAACATGCACAAAAAGTTAGAAAGGTGATTTGATCATATTATTCTAAACAGGACCTAATGGAATATAAAAAAGAAGATGGATTAAATGGAATATAACAATTAGGAATAAGATTGTATTAATTTCAAAATAGAAACATGCACAAAAAGTTAAAACAATGATTTGATCATATTATTCTAAACATGGTCTAATGGAATATTAAAAAAGAAAATGGATTAAATGGAATATAACAATTAAAAATAAGACTTTCCGAAAAATCACCCTAAAATAAAAGTTAAAAGTATTTTTTTTTTAATTTTTAAATAATTATTTTTAAAATTTATTTAAAATATTTTTATCTAATAAATTATAAATAAAATTTATATTAAATTATTTAATATAAAATTTTAAATTAAAATAAGTTGTAATCCCCTCCAAAACCAGCAGCTACAGTGCCAGAAAAAATTTAGAGGCTTTGGGAGAGAGAGGTCAGAATTTTGAGGGGCCCAATAGAATTTGAAGGGCAGAGAGACATTCTGACCTGGTCTGGTGCATTATCGGGCGTGGCATGGGCCCCACCCATGTTCGGTTCACATCAAACTCTCGTTTATTTACCAACGCGTCGACATAACATTGTATGGCCCTTTTATTGTCTTTCACACGTTATATTAGTTCTGTGTGGGGATTGGTTTGGGTCGGGTGACTCTTATTTATTATTTATTTGAAATTAAGTAATTTGAGAAAAATTAATATCTATCTATTCATTTAGTTAGTGGATGTAAATTCAGTGAATTGTGCAAGTTAACGAGTTAATACATATTAGTTTGGCAGTTTAAGATTTTATTATTTTGAGTCTTTTTTCAAATTATTTTTTAGTAATTTTTTATTATTTTGGATCCAAAATTTTTTATTGTTTATTTTTTATAATAAAAATAAATGTCTAATTTTCATATTTCATAAATCACAAATATAATTATTAAATAAAATGTCATTTTTTTAACACAAACCATAAAAGCATAGCTTAATATTTTTAGGAGTGTTAGTGGATCAAATTGGGTGGTCTCTTATCTATCATTTATCCAAATTTAGGCAGGTTAAGAAAAATATATTCACATCCATCCGCTCAGACTATTGAAATCATCTATTTTATGGCAGATTGATTCGGACCATTTGTTTTTGATGAATTAAGTGGATGCTTGCCCACTCCTACATAGATAGAGACACAAGTACTTTGATAAATATGGTAATTGTAAGTAGGGGTGTGTGCGGTGTGATTCGGATGGTTTGAGAGTAAAACTAAAAACCAAATGGCGGATTGACGAATAATCAAATTGCGGTTTGAGGCGAATTAGTTTGAAGAATATTCTTAATTGATTATCAAGTATTTACAAAATATATAACACTAATTTGTATAGTATTTTTCATATATATAACTACTAATTTGTAATAAATTTCACATTTTAAATATTTCTCACACTTATTTTTATTTTGATATTTCATTAAAAGTTAAATATATATATATATATGTATTAACTATAACAGATCGGAGTGATTTCGAAAACAAATTATAAATTTTAAAATTTGTGAATCGATGAAATTTTAACAAATTTGATGTATTTTGCACCGTTCTAATTGGAAGTCTTTATCATTTAAAATATTAAAGTTGCATAATTTAAACTAATTTAGCAAAGTGACATGATGGTAATATTTCTATTATATATAAATAAATATAAAATGTTTAAGACTCTTCAAATATCTTTCTAAATTTATTCTTAGTGACTCGGATTCTTGACCCAGGCCTCATGTCTTATCGTTGTGAATACAGTTTTCAATCCCCCCTATCTCTTTCATTCTCCCAAAAAAAAAAAAAAAAAAAAAGACATTTGCATATCATTTGTTGATTAAATTACAAATCTCATAGTTGTGAATACAGTTTTCAATCCCCCTCTCTTTCATTCTCCAAAATATATACCCCTAGACATTTGCAAATCATTTGTTAATTAAATTAAGAATCAACCAACTTAAAACCTAACTGTGCTATCAGTGTATGTGGATTAATTTAGAATGTTTTAATAGTCTCTAGCATCAACCCTTTTTTTGCAATTAAAATGTCATTTTTTATTGAACACTTTTTTTTAAAAAATGATAAGTGTCAATACAATTATATATACAATTTTGTTTACTTTTTTTACTCTATTAAAAATATTA
The DNA here is from genome assembly GCA_025200525.1 of Camellia lanceoleosa. Taxonomy (NCBI): domain Eukaryota; kingdom Viridiplantae; phylum Streptophyta; class Magnoliopsida; order Ericales; family Theaceae; genus Camellia; species Camellia lanceoleosa. Next base: position 203,611,386 of record CM045763.1, on the reverse strand, counting down.
TCATCACGTTATTTTAATATAAAATTTTGTATAGTATTTTGTTTGGTAATAAGTTTCCGCCAAAAAAAAAGAAAAAAGAAAAAAAAAAAGTCCTTACTTGAAGAAGAAGGGGAAAGCAAGGAAGTGGATTAGAAAGGGGGAAGAGAGATTCTTAAGTGCACACACAAACTAACACTACTCTCAAGTCACAAATAAATACACAAATCAAAGCTAATAAGAAAGATTAAAAATTATATGAAAAGATACAAAAGAAAAAAGACAAAAAAGAAAAAAGACAGTTCTCATCACATCCTCTCATACACAGACAAAAACAAAAACAAATAGATAGAGCTGAGAGATGAAGAGATCAGGCAACTCTTTTTTTCTTTTTCTTTTGGGTTATTCTCTCTCTCTCTCTGGTTCTCTCTCTTTTGGGTTCTTCTCTTTTTAGTTGGTGGGGTTGCTGCGGAAAGATCCCAAAGCTTTAATGGCAGCAGCTCTCAAGATGTACTGATGGTATGCTGCAGCTGCCATGGCTCCCACAAATGGTCCAACCCAGAAGATCCACTGTCCTCACAACAACACAACCAACCAAAACACAAATTACAGCAGCTTATTTGTCTGTGTGTAGATCTTCATGTGTATGTGTCACATTTAGATATAATAAAGATGAAAAAGACAAAGCAGAGAAACCGTTTTTGGCAGAGAAAACTATGGGGAGCCTAAGCGGTTTGATTCGATTAGACTATGTTGATACATAGTAGAGAAAAGAAAGGAAAAGAAAAGAAGAAATGGTTTGTGAAGTTACTGAGAGATTCCTTTTCTTTTTTTTCCAAATCACTCATTTCTCTCCAAATCTCTCAATCCAAACAAGGTGTTAGGTTGACAGAAAATTTCCCCAACTCCAATATTCATTGGTCAATTGTAGTTTGTTTGAATTGAGTGATTTGATGAAAATTGATAAGAAATGATGTTGAAAAATGAGGAGAAAAAGAAATCTTATGCCATTTCTCACCAAGTGAGATTTGGTGCGAAACTAATTGATTGACTACATATATATCTAATAATATTAAAATTACCCATATCAAAATAAAAATAAAAAAGAAAAACACATTCCCATTTTCACATGTTTTGCTTTCCTAACTATCTAAACAAGACATTCATTTCATTTATTTTGTCGCATAATAATTCAAAAAAAAAAGAAAAAGAGAGAGGATTCTGAAAATGAACTTACATGCTGACCCCAGACTTTTTTATTGTTGTAGATAACAGCAGCACCAAAGCTCCTAGCAGGGTTGATCCCAGTCCCAGTAATAGGAATAGTAGCCAAGTGAACCATAAACACTGCAAACCCAATTGGCAGAGGTGCCAAAACCTACACACACACACACACACACACACACACACACACACACACACAAAAAACCCAACACAAACCCATTCATCTTCAGATTCAGAACCCCCAAAACCTCACTATCTATACATAAACATCAAAACCCAGAAAAGGTGGTGTACTTACAGGGACATGAGAGTCGCGAGCACTCCTCTTGGGATCAGTGGCTGAGAAAACAGTGTAAACGAGCACGAACGTGCCGATGATCTCAGCACCAAGAGCAGTGCCCTTGTTGTAGCCAGGAGCAATTAAGTTAGCACCACCACCAAGTGAATTGTAGTAGTGTTTCATGAATGCCTTTACTAACCCAACTCCACAAATTGCTCCCAAGCATTGCGCAATCATGTACGACACCGCTCTTATCAGCGACACCTTTCTCGCCAAGAACAGCCCGAACGTCACTGCCGGGTTTATGTGACCCCCTGTTCCATTGATTTACCAAAACAATAAGCCCAAAATAAGTGAGCAGATTGTCAATTTTTTACTTCAGTTTGATTCGGTTTGAGAGAAAATTGATTACCATACCACTAGTTACTATTTCATAAAATTTAGTAGTTACTATCTAATCATGAAAATTTTGAAACCAGTTAGATTCCACTTGAAATCACAGTTTTTAGAAATATGCCATCATTCACAGCAAAAATCAAGCTTTTTTTCCGTCTTTTTTTTTTTTTTTAAGTTAAAAAAATTTAATATTTTATACAAAATTTTTATTTTTTAAACATACCTAATCTAATATAGATACACTTAAAAATATAATATTTGTAAAGAAAAAAAAAACTTCAAAAAATTCATCAAATAAAAAAACGAAAATATTGTATTCAATGAGTTTTTTTTTAAAAAAAAAAATTGTATAAGTTTTATATTTTTTAAATATATCAAAATAAAAAAATACTAAAAATATAAATTAAAAACTTAGAAATTATTTGACATAGTACACTTTTTATTTTTTTTATATTTTTTATATCACATCACATTTAAATTTTTCTGTAAAAGTTAAACGCAGACTTATTTAGATCATTCTAATAAGCTCTTAAAAAACTGTTTTTAAAAACTCGAAACTAACAAACAGATTACTCACAAATTTACTAATATGTCGTTATTTTTAAATAAAACTTTTAGAACTAATTTGACTACTATATGCATCATCAACATACTTGCACACCCATTTTTCTTCAATTGAAATAATTTTAAAAAAGTCATACTCCTACGATTAAATGGTTGGATCGGAGGAGTAGATTATGGAGGGTGTAACGGATTACCGGAGATGCCAGCGGTGCAGTAGACGAGGACGAAGATCATGCCGCCGAAGGACCATGCGATGCCGAGGATTCCGACGCCGTCGCATGGTCCGGTTTGCTTCTTGTGACCGATGACTGTGGCGACAGTGATGTAGAGGAAGAGGAGTGTGGCTATGAACTCTGCGATCACTGCTCTGTAGAATGACCACAGCTTCAGCTCCGCCATGTCCATCAGCGGTGCTGGTGGTGGATCCACGTAGTCCTTTCCATGCTGTGTTTGTCCTTCTTCGCTCACTTCTTTCGACATATTCTCTCTCTCTCTCTCTCTAAACTATTTTCTCTCTCTAGAGTGCTAGAATCTCTCTCTCTCTCTCTCTCTCTCTCTCTCTCTATGCGCCTATCGTATGTGACTGGCCAAGCTGGGAATGGAATGAGGAGTGGGGGTCTGGTTTTAAGAAGCGGGGAGGAGGGGTTGGAAAATGGAGCATTTATGGATAAAGTTAAGGGCTTTTTTGGGAATTACTATTATTTGGGTTTTGATTTTTTTCAAACAGGCTTATTAGGAATCTCAAATGATTTATCAAACTTTTTATATAGATATAGAACCTACACACATGTAAGTTTGTGTGGGTTCCATACTTATGTGACAAGTTTGGTAAAAAATTTGATACATTATTTGGGATTCATAACATTTTTTTTTTTCAAATTTTCATCTTACCAATAAGTTATCAGTAATGCTATATGCACTAATTAATGTACTAACTAGTATACCACCATTAGTTATGATATTATTATTGACCTCACTCATTAATAATATTATAAATATTAAAAATTTCTTAAATTATGTCACATCATCAATTGATATACCAATTAGTATACTCATTGGTCTTATAGTATCGTCACATGGTGCTTCAATAGTATTTTGATTGATGAAGAGGATAAGACTCATAAATTTGTGTCAGGTGATTAGAAAACTTGAAAGGATATGATGAATTGTAATTAGTAAGAGGCATGATTACGTAGCAATTCTAGACCAACCAATCACTTTGTTTGGTTTCAATTTTCTGAATTCTATTTTCAAAAAATTCTACTTCTTCGTTTTTCATATATATATATATATTTGTTTTTATTGATATTTTAAAAATATTTTAAGCAGTTTTTTAAAAATTTTTAAACACATTTAACATAAATACATTTAAAAAATATAATATTTATGAAAAAAATCTTAAAAAAAATTCATTAAATATCAAAATACAAAAAAAATATATATGAAAATTTAGGACGTTTTTTTTCATATTTTGGTGTATTTATTAATTTTTTAAAATATTTTTTCACAAATATTTTACTATTTAGATACATCTAAGTAAGGTGTATCTAAAAAAATATAAAAAATTGCTTAAAATTTTGAAAATTTCACTAAAAACAAAAAAATACGAAAAACAAAAAACTCAATTTTCTGAAAACTAAATTCAAAAAATAGAAACCAAACACACTGAATAATTTTTTCATCTCAAGTTGGGAAAAATGTTTGGAGTTAGTAGACTCATTTTGGAATTAATTTTAGAAATCTGAATCGTTCACTTTTTAAAACTAGTTGAATACAATATTTATGTAAGAAATTAATATAATTAGATATTAGTAGATATATATTTAAATTATATTTATTTTTAAAAAATGACGATAAATATAGGGCATTTTGGCAAACTAGTAAAAAGTCAACTTTTTGATTTTTTGACTTTTTTGAATCAAATCACATCTCTATTTTTTTACACAAAAAGTCAAAATAGTCAAAAAAAATTAAAAAGTCAGCCTTTTATCATCTTCTTAAAACACCACATAATTTTAAGAATAGTCATTTATTTTTTGTAATACAAATATTATTCAAATATATAGCCATCAATATCCAGTTATCTTAATTTTTTTCTATCAATATTCTACTCAACGAATTTTAAAAAATGAATGGTTTATATCATCAAAATCAATCCCAAAATGAGTTTATAAAGTCCAAATGACCAACTTGAGAGAAATCCAAACCCTTGTTATATAATGTAATCTATATATAGATTAGAAAGTATTGTTTGAGCTTGTGAGGCTTATTATATGTTTTATTTCGATAATTTGAACGATTTATTTTATCGAATTCTTCATATACTTCTTTCACACAAAAAATTAGATTAATCCGATAGTCAATATTTAATTCATTATGTTTGTTACAAAAAAAAAAAAAAAAAAAAAACTTTTTTATAAGAAATATAATTATCAACTTTTTTTAACAAACTTGATTAATTAAATAAATTATGATAATTATATCGATAGAATTTTTTTTATATAGATAAAATATACAAAATAACTTGTCGAAATAAAGAATAATGATTGAGACCACCCCTATAAGACCCTCATAAGACCACTACAAATCTGAATCACTAATGATGTGAACTTCACACATACATGAATAGGCCCTACATATACATAGAGGGTTAGAATCATTTTGAAAATGTGGGATCATCTCAAAAAAAAAAAAATCCCAAACATTTTCCTAAAATAAATAATTCAAACCAAACCTATAAAAAGTTTTAGCGGTCCAACATCACGTTTCAACATAGATTTTGGACTTTAGTAATATCATAAATACAAAAATTAAATATAAAATGGGATACAACTCTTATAAGCAGTAATTATTGTGAATCTCACCCGTTCTAAAACAATTGTATCTCACTTTATTATTAATTTTATTTGTACATAAACTTACTTTTGGACTGCATATAGAGAAGTCTTGTTTAGGAAATTGATTATTTTAATTAATTATTTAATTTTTTAATTATGTTAACCTAACAAAAATGGTTATGTTTGAAAAATTCGTTAACTTTTTTTAAAAACAGAAAAGATTTGTGCCTCGAATTTTCAAGTTCCGAATGCCCCTAATGTTCAAAACGACGTCGTTTTGGGCATTATGATTTTTTTTTTTTCCTCCTTCTTCCATTTTCAGTCGAACCAGAGAAAGAAGGGAGAGAGAGAAGAGAGAAAAAGAGAAAGAGAGAGAGAGAAGAGAGGTCGCCAGCCCAGCTCCGGTCTCGTGCAGCAGCTCCGACGTCCCCGATCGTCGCAGCCTGCCGAGCTCGTCGCAGCAACTCCCGATCGCCTCCAGCCCCGCCTCTGAGTATGCCCCCTCCTCCTCCTCCTCCTCCTCCTCCTCCTTTTTCTTCTTCTTCGTTCTTCTGCTGGAAAGAAAAAGAAAAAAAAAAAAAATAGAGTTCGGGGCATTCGAGGGAGCTCGAATTCGAGCTCTTAATCGGTTCTGTTTTAAAAATGATTTGATAATTATAAAAAAAATAAAATAATTATGAATTAAATATCATATCATATTTTATTTTATTAATTATTTTATTTTATTTTATTTTTTAATAAGTTATTTTGAGGAAGGGGTAGTTTGTTTTAGAGAGAGAAGGGTGAGTGGGACACGAGAGATACAGAGAGACCATGTGATGGCTAATCATGTGTGTGTGTTTTTTGGGGTTGGGGATACTTTTGATGTTAGTTAGGCCTGAGCCTGAATCGTCAGCCTGGCATCCAACCAACCAAAACCCACCCCCTGCAACGGTTACTTTTATTTTATTTTCTCTCTCTCTCTCTCTCTCTCTAATTGGGAGCATCTATTAGAGTTGATCACATAATATAAAACAATTAAGGAACAAAACAATTATTAATCTTATTAGTTATGGTGAATTAAATAAAACCTAAATATTATGCTCAGGCTTCGTTTGAGAACAGACTATTTTAATAATTTTTTGACTTTTTAACTAAAATATAAAGTAAAAAAAACTAGTATGTTTGGGGTGAATTTTTGACTTTTTCTGAAAAGATGTGCAAAAAGTAGAGAGAAAATAGAATCTTTAACTTTTTGATATAGGTTATAGGCTTTTTGAATTTTTTAATAATTTTTTGACTAAAATGTTAACTTGCCAAACAAGACCTCAATTTTTAAATCTAATTATGTGAGAGTCTTTTAACTCTGTAATATATTCTTTAATTATTAATTAATCATCTTACTTATATATGGGTATAAAAAAGCAGGCTTATATATCATTTTTCTTAGATAAATATTGCATTTCTTATTTGGTGATCAAACACTAATATCAAGTTGTGAATGAAGAGGAAACTAAGGTAGATTATTAAAAGGTCATTTATGTGTAATAAAAACAATAAAAAAAATTAGGAGAATCTCTTGAAATGATTTGTCAAAAATAATTCATAAAAAAAGAATCAAGAATATCAAAAGTTATTTAAATTATATGCTTTCGCACAAAGCAAATGCTTATATCATCTGTCGAAGAGATGTTATTTCTTAGATTTCTAATATTTATAGTTAATTTAATAATTAATTCTTTGTCAGCAAATTTATTGTTTAAACTAACAATTTAGTTATCCCAATGAATTTAACTTAAAAATATTTGACACGTGTTCTTTGGTGAAATTGACTATTGTTAGAGCATCTCTAACCCTGAACTAAAACTTTTATTAAATTTGAGTAAAAAAATGATTTTTTTCTCAATCTGATACCGAGTGCTCCAACGATTAATTTTCATCAAATTTGTACCGGAATAACCGGTTGGTCCACCGGCCGGTCGACCAGGTGGTCGACCAGTTAAGCCAAAAAAAATTTTTTTTTTTTTATTTTTTTGATTTTTGAACTTTTTAAACCTTTTAGTGGTCGACTGGTTGGTCAACCGGCTGGTCGACCGGTAAGACAAATTTTTTTTTTTTTTTCAACTATTTGACTTTTTTTTTGAACTGTTTGAATCTTTTAGTGGTCGATCAGTTGGTCTTCCCCAACGATCATGCACAGTGTTTTGATGAAATGCGGAACCTGTCCTCGTTTCAGTGAAACATTTAGTGAATTCTGAATTTGATATCAATTTAGTGAAACTATTAGAGCTCCAAGCAGTATTTTTTTCACCAAATTTCAAATTTAATGCTAAATTTGATGAAAGATTGGAGATGGTCTTAATGAAAATTGGACCAACACTTCACCCCAAGAAAAAAAATATATTAATAATAATAAGAATGCACTCCTAACATTCTTAGTAGTAGTTTTTAATTTTTAATTACAAGTATTTTGCTATTGCTTATCTGTGGAAACACTTCACCCTTTATCAAGTAGTGGAATTATTGAAAAAGGTGTCTTTTAGTCTGTCCATTGTATAGTCCATTCAAAGGCGGTTTGTCCTTATCGGTTATGGTACTATTTTAATAAGAAGTCCCAAATCAAATTGAATGGACAAATGCAGGGGACATGGAAGAGAATGTGTGGTCTCTAAACCCATTAATTATTTAATTTCATTCTAAAAATTAAATTAATTACATGCGCATTTCACAATATTAGTTGCCATCTTCCATCCCAAGTTTTTATTTTATGAATTGTGTTTTCGTCATTTTTCTCATCAATTATAAGATATGATTTTTTTAAATTAAGAACAATTAATTCTACGGTTATAAATACTTTTTTTTTTTTGAAAAAATCGGTATAGGATCCCTATCCCACTTTTCGTAATGAGAAAGATCTACAAAATTATTTTTTTATCTCTAAGGTCCCTACACATATATCAGCAAAATTTCAATCCTTTCATCTGACCCGTGTCGACGACCACCTCCGTGAAAACATAGAGGCCACCATGGACGTCCCCTCCGACCATATTCCTTACTTGAAGAAAGTTTTCGACGAACTCGAGACTGAGTTGGCTAGCTTCCTTCAAGCTTGGGGACCTGGTAGGGCACAGGAGGGCCTTCATATGGGCCAACAACGTGTCTACAGCCTCGCAACCAGATCGGCCATGCTCGATTCTGCCATGGACCGCCTTGTCCTCCGTCGTCCTCCTCCTCGTCTCTTCACAATCAGACTCCGACGTTAGATCTAGTGGTGCTACGCTCTGGTGGTGAAGTTGAGAGCTGATGAGGAAGGGTTTTGAAATTGGGCATCTAATGTCAAAGAAGATTGCGAGCTGAGAGAGAGGTGGGTTCGAGGTCAGAGGGGTTTGGGAAGAGGAGAGAGAAGAGAAGGGTTTGGGTGTCAATTCATGGGTGCCAAGTGAAGGCCCCCCAGTGTGGAACCTGCTTGACCAAAAGCAGTCTGTGAGCTTTGTTTACAATTGTGCAGTGATGGGTTGCTGAAGATTTGGGTTTTTGCGGGATCTGAAAGATTGCTTTCTTCTTCAGCATAGCATTCTTGGCAATGGGTAATTTATTCCCACATTTTTATTTCCCAATTTTACTTTTTTTCTTCTTTGGAGTGGGGGGAGGATGGGAGTAAATGTAAGAATTCACTCAAGATTCAACAAAATGTTTTACTGGAAAGAGGTCTTGAGTTATATAAATATTTTTTTTATAAAAAAATTTCTATTTTATTCTCCATTGGATTTCTCTTCCTCCATTTTCAGTGACATGAGATTTTTAAAAGTGGGAATCAGGTAGGACAGGGTCCATCATTCAAATCCCATGGATGGACATCAATCTGAAGTGAGTTTTTGAAGAAATCATGCAAGGGAAATTTCTCTGGGTTGTTATGATTTTTTGAAAAATTTTCTGACTTATATACACATCCAACCCGGAGAAAATTCAAATTTCTCTGGATTGTTTCACTAATGTTTCTATAACAATTCAAGTAGCAATTCCCATGCCTGTTCATAACATTTCCTAAATAATTCCAATCAAATTTTTTAGAAAACTCATTTCCAACCATGGACAGGTTACTAATATGGTCCAAAACACAACCCAGTGTTCAATTGATGAGCAAAATAACATTTTTTTTATTCAGGATGAAAAGAAATTTCGAAGTGCAGAGAAAATTGTTCAAAACACAAAGAATCCAGAGAAATTCAAAAAAAATTTGGCGAGAAATTCCGAAATCCAGAAAAATTTGGTTAAAACACAGACAGAGAATCTAGAGAAATTCAGAGAAAATTTCTCTGGGTTAAAGAGAATTTATCTGGAAATGATTTTTTTAGGAATTTCATTGATTTTGAGAGAATTTCTCTGGTTTAGAATGATTCAGAGAAATTCTTCATTCATTTTCTCTGGACCAACCTTCTCCCTTTCCTTTTCAATTTTCACAGTAGCTTCCTTCATACCTTCTCCCTTTCCTTCCATTTTCTTTCCCTCTCCTCCTCACAACAGCTTCCTCCATACCTTCTCCCTTTCCTTCCCTTTTCTCCCCTTCCACGTAATTGGCAGTCATAGCTATATATATATATATATATTCACAATTCCCAAAGAAATTTGAATTTTCTATTATTGTGGCTGTGGCTCTATTGTCTAAGAAAATGAGGAAGGTAGTCCTTAGGAAGGATATTATATTTATGTAGTGAATTGGAAACATAGCTATCAAAACACTTTGAAGTCAGCAAAAAATTTCTCTGGATTTTAGACAGAATTGAATTTCTCTGGTTTGGACTAGAAAATTTTTCTGGATTAATTTTTTTTTCCAAAGAAATTTGGTCTGAAATTTCTCTGGACCAATTTTCTCTGGATTGAAATTTCTCTGCACTAATTTTCTCTGAACTGAAATTTCTCTGGACCAATTTTCTTTGGATCAAGGTTGAGGGACCTTAGAAATTATGAAAATATTGTTGATGGACCTTAGACATCATAAAAATATTTGATGTCCTTGATGCTATAAAATCATAACATCAAGGACCTTAAAAAAAAAAAGCCCCTTTTTTTTTGTGCAAATGAAAATTATGATTATAAATACTAAATATAGAAGGAAATATTTTTTAAGATAGATCTGCCTTTCAATATAAGGAAAATGTTATGATTTTAAATAATCTACTAAATTTTTTATCAACCCTTTTACATAGGTGTGGGATCCACACAAATCCACATGTGTGTAGGTCCCATACCCATATAAGAGGTTTGGTAAAATATTTATTTGATTATTTGGGACCTTTGTATAACTCTCAGTACAATTTTCTTATCGTCTTTCACTTATTTAAAATTCATTCCATTATTCCTAATATGCATTTAGCAATATAATCATTTTCAAAATTATAATATATTTTTTTATATTTATTGTTTTATGTACTTGATGTCACAACCCAACTCTAGGGATTTAGGGCTGAAATCGCAACTTATTAAATAATTCTAATCATAACAAATTAAGTGACGCAGACAGAGGCAAAATGAAAGTAAGAAAATAATTAAACAGAAAATTAACTTCGTTCGACTATTTGGATAAAAGAAAGTACATCTATAAAGTTTTTATTTATTTTTTATTTAGTGACAGGCCTTTAGAAAAAAAACAAAGGAAGAAAAGGAAAAAAAACAAAATAATGGATTAGTCTTAATTCTTGTATAGGTTCCATTATATGAGGTTACGGGTCTTCCTTATATCTCATCACCTGAAAAGGTAATAGCTATAAACACACAGCAGAGTGAAAAATATTATGCCAAGAGTATAGGAAATACAAAATAACTATGAATAGTTAGTTAGGCTAAAATATGTACATAACTTAATTTGAATAAACAAATTATTTAAGTAGCATAAACTGAAATACAGAAATTATGTAAATAAATAACCATAACCACGGTACAAAACAGAACAGAACAGAGGGCACTGGAGTGATAGTCAGAACAAAGGTCAATAGATCCATGACAAACAGAGGACCACAAAGTGGCTAAACAAAGACCAATGGTTATTTAAGTCCCCCAAGGCATGAGACTCCCGTGGTGGTACTTACAAAACATAATTGGTTATAAAATTATTGTCAAATAATTTCTAAAAGTTAAACGAATATATCCATGGGTCTCAATTTAAGTAAATAGAGTTTAGAAAATAATTAATGCAATCAAAATATTAATATAACTTGACAGGGATAGGCCTACAAGGACCACGGCCCACCGTGAGTAAACCCAAGCCCACCATTTAGACCCCATTGCACAACCCGGTCAGTAAAACCCAGTACAGCTGGAGGCCAACTGAGCAGGAAAGGCCAATGATGCTCGGACACGTGGCGGGTGCAGAACAGGCCACGTCGGCAGACAAAGATCTGCAAAGTTATTGCTACAGCACATCACCATTAATGCAACCCATCACAGCATTTATTGCGACAACACTTCTCAGCCGGAATGGCATCCCCTCACCCTGAACAAGACGAACCACGGCGTAAGCTTTCGGCGGGGAGGTCAGAACGGATGAGACAGCTAAATGATTACCAAAGGATATAAGCAAAACTTGAAGACGAGAAGAAGGTTAAGTTTTTCTATCTCCCTCTCTCTCTCTACATTTGGTCTATCACCTTTTCTAATTCACACACCGGAGGGTTCGCCGGGGGACTACCCCGTTTCCCGTTGAACTTGTTTGCAGGTTATCCAGTGGACCTGAGGAGCTTGGATCGGTCTAGCCCATTCACCAGGACGAACTGTATCATCATAACTTATAAAACATAAATTACATAAAATAAATTATGGTAACCCAAAATATACATAAAATATATTATGGTGACTCAAAATATAATATAACTCACTTTAATATTCTTACTAATTCCTTCTTATTTCCGTTAGTTTTCGGCCCTTCCATTTCTCTCTATTTTTGCTGATATTCTTTTTTTTTTGTTTTCGTTAGCACTACTTCACAACACCTCTCCCTTTTTATACATGTAACTAGGTGATGACTCATCCTACCTAATGGCTCTAAGGTAATGAATCACCCCCCTCCCTAATCCTAGGTGGTACAGATGGCTCCTATTCATTCTTCTCAATATATTTGCAAATCTTCGTAATTAATTATTACTTAATTTATTTAACTAAATCTATACATGCCAATCTTCTCACATTAATTAGTGATTAACTTAGTCCCCAAATAATTCTCTTTATCATATATTTGATAACTACAGTGGCAAATTAATTTACATAGCACGTATAGCTTAATTATTTTATTATTTCCATTATTATTGTTCTTCTTCTTCTTCTTCTTCTTATTATTATTATTATTATTATTATTATTATTATTATTTTGCCTTCATCTTACATTGACCCTAGTTAATTGTATAATAAATTAAGTCATACTTTATCGCATATCATCATAAAATTAATTATTTTATTTTACTATTACAAATTATTATTATTATTCTTATTAATAATCGTGGTAGGTTGTGGTATTACTTAAATATTTAGGGTGTCACATTTCTCTTCGCCTAAATAGAAGTTTGTCCCCAAACTTGACTTATCTTGGTTGTCGAAGAGGTATGGATTTTTGATTCACATTTGACTCTCCGTTTCCCACGTAGCTTATTTGATACGATGATTCCACCATAAGACTTTTACCAGAGGTATAGTCTTGTTTCGAAGAACTTGATCACGATGATCGAAAATCTACACCTGTTGCTCTTCATAAGAGAGATCTTCCTGAACTCCCAGATCCTCGTAATTAACAACATGCTCTGGATCTCGAAGGCGCTGCCGAAACATTGAAATGTGAAACACATTGTGGACATTGGACAATTCAGGTGGCAGTGCAAGGCGATATGCCACAGGACCAACCATTTCCAGTATCTCGAATGACCCGATGTAACATGGGTTTAACTTTCTTCGCTTTCCAAATCAGATAACCCCTCTTGTTAGTGAGATCTTTAGGAAAACATGATCTCCTACTTGGAATTCCAATTCCCGTATTTGTGTATCTGCATAGCTTTTCTGGCGACTCTAAGCAGTGCGAAATTGTTCTTTCGGATTGCTCATCAGTTTGTGGGTGATAAGCCATGCTAAACTTCAGTGTGGTTCCCAAAGCTTCTTACAATTTGTTCCAAAAGTGAGACACGAAGCGGTGGTCTCAGTTAGACACGATTGAAACTGGGGTACCATGCAATTGAATGACTTCCTTGTTGTACAAAGTAGCAAACTTATTAAGGGAGTACATGATTTTGATTGGTAAAAAATACGCCGACTTCGTCAATCGGTCTACTATAACCCATATTGCATCATTCTTTGAAAATGATTGTGGTAGCCCGACCACGAAATTCATAGTAATATGCTTCCATTTCTATTCAAGAATAGGAAGTGGTTGCAGCATTCCTACAAGTCTTTGATGTTCTACTTTAATACGCTAACAATGCAAACATTTGAAGACATGGCTTGCTACATCTCTTTTCATTCCTGTCCACTAGTAGTGTTCCTTTAGATCGTGATACATCTTCGTATTGCCAGGGTAGACCGTAAACCTTGAGCTGTGAGCTTCTACCAATATCTTCTTTTTGAGTTCTGGAATGTTGGGTACGCAAATTCGATTTCAAAATTCCACTATCCCATTGCTTATAGTGAAATCAGAACCAAGCGTACTCCTTTGTTCCTCGTACTTTTTCTTCAAAAGTTTATCTTCACATTGGCGTGCTCTAATTTCTTCAATTAAGGTAGGTTCCACGATTATGTTGGTGAGCAGTCCATTGATCTTGCGAAAAACAAGAGTACATGCCAAACTTCTGGTCGTCTTTCGACTCAGTGCGTTTGCCACCATGTTAGCTTTGTTTGGATAGTGATAGATTTCTACATCATAGTCTTTCATAAATTTTAGCCACCGTCGTTGCCTCGTAGTCAGTTCCTTCTGTGTTAACAGATATTTAAGACTTTTGTGATCAGTGTAAATTTCACAAGTTGCACCGTTGAGATAATGATGCCATATCTTGAGGGTGAAGATCACCGCAGCTAATTCTGGATCATGAGTTTGGTAGTTCTTCTTATGAGTTTTTAGTTGTCGCGAGGCATAAGGAATGACTTTTTTGTTTTGCATAAGAACGCAACTCAAACCATTGTATGAGGTATCACTATAAATTACGACCCCATCTACTCCTGTAGAGAGTGTTAGTATAAGAGCTGACACAAGTCAACTTTTTAATTCTTGGAAGCAACGCTCCTGTTTGTCAGTCCATTCAAAGGGTGTGTTCTTCTGAGTTAGCTAGGTCAAAGGTGATATTATTTTCGAGAAATCTTTCACGAAACGTCGGTAATAGCCAACTAGACCCAAGAAACTTTGAATTTTTGACACGTTAGTAGTTCGTGGACAGTCCACGATTACTGTAACTTTTTGGGGATCAACCGAGATGCCATCTTTGTTAATGACATGACCAAAGAAGTGTACACTAGTGAACCAAAATTCACATTTCTTCAACTTGGCATAAAGTGTGTGATCACGTAGTGTTTATAGAACCGTTTGCAAGTGCTGCTCATGGTCTTCCGATGACTTGGAGTATATGAGGGTGTCATCAATGAAGAAAATGATGAACTCATCAAGATAGGGTTTGAACACTCGGTTCATGAGGTCCATGAAGGCCGCTGGAGCATTTGTGACACCAAATGGCATGACAAGAAACTCGTAGTGTCCGTAACAAGTTCTGAAGGCAGTCTTTTTTATACTTTCCGTTTTGACCTTTAGTTGGGGATAGCCAGAATGCAAGTTGATTTTTTAGAATACTCGGGCTCCTTGTAGTTGATCAAACAAGTCATCGATTCGTAGCAGAGGGTATCATGGTGACCTTGTTCAACTCCTAGTAATCGATACATAACCCGATCATGCCATTCTTTTTCTTTACGAATAGTACTGGAACTTCCCAGGGTGAGGTACTAGGTCGAATGAAACCTTTGTCTAGGAGTTCTTGGAGTTGAGTCTTCAGTTCTTTCAATTCCGTTATTGATATGCGGTAAACGACTCTTGATATTGGTTGGGTACCAAGTTGAGTTTCAATGGTGAATTCAATTTCTCAGTCAACCGGGGTACTAAGTAGATCTTCAGGGAAAACATCTGGGAATTCTCGAACCACGGAGTTTGCATCAACAGTGGGGACCTCTTTTTGTGTATCGATCACATAACAAATATAACACAACAATCCTTTCTTAAAAGTCGTTGGGCTGTCATGAAGGATATAATACAGGGAAGGTTGGAAACTCCAGTCCCATCAAAAACAAGCTCGGGTTGGTTTGGTAACCTGAGAGAGACCTTTTTAGCTTTACAATCAACAGAGGCGTGGTTGGCAGCCAACCAATCCATTCATAAGATTACATCAAAGTTCCCAATGCAGAGGGGAATCAAGTTTACGTATAAGGTTTTTCCTTTTAAGGATATAGTACATGATCTGTACATATCAGTACTACATGTAGAATTACCAGAAGGAAAAGACACAGACAATATATATCCTAAGGGTTTGGGTATTGATGCCAACTTAACAACAAAGTATAGTGTAACAAAAGAATGAGTTGACCCAAATTCAATGAGGATGTGAGCTAAATGACCATAGGCAGAAAGTATACCTGACACAACGTTTTCAGTAACTTCGGGTTTTCTACGTTCCAAGGCAAATGCCCTTCCTTGGCATTTTTGGTCATTTCTCTCTCCTCCAGGTCTTGCGGGTTTTCTGACTGGGCCAGAGGGGCTGGCTGTAGGATTGGTCAGCTTTAGATAGTCCCTTAGTAAGTGGGCAACTTGACCACATTTAAAGTATGCTCCTATGTCTCAATGGTCTTGTTCCCAATGAACCCTTCCACACGTAGGACAAGTTGGAATGGTGCCACCTCTGAGGTTAGTAAAACCTTGATTGCCTGAGCTGGTTGTGCCCGTATTCACCATCTTGGGAGGTGCAACACTGAATTTTCTGTTGTCTCTTTCCCCGAATCGCTTCTTTTGGCTTGGTTTCCCAGAACACGAGGCTTTAATCCCTTTTTCTGTAATGTACGCTCGGTCTATCACTTTCGTATAGGTTGGCAGTTTTAATATCTTTGATTTCAATATCCAATCCTACTTCAAATTTTCTTGCTTTTTGAGCTTCGGTGGGGATGACATATGTCTCAAACCGAGCGAGTTGTGTGAACTTGCTCTAGTATTTGGCCACTATCATGGTTCCCTGCTTTAGATATATAAAGTCGGAAGCCTTTTGTTCCCGTAGCAAATCTAGAAAGTATTTTGCATAAAATACTTCTAAGAATCTTGCCCAAGTCACAATTTCTTCTTTCTCTAGGGTGAGAAGCCACCATTCCTGCTCATTATCTGTAAAAGTTACCTTCTGTCTTTCGGTGTAGGGTAAAGCGTGAAAATCTTTTCCATGTCTTTAATCCAAGCGTCCACTACCATTAGGTCTAGACCGCCAGTAAATGTGGTGGGTTTTACATCCTGGAACTGTTTTATGATAACTGGCTCTTCTCGCTATTCTGGCATCCCATTGTTGATGTTAGTTTGCATAGCTTGCAAAAAGCTAGTAACCGCTCTTTTCATGATTCTTTCCATCGATTCAGTGCCACTAACTGATGATTCGCTTCCGTTACCATTATTGGCCATTCTACAAAGTAATAAACGAGACATTATATCTATAACGCAACATAGATATATCAGCATATATAGCGCAATATATATAAAATACCCACTTTATTATTTTTACAATTAATATTACATCCTTGTCTAAAAGTCAAAATATGTTAATGTCTTATCCCTCTGGTACAACAAAAAAACAATAAATAAAAAAAAGGGATCAGAACGCATCATGGTTAGCGTACAAAAGAATTTTCGTTTCCAAAATCTAGAGTGGTGGGTCAAATGGGTCAAACAGCTACAAAAAGTAGTATTGTGTAAAGAGCTCAAATTCTCATCCTATCGGTCTGTACATATATCAGCCGACCCATCAATTGGGCAAGGCCTAGATGCAATCTCCTAATTATATCTTCCGAGTCTCCCCATCTTTCAGGTAAGGCGGAGACGGGGTGCTCTACTAAGATATCCTCCAAATTAATAGCTCCACCCTCCTCCCAAAATGCCTTTTTTCTTAGTTTATTTTATTTAATATGTCTAACCGTTGCTCTGGTATTACCTTTGTCACCACCCAACCCCAGGGACTTAGGAATAAAATCGCAACTTACTAAATAATTCTAATCATAACAAACTAAGTGGCGCAAGCAGAAGCAAAATGGAAATAAGAAAATAATTAAACAGAAAATTAACTTCATTCGACTATTTTGATAAAAGAAAGTGCATCTATAAGGATTTTATTTATTTTTTATTCAGTGACTGACCCTTAGTAAAAAAACAAAAGGAAGAAAAGGAAAAATAAAATAAAATAACGGATCAGTCTCAATTCTTGTATGGGTTCTACTATATGAGGTTATGGGTCTTCCTTACATCTCGTCACCTGAAAGGATAACAGCTATAAACACACAGCAAAATGAAGAATATTATGCCAAGAGTATAGGGAACACAAAATAACTATGAATAGTTAGTTAGGCTAAAATATTTACATAACTTAATTTGAATAAACAAATTATTTAAGTAGCAGAAACTGAAATACAGAAATTATGTAAATAAATAACCATAATCATGGTACAAAACATAACAGAACAGAGGTCACTGGAGTAATAATCAGAACAGATGTCAATGGATCTATGACAAATAAAGGACCACAAAGTGGCCAAACAGAAGCCAATGGTTATTTAAGTCCCCCAAGGCGTGGGACTCCCATGGTGGTACTTACAAAACATAATTAATATGTTATAAAATCATTGTCAAATAATTTCTAAAAGTTAAACAAATATATCCATGGGTCTCAATTTAAGCAAATAGAGTTTAGAAAATAATTAACGTAATCAAAATATTAATATAATTATAAAATATAGATTACGTAAAATAAATTATGATAACCCAAAACATACGTAAAATATATTATGGTAACTCAATGTATAATATAACTCATTTTAATATTCAGTCTTACTAATTCCTTCTTATTTCTGTTGGTTTTCGACCCTTTCTTTGCTCTCTATTTTTGCTGATTTTTTTTTTTTTTTTCATTAGCACTACTTCACAGCACCTTCCCCTTTTTATACATGTAACTAGGTGATGACTCATCCTACCTAATGGTCCTAAGGTAATGAATCACCTCCCCCTAATCCTAGGTGGTACAGATAGCTCCTATTCATTTTTCTCAACATATTTGCTAATCTTCATAATTAATTATTACTTAATTTGTTTAACTAAATCTATACATGACAATCTTCTCACATTAATTAGTGATTAACTTAGCCTCCAAATAATTCTCATCATATATTTGATAACTACAATAACAAATTAATTCACATAGCACGTATAACTTAATTATTTTATTATTTCATTATTATTGTTCTTATTCTTATTCTTATTTTATTTTCATTTTACATTGACCCTAGTTAATTATATAATAAATTAAATTACACTTTATCGCATATCATCATAAAATTAATTATTTTATTTTATTATTACATATTATTATTATTATTATTATTATTAATCATGGTAAGTTATGGTATTACTTAAATATTTAGGATGCCACACTTGATGTTCAAATTAAATGAGCTCTTAGCCTTTGTTTGGATACTAGTTTCGCTAAAATAGCAATATAAAATAAAATAGACTATTTTAATCATATAATATAAAATGTCACATTTAAACTATAATTATTTTATTTTATTTTCTCACAAAAATTGAATAATTTTAAAAATCTATCTCAAAAAAAAAAAAAATAATCTCAAATTAAAATAACTAAAAAATCAAAAAATTAAAAGGTTAATCTACATCCCAAACGATAATGGCGGCGTTTGGCAAACGAAAATCCAAACTATTGTAACCTCTTCAGAAAAAAAAATCCAAAAAGCAGCACTGTTGCTCATCACTCCCCACGTGATGCACAATCATAGTACAGTGTAAAATGACTCTTTTGACCTTTTCATTTTGAGAAATCCACGACAGCAGCAACAATACACACAGGAGCATTTTGGTCATTTACTAACCCAATCATGTCAAAGCTGTAATGGTCAGACTATAAAATGACGTTTTTGCCCTTTTAATTTTTGAGAAACTCATAGTGACAACAACAATACAGACAGGAACATTCTGATCATTTACCATCCTAATCATTTCAAATACATTTTCTCGTATAACAATTAAATAATTAAAATAGTCAAAAAAAAAAAAAAATTAAAAAAAAGATTAAAAAAAATCACTTTTCAAACAGTCATGTGTTTTTGTACTAATTTTTTTTTTTGAACTGGTATGTTTTTGTACTAGTTGGTAATTTGATTTGAGTATCCAAACAAACCTAATGCGAAAACCAATGTGTACGGTATTATAGTTATTTATTGTACAAACTATATAATTAATTATTAAACTATTAATAGTTCAATCAGCTTTATTGGAAAGAGAGAAGAAATGCGTTTACAATTTTGTTTTGCGCCATAAAGAATGTGAGTTTGTTTGATTTGAGTTTCGGAAATGAATTTTAAAAAAAAAAAAATTTTTAAATTATTTGGTTTGAGTTTTTTTTATAAAAATTTTCAAAATCACTTTCTCTCTCTTATACATCAATCAATCACTTTTTCTCTCTCCTCTCTCTTTCTCAATCACTTTTTCTCTCACATACATCTACTCAATTCTTTTAAAATATCAAATCATTCCAAACTCCCAAAAAAAATTTCTCTCTCAAAAAATAGAACCAAACAAACCAAAAAAAATTTTAAAACAATTCTTCCAAATTTTTTTCAAAAACAACTCTTCCAAAAACAAACCAAACAAGTCATGTGACTATCATTTGTCCTCTTTATCTTTGGTTAATTTTTTTTTTCTCTAAATTTTTTTTTTTTTTTCAGTTTAACCTTTTATATTTTAAGTTTATTTTAGTTTATTCTTAAAATTAATAGAAAATAATATATTGATAATTATATGATATAAAAATATTTTATTATATATAACTTACATATCTGATATAAACTTAAATCACAATATAATAATTTATTTTTATATTATATGACAGTTATCATGACATTTTCTATCTAATTTTAAACAGAAATTAACTTTAAGAGTAAATTGAGAAAAAAAATTTGAAACTTAAAGAGCTAAAGTGAGAAAAAATAAATTTTAAAGATCAAAGAGAAAAAATGACCAAACATAAAAAGGATAACGTGTAATTTATCTTAACTTGAATTTAGTAAAGTGAGAAAAAATAAACTTTAAAAAACAAAATATAAAAATTACCAAATATAAAAATGGCAACATGTTATTTACCCTAACTTGAATTTGGTAAGTTTGACTCCTTTAAAGCAAACTGAAAAAAAGGGAAATTGTGTGTTTGGTTTGTGTTTTGAAATATGTTTTTAGAAGAAAATTTTTAAAAACATGTTTGATTACAAATTTTTTTAAAAAAATTCTAAAATAATTTCTCTCTCTATTACACATCAATCAATCATTTTTTCTCTTCCCTTTCTCATTCTCAATCACTTTTTCTCTCTCATACATATCTATTTAACTATAACAAAATATCAAATCATTCCAAACTCTTAGACTCCAAAACTATTTTTAAAATAGGAAAATGTATAAGACCCCCAGTGGGGGTGCTGGGGGTCCCTTTTGATTGGTCCCAAATTTTTTTTTTTTAATTTTTTTTTTTCCATTGGCAGTCCCCCACATGGAGATAGGGGTGCTGGGGTCACCCCCCACTAGGGGTCCCTAGCATTGTCGTTTAAAATATACAACCAAACAAACTAAAAAAATTTCTATACTCTGTCCCCAATTTTTTTTTTTTTTTTTTTAAATTTATCTCAAAACACAAACCAAACACACCCTACATCTCCGTAAAGTAAATAAAAAAATATTACACAGGCATAGTCACATAGAGAGTTATACTCTCACACCTTCTTTCTTTCTTTTTTATTTATTCAAAACAGAAATTAAACAACAGGTATAGTGTTACAACACCAATAGAAAAGGCAAATGACTAATCCCTCACCGAATTCGTAGATATCAAATCTGCTACAAGAAAGGAAGTTACATTGCTTGGAAGTTCCTCAAGAAAGATTAGATGCTTGTTTTGGTTGACACCAATATTGGCTAGTGCATCAGCATTTTGATTGGCTTCTCTTGGTACATACTGAACGGTGCATCTACATCTTTTCAATATAAAATTTCCATCTTTAATCAGTGCTCTGTAGGGATGAGTTCCTTCCGCTCCATCACTGATTAGTTTCATTGCAGTTTGGGAGTCAATTTCTATCTGTATGTCATTAAGCCATTTTTGCATAATAATGGTTAGGCCTCTATACAGTCTCCATAGCTCAGCTTCTAGGCTGGTACAGTTACCCAGGTATCCATGATACCCTCATATCCAGCTGCCAACTTCATCTCTAAGCAGACGTCCATATCCTGATTGTTCGGGATCACCCTTGGAACATCCATCAGTATTTAGCTTGAGTTTACCTGCAAGAGGAAAAAGTCAAGTAGTTAGTCTAGGTTCTAAATGGTTTGGGTTGAATATGTTACTGAAGACAGCTTGAGTTTCTTGGGCCTGCTTCAGGATTGAACAAATGGTGATGTGAGGGGGCGAATTAAGGTTATCAAACACTTCTTTATTCCTCTCCTTCCAAATAGTCCATAATGCTATCAAGAATATGGTAGGCCATTTAGCTTCTGCCAGCTGGTCATTGATTTTCATGTTGGTTTTGATCCATTCTGCTAGAGTTTTGTTGTTCCCATAGTGCCACCAGTTAGTGTCTTTAAGCTTTATACAAATGGCTTTTACTTTAGAGCATCCTCTGAGTAGATGGTCCATGTCTTCCCTTGCTGTCTTACATTTGGGGTAGGTATCTGTATCAGATAGGTTCCTGATAAGCCGCATTTGGTTTGTTAATAATCTGCCATGCATTACCAACTAAAGGAAACTTTTTAGTCTTTGAGGAACTTTAAATTTCCAAATCCATTGCAATCCTGCCCATTGCCTTTTTGTTCAGAAATAACCTTGTAAGCTGCTGAAGTTGAGTGATTACCATTAGAAGAACCCTGCCATATAGGAGTATCCATGAAGGTTACAAACCTGGGTCTGTATATATTCAGAATAGTGTCCTAAACCTGTTAGGAGATCAGGTCTTGTATTGGTGTAAGGTCCCACCCTCCTTCATCATCAAGGATGGAGCTGGCCCATGTTGTAACATTGATGTGAGGCCTATGACTGTTGTGGCAAAGGGGATGTGAACCATACCAACAATCAATCTAGAGTGAAATGTTTTCTCCATTACCTACACTCCATTTGATGTTCTTTTCTAGCGCATCTCTGTTCCTTATGATGTTTTTCCATGTGTAAGATGCTTTTCTTTTGTTAGGCTAATTGGACAAGGAGTGCTTTGTGAGGTATTTTGATAAGGATTGAGCACCAAAGATCTACAGAATTGCTTGCAACTTTCCATCCCAGCTTAGTAATTAGGGCATAATTTTGTTCTCTTGCCTTCCTAATGCCTAGGCCTTCTTGTTACTTACTTTTGCAAACATTTTTCCAATTAACTAGATGAACTTTCTTATCATTTTCAATACTTCCCCAGAAGAAATTTTTGTTAAGCCTATCAATTTTGTCACAGATATTCCTAGGAAGTTCTATAGTCAGCATCAAGTGGTTAGGAATGACAGATGTGACAGATTTAATAAGGGTAGTTCTTCCCACAAGGGGTAAGTTCTTGGTTTTCCATCCAGATAACTTACTTGACAACCTTTCTATGATATCTTTGGTGTGGAGATTGGTAATTCTGCCATGTAGGAGGGGGGTTCCAAGGTATTTGCCCAAGTCATTGGTTAAGGGCATGCCACATTGGTAGCTCAGAGGAAGAGCTTCTCTTCTGGGGATGTTGGGAGAGACATACATTTTTGACTTCTGGAAGTTGATTTTTTTTGTCCAGATATTTCACAAAATTCAAAGAAAACTTCTATGATACAATCACAATTATTTCTGTTAGCCTTGGCAAAAAGAATGAAGTCATCAGCAAAGAAAAGATGGAAGATAGGTGTGCCATTTTTGGATGCTTTGAGGCCTGTCTAATCACCACTAGCAGTTCTGAGATTGATCATGTCAGATAAGTTTTCCATACAAAGAGCAAAGAGGTATGGAGATAGAGGATCCCCTTATTTAAGTTCCTCCCTCCCCCCCTCCCCCCACAAGGATGTTAGGGAGGGTCTCTTCATTCCAAATAATAGTAGAATTGACGTTAGAAACACAATTCATAATAATAGTAATCCAATCAGGCTCAAGTTTAAACTCCTTGAGCGTGTGAAGAATAAAATTCCAAGAAATGCAATCATAAGTTTTTTCAAGATCTATTTTTAAAACCATACCACCGTTGGTGCCTTTTTTATTTCTAATAGTATGAATAATCTCTTGGGTTATGATAATGTTATCAGTGGTAGTTCAATCAGGAATGAAGCTGCTCTGATTGGGACTAATGAGGTCTGATTAGGACTAATGAGGTCAGGGAGGAGAGGTCTGATGTAGTTGACAATGATTTTAGTGATGGTTTTGTAGAGGACATTGCACAGGCTTATGGGTCGAAATTGTTTGATGGATTTAGGGTTCTTGAGCTTGGTGTCACGACCCAAACCCGGCCCTATGGGTTTAGCATCAGAATCGCCAAGAATCCGAGATTAACAAGAGTACAAGAAAAACAGAGTTCGAACTGGCGGAAGCCAATACAAGAAATAAATAATGTCCATTGAAATGTCAGGATCAGATGCCAAAAAGATTTTTCATGCATTTACACATGTAGAACAGTACAGTCTATACAAAATTTACAGTCACACAGTGCAGGGACCTAATCCCTTGATAGCAGTACAGTTAGTAGCTGACAGTCTATAAAGTAATCCAAAACAGTACGGAGACAGACGGGGGAAAAACAAAGCACCCCAAAGCCATAGCATGGCAACTCGGAACCTCGCAGTGAGGCACAAAGGCTGGCTTGACAAAACTAGAGTCTAACCCAACGCTCCTAGCTGCGGTCTGGTGCCTGTACACCTACATATATATATGAGCAGTGAGCTAAAGCCCAGTGAACAACATAATGCGTAAAGAGGTTAAGAATGAAATGTCCTTACAGTAATGAAAACAGTTCATTAAACAATATTTGATCTTTCAATGTAAGCTTATTCACCATATGTGGTACATCCATTAGCATAGCAGTAAACAGTAGGTTTTAAAGACCGAACAGTAATGAAGGTCATCCATCAAGAATGAGTGGTTCCACGAGGAACCGAGAGATCTCTGTATCAAAGGCGAATAAGAGATACAATAATTGCTAAGGATGCCACAATACATTTCAAAATATAGGACATACATTCAATCAATTAACAATAATTATTTCAGAAAATAGTTCCGTTAAACAGTCAAAAAACATTCTCAGTTGAACGTATCTTTATACAATTGTTACTCACAGAGTTTGGGCTACAGTTTGCTAGAGCGTGTCTCCCCAGTCGCCAATCCTACACAGTTCACAGGTTGAACGCACACTAAGCTACACAGTTGGGAAATATCATAACTTAATCCCTAATTTGCCTTGGTGTGTTCTACATCTATATCCTCATTAAGATGCCTTAAACTAGGCCTAAGAATGCCTAGAATGGGATGAGGATGCAAAAATACACTTAGAAAACATTTTGCAAAGTTTGCTAAAAATAGGAGCCTCACTCGAGTGAGCCTTCCTTCGCTCGAGCGAGCTTCCAAAATCAAAGGCTTCGCTCGAACGAGAAATCCTTCGCTCGAGTGGTGCGTCAAACAAAGAAAATATCGGATCTTTGTGATTTTACGCACGATGGTCGCTCGATGCTCGCTCGAGCGGAGCCCTGGACAAAGGTGCTCACTCGAGTAAGGAATCCTTCGCTCGAACAAGGAAGCCAAATCTGGAATTTCCAGATTTGCCTCCCAAGCTCAAACCAAGCATTCTACCACTCCAAACTCGACCTCTTGGGCCCAAATTCTGGAAAACATATCTAAATTCAATGTATAACAAGTTTCAAAGCTCAATTTATGAATTCAAGCCCCAATGGTGAGTCAATTAAAACCATATTCAAACCCATTTTTCATAAACATGGAGGAATGCAAACATGCATGAAATCCAACCATTTTAAAGCTCCAATGCTTGTTCAAATAAACTCATTTCTTCAAGAACATGGTGAAATCATGGACTCAAGCCTAATTATGAACATGCATGTGCAATTTACCATGAACTCAACTCAAATTTCAACATGTCAACAATGCATGCATGAATTAAGCTATAATCTTACATGTATGAACTAAAACAAGACTTAACTCTACAATTTGGCAAGGATCATGCAAGAATTAGCTTAAACTCACAATTAGAGGGTTGTATTCTCTTACCTAAGTCTTGTATTCAAGGTTTGGAGGCTCAATTTGCAAACTATACTTCAATTCTACCAAAATCCAAGCCAAAATCACAAGATCAACTCCTTCTCTCTCTTATTCTCTTGTTTGGTCGGTTGGGTACTCAAAATAGGCTGATGAATATGTTTTGATTAAGTATAAACAAGGCCTCAAATATGAATAAACAAAGGCCCCACTCAATGGCAATTCCGTAATTAATGCAACTCTATTAATTGGCTTTATTTAATCTAGTTTAATCATACCTAATCACATTTTAGATAGATATACCATTAAATCAAAAAAATTCTACGGATCATGAAACACTAAACAATTTTCAGTTCAGCTGCCGATAAAGTCTTCAATTTGCAATTTAAACATGAAAACACGAACAGATAATCAAATAACGGAAAAGATAAAAATGCAATACAATAGATATGCTCAGTCAATTCAGTTCCAGTTTTCAATCAGTCCATTCAGTACTTCAGTTGGTTCAATTATCAGTCATAAGCAGTCCAGTTTAGCAGTAATCAGTATGTAATTCAGTAATTTATCTAGAAGATGTATGGGGATTATTACGCCTCCTCCTTATAAGGAGTTTAGTCCTCTAAACTCGAGTTACGTTCATTCTGGAAGAAAACAAGATCCAACGGGAACAAATCAGGATATCGCTTAGCCATGTCGTCTTCCCTTTCCCAAGTGGCATACACACACCATGGTTCTGCCAGTCAACTTTCACTAACGGGATCTCTTTGTTTCTCAGTTTCTTGATCCGTCTGTTTACAACTCGTATAGGCCGTTCCTCATAAGTGTAGTCATCACTCAACACTACCCGAGTAGGCTCAATCACATGGAAGGGATCCCGGAGATAATCTCTCAACATCGAAATGTGGAAAACATTATGCATGTGCTCCATTTCAGGAGGGAGCGCAACTTGATACGCCACCGGATTAATTTTCTCAATAATCTCATACGGTCCGACGTATCTCGGCGCTAACTTGCCTTTGACTCCAAAACGCGTCTGGCCCTTCATTGGTGTCACTTTCACAAAAACGTGATCACCCACTTCATACTCTCTGTCCCGTCTTCTGACATCCGCATAACTTTTTCGGTTTACTCAGGCAATTTTAGGTCTTTTTGTCAGACGCTTTACCTTTTCAGTCGTCTCATATACGATCTCGGGCCCAAGCAAAGGCCCATCTCCAACTTTTGCCCAGCAAATCGGAGATCGACATTTCCTGCCATACAATGCCTCAAAAGGCGTCATACCAATACTCGAATGGCAGGTGTTGTTGTAGGCGAATTCAGCCAATGGCAAATGACTTTTCCAATTTCCTTGAAAATCAAGGACGCACATTCTCAATAGATCCTCCAAAGTCTGGATGGTCCTTTCTGACTGTCCATCTGTTTGAGAATGATAGGCACTACTCAAATTTCAATTCAAGACTAATGCAATCAGAGGCTTTGCCAAAACCTCGATGTAAACTTCGAATCCCTGTCAGAAACAATAGACACAGGCACTCCATGTAGTCTCACAATTTCATCGATATAGATAACAACCAATTTGTCCGCATTATAGATTGTCTTGACAGGTAAGAAGTGAGCAGATTTGGTTAGTTTATCAACAATAACCCAAATTGAATCCATACCTTTTATGGAGTGAGGTAACCCAACGATAAAATCCATCGTGATATGCTCCCATTTCCACTCTGGTATGGGTAAGGGTTGCAATAATCCGGCAGGTCATTGATGTTCAGCTTTGACTTGTTGGCAATAAAGACATTTGGACACAAAGTCGGCAACTTCTTTCTTCATTCCCGCCACCGTAAATTGCTTTGAGATCTTGGTACATTTTCGTATTCCCCGGGTGGATAAACAATTTTGAATTGTGGCCTTCTTGCAAAACTCTTCTTTTCAGTTCAGTGTCATTCGGCACACACAGTCTTTCTTGAAATCTCAGTACATTGTTCTCAAATTTGAAACCCGGTCTCGGCTTAGACTCTCTTTCTTCGATGATCTTTTTCAAAAAGTCATCCAGTTGCTGTTTCTCTTTAACTTCTTCAATCAATGCCGGTTGAGCAGAAATGGCAGCTAGCGTTCCACCTTGTTCTCTCAAAACAACTTCAATTTCAAATTTTTCAAGGTCACAAAGCAGCTCTTTCTGTCTGGTGAGCAAACAGGCTAAGTTGGCGATTGACTTTCTACCAATGCATCGAACAAAGATTGGCTTTTCCTGGATGGTACAGAATCTGTAGATCGTAGTCTTTGATCAGTTCTAGCCATCTGCGCTGTCTCATATTTAGTTCTTTCTGTGTGAAGAAATATTTTAAGCTCTTGTGGTCGGTGTGTACTTCACATGTCGCCTCGTAAAGGTAGTGACGCCAGATTTTCAGTGCAAACACTACTGCAGCCAGTTCCAAATCATGGGTCGGGTAGTTCTTTTCATGTGGTCTCAACTGTCGGGAAGCATAAGCAATAACTCTCCCATTCTGCATTAAAACACACCCCAAACCCTTATGAGAAGCATCACTGAATACAGTATAACCATCCGTACCTGAAGGTAAAGTCAAAATCGGTGCAGTCACAAGTCGAGTTTTCAACTCTTGGAATGCTGATTCCCTTTGGTCAGTCTAGTCAAATGATGTCCCCTTCTGAGTTAACTGAGTCAATGGTAGGGCAATTTTGGAGAAATCTTTGACAAATCTTCTGTAATACCCAGCCAATCCCAAAAAGCTTCGGACTTCAGTCACATTTGTTAGTCTAGGCGATTCTCTGACTTCAATTTTCTGCGGATCAACAGAAATTCCATCTTTGCTAACAACATGCCCCAAAAACATAACATGATCAAGCCAGAACTCACATTTGGACAGTTTAGCATACATTTTCTGTTCCCTTAGGGTCTGCAGGGCAAGTCTCAGATGGTGTTCATGTTCTTCTCTACTTTTTGAATAGATCAGTATGTCATCAATAAATACTATAATGAAATCATCAAGGTATGGTTTAAAAATTCTGTTCATGAGGTCCATAAAAGCAGCAGGGGCATTCGTGACTCCGAATGGCATAACTAAAAATTCATAATGGCCATACCTCGTTCTAAAAGCAGTTTTATCAATGTCTTCCGGTTTAACCTTCAGTTGATGGTACCCCGATCGAAGATCAATCTTGGAAAACACATGGGCACCCTATAACTGGTCAAACAAATCATCAATGCGCGGTAACGGGTATTTATTTTTCACAGTTACCTTGTTCAATTCACGGTAATCAATGCACAATCTCAGTGAGCCGTCTTTCTTCTTTACAAACAAAACCGGTGCACTCCACGGTGAAGTACTGGGCTTGATAAACTTCTTGTCTAACAGTTCTTGTAATTGCACTTTCAACTCTTTCAGTTCAGTTGGGGCCATTCTGTAAGGAGCTTTAGATATTGGCTGTGTACCCGGAATCACATCGACGGTAAATTCAATCTCCCTGTCAATCAAATCCCCTGGCAAATCATCTGGAAATATATCTGGGAATTCTCTGACTATAGGAATACAATTCACATCAGTTTTAACCCTATCATCAGTAGACACAGTCAGCACAGAACACAGATATCCTTTACACCCCTTTCTAATTAATTTAACAGCTTTCACTGAAGAAATCAAATACGGAGGAGATACTACTCCACTCCCATTAAACACAGATTCAGGAAAACCAGGTAGACGAAAAACAACTTGCTTGGTCACACAATCAATAGTGGCATGATATTTTTGTAACCAATCCATCCCCAATATTACATCAAAATGATCAATGTTCAATGGCAGTAAATCAATAAACAGATGCATATCCCCAACAATAATCTCACAAGCAGGATACATATATGCACATGTCATGGATCCCCCAATAGGTGATGATACAGCTAACAGGTAGTTCATAGGTTCTAAGGGTCTATTCAATTTACGCGAGAAAGCATGTGACACATAAGAATGTGTAGACCCCGAATCAATTAGTACATAAGCATTCTGAGTACAAATAGAGAGAATACCTGACACAACGGTTTCAGTATTTTGCACGTCTCCCGGTACTAGGGCAAACACTCGGCACTGCCTCATAGGCTCTTTCCCGGTAGCTTTGGGGTTAGGCTTTGGTGCTACAGTTGACGCTTCTGCGCTTGGTATAGCTTTGCTACTAACTTGCAGAGCAGAGGGACAGTCTCTAACCATGTGGCCCACTTTGCCACATCTGTAACAGGCTCCGGATATTTTGTGACAAACCCCTTTGTGCTTGTTGCCACATACAGAGCAGGGTGGAATGAACCCACTCCCTTGGCTGGGGCTAGTTATTGACCCCGTATTCTGTTTCTTATTGGCCGGGTTGTGCTTGCCTTTCTTGAATTTGAAACCCTGCCTTTTACTATACCATTCAGTTGTTGGTGTTTCAGATTATTTCACTGCTGCAATGTTCGACTCAGCCATCAATGCCCGGTCGAGAACACCCACAAAAGTCGGTAGTTTCAAAACACTTATTCGGTCAAGTATTACAACATTAAGGCCACCCTCAAATTTTCTGGCCTTCTTGTAGTCAATGTCCACCATATGTGGTGCATATCTGGCAAGCTCAGTGAACCTTGCTTCATATTCAGCCACAGACATTGTACCCTGTCTCAGTTGTTCAAATTCAGTCACTTTCCTATCCCTGACGCACTGTGGGAAGTACTTTTCAAAGAATGACTCCTTGAACTGAGCCCAAGTCATAACAGCATTTGTATCACGGATCAACATCCACCACCTTCTAGCTTCTTCTTGTAGGGTGAAGGTAGCTAACAGTACTTTATTCGCTTCTGAGCACGGAAACACTTCAAATAGTTTTTCTGTTTCAAGCATCCAAGCTTCAGCCTTTAGCGTTTAAGGCCTCCCTAAAAGGATGGCGGTTTCATCTTGCTGAATTTATGGGTGAGAGCAATAATATCCCCATCATTCACATTTGCATTGGGTTTCGGCTGTACCGGAGGAGGAGGAGGTGGGGGCTGTTGGTTTTGTTGTTGCTCAAGTCTAGCAGTTATCAATTCCATCATTCTTTCCATTCGTGCCATTCTGGCCTCGGATGATTCAGGTTCATTTGCATTGTCCATTTCACTATAAGCAGTTATAACAGTTATAACAATTATAACATAAACAGTTGCATATTTAGACAGTTATCACATTAACATGTATTCAGTCATAACATAGCCACACACTTTTCAAGTTCATGAAATGCCCTAATCACTTTTCTAGGACACCCTATAGCTCATTTGGACACGTGTGTGGGGTATAACTCGTGGTAAGTATAGCTCTGATACCACTCTGTCAGGACCCAAACCCGGCCCCATGGGTTTAGCACCGTAACCGGCCAGTAATCCGAGATTACCGAAGGCCTGCTTAACAGTAGTACAGTAAAACAGAGTTCAGGGCCTGGCGGAAGCCAATACAGTAAATAAATAATGTCCATTGAGCTGTGATAGTCTGTTTACCAAAAATATTTTTCATGCATTCACACATGTAGAACAGTACAGTCTATACAAAATTTACAGTCACACAGTGCAGGGACCTAATCCCTTGATAGCAGTACAGTTAGTAGCTGACAGTCTATATAGTAATCCAAAACAGTACGGAGACAGACGGAGGAAAAACAAAGCACCCCAAAGCCATAGCATGGCAACTCGGAACCTCGCAGTGAGGCACAAAGGCTGACTTGACAAAACTGGAGTGTAACCCGACGCTCCTAGCTGCGGTCTAGTGCCTGTACACCTACATATACATATGAGCAGTGAGCTAAAGCCCAACGAACAACATAATACGTAAAGAGGTTAAGAATGAAATGTCCTTACAGTAATGAAAACAGTTCATTAAATAATATTTCAGTCATATGTGGTACATCCATTAGCATAGCAGTAAACAGTAGGTCTTAAAGACCGAACAGTAATGATGGCCATCCATCAGTAAACAGTAGTGGTTCCACGAGGAAACCGACAGAGATCTCTGTAACAGTAGCAGTAACAGTATACAATAATTGCTAAGGATGCCACAATACATTTCAGAATATAGGACATACATTCAATCAATTAACAATAATTATTTTAGAAAACAGTTCCGTTAAACAGTCAGAAAACATTCTCAGTTGAACGTATCTTTACACAATTGTTACTCACAGAGTTTGGGCTACAGTTTGCTAGAGCGTGTCTCCCCAGTCGCCAACCCTATACAGTTCACAGGTTGAACGCACACTAAGCTACACAGTTGGGAAATATCATAACTTAATCCCTAATTTGCCTTGGTGTGTTCTACATCTATATCCTCATTAAGATGCCTTAAACTAGGCCTAAGAATGCCTAGAATGGGATGAGGATGCAAAAATACACTTAGAAAACATTTTGCAAAGTTTGCTAAAAATAGGAGCCTCACTCGAGTGAGCCTTCCTTCGCTCGAGCGAGCTTCCAAAATCAAAGGCTTCGCTCGAACGAGAAATCCTTCGCTCGAGTGGTCTGTCGAAACAGTAAAAATACTGGATGCTGTGATTTTACGCACGATGGTCGCTCGATGCTCGCTCGAGCGGAGCCCTGGACAAAGGTGCTCACTCGAGTAAGGAATCCTTCGCTCGAACAAGGAAGCCAAATCTGGAATTTCCAGATTTGCCTCCCAAGCTCAAACCAAGCATTCTACCACTCCAAACTCGACCTCTTGGGCCCAAATTCTGGAAAACATATCTAAATTCAATGTATAACAAGTTTCAAAGCTCAATTTATGAATTCAAGCCCCAATGGTGAGTCAATTAAAACCATATTCAAACCCATTTTTCATAAACATGGAGGAATGCAAACATGCATGAAATAAATGCTTGTTCAAATGAACTCATTTCTTCAAGAACATGGTGAAATCATGGACTCAAGCCTAATTATGAACATGCATGTGCAATTTACCATGAACTCAACTCAAATTTCAACATGTCAATCATGCATGCATGAATTAAGCTATAATCTTACATGTATGAACTAAAACAAGACTTAACTCTACAATTTGGCAAGGATCATATAAGAATTAGCTTAAACTCACAATTAGAGGGTTGTATTCTCTTACCTAAGTCTTGTATTCAAGGTTTGGAGGCTCAATTTGCAAACTATACTTCAATTCTACCAAAATCCAAGCCAAAATCACAAGATCAACTCCTTCTCTCTCTCATTCTCTTGTTTGGTCGGTTGGGTACTCAAAATAGGTTGATGAATATGTTTTGATTAAGTATAAACAAGGCCTCAAATATGAATAAACAAAGGCCCCACTCAATGGCAATTCTGTAATTAATGCAACTCTATTAATTGGCTTTATTTAATGCAACTCTATTAATGCAACCTAATCACATTTTAGATAGATATACCATTAAATCACAGAAATTCTACGGATCATGAAACACTAAACAATTTTCAGTTCGGCCGCCGATAAGGCCTTCAATTTGCAGTTTAAACATGAAAACACGAACAGATAATTAAATAACCAAAAAGATAAAAATGCAATACAATAGATATGCTCAGTCAATTCAGTTCCAGTTTTTAATCAGTCCATTCAGTACTTCAGTTGGTTCAATTATCAGTCATAAGCAGTCCAGTTTAGCAGTAATCAGTATGTAATTCAGTAATTTATCGGTAAACAGTATGGGGGTTGTTACACTTGGGGATAAGGATAATCAGAGTTTCATTGATCTCTTGAGGGATGTTTTTAGTACGGAAGCAATGTTTAATGAAATTGCAAACGGAAGGGCCAACAGTGTTCCAAAGTTTGTGATAAGAGACAGCTTGGAGACCATCTTTGGGGGTGTTTGGTGGGGCTTTTTTGAGTCAATTTATAGCTTCTGACTTTTAAAAAGTTATTTTGGACTGTTTGGTTAAACTTATTTCAAACAGCTTCTGATTTTAAGAACTTATTTTAATAAGTCAAAAAAGCTGATTCTGAGAAGCTGCTCACCCCCTGCTTCTGATTAGCAGCTTCTACTGTAAACATGTTAATTCATGGTTATACTCTTAGATTTTTTTTATTTTTTATTTTTTTAAAAATAGAAAAAGACCCAAATGGACTATAAAATATATATATTTTTTTTAATGAGAAATGTAGACAAATAGTGAATAATAAAAAATAAAAGTTAATTGAAAAAACTACTTCACAGCTTATTTAACAAACACTACTCAGCAACTTAAATCTATAATCCAACAATTATACCAAACAGATTAACTGCTTCTGATTAAAGTCATAATTTATAATCTGTTAAGTTATAATCTATAATCTATTTTAACAGTTACACCAAACATGACCTTTACCTGGGGCTTTGTAGGCTTTTATGTTTTTGATGGCATTCCAAATCTCAAGGTTGCTAATAGGGGTGCTAAATCTATTGTTGTCTTCTCTAGTAAAGGTAACCTTAACAATGTTATTCTAATTTTCCAGTATGAGAGTTTCCTCATGCTTGAACATGTTGGTATAATGGTCAATGATATGAGTTTTAAGGTTATTAGTGTTGGTTATCTAATTACCTCTCGTCTTTGAGAACATTGATTTTAAATTTCCTGCATTTGTTAGGGGTGGATATATGAAGAAATTCTATCCCCCAAAGTAAGCCACTTCACTCTAGATTTTTGAAACCAAAGTAGTTCTTCTTGAAAGAGGGTTGCATTATATTGAGTTGTGAGGTCTTTCTCAAGTAAGAAAAGGTTATGAGAGTAAGATTGGGCTTGGGATTTTTGAAGTCCTTCAATTCAGGCAAGTAAATTTCTCTTTCTTTTAAAAATGTTCCCAAAGGTTTCTTTATTCCAAGTTTCACGTTATGGGTGAAGTCATTGATTGCATTAATAAGGTTATGATCCATATTCCATCAAGATTTTTGAACAACATCAATAAAGTTGAGATAACATAGCCAAGCTGCTTTAAATCTAAAATGTCTGTTTAGGGTGTTCAGAGGATGCATACCTTGACACTCACACACCTTTTGAGTTGCATCTCACTATAAGAAGTTGCATCCTCTATGTTTTACAAAAAATTTTTGGGGTATTTTACCTGCATTGTTATTTTTCCAATAAAATAGGACAAATAATATATTAGTGTCTGACAAAAATAATAAATATTAATAATTATAATTATAATATTTTTATTAACGTGTAATAATTTTTGAACGTTATCACTGAATGGTAATTTTAAGCTACAATCTTAGTTTGACCAGAATGTTTATGAGACAATGGGTCTACAAATTCAAAAAATAAAATAAAAAATTTGCACAGAAATTCAAATATAAGGTTAAGATTCTTTTGTTTATGGTGTGATCTCACCAAAAAAAAAAAAAAAAAAGATTAACAGAGGCCATTGATATAAAATTATGATTTTTCCTCCTTTTTCTTTTTCTTTTTTTTTTTTCTTTTTTACATAGAAGAAACTACTCGACATGATTCTCGCCTTTTTTGTGAAAATGTGATTCATTTTTCACTAATTTGTAGTTCTTCCAATAAAATAAAAATATCTGTGATCTTATTTTTTAAAGATTTTGTTAATTTGTGTTATTAGAATGCATCTTAAGAAATTTGAAATACTTATTTATTTTGGGGTGTTTTGGCCACACACTAAAAAAGTCAAAAGTCAACTTTTAATTCATTTTGGGTCACATCATTTCTTATATAAAACAGTAAAAAAAGTCAAAAAATTAATTTTTAACCATCTTTTCAAAAGAAAATGTCTCGTAGCTCAAATTTTGTGGCTCAAAAGTGGCTCAAATGGCCAAAACGACGTCGTTTTGGCCATTTTTATGTTGTTCTGTACTCAAAACGATGTTGTTTTAGCCATTTGAACCACTTTTAAGTCACAAAATTTGAGCTCGTAGCATTGTCGCTTTTCAAAACACCACTTTGTATAACAATAATGTACAAACTATTTTCGTTTTTTAACATGTGCCCATACAACCAAGGATAGATCTTGGGAGGGAATAAGGGGGGTAGCCGCACTCCCAAAAATTTGAAAAATATTATATATTATATTAGAAATTTTAAAATAATTTAAAATTATAGGTGTTCACACCTCTAATTTTTTTTATAGATAATTTCAAAATTATAAAGAGTAACCCCCAATTTTTTAAACTATTTGGAATTTTTGGCGCAATAGGATGGAAGATGGTTTTCTAGCTAATTACTTGATTACGTACATTGAAAAAGACATTGCTCGAGGGTTTGATGTAGACTTTATCATTCATATTTTTGATATTATGAAAAAGCATTGAACTCAATTGAAGATGCCTAATTTTAGTAAATAAATGCATGTAGAAATAGTTATTACTTTTTGTAAGTGAATATGGGCAAAAAAATATTCTTAATTGTATAATCATCTTTTTGTACTCACTTATGTTGACAAGGAATATATAGTTCAATATTTTATCGTAACATTATTGATTTTTTTCATGTTAATAGAAATTGGTATTAAATTTCAAATTTTATTGGTTAGAGGTTAAATGTACATTGGTCCCCTCAAAGTCATAATCTTGGATCCTGGATCCATCCCTGCATATAACGCACATTAATAAGATCCAATTTTTTATGATAAATGTTAACAAATGTCTCCTATCTACATTGTTTAATGTTGAGAAGTGTGTAAAAAGTATCTGAAAATTTGTAAAAAAATTAAAAAGTGTGTTGATTTCAATAAAAATACATTGAATTTAATGAAAAGAATCTTGTATTCTTCAAATTTTTTGTCATTTACTTTGTGCCTTAAAAGGCATTGTTAGCAAGACTTTTTATTTTTATTTTTTTTATTTTTAAGATCTTGTTAATAAAATGCTTAAAAAATTATACATTGTTTTCTACACTAACTTTGATATGGAAGGTATAATATTTTAAAAACTTTTAATACCTCTTTTATAGAAACATATTAACCAAATTCTTAATACTAAACATTATAACAATTATATAAATAAATAAATAAATTGCGAAAACCAACTTTTCCATGCCCATCAAGCTTTATTGAATTCAAAGTTTTGAATCAACAAAAATAAAAAATATAAAAATTCAAAGTTAAATTTTCCCTTTTTTCAAGATATAAGTCAAAATCAAAATAAAAAATGGACAAAATTTTGCACCTTCTTGTAAGTTTTGTACAATTTTGTCAATGTACTAATGAAATTGCTTGAGTTACACCTCACACCTCTTGAGTTGCATTTCACTACACAAGAAGTTGCATCCTCTATGTTTTACAATATATATATATATTTTGGGTCTTTTACCTGTATGAGACAATGGGTTTACAATTTCAAAAAATAAAATAAAAAATTTGCACAGAAATTCCAATATATGGTTAAGATTTGTTTGTTTATGATGTGATCACACAAAAAAATACATATTAACACGTGCTATTGATATATTTTTTTACATAGAAAATGCTTACACTCGGACATGATTCTCACCCTTTTGTAATAATGTAATTTATTTTTCACTCATTTGTAGTTCTTTCAATAAAATAAAAATATCATGATCATATTTTTTAAAGATTTTGTTAATATGTGTTATTAGAATGCATCTTAAGAATTTTGAAATACTTATACATTTTGTATAAAAATAATGTACAAACTCTTTTAGTTTTTTAACATGTGCCCATACAACACACATTAGCAAGACTTAATTTTTTTATGGTAAATGTTAACAAATGCTT
Organism: Camellia lanceoleosa; assembly: GCA_025200525.1. NCBI lineage: Eukaryota > Viridiplantae > Streptophyta > Magnoliopsida > Ericales > Theaceae > Camellia > Camellia lanceoleosa. The sequence continues at coordinate 203,573,921 of CM045763.1, read as the reverse complement.
CCTATCCATTGTTTAATGTTGAGAAATGTGTAAAAAGTATTTTAAAAATATGTAAAAGAGTTAAAAAGTGTATTGATTTAGTAAAAGTGCATTGCATTTAGGGTCTGTTTAGTAACATTTACGTTTTCAGTTTATATTTACAAAAATTTTATAAATTGATTTTTGTTTATTTTTTGTTTATTTTTAAAAAAATATAAACTACAAACGCGTTTGGTAATTGACAAAATGTTTTTAAAAATTTAAAAATATAAAAAGAGTGAGAAATGGCAAGTGGCGGCGGAAGACGGTGGTGGAAAGTGGTGACGGTGGGTGATGGGTAGCGGGTGGTGGTGGGTGGGTGGTGGCGGCGGGTGACGGTGGCGGGTAGTAGCGAGTGGGTGGTGGTGGCGGTAGCGGGTGGCGGATGACGGGTGGTGGCGGGTAGGTGGGTGACAATGGCGGGTAGTAGCGAGTGGATGGCGGTGGTGGTGGTAGCAGATGGGTGGCGGGTGGGTGGTGGTGGCAGGTGATGGGTGATAGCGAGTGGGTAGTGGTAGTGGTGGTGGTGGTGGCAGGTGGATGGCGGATGGCAGATGGTGGTAGGTGGTGGCGGGTAGGTGGTGGTAGTAGTGGGTGGGTGGGTGACGGCGGCGGGTGGTGGGTGGTAGCGAGTGGGTGGTGGTGGTGGATAGTGGGTGGCGGGTGGGTGGTGGTGGCGGATGAGTGGCAGGTGGCTGGTGGTGGTGGTAAGTGGGTAATGAGTGGTGGTGGCAGGTGGTGGTGGGGGATAGGTGGTGGTGGCGAAAGACGGTGGTGGAAAATGGTGGCGGGTGGTGACTAGTGTTAGGTGGTAAAAAAAAAAAAAAACTCAAAACTCAAAATGAAAACATATTTTTTGAGTTTATATTTTTTGATCAAATTTATAAACTAAGACCACTGATTTATAAATTAAAAATTTACCAAATAAATCTTTATATGAATTTTTAAAATTTTTATAAATATAAATTATAAATTAAAAATATAAGTATTATCAAACGGCACCTTAATGACAAGAGTTTTGTATTCTGTCAATTTTTTTCTCATCTACTTGTGTTTGAGAAGTACATGTTAGCCAGACTCATTTTTTATAGAGATATTGTTAACGTATAATTTTAAGGCATCTATTAAAAATGCTTTAAAAAATTGTATATTCTTTTTTGCTCTTACTTCGATGTGAAATGTATCATATTTTTAATTTTTTTAATATCTCTTTTATAGAAGCATATTAACCAAATTCTTAATGGTAAACATTATAACAATTATATTAAAAAATACAAAAATCCACTCTTAGGTCTCGTTTGGGAACATGTTATTTTAATAATTTTTTATTTTTTGACTAAAATATGAGCTAAAACAAATAGTATGTTTGGGGAGTGACTTTTTAATTTTTTACGAAATGATGTACAAATAGTAGAGAGAAAAAATAATCTTTAATTTTTTGGTATAAATTATAAATTTTTTAATTTTTTAATAACTTTTTAATTTTTAGACTAAAACAGATACTTGCTAAACGAGGCCTTAGATGCCCAATAAGCTTTATTGAATTCAAAGTTAAATTTTCCCCTTTTTCAAGATATAAGTCAAAATCAAAATAAAAATGGACAAAATTTTGCACCTTCTTATAAGTTGTGTACAATTTTGTCAATGAAATGAAATTGCTTGTACCTTTTTTTTTTATTATTTTATGGGGGAAATTGCTTGTACTTGAATTTGAAGACAGTTTTTTTATTTAAAAAACAACTAATTATTAGGTTGATTTAATCTTAACTTTTGATTATATTACAAGAGACATTTTTCAAAAAATAATTTGTTTTATTTAGGGGAAATTGTGAATCAGTTTGAAGATCAAATAATAATAATAATAATAATAATAATGTGATGGAAAATTTTATAATTTCAATTATTAAAATTGATAAATTTTTTATTGATTTAAAATTTATTTTGAAAATATGGACTGAATTGTAATTTTCTCTTTTATTTATTATATAGACTAGTAACTTATTTCATCACAATTACCCTAACAATTACGGTACATAAAATTATTTTATATCATATTATAATTATCATTTGATGTGACGGTGCTACATAGCCTCCGTTTGGAAAGGGGGTTGACTTTTTGACTTTTTTGGCTATATGAGTCTGGGCTCAAAAGCTTGGTTTGGGAAGAGTTTTTTGGCTTTTTGACTTTTTTGACTTTTTTTGTGAGAGAAGAGTGTAATGATTATGGGTTGGATGTGATGTTTTGTCTGTTGTGGCTCAAAGAGCCTATTCTGTCTTTTGTAGCTCAAAGAGCCAAAAAAACCCCCCAAAGAACCCTTGCCAAACGACACCATAGTTGGACTCATTACATCAAAATTGTGCTGAGACATGCTATTATTAAATTGGAATAAAACAAAGGTATAGTATTATTTATCATATTTTGTTTATAACAATTCTATATAAATTAATAAACTTTGTAAATACTGTAACTCACTACAATAACGTAATAAGTTATCACATTATTAAGATTAAAAAAGAAAAAGAAAATTCTCTTATACATATCTCCTATCATATGTATTCTTAAGTTATGTCATTTTTTTCTTTAGTTATGATCGTATTTTAATTATGACTCATAAAATCTTTGATTGTATCTCATGTATTATTTGATTATGACTTTTTTTTTAGTTATAACTAAGAAAGTATGAAATTATGCAATTTTCTTTTTTAATTATAAAATGCATACGGTATACACCCCATAATCTTTTCCTAAAAAAAACATAAATGTGTTAAATTGTATAATATTATTATTTTATTTATCATCTTATATATTATTATTGTATTGATAATAGATATATGTAATTTTTTTAAAAAAAAATTCACTCTTAGCATAAATTAATGAGGAAGTTATGTAGTGTTTTTAAGATAAATACACGTGTATCCCATTTGATTTATAATAGTTTGGATTGTTATTTTTTAGGGTAAATTACAAATATTTGATATTTGTTTAAAATAGGAATTATTTTTTATAATTTAAAAAATTACAAATACTCTTTTATTAGATTTTTTTTTATTTTATTTAACAGAATCAATTGAAAAAATGAAATTTTTAACTATTCTCCTATTCAATGATAAAATTACTTTAATTATTAATTGAAATAAGTTTTTGACATTCTTAAAAATTATTAATTAACTTGATGATTATTAATAAAATGGTTATTTGTTATAAAAAGCGGGATATAATTTTTAAAATTATAGAGGACAAATCGTATTTAAAATAAATTTTAAAAACTATATTTATAATTTACTCTAATTTTTAAGAGATAATTAAGCAAGTGTTATAACACAATAATAATGATTGAGATCCCATTTTTTTTGGATACCCCAACAATCTCTTTGGACCTCCACCATGGATAGTGTGAGTCTCACACATACATGAATGGGTCCCATAAATACATGAATGATAGAAATCCAAAAAGCATTGGGAAGTCTTCAAAAAAAATTGAGGGTTTGAAGCATTTTTCATAATCCAAATAGTGAGCAACATTGTTTAGCTTCTTAAAAAAATAATGAAGTGTCATGATGATAGGACGAGAGCCTACATGTTTCAAGAGGGTTATTTTTAAGAGAAATTACATATCAAGTTATTTTTATAAAAAATAATTATAAATTAGTAAAAAAAATTATTAATAATTAAAATTTTAAGTTTTTCAATAGTTTTTGTAAAACATTTTTCTCGCAAAAAATATTATAAATCTCAAATAATCTACCAAAATTTATATTAAACTTCTCACATGGATATAAAACCCACACAAGTCAATATGTGTGGGTCTCACAATCATGTAAGAAATTTAATAAAAAATTTAATAAATTATTTAAAATCTTTAGCATAACTCTTTTTCTCGCACCGCATTGAGTTGCATTTTCAACTTCTTTTTAACCGTTGGAGAATTGGAAAAGATGGGATAAGAGGACCACTACAACTAATAAAGTATAATATCCTTTCAATAATGTTTGAGAGCTCGAAATATTGCTCCCCCGAATCCCCCTAATGCCCAAAACGACGTCGTTTTGGGCATTAGGTTTTTTTTTCTTTTTTTCTTTTTTTTCCCCCATTTTCGACCATTTTTGGAGCTCAAACGCAGGGAAGAGGGAGAGGGAGAGGGAGAGCAGAGAGTAGAGAGGGAAAGAGAGGGAGAGAAGAGAGAAGGAGGGAGACACACACACACAAATGGCCCCTGCATTCCGGCCGAGCGTCCGATCGTCGCAGCTCCGTCCGATCGTCGAGCTCCGCCGATCGTCGAGCGAGCGTCCGATCGTCGCAGCTCTGTCCGATCGTCGAGCTCCGCCGATCGTCGAGCTCCGCGTCTGCCTTCTTCCTCCGCCTCTGCCTTCTCTTCTTTCTTCTTCTTTCTTTCTTCTTCTTTCTTCTTCTCTTCCTTCTTTCTTCTGCGTCTGATTCTAATTTTCTGATTCAAAAAAAAAAAAAAAATTTCGAACGACGAAACGACGTTGTTTCATAATTAGGGGGATTCGGGGAGGCTCAATTCGAGCTCTCTAGCACGGTTGATATCCTTTTTTTTATATTTTTTATTTTTGTTGGATAAGTAACGGTCGTATTTTTCGTGAACCCTAACGTTTCTAACGGTCAGTTTGGAAAGTGAACCATCCATTAAAATTGTGTTTACTCCATAAATTTGGAGAAAGATTTGAAAAGAAAAAGTAGAAAGTGAGTAAAATTAGACAAAATACAATTATATTTTATTTATATTTTATCTTTTTTATTTTTTATTTTTCTTTCCAAATCTCTTTTCAAATTTATAAACTAAATGTAAACAAAGTATGACGCAGCGAAATAAAAAATATTTAAGGTCATACCTTTCTGAAATATTCTCCTAGGTAAATCAGTGCTTCCTGAATCTGGTCAATCAACCCAACAGTGGGGTGATATTACAATGGTGAATATCACCCACACAAATCACAGTGCAAATAGCTTATTGATTGTTGTTTATGGGAGAGAGTCAGTATATGGGAGAAACTGTATATGGGAAAAAACAGAGATAATACGTTGTTAATTTCTTCATCACCCATATCCCATATATAAGATATATAATCTAATTATCTCCTTTTTCCATATAAGTTACAAGAGATAATATCATATATCTATATCATCTATCCATATTAGGATATGATAGATATATATATACAGAGTAGTTATCCAAATAGGTTTGAATTCAAATTCAAAACCCATTTGGATCAGGTTCAAAATGTTAAATGGTCATGCCACATGGGCGCCCATTTCTAACATCTCCCACTCGCACATGAGTTGGCATGACACTGCTACATCTCTATCTCAATCTCCCCAAAAAGAACAATCTCATACTAGCCAATGCATTGTGCGACCACTGAGAACACCTGCATGTGGGAGCTCTATACTAGAAACTCAATATGAGTCAGTATAAAGACATCAACCCAAAAAGAACAGAAATAGTGTCTCATGTACCCAGACCAATCTAGCTACATCAGTCCAAAAAAAACATCTCTAATCCCTCAAAGAGCATGTTTGACTCTCCTAGGTCCCGCATTATATTCACACCCAATCAACATCCTTTGAAGAGCGATGTGAGTTGTCGACAGTGAATATAGAGCAGAGATGTAGAACTAGATGATCTTCCCTTCACCCTCATATCATTCAATTTGAAATTGACCGCTTTCCCAGTAATGTCCCTTAAAGCCGAATCATACATGACCGCAGGCAACATACCAAAGTAGCCGAACATCAACTCCTCATCTTATGACATAGTCAAAGGTCACAAAAGGCACAAAGTGAAGTCATTTAAGGAAAAATGATTTTTAGGACTCACACGGTGAAGAAGCAGGGATCCATTCTTTCACCTCGCTAACGGGTCGATAAACACATGCAGTATGAATGCATGTTATAATGGAGTTACTCTTCCAAAGAGTGATGTTAAACTCACACACCATACAGATCTTAGTCTAGTCGCTCTTAAGCGCACAAGTCGCTTCCTAGCGTCTAACTCGAATTCTCTATTTGCTCGCCTCTCAGGCATCAAATGAGATCTCGCATCTGGCTATCCATAACAGGCACATCATGGAAAAAGTGGGTACTTTCATATCCATGGTCGGTCTCCAATCAAGACCTCATCTTGGCTCCAACCAAGGTGACATAGCTAGTGGATAATACTAGTCTCTTCCTTACTCGCTACCTAGCGCTAAGGGCGATTGCTCGTGTGAGTGAGCCAATCTTGCCTGCTAACATCAATTTAATTATTTTGTGTATACTAATTCACAAACCATTGCAAAAGGTAGTAAACATAAATGTGTAATAGAAACAAATATGAATACAAATGGCATAAATATCCCAAAAAAAATAAGAGTTCAACTGAATACACATAAAAAAATCACCACCTACGTAGTCCTAAAGCCCTAACATGAGTGAGATAAACATCTCTAGCAATAGGCTTAGTCAAAGGGTCCGCAACCATGCGACTTGTAGGGATGTGCTCCAGGATCACTTCTTTCTGTGCCAAAATGTCTCTGATAAAGTTGAACCTCACATCAATGTGTTTGGTTCTGCCGTGGTATTTAGGATCCTTAGCGTGGCGAGTGCACCATCTTTGTCACAATGGATAGTCACAGGTCGAAGTGTGTGTGACAACATCCAAATCTTTGTCAAGGAATCTCCTCAACCACACGGTTTCCTGAACGACAGATGAACAAGGCACAAACTCAGCCTCCATAGTCGATAAGGAGATACAGGATTGCTTCTTACTGCTCCAAGAAATAGCACCATCGCTAAGCATGGAAGCATATCCTGAAATAGACTTTCGCTCATCTAGGTCTCCTCAACAAGATCACAATAGCCAACTAGATGTAGATCTGAACTCTAGTAGCAAAGTGTGTAATCTGCAGTCCCTCTAAGATATCGTAATATCCTCTTAATTGCTTTCCAATGAGCTAGTCTTGGGTTGGATTGGTAACGACTCACCAATCCGACTGCATAACAAATGTCAGGACGTGTACACATCATAGCATACATCAAGCTTCCAACAGCATTTGCATAGGGAACACGGGCCATCTTTTCATTTTCTTCTTGAGTCTTAGGACCCATATCAAGGCTTAGGCTCTCGCCTTTTGCAACAGGAGTGTCAATGGGTTTGCAGCTCTGCATCTGGAACCGCTCTAGAATAGTCTTAATGTAAGTCTCTTGAGACAAACCAAGAAGTCTCCTAGAGCGATCCCTAAGGATCTTAACACCGAGCACATAGCTCGCCTCACCCATGTCCTTCATCTCAAATGTAAAGGACAACCACATTTTAGTGGCGACAATCATCTCCTTGTCATTTCCAGCCAATAATATGTCATCTACATATAATGACAATATTAGAAAAATGTCCTTGGACCGCTTAACGTACACACAGTGATCTTCATCAATCATCGTAAACCCATTAGAAACAATGGCTCGATGAAATCTCAAATTCCACTGTTTGGATGATTGCTTTAAGCCATAAATAGATCGTTGAAGCTTGCAAACTTTGCGCTCCTGACCTACTGCCACAAAGCCTTCTGGTTGATCCATATAAATCTCTTCATCCAATTCTCCATTGAGAAATGCAGTTTTAACGTCCATCTGATACAGCTCTAAGTCCAACTAAGCTACTATGGCCAGGATTAGGCGAATAGAGGCAAACCTTACAACTGGTGAAAAAGTTTCCTCATAGTCCACACTCTCTCGTTGGGTGTAACCTTTCGCCACTAGGCGAGCCTTATACCTTTCTATGGAACCATCCGCCTTGCGCTTGACTTTGAGAACCCATTTGTTCCCAATAGTCTTGCGCCTCAGCAAATCAACCAAGTCCTGCACATGATTTTTCTTCATAGACTCTATTTCTTCATCCATTGCAAGACTCCATTCTTTACTAGCAGGGATGAGAAAGCCTCTTTGAGATTCTTAGGCTCCATCTCATCACTCGGAGCAATCATGAATGCTTCCCCTTCAATCTCAAAACGACGACGGGGTATAGCTCCACGTTTGCTTCTACGTAGTTGAGAATCCTGAGAATCCTCATCCATTGGATCTAATCCATGGGCAGGTAGATCGCTCCCACTGTCCCTAGGAGCTTGAGGAATTATTTCCTCATTCTCTACTAGGCTACTAGGTGCGCCTTCAAGTAGATCCTCCATCTCATAGAGTTCTACTTCTCTAGTTACCTCACCTCTGCTAGGGAAATCCTCCTCTAGGAAATCCACATCTCATGACTCAATTTCAGTCACACTTCCATCCGGATGCTCCCCAACAAACACATAGCCCTTAGAATGCTCACTATAGCGAATGAAGATACACTTCTTTCCTCTAGGGCCCAACTTCCCAAACTTATGAGAAGCGTTGTGTATGTAAGCTACCGAACCCCAAGGCCGCAAATGGCCCAAATCAGGCTTTTTGCCAGTCCACATCTCATATGGAGTGGAAGGAACTGATTTGGAGGGCACACGATTAAGGACATAGGCAGCAGTCAACAAAGCATCTCCCCAATAAGAAATTGGAAGATTAGCTTGCGACATCATTGATCTAACCATGTCAAGCAATGTGCGATTCCTTCTCTCCGCTACACCATTTTGTTGCGGAGTCCTAAGAATTTTCAATTGCCTGATAACTCCTTTTTCCTCATAGAGCACTTTAAATTGCTCAGATAGATACTCACGTCCTCGGTCAGTCCTTAGAGCCTTAATGCTCTTGTCTAATTGATTCTCAACCTCATTAACATATCGTCTAAAGCAATCCAATGCTTCTGACTTGTGAGAAATCAAATAGACATGACCAAAACGCGTACAATCATCTATAAATGTGATGAAATAAGGGGCCCCATGCCTTGCCCTCACATTCATTGGTCCACATATATCAGAATAAATAAGTTGCAATGGGATAGATGCCCTTATGGCTTTCCCAAATGGTTTCCTTGTTGCCTTTCCAGCAAGACAGTGCTCAAAAGTAGGCAAAGTGACTCTAGCGAGTGGGCCTAAAAGACCTTCTCTAGCCAATCTAGTCATCCTGTCTTGCCCTATGTGGCCTAATCTAGCATGCCATCTCATAGAATCATTATCACAAAAAGATGCAATATTAGAAACAGAGCCATTGGCATTTTTATTAAAACTAGAATCATCCACATCCAAAACTAAAAAACCATCTGAAAGATAACCAAAACCATAAAAAATAGTTCCCAAATAAATGCTAACACCATTATTCTCAAAACAAAAGCTAAAACCAAGGCTCATCATGCTAATAACTGAAACTAGGTTTCGCCGAATATCCGGAGCATAAAGAACATCATGAAGATACAAGGTGCGCCCTCGTCGCATTTCCAGCTTGAATGTGCCAATGCCAAGCACCTCCACACTGGACTCGTTCCCCATGTAAACTTTTCTGCTCCCAGCAGGTACTCGACGATACTCAACGAACCCTACTCTGTCCCTCGCGATGTGGTCTGTTGCTCCGGAGTCTACAACCCAAAAATGAGGAGAATGAGCAATTAATGCTTGACTAGACACAAAGCATTGAATGCGAGAAATTAAGTAAGAGAGTTCCTTCTTCTACTCAGGGTAATCCCGAGCGAAGTGTCCTTCTTTGTTACAGTTAAAGCATGTCAACTTAGCCTTTGCCTTCTTACCACCTCTCTTGCCCCTACGCTTGAAATTTCTAGCGCCATTAGGCTTAAGCGCAGCTGCTGCTTGCTTCTTAGGGGCACCTTTTGCTTTTCCACGTTTGAACTGAGAAGTCCTACGTGAGCTTGACTCAACCACCATAGCAGAACCATCAGACTTAGCCGCCTCAAGGCGCCAAATCTAGCTCCAAATGACGCGATATGTCTTGAATGTTTTCACACTCTCATTATGCATCATGTTCCGCTTCATCCGCTCCCAAGAATTTGGCAGAGAGCGATCACAGCTTGTACTTGCTGCTCTTGAGTCAAATTGTGCCCAACAGCCGCAAGCTCACGTATCATGGCTGACATGACCCTCAAATGCTGCTTCATTGAGTGATGCGCCTTTTTCTGATATGAGTCAAACTTCATAGTCACCAATGTAGCTTTGCCAAAGAGGTAATACCAAACTTTTGCTTGAGAGCTTCCCACATCTCAAATGCAGTCGGGCAATGCTCAAACTCACTAATCAAGTCGTTGTGCATGCTGCTCAACATAGTAAAGCGCGCGCACCGATCTTTGTTACGCCAAGTCTGAAAGGCTTCAAGATCACGACGATGTTGAGCTGTATTGCCCTGCTCTGGCTCAACCATCACTTGTTCAAGTGTGGTCAGCACTTCTTGCTCATTGAGGAGGTATTGGATCTTACGGCGCCATATATCATAATTGTCGCCATCCAATTTCTCTCCCTTAGTTAAGTCTGCCACCACTGTCTTAGCAGCCATTTCTACATACAGAGTAAACAAATGCGCAGGGGATATTAATTATAGCAACACAAAACAAAATATTTTGCAGCAAAAAGAATCTAAATTAAATTTTGATAATTTTACACATGTCTCAAGATCGAAAATTTGCTAAGCTCGTAATCATCTCTTGCGCCTCTAGTGATAATTATCAAAATTTAATTTAATTCCATGCGCAAAAGCAATCAAACAATCTCCCACTACTTATGGCATATACAAAGCATGATAAAATCCATACAATAGCATCTCATTGTAAATTTACAAACAACTCATGCTATATTTATTTAACAATGGAATTCAAATAAATAAATAACTAATCATGCTTCTCTAATTACAACATATTACAAATCCAAAAAATATGCTGTATTCAATATTCAGACTATGCCATAATTAAAGTGTACATCATTTTGAAATTTTCTGGAATTTTCTGAAATTTTCTGGAATTTTAAATAACTAATAAACACAAATAAAATTAGAAATAAAAAAAAATCCAGAAACTGATAAACTTAGACAATATTCAGATTATGCCATAATTAAAAATGTGCATCACTCTGAAATTTTCTGAAATTCTTTCTGAAATTTTCTGAAATTTTAAGTAACTAATAAACACACATAAAATTAGAAATAAAAATCCGAACCGATAAAATGTAAAAAATATTCCCAAAGAAATAGTAAAACATTTCAGAAGTCCACAATAAAAAATTCAACCCCATAAAATTATTTATGCAATACCAGAATCATTTTAAAGCATAAAAAATGAATTATTAACACATAAAAAATATTTTTTATTTTCGTAAAATTTTCAAAATTTTACAGAACATAGAAAAATTTATTCTGAGTCTAACAGTACAAACCACGCATAAAACAAATAAGTAATGAATTAATTATGACCATTTAACGCAATACAGAATTAAAAAATGCCTTATTATTAAAAAGCCAGCCTGCCGGAAAAACGCGGCGGCTCAAAGGCTGAGCGGGAGCGCTCGGCTTTCGACGCTGCTCACGGCCCAAAGACGCTGGCAAGACGTGGCGAGGCGCCGATGGCGCTACAGGATGGGGCCAAGCAGACGGGCGCTGATGACAAGGACGGGCGCTGGCGGGCCGAGCTGCCTGGCGTGGGAGCGCGTGGGTGCGCGTGGGAGCGGGCTTACTGCGTTGGGTGGCGCGTGCACACCACGCGCCGCCTTCCAGGGTGTATTTTTATGTATTTATTAAATTTAAAAAATCTATTTTAACATTTTTTGTATTTTTATGTATTTATTAATTTTTTAAAATATTTTTTCACAAATTTTTTACTTTTGTAGATACATCTAACTAAGGTGTATCTAAAAAAGTTTAAAAAAATGTTTAAAATTTAAAAATATTCACTAAAAACAAAAGAATACGAAAATCAAAAAACTCAGTTTTCAAAAAACTTAATCCAGAAAACTCAAACCAAACACACTGAATGATATTTAAAAGTTTTAAATTTACCTTATACAAAAATCTAATGTTATAGTATAATCTTGAATTCCCAATAAATTCACATTTTCTATAAAATAAAATGACAATAAAAAATAAGAAATTTGATACCCATTTTTTATTTCAATTTTACGATTTTCATTAAAAAAATAAAATCCGATCAAAATCCTTAGTATAGAATGGGCATAGATAGTTTGATTGCAACCATCATCACCAATAATTCCTCTCCACCATGTAAACCAGTAAACAAACACATAAATCTCACTAAAACTGAAACCGAAACCGAAACCAAAATCAAACCAACAATAGAGAAAGAAAATCACATAGGGAAAAAAATAAAATTAAAAAATAAATAAATTTATAAAATGGTAGAATATTATCCCCCAACAACTTAGACCTCGTCCCGCCTAATCCGTCAACTCCTCTGTCAGTGCCTGCGAAGTCTAGGAGTTGGGATGACTAATTAGACTATTCTTTAAATAAAACTTAAAAATTGATTAATTTGTCTCATTAAATGATTTAAAATTTTGATAGATATATATCAAAAAATAGATAATTATATTATTAAATCATAATTTAAATTGTCATATCTTTTTGAAATCTATATTTAAATTCTTGTCTTCTTTATTTTTGTGTGGTTTCTATCTTTTTTTCAATTTATTTAAGATGGAGTCGTGGGTTTCTATTTTTTTAATTTAATATATCTATGGTTTCTATTTGTTTTTAATTATTATTATTTAGGTAAGTTATGATGCGAGTTAGATATGTGAGTTTTATTGATTTAAAGCCTTTGTTTGAGATGTGGGTTGGCTTTTTAGTTTTTTGGCTATTTTATACTGGGGTTAAAAAGTCTCGTTTGAGATAAGTTTTTTGGCATTTTTGACTTTTGTGAGAGAAAAAATAAAATGATTATGATTTGGATGCGATGTTTTATCTTATTGAACTAAAAAATTTATTTTGTCTTTTTGTGACTATTTTATCCCAAGAAGAGGATGCCAAACATATGATGGTGTGAGATATTTTTAAATGAGATTTGTTTAGATAGACTTTAAAGATTTTTAAAATTTAAAGTTGGATATTGAGAGACAAAAGAAATATTTTAACTAAATAAAAAAAATTATATTTACTAATTTTATCTATTTGTGTATCTGATTTTTATTTTTATTTTTTTTGTGGTTATATTATAATATAATATATAAGATATAGATAGATATTCAATTCTCATGAAAAATATTATCTGATTTTTTGAGGGAGAGAAAAGGAAAGCAAGTTTTAATATTTTCTTTTGGAAATCGATGAGATAAATTAGAATAGAGAGAGTATGAAATATTGATTTTTTTTTTTTCCATTTGAAATCCATAAATTAAGGAATAATTATTATTTCAAAAATAATTAAATAGGTATGTGAGAAGTTGAAAATGGAGAATAATTATTATTTTCAAAATAATTAAATAAGTATGGGAGAAGTTGAAAATAGTGTGTATGAGAGAAATCAAAAAGGCTTGGGAGAAGTCAATAAGTGTTGAGATTTTTTTTTTTAAATCAAAAAATTAGAAAATTACGATTGAGATATTAGAGCACCCACAAAGCTTGTGAGTTAGAAATCCTCTTTTTCTTATATGATATATATAGACTAGTGTATGCTCGTGCCTAAAGGCATTGTGCAAATAATGATGAGATCAAATTGTAATTAAATATAAAATTATTGGGTTAAAAGGTAATTTATCCCATTTGTTGCTAAAAATTTGAAGTCAAAATATGAATGAAGGTCTGGTTAGTTTTGAAAAGATTTTTTATTAAAAAAACTTGAAAATATTTTTAGTTGTATATTTTGAAAATAAAAAATTCCCAATCAACTATTTAAAGCACGGTAAGTAACGCAATCATAAACATTTCATTTTTATTAAAAAAATTTATGACTTTAAAGTATAAACTTCATATCAATGCAAACATTAAAAATAAAAGCACCCTTACTAAGCAAGTTAATAAAAAATTGTAAACACAAAACAAAACATACAAACCAAGGTATTATACATTTGTTAGCACTCTATAATCCAAAAAAAAATTACACCAAATAATGCACACTCTGCAATTCAAAAAAAAAAAAAAAATTAAAATTAAATATCAACCAATGCACACCAGCTATTGCTCTGCAATCTAAGAAAATTAAAATTGAAATGCACACCAACCAGTGCTCTACAATCTAAAAAAATTAATTTAAATACCAAGCAATGTACACCTGCTGGTGCTACTGCTGCAAATCACATTATAATAGTTCTTTGCAAATTATAAACTTGAAACTATGTGAGAAAAATATAGGAAAATTAATAATAATTTAACTTGCCTACAAACAATGTGACATGAGAAAAATGTACTCCCAACACAATCTGACATCAACCAAAAACCTACAAATGTTATGCAAACTTTCAGATATAACTAATTAAGTTGAGAAACAACTAATATACATAGGCAGTTCAATGTAAAGCTAGACATTGGGTCATTGAGCAATCAACAACATTTTTTTATTAATACTAAATCACTTGTATATTTTTTGAGCAATAATAAATCACTTGTACATTCATGAAATTACTAAATCATTTGTACATCTATGAAATATACTCAATCACTTGTACGAAAAATAGCAACCTTACAAAAAGTAGCAACCATACATAGCAGTCAAATGTTTTTTTCCAAATCACTTGTACATCTTTTGAGAATTTAAAACGAATAGCAAAAAGTCAATTCGTCTCTCCACTTTTCGAAGTAAAACCATTGATAGCAAAATCGATAATAAAATCTAAAAATTAATAGGAAAATTGCAAATCAATCGTAAAGCTTATCAACTTTATTAATTTAAGTGATAAAGTTTCCCATGATTTTGTAATTTTTTTTTTTTGTCTTACCACTGATTTGCAATTTTTTCAAAATTAATTCTAGTAATTAAGTGTCACGGATAGAAAATACTTAATGGGTTACAATCAAGACATGAAAAAATAAAAATATAAAAAAAAAAATGACTTACCCTGCAATTTTCGTAAGCAATCTTGGTGAAAATTTTACAAAAATACTAAGATCTTTTTATCCGCAATCAAGCGCGGGTCATTCGCTATTTTAATTCATTTTCATATAAGACAATTAGCGAATACCTTGTGCCTAAAAATATTCCAAAAGGAAAGAAGAAAAAAATATATCTAAGCATGCTTTCTATCAATTCTTGTATATCGTATCTCATGAATTGTTTGTATGATTTCAAATAAATATATCAAATGGGTTATGAGTTCGAAAACAGTTATGATTAAAAATTAATACTGTAATTGCTAAAAAAAGGCAATCAATAGACTATGCTCAATTAAGCGGTCCTAAACAAAAACAATAATTTTCATTAGATCACTCAAACACAAAATAGATGAAAATCTGATCAACAAATAAAAGCCGATAGAAAATGAGATTAGAAGAAAACTAAAAAGTTAATTGGAAAGTAATTTGAAAATTCAATATTACTCATTTTTCCTTTCAAAATGACACCAGAATTAAAATTGGGCAATTCCATCAGCCAGACTCCTCTTGGTTAAAGTAGATAGCATAATAATAAGAAAACAAACAAAAAATCAATAACTACGGACCTCTAAAAAAAATAAAAATAAATAACTATGAATTAAAAAAAATGAACAAAAAAAATTAAAGTCGCTCTTTCTGTTTAGGTAAAAAATTTGTCATAGTGTTAAGCTTTTCTCTCATTCTACCTTTAAAACCCACCAAAGAAAACATTGAAATCAATTATTTCACAAAATTGTCAACATATATGCACCAAAAGTCACAAATAATCACATACCCATAAATTGAGTCCTGAAAGAATAAATGAGCTACACATACCTATAATAAAAAAAAACTACACAATCCCAACGAAATGAACCCTCAAGATCAAACCTAGATCATACCCACATGTCAAGACAAAATGAATGGGATAAAATGCAGATGGTTAAAGAGAGTAGAGATGGATAAAGGTTTGTGGAGTGAGCTTTGAAGTGAAGCAAGTTACAAAAAATTGAGAGATCTTTAAAGGTGGAATTTATCAGCAAACATGACACATTTGAGAGGGAATTTAAAGGTGAAAAAACAATCTCTCACCATTTGATCTTAGAAAGAAATAATCAGTCTTACCAAAATATTCAAGATACTTTAAAAAAGCTGCCTTCTTGATCTTAGCTGTATGAGATCTGACAAAATGTTTAAACTTAAACTTGACCATCTAAAATGATACATGAGACAACTGTCCAATCTCTCTACTTGGACAATGATACAAAGTACAGAACAATGTAATAACAATGATTCCTAAATTTTCGAAATTCAAATAGCTTCATAATTCAAGTGATGACAAAACAGAGTTATAATCTTCATCCAAGTACATCATCACTTATGGTTATCTATTCAAGGCTCTAAGCTCTAAGCAACATGATCATGATTATCACCATCTTGCTCTTGCTTCCACTGGCTTGTGAGAAATTAATGCAAATTGTGAAAGTTAGGTTAGTAACTTGGTAGACAAAAAGTAGCATGCTACATTAAAGAGAATTGATATGATACATGATTCAATATTGAGATATCCACAACGCAATACAATAACTTCAAACTCTCTTGCAAATGCCAACATCACTGTTTAAAGCAATGCAATTATTATGGTCAACTGAAACCTGTCATTCTATGTTCAAGTGAATAGACATGTGTCTGCACTATTAAAGTAGATAAATGAATAGAAAGAGAACAATAGCTTAGAGAGTGAAATTGAGAATGACAACAAATCATTCAAACCTCCAAACTGTAGCTACCTAAAAACCTATTGTAGTGAAAACATCATGTTTGATACAATAAGAAAAAGAAAACAACCAAACAAAAAGCAAAATTCAATACCAAAACCATGATATAAAACAAAATTCAGTTGATAGTGGAAGACAACCTTGTAAGAGAAAAAATAATCTAAGTACCTACTAATCTGTGTATTTTTTCCCAATGCAAGAGTCTAGGCTATTCCTACACTCTTCTAACTCATTGAGAGTATTGTTCAATGGAAACCCAAAAAAGGAATGTGAGACATGTATTTCATAGAAAACAAAAGTTACATGACTGACCAAATATTTTTAAAAAAAACGTTATAAGTTTACCTTATTTATTTTTATGCCTACACATCATGACTAAACGATGGATAAGAATTTTTGAAGATTGTAAGCCGACAAATAATTAAATTCAAATTTATAAAATGAGTATGAAAAAAAAAAATCAAAAAGCAATTAAAGTTTACCTTGTGTTTAATATTTACTTTTGGATGAATATGTTGCTTTGAGTTCCCATCAAGAAAACAAACCAGTTGGAAACAATATTAATTATAAAGGTTAAAAAATACAAAATAAAAATAAAAGAGAGACGAAGGACAATATAATATTTTAATTGAGATCCAAAAATATACATGATCCTCTAGCCAGAAAATTCAAATCATATTAAATAAACCCTCCAACGAAGCTTAACAATTAAATCACGAATTTACCTTTATAACTATAACTCATGCCTTAATTTGGAAGTGCTCACACTGGTAAATAAAATATTACAAACTTTAAACTATTGTGAATTTTTCCAAAGAAAATGAGCATCAAAACTAACATATTCCTATAGATTCATATCCAATCAACAGTGGTAGAGTATTTAGAATGAATAAGGAAGAAGATTAAAAAAGAAAGATTACTTTAGGAACATGACATATTTCAAAAAATTATTTAGGGACATAAAGTCTAGATAGGAGTATTTAGGGACATGACATATTTTCATAGTACATATCGTGGAAAAAAGTAAAAAATTTAAAATTTACTTGGCAAAAGTGTCACCCTTCAAAAATATATAAAAACAAAGCCCAAATAGTAACATTAAAATCCATGTAAACTACTAAGATAACTGTGGAACATAAAATTTTATAATATTCATGTGAGTTTACCACTTGGATGCTATTTAGGATAAAGATGAAAGAGAAATGTGCCTATTTTGGGAAATGGGCACTAAAGATAAATGAAATTATTTCTCAACTTTCAATTTTTATGTTCAATTTTTTTAAACTTATTTAATTTATTTATGTTTTATAAGTAGAAATTGCAACAAAATACTCTCGAGTCTAGCATAAATTTTCAAAATAAAAAAGGAAAAATTATAGGTAGCCTTTTAGAAAATATTACATTTTTATATTCAACTAAGACGCAAAAAAAAATGAAAGACTTTTATTTTTAATGAACCTTTTAGAAGATTTTTTTTCAATTTTTTGTTTTGTTTGTTTGTTTTTTTTTTTTTTTTTGTTTTTTTTTTTTTTTTAAGATCTAGTAGATTTGCCTTGAAAAGTAAATTTTTTGTACACAAATTTAAAAAAAAAATAAAAATACTAAGAGGAAAAACTCTATTTTTTTTGGTAGTCCCAAACTCACCAAGAATGGATCTACATTTTGCCTCACACCTTTTGGATAACTACATTTAGAGAGTTCTAAAAGCTAAGAAAACTAATTTCATGAGTAGCAATTGTTGTTGGAGTACACATATTAGGTAAAGTTGTGAGATAAAATTAAAATGTAAAATTATTTTATATATACTTTTGTTAAGTGAAATGCAGTGTTAGAGTTACTCTAAAAAGTAAAAAACTTTGTTGATTTACAAACCAAATCAGAACTAAACCACATCACATTCGAGCAATTTCTTCCAAAAAGAGAAACAGAGATGTAATGTGAGATGTATATAAAGCAAGTAAAAGGGAGTGAGGGAGTGCTTACCATCAAGATGTGGTTGAAGAAGATGAAGAGCTACGGAAGCATAGATGCTGTAGAGAGAGAAGATGAACAAAACAGAGCATAGAGAGAGAAACAGAGCCATTTGCTGATGCTGTAGTGTAGCTGTGTATTGAAATGAGGAAAGAGAAGAGAATGAGCTATATCTATATATTAGTGTATGCCTATGCCTAATGTTAGGATCAAAACATAATTGTAATTTATACGTATCATGTTGCAATGTGTAAAATTTATGTCATTTTTTTTATAAAGATACTATATATATATATTGAAATTTTGTATAGTTTGTGTCATTTTTTCCACTTTCTTAATTCTAGTGGTAATAGAAGGCTCCTCAAAAGGGCATAAAATTCTATCAGTTAATTCTGGAAATACATGATTGCGTCCTTCACTTGTTAACTACTTCTAATATCTAAGCCAAGGTAATCCCCACAGAATTTCACTATTTCATTTAGAACAATATGCATCATCATGAAGGGGACCAAACTGAAATCTAGTATCTGTTGATCACTTTTGTGTACTGGTTTATTTTGGACAGATAGAATTTGTTTCCAAATCAGGGAGAGATCTTTTGTGCACCTTAGAAATTGTAAATTAGTGTTTATTTTATCACAATCATTTATTGGCTTACAGATAAGCACTTCATGTATACACACACAAACATGTTTTGTCCACAATTCTACTTCATTATATTGTATGTTACAATGCTATGCTTGCTAGCATTGGTTTAAAGAACAAACGATCCTTATATTATTGAAAGCTTCTCTATTCCTACATCAAAGATAAAATTTCATTTCCATGTGGATCACCCAAATATATTACTAAATTAATCCTTCGTAGGAGCGAACTTATACTAACATGTCTTGAACCATTTTCAATTCAGACAACATTGCTTTTACCTTTGGATGCTATGTTACCCTTCTTGTTCAATTGATGAATGTAGGAAATTGTGATGTAACTGAAACATTCTTCATCAAAGTCCTAACTTTCTCAAATCTTCATACCAACAATGTCAAAAACATTTAACATGAGCCATTTATCATATCTTTTCAAACAAATTGAACGAAGTATGCACAAATTGTTGTTCACTCGAGATTGCCACTCTTTCAACACTCATCAATCAAAGAAGTGCACGTTTAGTTTACACATCGCCAGCAATATTTTAACTCCCACAACAATAAATACAAAATCCTTAGAGAGATAAGAAAAACTTCAGCTTAAAAAAGTGTAGACCTATCAAGCTCCATTATCCCCTGTCCAAAATTTGCCTACTGTTTATTATTAAAAATAACATCCAACTCCCACTGTTTGTATCACCGATTTGAATATACCTCTATTTTTGCTAAACCTTACCACCATACATTACATTTACTTGGCCTGTTATAATAAATTCACTCACTATTTTAACAACAAAAAAAGTAGAATTATATAAGCAGCTAGCATTAAAAATTAAACTATTTTAATTTAGGCATTTTATCGAACATGGTATATGCATAAAGACACACAAAATATAGAGGCGTAAAGAGATAGATTTTAATTGAGGCAATATAAATGAGAAACAAATCACATAATATAAATGAGAAACACAATCAAACCCAAATGAGAAACAAATGACATAAAAATTTAGACACCCAACGAAAACCCAAATAAAAATTTTGAGGCATTTTAGAGACCCATTTTAGAAAAATATTTCAAAGACCTATGTGAGGCATTTTACAGAACATAATGAATGCATACAAAGAGACACACATAATACAAAAAAAAAAAAAAAAAAAAAAAGCCGAAAAAGAACAATCAACAAAAAAAAAAAAAAAATTGAACCGAGAAACCCTAGATATGCCTAGAAAATAGAGGAAAAATTTAAAGAGGATACCAATCTCTTTCTCGCTGGTTGCGTTGACCGATCTACCTTGCATTTGATCAAACACTGCACTCGAATCTCAACCAAGTTGCCATAGGTAAAGCCAAGAAGGAAGAGTGGGTAGAAGAGAGAGAGAGAGAGAGAGAGAGAGATTAAAATTTGAAATGAGGATAAAAGAGAGAGAGAGGAGGATGTCGTTGAGAGAGAGATAGGGAGGTGTGTTTGGTACTCATTAGCAGGAATCCAAAAGGCAGACAATGTTATGTATTTGGCCCTTAGATTTTGATTAGGATTGATCCGAACCGCTGGTTATAAATGTATCTCTAAAACAATTTCTTGCCACGTAGGACAAATTCAAAAACCTTCTTTGCATATTAAGTGCCTATTTAAAAAACCTTGGTCTAAATTGGGCCTAGGCTTTTGTAAGCTATTTAAGTGCCTATTTTTGAATAGCTGAAACAAACATTAAGGGTTGATAGTGAAACCACCTTCTTCTTCACTTATGAGGTACCATTATGTATAATCATCCAATTAAAAGTATAAAGCAAGTTTAAACTGCTTCAAGCATAAAGTAAGTTTATGTCATCACTCATTACTCCAAGATGACTAATTAATAACATAGATAGTCTACTTTAATTAATGTAATTTCAAAACCAAATATTTGAAGAAAAATCAAAACGGTCAATTGGCTTAAAATTGACTTTTGTTACTCTAGACCTCTTTACTGTTTTTTTTTTTTTATTACAAATTCTTTCTAGACCTCATTAAGCCAATCTCAGCATTGTTTAACTGGCAAAGCTGAAAGCATAATTTGTTTTATTTTTTATCAAAACTTACAATCCTCACTCTGAAAGTAAAATAAAAAATGAGAGGAACAAAGAAAGAAAGAAAGAAAGAAAGGAAATAATAGGCTTAGCGACTTGCTTAGGCTGTGATGGATGACAAACCTGACTACAACGTATATAAAATTTTAAATCTGGAATAAACAGGGCAATAATATTCATATGCACATTAGAAACTTTATCAAAATAATGAAATAAACACATTTTTAGGGTCGCTTTCATGTATCGATGTATCATTTCATATGAGAAGCAATAGATCAAAAGAATAGACAGGTAAAATACTAACCATCTGGTTTGTTGATTCCCATTCCAAATGCTACCTGTAAAAGAAGTATATGTTTCAAAATGATAGGCAGGATTTCTATAAAATTATTGGCAGGAAAATGCCATCTATACATACCGTACCAACAATGACTTGCAACTTGCTATTGCTCCACTTGTTCCATAAAACATGTATAAGAGTCTCCAAAAAGCCAAATATGCCTTGATTAACATAATGACAAATAACTCAGCCTTCTACAATCATAACGGTTGCCAACTATGAATTATCAAAAAGTAGCAAACAAGCTTTGTAAATTCAAACAACTTTATGAAATGATTGATCACTATCAGTGGGAAAAGAACGGAGTGGTACAGCACCTAGCCTGGAACGTGGTTAAAATTTAGGTTTACATAGCCTACACGAAAAGTGATAAATAAGTCATAAATATTAAAAGCCATTAAGAAGTCAAAAATACTAAATTCTTTTCATGACATTCTAAATTCATGTTGACACAACTTATGGTTTCAGTATTTTGCATTGGGTTTTATTCTGTTTTAATGGAAACAATAGAATTTTGGTATTCCATTGGTGTTTCATTTCAGTTTCTTAAAAAATTAAAACATTTTGGCTGGAATCAAATAGAAATATTAATCCTTACCAATGCATAAAATGGGGTATATATCAGTCATAGCAGGGCATCCATAGGATAGACTAAACAGGTACACAAAAGACCATATCCTTATTCAGGCCATAACCAAGAGTTGAATAGGTCAATCAAGCTCAAACCCATCTCCCATAACTCAAAAAATCACAAACTTTAATACACCAAAAAAATAATAATCATACAATTACATAAAATCATATTTATGCCCTTACCTTCTGTTTTGAGTCTCAGATTTCTCTTTGCAAGAATTGAATGCTCCAAAACAACTCTCTTTTTCACTCACAAACACTTCTGATAGGGACTGAAAAAGCTTAGCTTGCAATCACATCTTCTCTTCAATCCAACACCTACCCAATTTTCCAACCACACAAACACTTATCTAATTAGTCACCAAAAGACACATCATTGACAATAACACCAAAACCCAAATCGATCAAATCAAATCAAGACCAAACCTGTGTTTTTCGGAGCGATTTCAATCGAACCGCGTTATGCCAGTAACAAAACCCAGATGGGTTTGGTCGATTAAGAATTCTAGAGCGATTGCACGAATAGAAGAATTGGGAAAGACCCATTGGGTAGCTCATCACCATCTTCGGAACAGGGAGGATAGATTTCTACCTTGGAGCTGCGTAGAGAGAGAGGAGGCAGAGATTGAGGCAGATGGTAGAAATCACCACCAGGGCTATATTCCAAAAATCACCATAGGAGATCAAACTTGTAGAGAGAGAACGCTTGGTGGAAAGAGGAAGATGTGTGGTGGGAAAAGAAAGGAGAAGAGGAAGAGGTATGAGAGAGAATGGAGTTTCAAATTTTGAAATCAAAATCAGAGAGAGAAACAGTGAAGACGTCTGTGTGATTCAATTCTGAAGATGAGAAAAAAGCAGAAAGATAGAGAGGGAGAGAGAGAGAGAGACATTTTCACCCAAGCATTGATATTTACCCAAACTGATCTCAAGCATTGATATTTACCCAAAAATATCTGAACCATTGAAATGTCCAAAGGAGAGTGATACATTTTCAACCATTGGATTGAATCAATCTAATGGTGTATATTTTGACAAATAGACAAAAGTCTTGTCAAGATTCAAAAACTTTCTTCCCTTATTATATAGATAGATAGATAGGACAAATTACACTTTGTCTAGTTTATATTTGGTTATTTTTTTTATTTTTTTTCACTTTTTTTTCGATTGACTCTTAAAACTAGCTTCTATTTAAAATTAGACAGAAAATGCTCTATGCTAGTTGTCGCATAACATAAAAATATATTATTATATTGAGATTTAAGTTGTGTCAAATGTGTGATTTATATATAATAAAATATTTATATGTCACGCGACTATCAATATGTTATTTTTTTGTTTAATTTTGAACATAAATTTTGCTTTTAAAGTAAATTAAAATAAACTTAAAATATGAAGAATCAAAGTAGGAGAAAAAAAACTTTAAAGGCTAAATTAATATAACGTCAAATATAAAAGGGCAAAGTGTAATTTACCTTTTTATATATTTATTTTTTACATATATATATATATGTATATATATATCAATATTAGGTACATAGTCAATTTTATTTTGCTTTTATTTTAAATTAATGATATTAGCCTAATAGTTTTGTAGAGGTTACGAAATCAAATCATATCTTTTGTGATATTTCCCTATCAACAACTACCAATCGATCCTATTGATGTAAATTGTGTGGGACAAAAAATAAAAATAAAAATAAAAATAATAGATAGGTAGATATGAGTAGAGGGGTAGCCATCTCCTTATCACCATTGAGAGGGTAATTTATACTAAATTGGGCCGAGCTGATAGTTGGGCCGAGGTAAGCCCAAATGAGAAAGGTGGCCTGTACACCGGTCATGGAAGTGTTGCGGTAGTTCAGTTGTCAGACTTACTTGATGTAGCCCGGTTTCTATTTAGTCCGGTCGTGTCCCAACCTGAGTATGAGAGCAACTTCTTCAGACCGTATGCATTAGTCCGGTTGGCCACTCCTACGGGGTAGTCCGGTCTTGGCATACGAAACCGGAGTAGGAGTGAGGTAATGGGGGGCCGGACTAAAAATAAGTTCGTCCGTATTCGCCGGATTAGTACAGCAGTGGGTAATCCGGACGTCACTAATTACTTCGGTTGAAGCGTATGGAAAACCGAGGTAATCAATGACTCTGAATGTAGTTCGGTTTAACTCCCTTATGTCTAGCTCGGCCTAAGTGGGGGAATGCCGAGGTAAGGAAGAGAAGTAAGGACCGGATTAATGGTTACTCCGGTCATTTGGAGTTCGGCTGTAGAAGGACCAACTCACTTGGTTTAAGCAGTGAGGAGGGTGTTGGGGGATAAGCATTATCTTCCAAGAGTTTGAATCCTAGGGGGACTCTGTGATAGGAGGAGTAATCCTAGAAGGACTCTACACTTGGAGGAGTAAGAGTCCTACCAGGATTGTGCCACGTGAAATCTATATAAGCTCATCAATAACACCTTTGGAGAGGTAATACAATTTTGCTCCACGAACACATTGAGCTTTTGCCTATTTGTCTTGCTTCTCGACTTAGGCATCGGAGAGGTTTCGGCACACACCACGGCTAGCTCACGTTGATATTTTCGGTGGTGGAGCGACATCGTCTGAGGAACGAAGACTTGGTCAACAGATTATACGAGAAGGTGAAAATCTTTCCGTACAATTGGCGCCTCGTGGGAATAGCAGACAAGAACAACCTCTTGATCAAGTTTTTCTCGAACATCAATGGCAAACAACGATGAACTGCCTCAGTCCGCCATTGCCGGACTAACTCCAGTAGGAGGGGCAAGGCGCGTAGGCCAAACTTTGGTCCCTCCATGGCGAACTGGAACCACAAAGGCGAAATTCGGGGAGGGATGCGAGGGACAAAGGAGGAATAGCGCCCTCATCCCTCTCGCTCGCAAAAGCCCGAGAAAGACAAAGGCGCAGAGTTGATCCTCAAATACTGGAGGATCGCGTCAGAGAGCAAGACGAACTGATCCGTAAGATGGCGGCGGACATGGGGTCTCTGGAGCGCCAGATGAAAGGATAAGAAGTGGCGACAGGAGTGGGGCGGGACAACAAGACGCCCCCTCGCCACTCCGCGGGTCGTGGTAGGGATTTTACACCCTCTCAACCGTAAGACAAGCCTCGGGACAGGCGACACGCGATCCAGATCTTCGGGACTCGTCACTCCAGGTCTGAGAAGACGAGGCCTGAGAGGTCACACACTGAGGGGAGTACCTATTGGCCCTCACATACGCATCATACGAGGTCCAGACAGACGGAATTACCTAGGTCGTCTGACCTAAGGTCCATGTTGGAAGAAAAGGCGCGATGGAAGGAGGACGCCAGGGCGCGCGATCCCCACAGGGTTCCTGCCTTGCAGCGATTGGCTCCTGGGAGGCATGGAGGCGTCGAGGTTGGAATGCCAAGGCCGCACTTGGCATACGAACCAGCGGATAAGGCATTGGCGAGGCTGCAGACCTCACCATTCGTCCCCGAGATTGAGAACGCGCCCCTTCCGTCAGGCTTCCTACAACCCAAGTTCACGACGTATGAAGGAAAGACAGACCCTTACACCCACTTGAGCCACTTTCGCGAGTTATGGTCGTATATATCGGCGGAATGAGGCGTTGATGTGTATCTTATTCCCCTCAAGCCTCGGCGACCTAGGCTTGACTTGGTTTGAGAAGCTTCCAGAGGGCAGCATAGCCTCCTGGCGCAGATTAGCGAGGCGTTTGTCACCGGTTGAATCGAACACAAAGACCGGTGGAGATCGACCGGCTACTCTCCATCGACATGGGCGACAAGGAGACCACGAGGTCATACAGATCGCTCTTGGGAGGCGTTCAGCAGTTGGGGCGCCTAACCAACCTTGCCATTGCAATACAAAGAGGCCTTCGATCGGAAGCGGTGAGGACTCTATCACCATGACGCCACCCTTACCATGGAGGCCTCGATGGAGAGAGTGCATCAAGACATCGGGGTAGAGGAGGATGGCGCTCGTGCCAAAAGCAAAGAATGGCGCGACCATAACATCGAGAAGAAGACCTCATAAAGGTCAATACGGTGAATCGCCAAACCTAAGCGGACGGGCAAAGTAGACAATGGCGAACCAGGACAAGAGGTGGTTGAGAGTTCGCACCGCCATTACCACAGTGTTCAAAAAACCAATCTACCGTATACTTAGTGAGATTCGAGACGAGCCTTTCGTCAAGTGGCCCGCCAAGTTAGGCGAGGCCCAGAAGGACTATGATGACAGATCCAGATGCACCTACCACAAGGAAAAGGGGCACCGAACTGAGAACTGCACGCCATTGAGGCAGCATCTGGAAGAATTGGTGGCGGCGGGCCACCTAGATAAATACATAGAGGGAGGGGCGCAGCCAGCCCCCCAAGACCACAACCTCCCCAATGGAATGCCGATCGACGCCCCGCCACAAGGCACCATCAACGTAATCCATGGAGTCTTTGAACCAGAGCGAGTATGCGAGCTCAGAGGTTCAATCAAAAAGGCAGAGCACTTGAGAGAGGTGCTAAGTGCCCAACCTGTCGCGAAAAAGGGGAGGACAGAAGCTACAAACATCATGTCCTTTTCGGATAAAGACTTGGACAGAATATATTGCCCACACAACGATGCCTTGGTCGTCACTCTCCGAGTCAAGGATTTTGACGTCAAGCGGATTCTGATCGACCAAGGTAGCTCGTGCGAAATCATGTACTATGAAACCTTCAAGCAACTCAAGCTGCAAGATAAAGACTTGGCCCCAGCCGTATCCCCTTTGATTGGATTCAACTCTATGCCGGAGTGGCCAGTCGGCAAAATCATCCTTCCAGTCAGGGCGGGAAGTGTGACGAAGCAAGTAGAGTTCTGGGTGCTGAAGGTCCCATCCACCTACAACATCATCTTAGGCAGAACATGGCTGCACGCCATGCGCTCGGTGGCATCCTCCTACCACCAAGTGATGAGGTTCCCCAACGACACCGGAGTAATAGAAGAAGTTTATGGGGACCAGATTATGTCCAAGCGATTAGCTTCGTGCATAGCGAATGGTAGTCGCTACGCCAAAGGATATGTTCATTCGGTTGAAGAACCAGAGAGTAATGAACTATTCGCGGATGTTGGCAAAGCGGCTGATCAAAAAGCAGTGGAGGACTTGGTAGAAGTCAAAATAGATGAGAAGAACCCGGAAAAGTTCTTCCTACTTGGATCGTCGTTGTCCAGCACTGAGAGATTGGAAGTCTTGGAATTTCTGACCTCCAACATCGAAGTGTTCGCCTGGACCCCATACGACATGCCAGGCATTGATCCCAACTTTATTTGCCATCAACTCAATGTCCACCCTTCTGCTAGACCGGTCATCCAACGCACGCGCAGATCGGCACTCCACCACGCCGAGATAGTGGCAGAAGAGGTGGGTAACTTGTTAGAAGCAGAGGCGCTTAGAGAGCTGCGCTCCCCCGGGTGGATCTCTAACACAGTAGTAGTGCCAAAGAAGAATGGGAAGTGGCGCGTCTGCGTCGACTATAAAACTGTCAACAAAGCATGTCCAAAGGACAGTTTCCCCCTGCCAAGGATAGATCAATTGGTGGACCTAACAGCAGGACACAGCAGGCTTAGCTTCCTTGACGCATACAGAGGCTACCATCGAGATAGCCATGCACGAACCAGATCGAAAGTAACGTCCTTCACCACCCCAAGAGGACTATATTGTTACAAGGTCATGCCCTTTGGCCTAAAGAACGCAGGGCGACGTTCGAAGAATGGTTACCAAGATGTTTGAGCCATTGTTAGGCGTAACAATGGAGGCTTACATCGACGATATGGTGGTCAAAAGCAAGGATGCGGATGACCATCTAAGGGACCTAGATGAGATGTTCCAGATCTGAAGCAACACAAGCCGCGCTTAACGCTTCTAAGCGCGATTCGGTGTAGGGTCCGCAAGTTTCGGTTTCTGGTGACCAATCGGGTATCGAGGCGCACCCTCCCAAATCAAAGCAATTCAAGAGTTAGAGCGACCTAACTCGGTGAAAGAAATCTGACACCTCAAGCATGGCGAAGACTTAACCGATTCATCACCGGTCTTGAAAAGTTCGTCCATTCTTTCAGTCATTAAAAGCTAAGTTTGAGTGGGACGAAGAATGCGACCAAGCTCTGGCAAGTCTGAAGGAGTACAAGTCTTCTCCACGAATACTTGTAAACCCCATACCTGGAGAAGAAAACTTCGTCTATTTGGCGATCTCAAGACGCTTGATAAGTGCGGTGTTGGTTCGGCGAAGAATCCAACACCTACCCATCTTCTATGGCAGCAAGACATTGCTAGGAGCCGAAACAAGGTACTTACCCTTAGGGAAGCTAGCGGTGGCCTTAATGATGGCATCCAGGAAAATGGCGCAGTACTTTCACGCCGACACCATTCTCGACCTCACAGCTTATCCACTGAAAGGTCTGTTTGAGAGGGCCAACTTTACCGGGCGAGTTTTGAAGTGGGCAGTAGAGTTGGGACAATATGATGTGAAGTTCCAACCCAGAACCGCGGTAAAAGCCCAATCTTTGGCAGACTTTCGTCGCAGAGTTCACTCTGAAGCCACCAAGTTCGCCTAATCGACTGACCGACACAACCAAACTAGGGATGGAGATTGACGCCGGAATAGCGCAACCCCTAGTACAGGCTACTCAGTCAGAGCCCAAGGCAAACCAGAGTAGAAAAGGCGAGGAGGGAGCCGACCTTACTACACCAAGACAAGATTCACTGGCGGCTAATGACTTGGGCCCATCAAAAGGCAAGGCAAAGCGCAACTATGGACCACGAAGAAGACATTAGCAACTGGAAGACCCCAAGGCATCGTCCAATCCCTCCACCTGTTGGAAGTTGTTCGTTGGGGAGATGTGGAAGCACTTTGTGGATGGGGCATCCAATCGACATGGAGCAGGACTTGGCATAGTCCTCATCTCTCCAGACGGCCTAGTAGTGGAGCTGGCAATCAACCTGGGCTTCCCACCATCGAACAATGAAGCGAGTCTGGCGCTTCTTGCAGGCTAAAATCGGAAGATACATGAAGGCCACCGAACTAATGGTCTCTGACGACTCAATTGGTGGTGAATCAAATTTCTGGCGATTATGAAGCAAAGGATGAAAGAATGACTAAGTACCAAGACTTAGTCAGGACAGAGATCAAGAAGTTTGAAGTCGTCAGAATAGAGCAGATAGGCAGGGAGGAGAAACAAGAGCAGCGAACTTAACTTGAGCCGCCTCAATGGCAGACACTTCCACCCCTCATCCGCTATTGATCGATTATCCGCCTGCACCAGATTGAAGACCCGTGTCAAGAGGTATGTTGTGCGGAGTTAGGTCCTTCTTGGATGGATCCCATCATCTCGTTCTGAAAAGACGGCACTCTACCAGAAGATAAGAAAGAAGCCAATAGAATAAGAGCCAAGTCGCAACGATTTTGGCTCTCTCCATCCTTAGCTTTATACAAGAAGTCGTTTTCAGGACCTTACTTAAAGTGTGTGCACCCCAGCAAGGTGGAAGCATTCTTGTTCGAAATATATGAGGGTGTATCGTGACCATCAAGGAGGAAGGTCATTGGCATACCGAGCTATTTCACAAGGATATTGGTGGCCCTACATGCAAGCGGATTCAGAGAAATATGTCAAAAAGTGCGAAAAGTGTCAGAAGTTTGCGCATCAAATTCACCAACCTGCAAGAGAACTCCTACCTCTCACTAGTCCATGGCCTTTCGCAATGTGGGGCTTGGACATAGTGGGACCACTCCCAACAGCACCAGGCAACAGGAAGTTCTTTCTTGCGGCAACAGACTACTTCACAAAGTGGGTGGAAGCAGAAGCCTTGGCGTCAATCAAGGAAAAAGATGTGAAGAAGTTTGTCTGGCAGAACATCATTATTCGCTTTGGCATACCAAAAGCGTTGATTTCAGACAACGGCACTCAATTTGATGGCAGAATTTTTAGAAGCTTTTGTGAAGAATATAAGATAGAGTTCTACAACTCCACACCGGTATATCCCCAAGCAAATGGTCAGGCAGAGGCGTCAAACAAAGTAGTCCTGGACGGATTGAAGAAAAGGCTGGAGAAGGCCAAAGGCAAATGGGCAGAAGAGCTCCCCCACGTTTTATGGGCTTACCGCACCACACCGCGACGATCAACAGGAG
Organism: Camellia lanceoleosa; assembly: GCA_025200525.1. Lineage (NCBI taxonomy): Eukaryota > Viridiplantae > Streptophyta > Magnoliopsida > Ericales > Theaceae > Camellia > Camellia lanceoleosa. Next base: position 203,543,384 of record CM045763.1, on the reverse strand, counting down.
AAACACCATTCTCCTTAGCATATGGCATGGAAGCAGTCATCCCATTAGAAGTAGGCCTTCCTACAATTCGGAGCGAAAATTTTGATCCAGACCTAAATGGGGAAGCCATCGCATTAGAACTTGACTTGGCAGAAGAAAGGAGAGAAAAGGCATTGGTTCACATCGCCTCCTATCAGCAAGAGTTGTCCAGAAAATACAACAAAACAGTACACCCAAGACAGTTCAAGATTGGCGATTGGGTACTTCGCAAAGTGATGGGAAACACATTGGTCCCCGGAGATGGCAAGTTAGGGCCCAATTGGGAAGGTCCTTACAAAGTGGTCGGATTAGCAGGTAAAGGGGCATACCACTTGGAAGATGAGGACGGCAAAGCAATTCCTAGGCCATGGAACACTGCCAATCTCAAGTTATTTTACTTTTAGCTTTTTTCTTTTTAAGTATGTGTAATTTTTTACTTTCTCAATAAAAACAGGTCGATTCTTTTCAGTATATTTGTTTTTCGTAGAAAGTAGCTCTAGTAAGATTAGTAGCATTGTAAACATAGTTGGCCGGAATACCCAACTATCAACCTGTCCTAAGCCCAGGATAAGGATCCAGGCTGCAGGACATTTGGTCGGAATAACCAAACATTTTATTCTAAGTTGGCCGGAAAAACCAACTTAGAGGTTGGCTGGATCAAACCAACACTTAGCCACAGTATGGGAATGGCTAAACCAACATTTAGCCAAAGTATGGGAATGGCTACACAGAGGTTGGCTGGATTAAACCAACACTTTGTACTCTTCAGCCGAAGTAAGTTATATCGGCTGAAGAGTGGTTGGCTGGATTAAACCAACTCTTTGTACTCTTCAGCCGAAGTAAGTTATATCGGCTGAAGAGTGGTTGGCTGGATTAAACCAACACTTTGTACTCTTCAAGTAAGTTATATCGGTGAAGAGTGGTTGGTCGACTAAACCAACTCTTTGTACTCTTCACCAAGTAAGTTATATCGGTGAAGAGTGGTTAATCGGATTAAACCAACACTTTATACTCTTCACCAAGTATGGGCATGGTGAAGAGTGGTTGGTCGATTAAACCAACACTTTGTACTCTTCACCAAGTAAGTTATATCATTTGGTCAAGAGTGGTTGGCTGGATTAAACCAACACTTTATACTCTTCAGCCGAAGTATGGGCATGGCTGAAGAGTGGTTGGCTGGATTAAAACCAACTCTTTGTACTCTTTAGCCGAAGTAAGTTATATCGGCTGAAGAGTGGTTGGCTAGTAAGTTAGACAGCTAACCGAGATCACAGTTGCACAAACAAGTTCATGAAAAATTCACTACAAACTCAAGCATGCAAGTGAATAACCGGAATAAGAGTTGATAATTTTTCATTGAATAATTAAGTACAACTATGGGGCCATAGCCCGGTTACAAAAGTTCGGACAAAAGAAAGAAAAAAGTACAAGGTCAATCAAAAAGTTCATCTATCTCGGCATCCAGATCGGTCCCGAGGTTGGCATGCGCTCCGGTGTCTGCAGCTTCAATTGGGCGTTCGGGCAGAGTATTTTCAGCTGTGGGCTCCAACCGAGCTAGTGGATCACCGGCTTGCTCTTGAATAGCCGGAGTCTCAGTTGTTTCACCATCATCATCATCATCATCTTCATCGTCAGAAGAACCGAGGAATTGTTTTTGGAGTTCATCGGCATACTCTTGCAATGGAGGAATGAAGTGCTCGAAGCATCGTAGACTTCGGTTTCAGTCCACAAATGACCTTCTCCATCGCACCTCTCCAACCGCACTTAAAGAACGGTTGTTTAGCGGCCGCCTTTGCAAAAGAGTAGCCGGCTTCCTTGAACCTGCCTTGTGCTCGTCTTCAACTTTCTTTTCCAACACTGCTATTTCGGCGTTCTTTTTGTTTTCAAGAGCCGCCATCTCCCATAAATACTTGTCTTTCACCTCGGTCACGGCTTCTTTGCTTGTCGCCACCGAGGTGACCGATCCGATTAGGCGCTATCTCGGCCTCCACTCGGCGCTTTTTGTTTTGGGGGCAGCTACCGGCCTGCTTCGGCGTCCTTATTGCGTGCCTCGTGGTTTTATGAGCTCCATTATTTGCTGTGGGCAATGGTGTTCTTCTGAATGGCGCAAAAGGAGAGTTCCATGTAAGACCGAGCTCGAGTTTGAAAAATTTAGAATGGTCACGAAAAAGAAATCGCTACTGTAATCATCGACTTAGTAGATGACCGGAGGGCCTTACTCGGTGTTCACCGCTTCTTGTGGTGCTCCATGTCTTTTGGCAGACAAACACCCCTAGCAGTTGAAGGCTAGAAAGTGATCCTTGTCGGAACAACCTGAGTCATCCTCATCGATATCTCGGTTGTTGAAGGCGAAGGTGGAGCCCACTTGTTGGTAAGCGACTTCGGCTAAACGATTCCGGTTGAGGTTGAGTTCGGCTCGGCGGAAGGATGGGGTCAACCTCGTCGACCAAGCGCTGCTCGGTCTCCGTAGTCCGGGCGCGTTTAGCTCGGCGTGAGGATGATGGTTGTTGCGAAGGAAGAGCTATGATGGTTTCGGCGGTCGGCTGGGTTGGTGGCACTTCGGCCCTTGTGGTTGCGGTGAGCATGGCCCTCATCTTGTTTTTCTTCGCCATCTCCTGTTCGGCTGTTAGTGGCACGAGGACGATTTCTGGCAAAGTGGGGTCCGGTTCTGGAGGGTCTTCAAGGAGGAAATCGGTCACCCTTGCTTTTCGGCGACCGGAATATCTGTAGGTCGGTTCGAAGTCGAGAAGTTTGGCCCAACTTCTTTCTCGGACTCGCAGTGCAGCGCGCAAAAGGTCGAGGTTCGGGTAGCCGTACTGGGAATGGAGGAAGGCTGAATCTGCAGAAAATAGATAAAGTATTAGTTCGGTTGGTGAGAGGAAAGCCGAAGTAATCAAAATTTAGGAATGCAACCGAAGTATGTATACCGGGCTCTCCTTTCTTCCAGTTTATTCTTCGGCCAGGGATTTGGGCTTGGAAGTCTTCAAAATTTCCAGAAACCCAGAAGAAGTCATCGTCGTTTAAGTCCTTGTCCGGTGTGTGTTTAATTATTTTTTCTCGACCTCGGCGTATTCTAAGGTAATAACACCAGCCATCATTTTTTGAGCCTATTGAGTATTGGTGTAGTATTTCGGCTAAACCGAGGTTGAGACCGGTTTGTTGGTTTAAGGCGGCTATACCCATTATTATTCGGTATGTATTGGTGGGAGTTGTGTGGGGCATAGTCCGGTTTGTTTGTCTTAGAAATTCACATATAAGGGGTCGGATCGAATCGAGTCCGGTCTCTACTATGGATTGAATGGTAAAGGGGACAAAGCCTTCATTGCCCCAAGGGTCTATGTCTGGTTCGGCTAGTATGAGATTTACATCGGCTGGGATTTGGTAGTCTTTCCTGAATTCGGTTAAGCCACCTGGGGTTTCTACTAGACACCTATACTTCCCCATTTTATTGTATAAATTATAAATAAGTTACTTCGGTTGAAAAGAGTGTGCTCAGTAGCTCGGCTGAGCGCAGTGGCGTGCCTGGCAACCTAAGTCTGCAAAGTAGGAAAACAAGGAGTTAAGCACAGATCTTAGACCGTGCTACAGAAGCAAAGCAAGAAAAAGACTGGTTTTATTTCGGCTCTACAGTGTGCTATGGTGTTTACGTCGGTTTCTAGTAAGTGCTCGTTATCTCGGTTCACAGAATGCTCTGTTATCTCGGTTTCAGGAGAAGGTTTTCTTTCTTCGGTTATGCCTCAAGGGGCAGCTTTGAGTTCGGTTTAGAACTCAGGAAGCTGGCCTAGTCCCTAGGGCATAGCTCGGTCGAGGGCAGGAATTTCAAAATTCAAGTATGTTTTTATTTCGGCTAAGGTATACCGTATGGAAACCAATCAAAACTATGGTGGCCTATACAAGTTCTAGTCCGGTTTCAATTTGCCTAGAGTTTCCTATGACAAGAACAGTATTCTAGTTCGGTTGAAGCGTGCATAAAGATCTAAAAGGTGCTCTGCTGACTGAATCAGCGTGTTCAAGGTGTTCTTGAGAAGTTTTATAGAGAGTACAGACATGGAAGAAGAAAAGCAAAGTGTTTCACAGCAACACATAGCATAAACAAGTGTGGATTAAAACAAAAGCAAAAACAAGGGAAACAGATTTTAGAAACCTTACCAGAGGACGAGGAAGAAAGCTGGAGTTGAGAGCAGTGGTAACAATGGAGAGCCCGAGCCTTGAAGATTGCAGGGTTGAGAAGCACGAGCAAGAGAAAGGGAAGATAAACAGAGTATGGAATGATTTTTTGAAAATGAGAAGTTTGTTTTGTGTAAAGGGCAAAAAGGGCGGGACTGTTCAAATATTATGGCAATCTGAGGACGGCGCATACTGTGGGAGGCCGCTTAGAGCCCGCCACGTGTCATGGAAGGACAAGCGTTTGATTTACATCTTGAAGAGACGTTTGACCGACGACGCACAAGACGCCCATGTTTAGCTCGGTTGGATAGACTAAAGGGTCTTAGCTCGGTAGGATAAACGAAAGGGGCTTTGCTCGGCAGGGAAGGCTACCGGGTGTTTTAGCTCGGCTGGAAAGGATAAGACTAGCTCGGTGGGTATACAGGTAATCCCGATCATGCTTTGCAGATGGAATTAAGGGCAATTGAGAGGGTAATTTATACTAAATTGGGCGAGTGATAGTTGGGCCGAGGTAAGCCCAAATGAGAAAGGTGGCACATACACGGTCATGGAAGTGTTATGTAGTTCGGTTGTCGACTTACTTGATGTAGCGGTTTCTATTTAGTCCGGTCGTGTCCCAACCTGAGTATGAGAGCAACTTCTTCAGACCGTATGCATTAGTCCGGTTGGCCACTCCTACGGGGTAGTCCGGTCTTGGCATACGAAACCGGAGTAGGAGTGAGGTAATGGGGGGCCGGACTAAAAATAAGTTCGTCCGTATTCGCCGGATTAGTACAGCAGTGGGTAATCCGGACGTCACTAATTACTTCGGTTGAAGCGTATGGAAAACCGAGGTAATCAATGACTCTGAATGTAGTTCGGTTTAACTCCCTTATGTCTAGCTCGGCCTAAGTGGGGGAATGCCGAGGTAAGGAAGAGAAGTAAGGACCGGATTAATGGTTACTCCGGTCATTTGGAGTTCGGCTGTAGAAGGACCAACTCACTTGGTTTAAGCAGTGAGGAAGGTGTTGGGGGATAAGCATTATCTTCCAAGAGTTTGAATCCTAGGGGGACTCTGTGATAGGAGGAGTAATCCTAGAAGGACTCTACACTTGGAGGAGTAAGAGTCCTACCAGGATTGTGCCACGTGAAATCTATATAAGCTCATCAATAACACCTTTGGAGAGGTAATACAATTTTGCTCCCTGAACACATTGAGCTTTTGCCTATTTGTCTTGCTTACTAACTTAGGCATCGGAGAGGTTTCCGGCACACACCCGCCGGCTAGCTCACGTTGATATTTTCAGATGGTGGAACGACATCGTACAGAGGAACGAAGACTTGGTCAACAGGATTATACGAGAAGGTGAAAATTTTTCCCGTACAACCATCTTCTATACTTTTCTATACTCTAATTTATGGGTTTGGCTCACAATGATAATTCAAACTTTTATTTTATAAATTTCACAATATGTTTTGTACAAAAACTAAGTTTCATCAAATATTATTAGATATGGGAATAAATTATATATATTTTTAAAATTGACAATAACTATGAATTTAAACTGAAACAACTCAGTTTATAAAATAAAATATAATTTTTTTTTATCTATTTATTGATATTTGATGACACTAATTTTTTATACAAATAATTTTTACTATGAAAATTATAAGATAAACGATTTAAATTATCTTAATGGGCTCAGAATGAAACTCGCAAAATAAAATATATCAAAATATGGAAAATAATTGTACGGATAGAAGTAATTCCTTAAGTGGTACCCATGCATTATTAATCATACAGGAAAATAATGTAATAATTAATGGAACTTACATGGAAATAGTAAGGCCAGGCTTTTTGCTTGATGTCATCTGAAAGACAGTAGAAAAGGATACAGCTGGAATTAAATCCTCCCATGTGACCTCAAAACGCCCCGATTTTCTTTTCTTCTACCGATAATGTGCTATTCATCAAATGATCTCACTGGAGTGTTGTACCAAAATAATTATTTGCACTTATGGGGAAATTGAGAGTAAGCCTTCGTTTAGTTTTTTTTTGGTTAGTATAGGTTAAAAAGCCTAGTTTAGAATTAATTTTTTAATTTTTTTAATAAAAAAATAAAATAATTATATGTGACATTTTATTTTATTATATTTTAAATTTATTTTAAATTTATTTTGAATAAAATAGTCTCAACCTCACATGCCAAACAAAACGGAACAACTCTCAAACTAGAAAATATATAAAAAATTGTCTAGAATGTGAGATTTATAATCCATATTGAAAGTATTTGTTATGAACTAATAATATCATGAATCCATCTGGACTATTGATGGTCAATTTTGAATATATTTTTTAATTATATTTTCTAGATATGTATACTTACACTGAGTAAATATTAACTAATGACAAACTTTAGTGTGTAACATGGTAATAATCGAAGAGACTACTAAATTTTAGAATCACTCAAACTCAAAATATGGTATACAGTATAATCTTTTATCATTTTGCTACTCTTCTAGGCAAATAAGGCAAAGCATATTGTATGCAAAATAAGTCAATGATATACTTTCAGTTTGTTATTTCCTTGTCATAATTTCGGCATCTTATCCCTAATGCTTGCTACAATTGGCAAATTAAAAAAAAAAATAAAAAAATTGTTTAATAATGCTACACTTTTTTCCTTTTTTCTTTATTCTTTTTTTTCCGACTTATTATGGGACTAACTTAGACATATTTCAGTAATCTAAACCGTTTATCTTATATAATCAGCTAAGAAAATTATTCATGCAAAAAAGTTCGGTTGATCCAATATCAATTGTCATACCATCAAATCATTGTTATCTATATGACATACATGTTTTTAAGAACTAATCGTTCATTTGTTATGATACATATATATATATATATGATTTGATCATGTAAAAACTAATACCTAATCAACTTAATTTTTTACATGCATGTTCTTTTTTAGATTATCATATAAAGTGAACAATTTCAGATCATTAAGACAGGTACAAACTAGTCCCACTATATGCAAACTTCACCTATGAAATTACAATATTCAATTTTAGTGAATCCGATCTCAGTGCAAATAATCTTATCTCCGAGCTCCTTTGGTGGATGTTTATGGTTATTTTATTTTTGAATTTTGTGTCAGCGTGTCTAGTCTAATTTTTGCTTAAAGCTCAAGAGATTAAAAAAAATAACTTCAATGAATTTTTTTAAAAAAAAAGAATTGATTATAAAAAAATTTAGAACTAAATGCTTTCTTAAATTATCAATTTTTAACTCGTTGAGACTACAACAAAACATGGTCTCTTTCAATCTTTCTCTTTGATTAGAGCTAGCTAATTAAAACAAAGCCTCTACTGGTCGTTTCACATCTTTGCGGTATCTTCGAGATTGGGGAGCTTCTAAATATACCCACTTAATTTCAAACTGTACCCATTATACATATATTGCAAACTTTATATCTCAAAAACAAAGAAAAATTTAAAAATTATTTATGTGAATATAGAAAGAAAATTGATGGGTGCATTTAAAAGTTCCCTCTGAGGTGTGTGTTGTTATTGACTTTGTGGTGAGACACTTATCCAAAACTTTTCCAAAATAAAGGTGTTGTATATAGAATAATTGATGAAGTAAACAAACTAAAGCTAGTTTCCTAGGAAAAGCAAGAATATATATAATTATCTATCTGGGATATGCCCTGCCAAACACATCAAATTTGATTAGATAATCAATTAGCATAAGATCAAAGATATAAGTGGGATCTTTAATCATTGAACATTAGAAGGTACAGCAATGCACAACCAAACTTGGTTGTCATGAGGGTCTGGCTAAAGATTTGTTTTAGCTCTGAAAAAAAAAAAAATGATATAAGGAATATTAGGTGTACTTGTTCTGAAAACAATGTTTACAAATTGGCATTAATGATTGGGTTTAATTTCATGAATGATAATTGCAAATCAAACCATGTGTTGTTGTAATTCAGATTGAATTTTTTTTCTGTTGTTTTTCATTTTGTTCATTTTTTGTTTTTCATATTTTAGAAATGAAAATAATAAAAAGTTAAAAAACATCTATCATGCTATTGGTAGAAAAATAAAACCATACATGAGCTTGGAATATCTTTCTGCCATCATGGTTGTTAAAATCGAATCATAAATAAGATAATTTCTGTTCACGAAGCAAATGAGGCCTAAAGGGATAAGGTCTCATTTGGTGGTGTGGTAGCTTTTAATCAAATTTTCAAATAGGTTTGGCACTGTTTGGTGTTTTTAAGCAAAAACACCTTTGGCTATTGTTTCATCAAAAAAGAAAGCATTTTGCAGATCATTATGAAAAATATGTTAGAAATGGTTTGGAAATTTTGGATAAAAACAGAATTTTTTTTTTAATTTTGGTCTATTTTTTAAGTGGGACCCGTGCGTTAAAATTGGCGTGTCTAAGTGGTAACGCGTTCTATACCGCGTTGTGATTCACGTGATATATTTAGTTGCTCAAAACTATTATTGGGTGAATGAAAATTTGAAGCCAAAGTGAGCTCCATGGAAATAGAGTTTTTGGTAAGAAATTCCTTAAGGTTTGGAAAATGACTTGTCCCACATTGGTTTGGTAGGAAGAATTTTATGGGTTTATATAGCTTGGAATTATAACTTGGGAAGGGCCCCAAGGGGCACCTCAAGTTTGTAGAAGGGAGAGGTTATGGACAAATTGGACTAGACCCATTGGGCCCAAAATTAACTACACACGTGCACCGCCATCCATCCAAGCGAGCTGGGTTTGAGCACAGGTGTAAGGTTGGATTGGGCTTGTCCAGCCCAATACCTATCTTTTTGGGCCAAAAACATTTGAAATTTATTTTTCTAAACTTAAATTCTAATTTTTTCAATTTGTTTTTCGAAAATTAAATTCAAAATTGGGTCCGTTTTTCTCCCACCGAACAGATTTGAATCTGTTTAAATTTCAGAAAACCCGAATAGATGTAAATCTGTGCAATTCGATTTTATCTATTTAAATTTGAACCCAAACAGTACCAATTCAAACCAACAGGTTCAGTACCTGTTCAAACAGGTATGCTACCTGTTCAATCCACTACATCTATAAATAGACTAACCCTCATTTGATATTTTCATTCAATAATTTCGTCCAAAATAATTATGCTATTATTCTCTTCATATTGCTGCATTAATTTTCTGTGTTAAAGAGTATATACACTTACTGTGTTCGTTGTACGAAAAATTTGTAGTGCTGTTATTTTTCGTTAATTGATTATTTTATCCTGGGAGATAAACATCCATATTCTAAAAGCACTGTGGAGAGGAAAAATCTGTCTTAAAGACACAGTGTCAAACACTGGACTTGATCAGAATATTATTCAAGAAATTAATCAAGTAAGTTGGTTATTTATTTTCTGTTTTTATTTATTTATTTAAACAATATTTTGATTTTATTTTTGTAACAAAATAAAAATTTATTTTTATTTATTTTATTTTATTTTTCCTGGTTTGATTTTTGTAATCAAATAAATTCTCTCATTTCCTTTATTTCTTCTATATTCTGGTTGTTATTAAGTACACAACAGAATTTATTTTGTCTAATACAATGAAGATTGTCTAACAATCTTAAGACAAAATATTTTTGGTGTCTTCATTGTATTTGATTTTATGTGTTTTCACAAAGTGATATTCTGGTTGGAAAACAAATAGTAGTAATATACTGTTTGACAGATAGTAGTAATTTACTGTATTTTTCTTTGACAACTAGCAGTAATATACTAGTGTTATTAATAATTGCAGAATATTAATTTGTGTTACAGAAAAAATTATTTTGGTATTTTATTTTTCTAGTTTTAGTAACAAGGAAAATAAAATTATTTTGTATTTCGGTTTTTTTTTTTTTATTGTAATTAGATATTATGGCTACTGCAACTGGAAGTGGCACTCCAATTGTTACACCAACACCGGAATCTATCTAGAACCATGTTCAAGTACCAATAAATCATGGAGAAAAAGGAAAAAAATTTAATGGTACTGAGTCTAAGAGATAGCAGCAGAAGATGATGTTTTATCTTACAACTCTAAATTTGTCCCGGTTTCTCCGTGAAGAGGCTCTAGCATTTAAAGAGAGTGAAAGTGATCGGCAAGTTGTTGCCACTGTAGATGCTTGGAAACATTCAGATTTCCTATGCAGAAACTGCATCCTCAATGGCCTTGACAACATGCTGTATAATGTTTACAGCCCTCTGAAAATAGCAAAAGAATTATGGAATTCTTTGGAGAAGAAATACAAGATAGAGGATGCCGGCACGAAGAAATTTGTTGTTAGTAAATTTCTGGACTTCGTTATGGTAAACTCCCATACGGTAATTTCTCAAGTTCAAAATTTTTAATTAATTTTACATGATATTCATTCTGAGGGTATGTCTCTAAGCGAGTCTTTCTAAGTCGCTACTTTAGTAGAAAAGTTACCACTGGCTTAGAAAGATTTCAAAAATTATTTAAAACATAAACGTAAAGATATGACCATGGATGAACTTATTGTAAGACTGAGAATTGAGGAAGATAATCGTAAGGCTGAAAAGAGGAATGGGAAAAATCTCATTGAGTCCAAAGCTAATGTGATTGAACAAGTTCATAAACCACATAACAAAAAGAGGAAGTTTACTAGAGATGGTCCTAAATAAGGCGATAACAATGGCAACAAGAAGTTTAAAGGAAAATACTATAACTGTGGCAAGACTGGACATCGAGCTTCTGATTGTCGCCGCCCTAGGAAGGATCGTGGAAGTACAAACAAGAAGACCACCAATCAGGCCAATGTGACAAAATTAGATTACATCTCTGACGGGGTGAATGACATTAACCTCTCTTCTGTGGTGTTTAAGGCTAATTTAGTTGGAAATCCCAAGGAATGATGGGTTGACACTGGGGCAACTCGTCATATTTGTGCGAACAAAAAGATGTTCACTACCTACAATGAGGCTGCAAATGGTGAACAACTTTTCATGGAAAATTCTTCTACTTCTACTGTAGGTGGACAAGGAAAGGTGATTTTGAAGATGACATTAGGGAAAGAACTTACCCTCAACAAGGTACTGCATGTACCTGACATCCGAAAGAATTCGATTTCTAGCTCTTTATTAAGTAAAAATAGTTTTAGGCTTGTATTTGAATCTGATAAATTTGTATTAACAAAGAGTGGTATGTATGTTGGAAAGGGATACATGAGTGATGGTCTCTTTAAATTGAATGTAATGACGGTTGTACCAAAAGTTGCTATTAATAAGAATAACACATCTTTTGCTTATATTCTTGAGTCGAATTTATGGCATGGTAGATTAGGACATGTGAATTTTGATGCTTTGCGTAGATTAATTGGTTTGGATTATATACCAAAGTTTGAAATTGATCATAATCACATATGTGAGATTTGTGTAGAAGATAAACTAACTAAGGCTCTATTTAAATCGGTTGAAGGAAAAACCGAACCTCTAGAATTAATTCATACTGATTTATGTAATCTTAAATTTGTTCAAACTAGAGGAGGCAAAAATTATTTCATAACATTTATCGATGATTGCACAAGATATTGTTATGTATACTTACTTAAAAGCAAAAATGAAGCCTTAGAAATGTTTAAACTCTACAAAACTGAAGTTGAAAATCTACTTGGAAAAACCATTAAAATGGTTAGAAGTGATAGGGATGGTGAATATGATGCACCATTAAATGAATTTTATGCACAACATGGCATTATTCACCAAACTACAACACCCTATTCTCCTCAGCAAAATGGAATTGCTGAAAAGAAGAATAGAACTTTAAAAGAAATGATGAATGACATGTTATTAAGTTCAGGCTTACCACAGAACTTGTAGGGGGAAGCAATATTGTCTGCTAATTATGTTCTTAACAGAATACCCCACAAGAAAACTAATAACACTCCTTATGAATTATGGAAAGGTCGACCGCCTTTTTACAAATACTTAAAAGTGTGGGAGTATTTGACAAAAGTTAAAGTTCATGTTCCTAAAAAGACTAAGATTAGACCAAAAATAATGGATTGTGTGTTTTTTGGTTATGCTTAGAATAGTAGTGAATATCGGTTTCTGACTTATAAATCAAAAATACCTGATATAAATGTGAACACTATTATAGAGTCAAAGAATGCTGTGTTTTTTGAACATGTCTTTCCTTACAAAAAAAGACAGAAATTAAGTTCATAAAAAAGAACTTATGATTGTACACAAAATCAAGAGACTAATGACAATCAAATACAAGAGACTAGTAATGGTCTCGACCAACAGGATTTAACTGATGATGAACCAAGACAACGTAAGAGGGCAAGAACATCAAAATCTTTTGGTCCAAATTTTCTGACATACCTGTTAGAAAATAAACCTCAAAGCTTTAAGGAAGCAATGACAGATCCTAAAGCACCTTTGTGGAAAGAGGCTATAAATAATGAAATTGAATCCATTATGTAAAATCATACTTGGGAATTGGTAGATCTTCTACCTGGTTCTAAACCTCTTGGATATAAATAGATATTCAAGAGAAAAATGAAAGCAGATGGTTCAATAGACAAGTATAAAGCAAGACTTGTAGTAAAAGGTTACAGACAAAAGGAAGGTCTGGACTATTTTGACACATTCTCATGTGACAAGAATAACATCCATTCGCATGCTTATTGCTATAACAATGTTGTTTAATTTAGAAATACATCAAATGGATGTTAAAACAGCTTTCTTGAATGGTGATCTGAATGAAGAGATCTATATGGAGCAACCCAAAGGGTTTGTAGTGCCGGGGCAAGAAAAGAAAGTTTGTCGGCTTGTAAAATCACTTTATGGAATAAAATAAGCACCTAAGCAATGGCATAAAAAATTTGATCATGCTATGCTTACTAATGGGTTTAAGATAAACAAATGTGACAAGTGTGTCTATATTAAAAACACTGACCAATGATATGTCATAGTTTGTCTTTATGTAGATAACATGCTTATCATTAGCAGCAGTCAAAATATGATTAAATCAACTAAACAAATGCTTAACAAAAGATTTGATATGAAAGATATGGGGGTCGCAGATGTTATATTAGGAATGAAAATTACTAAAACATCTGACGGATATGTATTATCTCAATCACATTAGATTGAGAAAATTCTTGGTAAATTTGTTAATGATGATATGAATGTAGCTAGAATACTTGTAGACATCAGTCTTTATTTATCGAAAAATAAAGGTGATGCAGTGTCTCAGTTAAAATACTCCTAAATCATTAGAAGCCTAATGTACCTAATGAATTGTACTCGTCTTGATATAGCTTATGCTGTCAATAAACTGAGTAGGTACACTAGTAACCCCGGAGAAGACCATTAGAAAGCGATCATTCGGGTTCTTAGATATCTAAGATTTACCCGTGATCATGGTTTGAACTTTACTCGATATCTAGTAGTACTCGAAGGTTATTGTGATGCCAATTGGATATCGGATACTAAAGATTCAAAATCCACTAGTGGATATGTCTTTACTCTGGGAGGCGCTGCTATTTCTTGGAAGTCCACGAAACAAACATGCATCGCACGATCCACAATGGAATCTGAGTTTATTGTTTTAGACAAAGTAGGAGAAGAAGTAGAATGGCTTCGTCACTTCTTAAAAGACATTCCAATGTGGCCAAAACCTGTGGCAACTATTTGCATTCATTGTGATAGTCAATCTGCAATAAGCAGGGCACAGAATCATATGTATAATGGTAAGTCACGCACATATTCATCGTCGACATAATACCGTAAGGCAATTTCTCTCAAATGGAATAATCTCAATAGATTATATAAAATCTAAAGAGAATATTACGGATCCGTTAACAAAATGTTTGACTAAAGAGCAAGTGTATAGTTCATCGAAGAGGATGGGATTAAAGCCTATTACATAAGAGTCATCATAATGGTAACCCTACTTATATGACTAGAGATCCCAAGAACTAAGTTCAAAAAGATAACTAAGTTATGTGTGGCTCGCCATAAATCACCAAGGGATTAAAATTCCGTATCTATTCCTATGGTGAGAGTGATATCTAGAACATATGTTGTATGTAGGGATATAAGGATAAGCTTTGCTTTTAATGATTACTTATATCTTGATTTAGGCATGAAATCAAAACGAGTATAAGGAGATACTCACAATAAGAATCACCTATATGAGGGTCGAACTGGGGCCGGTTCTATGAGAATAAATAGGCTAAATTCTCTAGAAGCACTTATGAAAATCATGAGCGTTCAAGGCCAAAATGAACACAACAGTGAAAACCACGATGTGTTAGAAGATATTTTGTGTGAAATCTATTGTCTTGGCTTACACAAACAGCTGAACGATTCAAGACATCGCGTCCATTGGTTAGTTAGTAAGTCCAATAAGTTATCATTAGGGAAGATTCAAGGCCGAAAGCTACCTATCCTAATGCAAAATATTTTCGATTTATACTCTTTCGACAAATTCTGCATATTGTTGCATTTCCGTTGTCATCAAATTCCATTCATGTAGGGGATTTTTAGAAATGGTTTGGAAATTCTGGGTAAAAACAAAAAAAATTTTAACTTTGGTCTATTATTTAGGTGGGACCCGTGCGCCAAAATTGACAGGTCTAAGTGGTAACGCGTTCTATGCCGTGTTGTGATTCATGTGGTATATTTGATTGCTCAAAACCATTATCAGGTGAATGGAAATTTTGAAGCCAAAGTAAGCTCCATGAAAATGGAGTTTTTGGTAGGAAATTCCTTAAGGTTTGGAAAATGGCTTGTCTCACATTGGTTTGGTGGGAAGAATTTTGTGGGTTTATATAGCTTGGAATTATAACTTGGGGAAGGCCCCAAAGGGCACCCTATGTTTGTAGAAGGGAGAGGTTATGGGCAAATTGGGCTAGACCCATTGGACCCAAAAATAACCATATGCATGCGTCGCCGCTGGCCATCTGTCCGGCCGGTCGAGTGGGCTGGGCTGGGCTTGGGCTTGGGCTTGGGCACGGGTGCGTGGTGTGAGGTTGGGTTGGGCTTGTCCGACCCAATACCTATCTTTTTGGGCCAAAAACATTTGAAATTTGTTTTTCTAAAATTAAATTCTAATTTTTTCAATTTGTTTTTCGAAAATTAAATTCAAATTTGGATCCGTTTTTCTTCCACCCAAATAGATTTAAATCTGTTTAAATTTTAGAAAACCCAGACGGATTTAAATTTGTGTAATTCGGTTTTATCTGTTTGAATTTGAACCCAAACAGTACCAATTCAAACCAACAGGTTCAGTACCTGTTCAATTCAAATTAAAAGGGTGCCACTACATCTATAAATAGACTAGCCCTCATTTGATGTTTTCATTCAATAATTTCGTCCAAAATAATTTTGCTATTTTTCTCTTCATATTGCTGCATTAATTTTTTGTGTTAAAGAGTATATACACTTAGTGTGTTCGTTGTACGAAAAATTTGTAGTGCTGCTATTTTTCGTTGATTGATCATTTTATCCTAGGAGATAGACGTTCATATTCTGAAAGCACCATGGAAAGGACGAATCTGTCTTAAGGACACAATGTCAAACACTGGACTTGATCAGAATATTATTCAAGAAATTAATCAAGTAAATTGGTTATTTATTTTCTGTTTTTATTTATTTTATTTTATTTTTCCTGGTTTGATTTTTGTAATCAAACAAATTCTCTCATTTCCTTTATTTCTTCTGTATTCTGGTTGTTGTTAAGTACACAACAGAATTTATTTTGTCTAATACAGTGAAGATTGTCCAACAAAATACTGTGAAACTAAACACACAGCAACACCAAATTAGGCCTTATACTAGTAAGATGCCACATAAACTTGTAAAAGAGGCTTCTAGATTTTGTTTTTTTCTAAGTGAAAATGGCCTTTTTCATATAGATGTGCACTTTGGTTAAAAAATAACCGAGTGGAATTAACAATTTATTGAGTTTTATAATGTATTTAAATTTGATTTATTTGTATTTTGAATCAGTTTTAAACCAGCTTTAATTGAGCTGAGTTCAAGTATTTTATGTTTTTTATAGTGTGTATAAACTTATCAAGTTAAATAAGATCTTTAACATATGCTCAAGTTTAGTTTATTTATATAACGAACTCAATATAAGTCACGAACTCTCGTAGTTAGTTCATTTTACATCCCTAAAGTTATATTTGAATAACATGAATCTTAAAGGGAAATAAAATGGCATCGGTAGTAATGAGCTTATGGTGTCAATGTTATTCAAGCAATTGATTTTGTTAAGAATTTTTCATGAAAAATGATAAAATTTTAATATTATGAGCCTAATTATTTTTTATTCAAAAATAGTTAATATTTCTTTAGGACTGTGAGATTCTCAAAGAAAGTGAGGGAATCAAATAATGTGATTACCGCTGAAATCCATAATAAAAAATCACTTTCCTATTCCAATCTATTCCAAACACTAGAATCATGGGATTCGAAATCACATTCAATTATGTGAGATTTTCATAGGAAAGTCGGGAGAATCGTATTCCTACTTAGCTCAGTAATGTGATTCTTACTAAAACAGATAATAATGAATCACTTTCTCATTTTAATTCCTTCTAAACGATCAAATCAAGAATCATAATCAGGTTCGATTCGATTCCAAACTGAAATGTGACCCTAAGTCCCATATAATTTATTGAGACCACAAAATTATTATTATTTTTTTTTTTTTTAATCAGCAAAATAAAAGGCTATATTGATTACAATTTGCAACAATATACAACATATATGAATTTACAAAGCAAAGACAAAGGGCAAAGAGTATCAAAGTGCAATCCTTCATCTCAACTAAGTTGGCACCAAGAGAAATACCCTATTATATGTTAGCTCAAACCAAGGGGTTGGTGAGAAACCAACATCCAAAAGAAAGCAAAACACAAGAAGCCTCATCAGGCACCAAAACAATAATACAGCAGCTGAAACAAAATAACAAAAACGCTAGCTACAACCTAGTGACCCTGCAAATCCCTTCATAAAAATCTAAACTGCTAAGGCATCACACCTCCACCCAAGCACATTCTGATACAAGCTGCAGCAGCAAAGCTAGCACTAAGCAACTGTTCTTAATGGCAGCTCTGATGTGAAACAGATTAAAACAAAATCCTGAATAGAGTAGAAAACCCCACTTGAATTACTTTTCACCTGAATAGCCAACTATTATTAAATCAGTGAGGTCCACCAAGTTAGGCTGCAGCTCCTTAAATTTGCACTCATTCTTGTGTTTCCAAATTGACCATAAAGCAGCAAGCAAGATAGCTTTCCAAGTCTTAGCTTCCAGCTTTTTATAATTGAAACCAAACTACCAATCAAACAATCCTCCAAGTGATCCTGGCATGGCCCACTGAACTCCCCACCAATCAATCAATTCTGCCCATAGCTTCTGACCACTCATTCCGAGCCCCATTCCCGGAACGTGCTGCAATTTGTTCATGAAGTAGATGGACTGGGCACTGACATACATGCCTTCGTCTGCTGCTAGAATAGTCTATACTACCTAGGCTTCAACCAGAGTAAATCTCGAGAGGAATACATCCTCGTCATCATGGTTGATCTCTAGCACTAGCGTAGTCACCTCTAGTAGCGGATGGATGGATGAATTCCCAAAAACAATTGCCACCCTTCCTCTATAAGAGTACTTCAACATCTGATGGAGAGTGGAAGAGATAGCCTTCACATGGTGCAACCAGGGCCTCCCTAAATAGAAAGTGCAAAGCAGAAAGCACAATGCATGGACAGAAATAAAACAGAAAATGCAAAGCAAAAAGCATAAGAAGCAAACAGAAAATCAAAGTACAGTGCATACCTCCCAGGCTCTCCAATAGCCACTAACCTTGTTCCCCCTCATACGAGAACTACAGCTCATATAGTCGTAGAGTGTGCCAAGGCCAGCTCCACCCCAGTCATAAAACCAAACCAGAGGCAAGGTCACAAGAGCGCTTAGCACATACAAGCCCATAGTATTCCTCCTGTTCACGAACAATGTGGTACCAGAAAGGTATATCACGAAGCCCCAAGTGTACTACTCTACCTCCTCTTGAGTCTCAAGCTGACTTTTGAGAAAGTGCTTGAGGAATCAGTTGTATCTGACCATAGCTGGCCTATCTAGAAGTGGGCTCGCTCCAAGTAAGTAAATCCAAGCTGCCCTCCACTAGCCCATATAATCAAACGGGATTGGATCACCCCCTACGCCCAAGATGATGATTATCAAGAAATCATAAGGGGTCATCGTCAACTCCCCGGTGGAAGAGAAGTAGAAAGAGTTGGTGGTGTCCCACCACCTTTCCACTAAAGCTCCGAGCAACCCTGACTGGCCATGTGGCGTGAGAGCCTGGTGCAGAATTAGCCAAAGCCTGCCTCATTGACAAGTTCGCAAACTCAAGGGGGGAGCTTGTAATACCAGTCCTTAGCCGCCACCGTCCCGTAACTTCTCCAGGAGCAAGGGTCCTCTTATGACAAGGAAAGAATGGGTCAGATAAAAGACAGTTAGATGAAAGGCAATAATGAAATGGCTAAACAGGTAAAGTACATGAAAGAAAATTTTGTACCTCAGAAGCGCCGTGAGAAATGTGGGAGGTCCACTCCCTCAATAAAACATCCTCCGGCACGCCACTAACAAAATCATCAAATCGCAGCATACTGCCGGGGGCCATTGCGTGCGTTTGTGGGTGGTAAGTGGCCAAATCAAATGGACTCAGCCTCAGTGGCAGCAGCTCAGGCTCGCACCCTGGTGGAAAGACTGCCTCTGCCTTGGTCTCAAAATCAGCAGCGATATCTTCTGCCGCCCCGTCAGCCTCGGCAACTGCTGGCTCCTCTATCTCGAATATAGGTAGAAGTAGAGGTACCTCGGGAGGGACACCGTCATGTGAGACATCATCTGCCATCTGGAAAGTGGGTGAAAAAGTGGTGAAAAATGGGGGGGAAATGAGGAAAGTAGAGAAAACTTGAAAAAAGTCAACCCTAGGAGAGAGAAAATGGAAGAAAAAGTCAAAACTCGGGAAAACTCACGGAACTCAAGAAAAACCCGAGGGAAACGAGCCCAAAGTGATAAAAACCTGAAAAAATCAACGAAAAAGAAATCTGATCAGTTCAAAGTGTAGAGGACCAAAGAGGTTTTACGAATAAAGTTTGTGTAGGGCGTTGGAAAACGTGTACAAAGCATAAATCTATAGAGAGAAAACACCTAGAGAGAGGGGAAGGATTTTTGGTTGTGTGTGTGTAACATGCCGGGGGGTACCTGTGCGCGTTAAATAGTTCGGACTCCCTCTGTCTCTTTAATCTAGTCTCACGAGTGTAATGTGAAACGTAGACGAGAGTCCATTTTTGGCAATTTTCAGAAAATCCATTTTTATTGCAAAAACCTTTTGCAATAAATGGACTGCGTCATCAGATCTCAAAGTCGCCACCTAATATTTTGGAAAATTAGGAAACCCATGACTCATGCCAAGGCCACTGTTCATCATAACCAAAGTTGTCTAGGTTCGGCACCTTAGGTATGAGAGGGGAAGGTCATTAATTGAGAACCCCTGCTCACCCGATCAAAAGATAAGCCTTTACTAAACCACGATATGAATTTTATTTACTTTATATGTTCATATTTTGATTATTTAATAAATCCTAAAAATTATTATGTGATATGTGAAGCATACAAGTATAGACTATGTCATTTATTTTGGAATAATTTGATTTCATATATTTTGAAAAAGTTCTGAAGATATACAACCCAAATAGATTGAGTTTATAAACATGAAAATCATCATCATTCCAAATTAAGCGACACAACCTCCATCCACTGGCATTCATAGAGTTATATCACATAAGCAAATAGCCACATGGTAGGATACTTAAACATAATAAGGAAAAACACACACAAACGAGATGCTAAAGCATAAAAACTTACATATTTACTGATGTCCTGCAAATAACTACAAAACAAAGTTAGTAAAAACATGCATGATTTTATATACAAAATCCTAATGCAATTCACTCATGACATGCAACTAAATATTCGGCTTCCAAGATATGACTGTGAATCATTTCAAGAACATGAGGTAGCGCACATAATCACATAGGAATTGATTAAATCTACAAATGCAAACTTGGCCGAATCAAGATATATGAAACATAAATACAAAACATGAATATAACGACAAAAAAAATAAAATAAAATAAACATGATGCATATTTACAAATAAGAAAAACAAGTAAAAGAACGGGATAAAAAGAAGTGGGGTGAAAAATTATTACAACACTTTGAATAAATTATTACAAACCAAATTAGAGGTAGGGTAAGAAGAATATTACAACAAAATAAACCTTACAATACACTCAAAATAAAATAAACAAAAGAAAAAAAAAAAGTTTCATGTGTCTTAGAAACCACTGGAAATTGGTTAATATCGGAAGACAACGCCGTCTTGTCCAAAAGAAGCTAACCAGCCGGTCAACTAGGCCTAGCAAAACCTGTCTTATTGCGAAACCAAGAAAAAGGAACAAACAATAAATATGTAGGTGACTCAACTAACCACAACCGGTTATATTAAAAATAAGAAAACAAATATAAAATAATAAAAAAAATGCAAAGTTATAACAAAATTAACATGAACCTAAAATAAGAAAATAAATATAAGGTAGAACGTGCAAGGTTATAACAAAACTAATATGAGACCAATACAAGAAAAATATAAATTAGGAAATGCAAGATTACAACATAATTATTATGAAACTAAAATAAAAAAACAAAAATAAGATAGAACATGCAAGATTACAACAAAATTAGCATGAACCTAAAACAAAAAAAAGCATTTTGAGGTAGAACATACAAGATTATAACAAAACTAATATAAGACTAATACAAGAAAAATATAAGTTCGGAAATACAAGATTACAACACAATTACTATGAAACTAAAACAAGAAAGCAAATATAAGATAGAACATACAAGATTACAACAAAACTAACATGAACCTAAAACAAGAAAACAAACATGAGGTAGAGCATGCAAGATTACAACAAAACTAATATGAAATTAAAGCAAGCGAATGAAAATAAATAATTAATTAATTATGAGCTAAACAAACCACTTAGATTACAACGACACACTATGAAATATAAAGTAAGAAAATAAATATGAGATAAACAAACCACTTGGATTATAACAAAACATTATGAAATAAAAAACAAAAAAATAAATATGAGATATAAAATATAAGAAAATGAAAAACTAGAAATTCACCTTCCAAAAAAAGATTAAACTTCTTGATTTCCAAACTTCCTCTTGATCACCCTCAAGTTTAGGAAATGTGTTCTCAATCCTCAATTTGAAACTAGAATGGAACTTTGGGTATGTATGGTGGAAAAGTGGCTAACTCTCTTATTTTTTTCTCACTTTCAACAACACTCACTCTTTCAGTTTGTATGGAAGATATGGGGTGTATATGGAAGATAAGAATTTTTTTACTCAAAAACTCAATTTTTCTCACTTTTTTCACGCTTTTCTCTTCAATTTCGTGGTCCTCCTTCTCTCTTACAATATGATCATTTTATATAAGCAATGAGAGAGAGTAAAGGTCAGAAAGAAGGTGGGAGACAAGAATGTGATAGGAGGGCAAATTTTCAAAGTGGTTGCATAGTATACTCCTTTATGGATGCAAACAAAACCTCTTTTTGACAATGAGGGATGATTAGGTATAATGGAGGACGAGTGGATACACTTGAATGGATCAGAAAATAGGTAAATGGGATGTCCCAACCGAACCAAAACCAAGAAAATGGGCTGTTACTGTTTTGGGCTAAGTCAACAAAATCTGCCATTAAGCCCAACTTCAAACGGGCATATCTCCCTTATATGGACTTGGTTTTAGGTGGTTCTTGGGTCTAAATTGAAGCCCCATTGTAGACACCCTATTTTTGACCGTCCTCAAGACTTGGACGTCACCGCTTGAACACTCGGTGATTATCCATGTTTTTGTGTTCGTCTTGAGTTCCTGGAGGTCTCGGCTACGCGCCTTGCCTCAGGATCTCTCGACTCGACTGTTTTGTGTCTGGTTTTGTACCAAACACTTGTGTTTTGCCTTGGAGGGGCAGGGAATGGCTTGTGGGCCATCCCACACTCCACCAGCCATCACTTGAAGCCACCGGCTGTGTTTTGTTGCCACCGGCCAAATGTTTGGCCGACCGGCAATATAGATGGCCGGCTGGCTATCTTTCTTTGGTCAATTGCATTTTTGGCCGGCCGACTACTGTGCATCTGCTTTTGCAGATATGTTTGGGCAACTGGCATACACTGTCACCCCCTCCATACACGTGTATGGAGGGATTTGCCTCTTGTTAGCTTCCTTTGGAAGCTTTACAAGACACAATTGTCTATAAAAGAGAGGCTCTTCTCTCTTGTTAGGGGTTGGGACATTTTAGACAGCATTTTCAGAGCTTTGAGTTTTAGGGTTAGGGTTTGTTCATATCCTATCTCTATATCTCTCTCTCTTGTGTGTGTTTTGTCTTACTTTTGTGCACAAACACCCACCATCACACCTTATCTTGGTTGCTGAGGCACCAAAGGGCTGTTCTTGAAGTTCTTGAGTGGATTCAAGCCAAGGAAGGCTGCTGGAGCTTCATTTGTGAAGAAAGTCTTCAAGGGTAACAACTTTGCTCCTTTTTACCCCTTTCTTGCATTGTATTTTTGCTTGCCTTGAAACTATTTTTGAGCTTTGTGTATAACATATAAAAGTTCTATTCTTTAGTGCTCTAAATAGTTGGTTAAGGTTGCTTTAAGTTTTGGGGTTGTTTGACCCCTCTTAAGCCTTGTAAGGCTCCATTTTGTACCATTTTGAGTGAGCTCCGGGACCATTGTGTTTGGGCCTCCTCACCACTAAAATCTTGAGGGATTTTAGAGGTGAGAATGGTGCCTTGAGGTCCTAAGAATGAGAGGGCCACCCCCTCTCCTTGTTGTCCTTGAAAATGACCATTTTTGCCTCTTGAAGGAGCACCATGTTTAAGTGTATGTTGACCATGCCTTAGCTGTTTTTCATGCTTATTATGTCATAATATAGCATTGTTGTATGTTGGTTTTGGTACACCATGCTTGCTTAGCATACATGCCTTATAATGCCTTGTTTTAGCCTTAACATGTCTTATGCTTTGAGTCCTTATCCAAGCATGTTTAGGCCTAGCTTTATGAAGCCTTTATGTTTATTTTGCCATGTTTAAGGTCTGTCCTTGGCTGTGTTGGTCAATCATAACATGTATTGCATAGCTCCTTTGCATTGCTAGCTTGTAGCCTTAAGTGTGTAAGTGTGTAGCATGCATTGCTTGCATCATTTCAGTGGTTTGGAACCACTTAACATGCCATTTCAGTCCATTTAACATACTTGTATGCTTGCCTTTAATGCCTCTTTGATGCTTTAAAAGCTTGTGTTGTATGCTCCATGTTTTGGGCAATTATGCATACTTTTAGATTTGAGTCACTTAGATGCCATCTAGGTGTTCCTTTGGTATTGTCTAGGTTTGCCTTGAACCTATTTTAAGTCCTCTTGGCCTTGTGAGGCTTGGTTGACTTAGTCATGGTTTAAGTCTTCTTGGCTTGCCTCAAGTATTTTGACCTTAATTGCATGCCATGCTTGTCTTGTTCATTTGGTTTGGCACCATTTTAGCATGATTTCAGAGCTTTCCATTGCATGCTAATTGTCCGTGTTTGCATCTTCTTAAGTGTGCTTAGAAGTTGCTCTTTATGCTTGAATGTTGGTCCATGTTTTCATGCATGTTTGTGTGTTGAACCTCACTTCCATAGCATCTTGGCCACTGTTTTAGGCTTGTTTGAGAGTTGCCTAAATTAGTTTAAGTCCATCCCTTTGTTTGTTGCATACACTCCTTGTATGTTGTAGCATATTGGTGAGTTGTTGCCTGATTGAATGAAGTCACATGTTGGCTTGCATGCTTGAATACCCACATTATGCCTTGCATACTTGTTGGTTGCACTGTCTCATGCCTTGCATGCCTTATATGCTTGTTTGCATTTTCGTGTTGCATACTAGTCAACATGCTTAGGATTGCATTGCATGAGCATGCATGCTAGACCTCTTGAAGTGAGTATGATAGAGGTTGGGCCTTCTTGTGTGTTTATTTGGTTTGCATTTCATTTGAAATTGAAGTTGCATGCTTGGTCTCTTAGGCCATCACGCATTGAAATGCACGATTGGTGGTCCAAGAACCAAGATTCATGTCCCTTTGAGTCATAAACATGATAAGGGATGTGTTGGTGCACATATTTTCTTGAAATGCATTGCCATGCCAAGTTTTGCCCTCTGCTACTGTCAAACACAGATTCTACAGAAAGATTTGGCCGGCCGGCCATCTTCAGTGCCGACCGGCCACCATTGTTGGCCGATGGATCAAATTCATGGCCGGTGATCAATCCCTTCAGCCGGTGGTGTTCCATAGTGTGCATAGAACCTGTCCTGAGACTTTGGCAGTCATCAGAGGAGCAGAGCAGGGAAAACAGAGGCATCTTGAGCATGGTAGTGGATTTCCGGACAGAACCGAGCGCGCATGCATTGAGCCCTCTCCTCGAGGCTGCTATTTACTGCTTTCTTAGATTAATTAATTTGCTTAATTAATTTAATTGTCTGTAATATTTAATTAGCTAGTTGGTTAGTTAAATTATATTATTCTTTTGGTCCCTCCGAGCGAGGGCAATTGTGTAATAATTGTGGGTGCGTGTGTGCATGTCTTCCAACCCCATGTCTTTCTTCCCTTTTATTTAACCGCTTACAATGGTTAGATTTAGGGCATATTTACTTTAGCATACCTTATGCCATGTATGCGTGCATCATTCATTAGTATTGCATGCACCAGGCTCGGCGCATCATGCTAACTGCATAAGTATTTCAAATCTAACTTGAATACGTGTTATCTGTTGCATTTCACATGCCATCCTTAGATTAGCCGAGCCTACTCTAATGACATTTTGTATGCGTTGCATTAGCCATTTTTTTAACATAAACTAGGATCATGCATGTTTGCTAACTAGTTTACTGTTTTTGGCTTGAAGTACTAGGTAAGCTTTTATGCTTTAGCATCCTCGCATGTGTGTGAGTGTCGCCATAACAGCATGATTACCATGAGGC
The DNA here is from genome assembly GCA_025200525.1 of Camellia lanceoleosa. Lineage (NCBI taxonomy): Eukaryota > Viridiplantae > Streptophyta > Magnoliopsida > Ericales > Theaceae > Camellia > Camellia lanceoleosa. The sequence goes on along the minus strand of CM045763.1, from coordinate 203,518,036 downwards.
TAGCTGCTTATGTGATATAACTGCTTGAGTGCCTTTGGGTGGAGGTTGAATTACCTAAATTGGAATAATGCGTTAAAACTATGAGTTTTAAGCTCACTCGAGGGTGGCAAAACTTACATTTTTAGCCTACTTGCGAGTAGCAAGCCATTTTCAAAACAAACATGAAATGTTTTGTTCCAATTTGGGCGATTTGGTCTATACTTGTTTGCTGTGCACATAACATAGTAATTCTAGGCTAATAACCGGAATAAGGACATGTAATGTTTTCAAAACAAAATATCACGGTTAGTAGAGGCCGATCTTCGGATCGGGCGAGAGGGGGTGCTCATAGTTGACCTTCTCTAATCGTACCCAAGTTCCCGAGCTGAGGCAACTTTGGTGATGACGGACACGTGGCCTTTGGCACCGAGTCAGGGTTTCCTAAATTTCCCCTAAAAAAATATTTAAGTGGCGACTCTGTATCTGGCAAAGCAGTCCATGTTTGGCACTTCTTTAAAAAAATCTGTTTTCTCAAATCGATTTGCCGGATTTGGACTCTTTGGTTCAGATTAAGAACCGTGACGAAATTGAGTCCGAACTGTAACCCAGTGAGGTCCCCTCACGGGCTTGTTACACCCATAAGTCTAATTTCCAATGGTGATGGCTTCACATCTAAATTTCAAGTGTACAAAGAGATATGCCTAATTTAGTAAAGGCTGTTCATTTCTCTTGGGCCAGGTCAACAAAATCTGTTCTTAAGCCCAACTTCAAATGGGTATATCTCCCTTATTTGGATTTGGTTTTAGGTGATTCTTGGGTTTAAATTGAAGCCCCATAAGTCTTCTTTCCAATGGTGGTGGCCTCACATTTAAAATCCAAGTGTACAAAGAGATATGTCTAATTTAGTGAAGGTTGTTCATTTCCTTCTTAACAATTTGATGTTCATCCTTTTCCTAAACTAGTTTTCTTCCATCCCCTCATGTTTCCTTTAAATCCAAACCCATCTAAACCTATAACAAAGATGTTTTTAAATATATATATATATATTTTAAAGAGTTCACCTCCCTTCCATTTATTTCTACTTTGTCCTTACTCGGTTTATAGAAAAGTGCAATATTTCAATTGAAATAGAAGCCTTGGAACATCGTAGAAACATTTGAAAAAATATTTGAAAAGAGGGTTTTAAAGTTTAAAATAGTTTGGCCAAAAATGTGTAAAGGTTGGGATAAAAGCTTAAATTCTATTTTTCTTGTTAAGGACTGCTGGGAAACACATTCTGATTGTCATCATCAGGTAATCAACAGAAAGTGCCCAAGTCTTAGGGCTGGTCAAAATGGGGTGTCTACAGTTGGTATGTGTAAAATGGAGCCTAGGTGTTGTTTTCTAAAGACCCGAGCCGGAAATACCATTTTGCCTCCGAATTTGCCACAAGTGGCTGGCCGTCCACTTGTTAGCCGGCTATATACCCATTTGTAGCCGGCCGGCCCCATTTGTGGTCTCAGGCTAGTTTTTGTTGCCCTTTGCCCAATCAGTGTATGGGAGGTCCTGTTTTGGGTCTGGGAAGAAGGATTGAGGTACTTGAAGTGGATTTGGTTTTCGAGGATCTCGAACTTATGTTTTGGTTACATCGTTCTGAATCACGTTGTGTCTCCAGTGCATGAAGGTGCCCCAATTTCAAATGTAAGCAAGTTGTATCCTTTTTGAGTATTTTGCAGAGCCTCCGAGTTGTAAGTTGGAGGTCGTTGTCGAACATCACTTTTGTCCGTCTTTTCAATTCACATATTTTTTGCATTGAAGATGCATTCTCATATACCTCTTACGTTGCATGTGCGCATTGTATCGTAACTCATATACTTTTCTTGTTTGCATAGAACTTGCATTACATCTTATGTTACATAGAACATGCGTTGTCACCGTACTAACTTTCAATTACATTGCATTGTGTCGTATTCATGTGTATCGTGGTGTCCGCCCTTGTCATGAGCGTATGATTTGGGTTCCCTACCTTTAACCTCACCACGCAGTGGTGTGGCTTGGTTTGTTTTTTAACCTCACCACGTGATAACGCGGCTTGCTTTGTTCTTTAACCTCGCCACGCGGTGGTGTGGCTTGGTTTGTCTTTTACCTCGCCACACGAAAATGTGGCTTGGTTTGCTCTCGTCCTCTTTACGTGGAAGTGTAGTTAGGATTACATCACCACACGATAGTGTGGCTTGGTTTGTCCTTTACCCCGCCACACGGAAGTGTGGCTTGATTTGTTCTTGTCCTCTCTACGCGGAAGTGTAGTTAGGATTGTCTTGCTACATGGTAGTGTGGCTTGGTTTGTTTTGTTCCTCGCTACGCGTAAGTGTAGTTAGGATTACCTCTCTACAAGGTAGTGTGGTTTGGGTCGTTTTTGTTATCCTCTCTATGTAGAAGTTAGTTAGGATTACCTTTCTACACGGTAGTGTAATTTGGGTTATTTTGTTCTCTTCTCTACGCGGAAGTTTAGTTAGGATTACCGTGCTACACGGTAGTGTAGTTTGGTTTCCCTTGTTCCTCGCTACGTGGAAATGTAGCTTGGTTCGTTCTTGTACTCCTTTACGTGATAGTGTAGTTGGGGTTGTTTTGTTCCTTTCTACATGGAAGTGTAGTTAGGATTGTTTTGCATTATATATGTATCATTTTGCATTATACCCCTGAACCACGCTGGTTTGATTCCTTGTAAAGGAATACGTAGGCAACTTTTGAGTTCAACCACTTTAATGTTATGTCTTGTTTGCTTGCCCAAGACTTACAGCCTTGTTAAAATGGGTTGTCTCTGGCCTTTGACCTTCACTTACGTTATTTCATGACTTTGAGCTCTGTCAAATAGGAGCAACTGTAGACATCCCATTTTTTACCGCCTTTAAGACTTTGGCGCCACCGATTGATTACCTAATGATGAAGTTTCACGCTTGTCAAGCCCTCGATTTCCTCAACAGGAAACTTCGGTTTTGAACCTCAGAAACCTACAAACCTTGCACCACTTTTGGACCCAAACAGCATTTTTTCCAAGCCTGACCACCCGAAAGCCTGCAGGCCACTTAGTGACCGGCTGGCCACAAATTAGTGTGCAATCGTCCCTTTAGTGGCCGGCCGGCTGGCTACTTGTGTCAGTAAAAACAGATATTTTTGCCAATTGTCCCAGCTGTCTCCACAGGTGCATGCACTACACCAATTGTTTCTATATTGATACTTCCGAGGTAGTAACATATTTTTCTATATATACTTGACCACCCCTCTATAATTTAGGTTAGATAATTTTGGTGAAGAAAAATTCTTCAAAAAAAATGTCTCTCTCTTCCTTTCAACCTACACACACCTCACCTAGACTTCCTAAACCAAATTTTAAGGGTTCTTTGTTGAGATTATTGAGCTTGCATATTAGTTCTTGAGGGTGAGAAATTGGTGGTTTATAACTCTAAGGGGTTATTCCTCTTCAAGAGATATACTTCTAGCTTCTTTCATTTACTTATTTCTTACATTTTCTTACTATTTTTGGGCTATTTTTTTCAACTATGTTTATAGACTAAAACTTGTAGTTAAAAGCTATTAAAGGTAGAGGGATCAATCACCTTTCTTTGAACCTTATTTCCTAAGCTTTTACCCTTGTGTTTCCTATCTTTTTTTCAACTTTTTCCCACTGATTTTCAGAGGCTAATAAAATTGGCCTAAGAGGTAACAAGATAATAAAATGGTTTCGGGTTCAATCGGACGTTAATTGAATCCGTTAAGTCTTGAGTCGTTTCATACTTGTTAGTGATAAAAATGGTTCAAGAGCCAACGTCAATAACTTCCCTTGATCAATATCATGAGAGGGGGGGTTTGTGAGTCTTTTCACTGTCATTTATTGAGATTGTATCCCATGGTTCATAAGTCATCACACAATGACTTTGCGTCAATTTATGGCTTACGAATCAAACCTACCCTTCCTTTGATCTGTTTGATGATAAGGAGAGGCAAGGTGGACAAACATACCTTGAAAATACTCTGTTTATGCTCTGTTTCATGTCTGTTGCAACAGGGTAGTACCAAACATTAGTGGCCAACCGGCCACATTATTGTACGGCCAACCACTTCTTTTGGTCGGCCGGCCACCTTTTTCAACCAAGCAGTATCCTTTTTTTCGAAAAAGCAGAACATGGGCTGGGGTAAAAACAGTTTAATTTTCTGACTGCATAACAAAACCATTTTGGTAGCCAAACAGAGGGCATTTTTGGATGGAAAAACCGCATTCATGCATTCCGCATTTCTCGAGATCCATTGCCCGTTAAATTATGTTTAATAGTAGAGTGTTATACCAAAAGTGGTGGACTTGTAATAATTAATTACTTAGCTAATTAATTTCATATTGTAACTAACTAGTTAGTTTGTATTAATTAGTTAGAATAGTTAGTTAATTTTTGTGTTATACTTAATTAATTAACTAGAATAGTTAGTTAATTTGTGATGTTGTAATTAATTAGCTAGGACATTTATTCGGACCCTCCTACGCGATGGCAAATATGTAATAATGTGTATGTCTTCTAACCCCTATTTCTTTCCCCCTTTTATTTACTTGTTTATGATGGATAGCGTAGAACATCATGTTTCTTTAGCATTTTCCATGATTTGCATCCATTTGTCTTGCATGCATAAGGTTCAGTTCATCATTCTAATGACATTGTCATTTATTACTTCCTTGAATATGTGAGCCACCGCAGGCTATCAAAGTGATTTACATGACATATTAGACAACCGAACCTGTTAGTTGCATTTTTGCATGCGTTGCATTAGTCATTTTGCATCATTATGATCATACATTTTTTCTAACTATTTTATTTATTTTGGCTTGTCTTGGAGCACTAGGTGAGCATTTATGTCTTTAGCATATTGCATGCATGTGATTGTTGTCATGTTAAGCATGATACCATGAGGCACGTGCTTAAGTGATATACCTGTTTGAATACCTGTGGATGAAAGCTAATTGCTCAAATTGAGATAATTCGATTATTGTACATATGATATCGCTTTTTCAAGTGGTACATATTCAAAACAATTTTCAAACAGACATGAGATTAAAGTGTTCCAACTTTTGCAAATTCGTCTATACTTGTGTGTATCACATAGTAAAATTAGCCTAATGATTGGAATAAGAGCATATATTGTACATAAGAATTACATCATGAGGCCGGTCTTTGATTGGGTGAGTGGGGTGCTCAATTCATGACCTTCCTCTCTTATACCTAAGTTCCTGAGCCAAGACACTTTGGTGATGACGGATAAGTGGCCTTTGGCATGAGTCTTGGGTTTCCTAAATTTGTTAAAAATACTTAGGTGGCGACTCTGTAATCTAGTAAAGCAGTTCATTTTTGCCATTTTGATTCAAAATCGATTTTTCAAAAGATTTATCGGATTTGGACTCATTTGTATTTATCTATTTCACATTGCACTTGTGAAATCAGATTCAGAATCATGGGAGTCTGAATTGTAGGTTTATCATATCCGAAAAGAGCACAAAAAGCAAGCTACAAGCGGGTACAATCATCAACAAAGAACACAGAGTACGCAGAACCCCCTTTATTGAGAACAGGAAAAGATCCCCAGACATTAGTATGTACAAGAGAAAAAAAGGAAACAGAAATAAAAGTATTGTTATTAAAAGGTAAAGCTGTCATTTTCACAAGTTTACATCCTTAATACTCATTAATTTGACTAGGAGAAACTTTACCTAACAATCCTGACTGAGCTAAAGACTGCAAGCAGTCAACAAACAAATGACCTAAGCAAGAATGACATAAATAAAGCTGACTCAACTGAGAATCTAACTGAAAAGATAAAAGTGCAACAGGGGAGGTAGACAGAGGAAGATGCAGGCTTTCCACCACATAGAGATCTCCAAATCTACGACTGGTCCTAATCTTCTTCTTGGATACCCGATCCTGCACACAACAGATAGAAGAAAAAAAGATAACATAAAAAACAGAAGCATCAAGCTGACTGATAAAAAGCAAGCTAACAGATAGTTGAAGAACATAAAGAACAAAGGGAATAGTAATAGCAGACATGGCAAATGGTAAAATAGACCCAATAGATAAGATAGACATACCAGACCCATTAGCAGTATTGATAGTAATAGGAAATAGAGGGGGGATACAGTTTTGGAGTAAGGAAATATGAGGAGTCATATTATAAGAGACGCTAGAATCAAAAAGCTAAACAAATGAAGGAATACTTGAAGAGGACCCAAGCAAACCTAAATGAAGAGATGTGAGAGCAAAAGCAGATGAAGATGACTAAGAGGTGGACCAGAGATGCTGAAACTGAGCAATCTAGGCACTCACGGAAGCCAAGTCCAGATAAGAAGCCGAAGCAGAAACAATATAAGCAGCAGAAGGGTGAAAAGTATTGGAACAGGACCTCAGAACTGTGGCTGAGATGGCTAAGAAGACTGAGCAAATTGAAGGCCCTTTTTGGGGCAGGTGTACTTCCAATGGCCCTTCTGATAACAAAAGGCACACTCATTAGAGGCTAGTGGCCCCTTCTTGGGCTTTGCATTGGCTTGAAACTGATAAGGTGGGGGGTTCAGTAGCAGAGGAGGCTGAATAGGAGCCAAGAAGACAGATGGAGACAGAGTCTAACTGGCCGTCTTAAGACAGGTTTCCTCAGAGAGAAGCTCACAAACAATAGCATCCACAAAGGGGAGAGGATACTGATGAAGGATGACACCAAGGATAGCCTCATACTGAGGGGAGAGAACCGTTAAGAACTGCACTAAACAACCATGTTCCCAAAACTCAACATAAGCATCCAGTGCCTTAAGGCTAGATAGTTCCATGAGAGTCAACTGATCCCAAATGCCTGTCATCGCAATGTAAAAGTCCTGAATATATTGATCCTGCTAACGAGCACTCTGAATAATTGTTTCCAACTCATACTGCTTGGCAAAATTAGACTATTGATACACACCTAATAAATAGTTCCACACCTCCTTGGCAATATTCTATTTGGAAAACATCATTCCAATACGGTCATCCACAGAATTATGAAACCAGATCAAAACTTGGGCATTATTACAATCCCAAGTATTACAGGAAGTCAGATATCCTTATTGTTTCAAGTCCAATGGACGAGCAACAGAACCAGAAACATAGCCCCATTTTCTCTGACCAGGAAGGAAATTCTTCATGACACTAGCCCAATAAACATAATTGGCACCAATGAGTTTACATCTGATTGCTTGGATTTTGGTATCTATCATTGTAATAAACCAAAGATTAACAGGTTGAAGAATAATAATAAATAACAAAGGAGCCAAACTATAAATAAGTGTTTTTTTTTTTTTGACCAAATAACAATGCTGATAGGGTCAAGGTAGGAACACACACACATACACAGATAAACAAAGCAGCAGACGAACCAAGGGAGAGATTCGTGATGATGTATCAAACCAAAAACAGAGGACTGTCGATCGAATAGCCCAAACGACCCACGAACAACCCAAACGACCCACGATGTGTGGTCGATTAGCTGAACCAGAAAGAGAGAAAGATGAAAGAGCCCTGAACGCGACTTCAGACCAAGCACAAAGGACTGTCGCGACTTTGAAGAAGACCAGAGAACAGATTCGCGACTTCGGAGAAGCCCAGAGAAGACTTCGAGCTTCAAATGATCAAGGCCAGACTTAGGGTTTCAAACGTGGCTCAGATACCATGTAAAATTCCTGAAAGTTTTTCTATATATTCAATTGTGTATGTTTACAAATAGTTCATCAGTTTATATATCCCTAAATCTATGTTTGAAAAAATGTAAGATTGAAAAAGGAAATACAAAGATTTACACCACAATCTTTCCTAATGCCTAATTCGTAATATATACGATCATGTTATATATACACAATCATGCTCTATATACAATATATTCTCCTGAACCCAAACATAAAGAACCAAAAGCTATCCAGAATTTGAAATCAAAGTTGCAGATTCATTGATGATATGGTCCCAAACATACAACTTTAATTGCACACTGAATATTTTTCAAGTTTAATTTTTGAGTCCCTAGACTTTCTGTTTTCCCTCATTGTTTTGGTAATATGTGTCAAAATATTTATATTTAGGGGTAATGCTATAGTGTGCAACTTACACCTTACACCTTTTTGTGTTCACTTACACCTTACACTTACACATTTTTTACCTTGCACTTACACCTTTTGTATAAGTGGCACATGGTGTGCAACTTATACATTTCATTTATACCTTTCACTTACACTTACACTTACACTTTACACTTACACCTTACACTTACACCTTTTGTATGAGTGGCACATGGTGTGTAACCCACTTACACCTTTTGTGGGTTGCACACCTAAGAAAACTCCTATATTTAGTAAAATAAAAATTGAGAGAATAGTACTTTTAGCTTACTTTCTGATTATGCTAAAAAAAAAAAAAAAAAATTGTACGAAATTGATCCTATAAACCTTTGTGCCTAAGCTAGATGTGGCAAACGGGCTAGTTTATTAGGCAGGTCCGTAAAAAATGGGTTATGCAGTTAAACAATGGGAAATTACAATCCAGTGTATCTTTTCCAAAAAAAAATTCAAATCAATAATAAACGTTATTAATTTTGATAATTAAAATTATTAATTTTTTAATTAATCTGTGTATATTTCTTGAAAGTGTCACTTATGAGTAATTTACCCTTAAAACAATTCATTTTTGCTATTCAATTCATGTCAAAAAATTGAGCCGTCAATTCTCGAAATGATATACGTCATTCATTTTTTTAGATAAAATCTGATTGTATGGCTATCAATATTTCATTAAATTAATTTTTTATATAGATAATTCACTTAACAAATCTTATGAAATGAATAATTTAAACTATTGAGATTAACCCAGAATGAGCTTATAGTGGGCAAATTGCACCCGGCAGCCGAGCGGGGTAAGTGCTGTGACAGCACCATGCGGTGACAGTCAAACGGTGCCGTTTTGTTTATTAAAAAAAAATTAAAACACGCGCCTGCCGTCTTGCTAGGAGAAACTATAAACAAAAAATCATTTGAAACACAAGCCTCGGACCATGTTTTTGAAAAGTAATTTGAATTTAAGATGATTTGGTGAAGGAATTGGATTTAGAATGATATTCAACATTGAATTTGTTGGTGGTTTATAGTTTGAATTCAATTTTATTTTTTTAATTTAGATTTTTGTATCAATTTGGTTTAATTGACAATGAGGTAAGGGTTTTTGACAAAAAAATAATTACTAAGTTGGTTAATGTTAACTTAGTAAATTGATAAAGTTTATAAATTTGTCTTTACATGATACATGTCGCTCATAATCATATTTTTCATATAAAAAAAATTAACAATTATAACGAATTGAATCAAATTACTACAAAATAAAAATATATATAATCAAAATCGAGTCAATTAAAATTATATGAACTATCGGTGCAAAAACAAAATATAAGAACTATCGGTGCAATTTATCCTAAAATTTATTTTTACAAAAAAATGATTTTGAGACAAATAAAAATATCATAAAATTGAATTTTTATACAATTTTTTTACATATTTTTTTCAACTAATCAATTTCATTTATTTATTTTTTAATAACTTCTTATTCTCCCTAAAGTCAACCCAAACATAAAAGTGTTGCTCTACACATACACTACAGCAAGACTGCAGCTTAAGGAGTGTGTTAATTTTTTATTTATTTAATTATTTATTTTAAATAAACAAAACGGCAGCAGCTACCCCCCTTCCCACGGAAAACACATCCAACAGCAACCCATCTATCTACAAACTCTTGTCTATCCACATATATATAGAGAGAGAGTTGTGCTACTAGGGTTATCTTTGGTGTGGGTGACAATGGCAGAGGGAGGAAGAGCAGAGTATCTTGTAAAAGGAGGACTTCTAATCCTTTTTGTGATTCTTCTCACATTTGTGATTCTTCTCACGTTTGTGATTCTCACTCTTGCACCTCTTGATTCATTTTATATCCATGTCTTCTTCTATTTTTTACTATCTTTGGCTATCCTTCTCGCCTCCATCATCATTTACTGCTCCTACTCCGATGATGAGGACCAGGTATGTACCCCTCTTGTCCGTCTAATAGCACGCGGTCATGTCTTACCATTTTTTTTTTTTTTTTTTTTTTTTTTTTCCTTCAAAAATATCACACGACCACGTAGTGTTTCCGAAACATATATATATTAACTTGTCAACTAAATCTTATAATAAGTTTTTGATGTTTGATGTGAATGAAACATTGAGATTATTTTGTGCAGCTTATTAGGGTTGTTTGTTTAGAACTTTTTGTTTTTTATGTTTGATAGAATTGAAGCATTGAGAGACTGGTGCATCTTATTGCAGTTGTTTATAACTTCTGTTTCTCATAATGAATAAGAAATAACCTCCCAATTGAATTGATTCAATGAAAAATAATTTAAATAAACTGAAAAGGTTGATTATTGAAAATTAGAGGGATTACATTTATTGAAAACTTTTGTATCAAAGAAAAACCCCAAACCTTTCGCCCTTTGATTTGGAAGCTTTGGTCAGACATGCTTGAGTGGTGGGGACTTCAATGGGTGACACGTAGTACAGTGGAGGGGGTTCTGGTTTGGTAGTCAGGTTTTGTATTCAAGAATCTGGTAGGAAAATTTTGGAAAGCACTACTGTTTGCTCTGTTATGGTCAGTGTGGAATCTTAGGAATGATTGTATCTTTAATGGATATCAACCCAAGATTGATGATGTAGCAGAATTGGTGAAGGTCGGGGTGGCTCTTTGGGTAAAAAATAGCTCGAGTAAGGAGCCCTATTCTGTGCATGACATTGTATATGTGCAATCTAAGCCAGATCAGGTTTTTGTTTGTGTTGCTGTGTGTTCTTGTTCTTGTTTCTTTTGGGAGTTGTCTAGGTTGGTTTCTCACCAATCTTGGGTGCTATCTGATGATAGGGCTTGCTATTCGGTGTCGACCTAATTGAGGTTGACTAGTTTTGTCGTGATGCTCTTGTACGGTTGGTATTTTATCAATAAAAGTTTGGATGCCAGCCCTATCAAATGATTGGACTTGCTATTTGGTGTCGACCTAATTGAGATTGACTAGTTTTGTCGTGATACTCTTGTATGGTTAATATTTCATCAATAAAAGTTTCTTTTGTTAATTCAAAAATAAAACAAAACCAAAACCAAAACCAAAACCAAAACCATTATACCTAAACAAAACTTAAAACCCTAAATCCTAAATAAACTCCACGAAAACTCAATCTTTGCAGCTACATATACAAGAAATTAGTGATTTCGGTGCATTTTTTTCTTTTTGGGTATGCTTTCCATTGCTGAAAAATATCATCCCTATCCCTTTATTTGTCTCTTATTTTATACTATTTTCTCTGCGTTGTTTTGCAGTCGTGTGCAGGAGCGGAACTAGAAATTATAGTTAGGGGGGCCAAGGTATGTGTGTGCATTTAAATTAGTATTGGTACATTCCTATAAGAAGATATTATTTTACATAAGAGTGAACAAAGTAATTTATGAATAGCAAAAAAAGTAATTTCTAAAGTTTTGAACTAATAATGAAGTTATTTTGTTGGTTGATAATATTAGTAAATAAAAAATATACATACCTTTTTTATTTGAAAACAATAATAATAATAATAATAATAATAATAATAATAATAATAATGTGGCATACACATCTTTTATAAATAATAGAAATACTACATACACAGAAAAATTATCCAAAAAAATACTCAGAATACATTTGGACTAAAATCATAGTACAACCCACATCCCACCAACTTAATTCTACACCATCCACTTCATTTTAGGAATAACTTTCGAGATAAACTTTCATCATTCGTAACATTTTTTATAAATAAATTGGTTAGATTATATTGATACTATTAAGTAGTATGCAAAATAGTTGGAGAACATTGCATCATATATTATGAAAGATTAATTAAATAAAGATTTAAAAATATTATTTTTGAAAAATGAGGGACGATCCTATTACATATTTTACAAATATCATTTTAAAAGGGTTTTATCAATTAAATTAGTACAAGAATCAAATCTTAATGATTAGGGGTGTAATTTGCCCAAAATTAAATTAAAATTATAAAAATTAAAAAAACTATTTTTATTAATTGCTCAGTTTACAAGAAAGTTCATTTATTTGCAGGACGCTCTATATAAAGCTGAAATTCATGTTAGTGAAGAGAATGGAAAGACATTAGAAATTCATGTTAGTGAAGAGCATGGAAAGAAAGTAGAGAAAGCAAAAGACAATGAAGAAGTGGAGAAGTTGAAAGCTAAATTCCTGGCGGAGAAAGAAAATGTAGAGAAACTGATAAGAAGATATAAAAAAGCAGAGAGAGAAATGATGGAGTTAGAAAAAGTAAAGAAAAACAAATGGGTGCAAGAAATGGAGAAATATGACAAGGATCGACACGAGTGGGAGGAAGAGAAGAGAAAACTCGAGGCACAGCTTTGCTTGGAGAAAGTGTTGTATAAGGCCCTTTGGGAAGAAAATGAAGAAACTGGCAGGAAATGGGAGAGAGAGAGAGGTGAGATGGTTAAGAAGCTTTGTGATGCCAATGCATGGTCTCAGCTCTACCGTAGCCTTCTTCATGACCTTGGAAGAGAGGGCTCAGATGGTTTAAAAGCTTTGTGTTGAGAAGTTTTTATTTTTTTTATTTTTGGATATGATATTTCAATTTGAAGAAGAGATTATGTTAGTAATTTAGCTACCTTTGGTTTAGTTTTTAAATTAACATTTGAATTAAAAAAAATCAAAAAACATGTTTGATTTATCAATTTTCAACGTTGTTTTTTCTCTAAAATAATATTATAATCAACATCACAATCAATCATAACTAATACCACAATAGATCATAATCAAATATCACAATGGTCATAACTAAGGTGCATATAAAATTTCCCAAATTGTAAACAGGCAGATTATTCGAATATTCAAATTTGACTTAAGAATTTAACAAGTTTCAAAATGTTTTCCAATTTAACTTGTTTATATAACAAAATGTTCTCTAACAAATTTTTCATGACCCGAACACATGTTGAGCTGTTTCATGACCCAAACACAAATTGAGTTTGAATAGCTTGAATTTTTATTATAATACTTACAAGTTTATTGAGGGTCAAATAATAAGTTTGACAAAATCTTCATGAATTTTAAAATATGTTTAAACTCAACTTGTTTACATAATAAGTACTCAAGTGAGAGGAGCATTTAACAAACCAAACATGAATCGAATTCAAATAGTTTGATTCGTTTCACGGCCCTAACATAGCCAACATAACGGCTTTAACATAGCCAACATAAGGATTAACACAGCAAGGCCATTTGGAAATTTTGGAACAACCGCCGCCCAGATCAAATTGTACTAGTCCTCAAATCCAACTTCCAAAAGGTTTATGGTAAAGCTCCCAACTGCACTCAATTCCGTTCACCAAAAGTTAAAAACTCCATAGACCAAGTTGATGATAAGGGGATCTAGGTACCAGTACAAGCAGCTATGGAGGATGAATGCGAGACTTGAAACCCAAACTAGTTATTTGTAAAGGTGGCCGAACCACTGGACTACCCCCTTGTCTCCTCTGGGATAGAAATATAAATTGTTGCATTTTGTTCCCTGGAGCTAAGTTAAGGTCCAAAATATGGCACCCTCAGTTGAAAACCATCATACACATCCAGCCCCTAACACTGAATACAATGGAAAATGGGATATCAAGCTCATCACAGCTATCAGCTGGCTAAAAATTGTGACTAGTATAAAGAAGGCAAACACACCAAATTTTAAGAATTGCAACCACAACGCCAAAGACCCAATGATAACCAGAAGGTTCAAATTGTCATAAATCCCATGACAACGAGGTGAAGGTTTTCTCAAAACAACCAGGTAGCACATATTTACTAAGGTAAAGGAAATGCGCAAAACAACTGTCATATTATATAGAAATCCTATCATCATACTATGGACATGATGTTGCACATCCACTTTTACGTTTCACTCGAATGCCCAAGCATTCTCCCTGCGAACCTCTTCCTCTTCCTCTGGAGAGAAGTCATTCTTGATGTTAAATGTCTTGCGGATCTCCTCTGGAGTCTTTCCCTTGATCATGTCTGCCACTGTCTGACATGTCAAATCCAGCAGGCTCTTGATGTTCAGATAATTTGCTGCCTGAAAATACATGAACACAAACTCCCAAGGATAAGAAAAAATTTAGTTGAAAAAATAATGGACTCGCAGAGAAATCAACTTGAATGCTAAACAAAAACCAAGATTTTGCACTATTACACAAAATCCGTAAGCTTCAAACTCTACCACCTTGTGAGCTTTTCGCACAGAATATGGGGCACCAAAACATCTAGACATGAAAAATAAAACCCAAAAAAAAATAAATATACAAGAAGCTTATACCAAAAGGACAAATAAATAAATATAAGAAATTCATAAATTACCTAGATAAAAATATATTTTTAGAAAGCTGCAAAGTTAAATGACAGAACTCGGAACTGTCTAATAGTCACCCATATACCAAAGCAAGGTTCATTAGGATATAATGATAAGACTTGAGGAGAAGCTTAAAATTATTTGGCTTCGGAGAAAAAATGTCAAATAAAGCCTACGTGGTAGGTGGGACTCATACAAACACAAAGAACAAACTATACCTTCATATATATATATATATAAGAAGCTGCAAAGTTACAAGGACAGAACTCAGAACTGTCTAATACTCACCCATACACCAAAGCAAGGTGCATTAGGATATAAGTATAGACTTCAGGAGCAGCTTAACATCATTTGGCTGACTCTCATCAAGGAGAAGATGTCAAATAAAACCTAAGACACCTAGGTGGGACTCATAGATAGCCAATGAACTACACTTTCAAAGCTCATCACTCGCACAACCTTCGCAATTTCACATATCAGGCAATTAGTATACTATTCTGCAGGCAAACATTGCTTAAAAATCCAGCATAGAGGCCACTGACTAACTATTCAAAAAAGACAACCAACATGGCATCAGAATCTTGCCTATCTATTGACCTGGCAGCCAAAACCATCCAGCATTTAGAACTCAACCATAATTTTCTGATGGCAAATTATCAATTGGACAATCCTTTCAGTGGAGAGGGCGCAGGGGATTTAACTATCCAAGGTATGTGTTGATGGCTTCACATGGAAAAATCATTAACGCTGTGTTTGGATAGGGATTTGGAAATGAAAAGGGAAAGAGAAAAGGTAGGTGAAATGTAAATAAAATATACCTACATTTCACCTAGTTTCACACATTTTTCCTTTTCCTTTTCCTTTTTCTTTTCCTCGCCAAATCTCTTCCCAAATCCTTCAAACAAACACAACGTAATATTGACCATTTGATTAGGAGACAAGTTTATGCTAAATGGATGTTGTATGTGCAAGCATGACAGAAAAATCAGTCAAAAGTCAATCATCTACTTATTGTGTGTGATGGCTAGGGAGTTGACTTTCATTCTAGGCACGTTTGGTGCTGTTGATGTTCCTAGGAAATGTGCAAGGATTGTTACATGCTTGTAGATGGGACAAAAGTTGGAAAGGGGTTGAAAAGGAAAGGTTTTTTATTCCTTTCGCTTTGATGTGGACTAACCGGAATGAGCACAGTCAACGAACGTTTAATGAATATAAAGATTCTAATTTTAGATTGAAAGCAAAATATTGTCTATTTGTTTAGTTGGTTTTCAGGTGGGGTCAAGCCATCCTTGAACCAATTTTAGATTTTTGTGTTCTTTTTGACTAGATAATCATGGATGTACATGTGATATAGCCATTTCGTTCCTTTTTGTTTTTCATGCGTATACAATTCCTTGGTGTCTTGATTAATACAATTACTTTTTAGTCTAAAAAAAATATATGAGAAAATAAATAGTACACAAGGATTCACAATGCAAAAAGACAAAACAAAACAAAAACAAAAACAAAAACAAACAAAGATTACTTCAACATAATCTTTTCAGTGTAACAAGAAACCCCACATCTATCATTATTGCATCTGAAATTCCTACAAACAAAAGCCATTCACAACTAGATTTGCCACAAATCAGGACCAAAACATATTTCTTAAATTTTTCCAAAAACCAGAGCATCCCAATGTTTTTTAAGTAATGCACAAAACAAATCCCATATTGTACAACAGTCTCTGAATCAGTCCAAATATCATCAATATAAACCCTAGTTCCACAATTTCGAGGTAACTTCTGAACAATAATATTGTCGCAAATAAACAAAAAAACACCCACATCCCATATCCATGAAAATTCTAAACCAAGAATAATTCCGACAAGTTGCTCACACAACTAGATTTACCACAAAACAAAACCATTACATACTTCTTAAGTCTTTCCAAAAACAATGGCTTTTTATGTAATGCACAAAACAAATACAGTGTGTATTGCACAATAGTCTCTGAATAAATCGAAATATCATCAATACTCAATTTTGAAATAACTTCTGAACAAGACATCCTCACAATCTATGAAAAATTCTAGAACCAAATCGTTTAAAAACTATATGCATTCAGAAACCCAAAAAAAAAAAAAAAGAATCAATACGCCACACAATATCACAAATCTAAAATAAAAAAAAAATTAAAAAAAAGTTAAAATCAAACAGAAATCAAAAACAATCAAAGAGATGAAGGAGAAGGAGATCAAACCAGGATGAGATCGAAGAGAGTGCCCTGATCGACTTTGACGAACTCGGCATCAAAGTTCTTGAGTTCATCCTCAGCAGTCTTGTCATCGGACTTGGGAGTATCGACATGCTTTTTGCAGTACTCGATGACCTTGGCCAAGATCTTGCTAGTGACGTTGGGGAGAGGAATGCTGGTATCGGCGCAATCGTCCTCGATCATGTGCTTGATGGTCTGCGACTCCAACGCCACCGATTCCTCAACCTCAAAGGTCTCGCCATCGGAGCTTTTCAACACGATTGTCTTCGAAGTCGACATGGTGGTGGCTTGTGTGGTCTCTGGTTTTGTATCTGAAAACCCTAACCCTAGGAGAGAAAGAGAGACCGACAACAACGATAGAGAAAAGATAGAGAAACTTTTCAGAGGAAGGGGGTATTTATGAATAATGCTAGACAATACTAAAATTTTATTAAATTTTTTATTAAATATAAATCTCACGTATTTAATAAAAAATTTAATAAAATTTTTAAAATTTCTAATATTATTCCGTTTTTATTGAAGTGTCAGGGACGGAAATTTTTTCATTTTAGGTTTGTAGAGTGATTTTTTTTTTTTCTTTACGTATTAATTTTTTTAAAATATATAAAAATAAATAAAGAAATAATATAATTTAATTAAATTAATAAGTCAATAAATTAAATTTTTTTGCTAGTTGTTAAAATAAGTCTTAGTGGTATTTTGGCAACAGAATTTTATATTGCGTCTGCTGAGAACGCCAACGCCGCAGATGCCAGCGTTTTTGAGCAAAAGTTGATAAGGGATTGTGATATAATCAACTATATGAAATTACAATACTACCCTCATGATTGGTCCAAGATCATGCAGGCCAATATATTATATTGGGTGAGGACATTTTGGTAATTCTATAATTGTACACCATGACATGATAAATTAGAAAAATATTATCTAAAAAAGTAAAAAAATAATTTTTTACCAACTTCCCAAGTCACTTTATGAACAACCCAAAAATCTTGATTAAAAGTAAAAAATCTAATTTTTACCACCTTTCCAAAATAGGCCTTAGTGGGATTTGGAGAGTTATCCTTTGCCACCTATTATTGTTTATTTATTTGGTTTATGACTTTAAAATTTGTTTTTGAACTTCCATTTTTCATTTTTGTTTTTTTAGTTTGAAAAAAAAAATTAAATAGAAAATAAAAAATAAAAAAAATAATTATAAATTTATGAAAGTATACTTTTTTTTTTTTTGATACAGCGGAACAAATGAAAGTACAATACTCATTTGCACATTTTAGTGCGTAAATTTTTTATACTTTTATGAATTTGTAATTATTTTTTCAACTTTTTACTTTTTTTTTTATTTCCCCAAAAGAAAATTCTATTTTCGTAATCTAGATCTAGATTTATTTTCCAAAATATCATGTTTTTGAAGAAATTTAAAAATAAAAGAATTTATTTTTGTATTTAATGAAATATTTTTTTAGATATGTTTATAAATATTTTACTTTTTAGATGGATTTATATTAAATATATCTAAAATATTTTTTTTAAATGACTAAAATATAATTATAAAAAAAAGTTCTGTAAAAA
Source organism: Camellia lanceoleosa (assembly GCA_025200525.1). Lineage (NCBI taxonomy): Eukaryota > Viridiplantae > Streptophyta > Magnoliopsida > Ericales > Theaceae > Camellia > Camellia lanceoleosa. The sequence continues at coordinate 203,499,740 of CM045763.1, read as the reverse complement.
CAAAAGCAAAACAAAATGTTTTGTTTATATTTTCAAAATTTTATTTTTAAAAATATTTTCATTTGTATTTACAGAATATTTTTTTTTTTTTTTACTTTTTAGATATATCAAGATTACATGCATCTACAAAGTTTTAAAAAATAATAATAAAATATGAAGAAAAAAAAATAAAAATAAACAAATATTTGAACAAAAAATTCACATAGATTTTGTTCAAATTTTCTTTTATTTTTAGTGAATTGTTTAAATATTTTTCACCAATTTATTCTACTTTTTAGATGAAGATGCATCTAAAAAATATAAATAATTGGCTAAAATATAAAATAAAATAAATCACTACAAATAAACGAAAACTCATCTAAAAATAATTTTTAAAAATAAACCAAATAGACACTAAATCAAACAAGGTGTAAAATGAGAAACATAACAAAAATATTGTACAACAAAAAAATACTCTTTAGTGATTTATAGATTTGTTGTTTTGCAGTATTATAAATCAAAATATGTTACTCTAATTTAATTTATGTTTCACTCATTCAAAATTAATTTATTATGTAAATAAAATCATTCAACTCAATTTATATTATAAAATTAATTATTCGAATTCGAGGTGTCATCAACCCAATTACAGAAATATTTAAATTAAGCACTTGAACACCTTACTACTCTGTTAACTCTATTTGTTTATAATTTTTTTTATCTTCTTTTATAGTTTCTTATTTTATTTGTAATGACTTCAAATTTTCACATGATATATTTTATGACGAAATTACTATTTACTAGAAACTTTTTTTTTTATGGGACCATTTACTAGTAACTTCTCTAGCCAAAATGCAACAAATAGTAAATACGCATATTGACAAATAAAGAACCATATCTGTTGTAAGAATCATATCTCGTGTTAAATGCCAATATTTTGGGCTTTTTATCATGCTTGCAACTTTTTGTCTTCCAATGTTGACCATGGAGTGCTTATTTAGAATACAAACATATTGACACGACTTCATTTTGGAATTGAAATGCTCAACAAATTATTTAGAATACAAACATATTGACACGACTTCATTTTGGAATTGAAATGCTCAACAAATCATATGTTGAAAGAAAAATGTTTTGGAGCACTAAAAAAAAATTATTAGAGGAAGTATTAATGATGTGATAGTAGATTTTGCTTATTTTTTATGTCTTATTTTTATTTTTATTTTTATTTTTTATTTATTTGTCATTCCCAATATATTAGTGTTATTAATGGTGTATTTTTTAGTCGTCTAAATCATTGTTGTATGTTAAAACACAAAGTAATACTTTATTCTAATTTCTATGATATGAAAATATGACAAAAAAATAATTTAAAAAACAATGAATTAATGTTGAATATACTAGCGTGAAGAAAAATTCAAGATTGTGTTTGGTAGAATTTTCTAAATATGATTTGAAACTAGAGTTATATTTTGAGTTTATGAGTTTTGAAAATTTTGTTTGGTGAATGAGTTTTGAAAAGAGTTTTGAATTGAGTGAAAAATTTTTGATGTGACATATGATATTTGATACAAAAACTTACAACTCATAACCAAACATATAACTTAAAATTTTATTTAAAACTCGTAAAAAAAATTTAAAAATTCCAAAAAATTTTTTATTTAAAATATAAAAAATAACAAGTGACATTTGTAAAAAACAAAAAATGCACTGTTCCGGTCAACCAGCCGGATGTCCGGGAGGATGACCAGTTAGGCCAAATTTTCTCGCCTTGGACAGAGTTTTTAAAAGTAAGGCCAAGTTTGGGAAGACTAAATAAGTGCACTTTTTGTCTTTTTAGACTAAAAAATTGAGGTTAAAAATATGGATGTTTTGGTTAACTTTTTGACTTTTTATGGAAAAATGTGTAATAAAAAATTGTAAAAATTAATTTTTAGAGGAAAATTTGAATTGGGAGTTGTGCAACCGTAATTGTTGACTTTTGATGAATAGTATTAACTTTTTAACTTTTTGAGTAACTTTTTGACTTTTTGAATTATTTAGGAGTACCCAAACTTGGCCTAAGTATAGAATTAATTTTTGAAAACCGTAAACAAATACCACACTCAAATGTAATGGTAGAACTAAAAGTTTTGAGAGCCCAAATTATTATGAGAAAGAAAATTTGGGAACAATAATTTAATGTTGTGTATAATGTACATTAATTTGAAATGCTTTGATTATTTAGTTTTTTTCCTTTTTTAAACAAGAAATAATGCTCATTTCATTTCATATAAAAAGAGTTTAAATATTAATATATAGGAACGCATGAACTTTTTAAAAAGTCCCTTTATAAGTAGCCCCATTTTTCAAATTATCACTTGATTAACCTCATTAATAATATTTTTAATATATTAAAAAAAGAAAAATAAATAAAGAAATACTGTCTTTTTTTATTTGTTGGGGAACAATAACAATAGGGTTGTTTTGAGAAATTGGTAAAAAGTTAACTTTTAGCTTTTTACCAAGTTTTTTGACTTTTTTTAAAGTGATTTGGGAAGTTGGTAAAAAGTTGACTTTTACTTTTTAGTTTAATATTTATTTATGGTGTCAAATCAAATTAAAATGATCAAAATACCCTTACCCAACATAAGAGATTTATTTTTTTATTTTTTTTCATGAGCCTTAATTTGTAATTTTAGAGCTGCGTTTTTGGCACTTCCCAAAAAGATTTTGTTGCGTTTTTGACAGCCACATTTTTTAACATTTTGTCTAAAAATACAACTTTTTACTATGTTCTCAAAATGGCACATTATTGTTTTTTCTCTTTAGAACAACTCATATTATTGTTGATAAAATATTGATGGAGTAATTGTTGACTAATGATGACAACATTATTTGTACACTTAGCGTATGTGATATGTACTTTATAATAATACTATAAAATAGCAATATTAAACATATCTTTAATATTTTAATTATTTTAATTAAATAATTTTGTTTTTTAAAATAAATAAATAAAATATCAATAAAATTTGTTTTAAATCATAACAATTCATTATTTTTTTATCATTAATTTAATAATATAAATTAAATTTATTTTTTTACATAAATTTATTTTTTACACAATTAAATAAATAAATAACCACTAAATTTGATTTAATATTTATATTATTTTTTAATTAAAATTTTAAATAAATTTTAAATAAAACACCTATTACAATTTAAATAATTAAATTAAATAAACTATAAACAAAATTTTAAACTAAAACATCAATAAAATATCTATAAAAAAATAAATAAAACATTAATAAAAAGTTAAATAAAATTATTTTATTTTTAAATTGAGACATTTAAATTTTATTGAATTTTATTAAATATAATACATAATTAAATAGTAGAAGGTCAAATAATAGTCTGGTTAATTTTTATTATAAATGACATAATTTTTATCATTGCAAAAAAATATAATGTTTTACTCCTCATAAAAATATATAATTTTTATCACAAAGTAACGTAATTTTGTTATTCGTAATTTTGGAATCCACACCATAACTTTACTATTTATAATGTTTACCACAAAGTAGTATAACACACTATGAATATTTATAACTTTTATCAAAAAAATATAATTTCTTGGAGTGTCTCTAATGCTTATTCAGATTTAGAATTAAATTTAAATTTGATGAAACACGCTTATTTTTTCTCCTCCAATTTTAGCATCAAATCTATATCAAATGAGGAGAAAAGCAAACATTTCATCAAATTGAGAGAGGCTTCGGCGTTCATCAAATTTTTAGAGAGAGTCATTACGCTTCACCATACACCGGACGATTGGCCGGTTGTCCTCTCGGACAACCAGTTACTTTCAAAGTTGACCATTGCTGGTCGACCTCCCGAACATCCTTCCGAGTGTCCTCCCAATCGACCGGTTATTTGATGAAAATTAAAAATTTAGCATTGGAACAAATGAAACTTTTAATCTAAATTTTTACTTAAATTTGATGAAAAAGAATAATAAGCATTGAAGATACTCTTATGATATGTATCTTTTTAGGAATATACATTATAACATTTTTTCATTATAAAAAAAAAAATTATTTTTTATTTACCCTTATCAAAATCCAACCGGTACACAAACCATGTACATTTTTAAAATATAATTTGACAAATATTAAGTGATGAATAATATAAAATATTATTATAAGACCACCGAATAACCTCTCTTACATATCATGCAATTTGTCGTTGAACAAGTATTGAGATTGGCTAGTGTGGTCCTAAAGTGTGAGATGGGCTTCGGGCTTAGGCCAAACTTGCAACCAAACATTAAAAAGGTTAACCCATTCTGGCCCATGTATATTCGGGGTTAGTAGTGGATATATCGATCTGTCTAAATTGATCTAATCGAACCGATTCACTACATTTTGGACGGATACGTAATGACAAACGGACGGTTGTGAATAGGAATGGCAATGAGGCAGAGCGGGCCCGAGGATCACACTCCCTGTCCCCAATCCCCGACAGTGGAAATTCCCCTATTCCCGACCTCGATCCTCGACGAGGAACCTATATCCACCTCCGCCCCCGCCTTCTAGTAGGAATTAGGTTTTCCCAACCCCAAAAATTCCCCAGCCAAAAAAAAAAATTAGATCCAACAAATCTGTTCATCATCAACAACAACAACAACGTAGAGAGAGATATGTTCATCATTAGCATATAGATCTATTCATCATCATCATCACCATTAACAGATCTGATGAGCTCAAATGTAATAAAAAAAAAAAATGAAATCCAACAGATCTGTTCATCATCATCATCATCGACAACAACAACATAGAAAGAGAGAGATATGTTCATTATTATCATCATCAACAACAACATAGAGAGAGAGAGAGAGAGAAGAGAGGAAAATTCCAGATCTAGGGCGAGGGCCGCGGTGGAGATCGGCGAAGCTTGGTCGGAAGGTGTCATTGCAATTGCCGCAAACAGTAGTGATGGTGACGGTGATTCAGCAAGCTTGGCCTCACCACCATTGGAGAAGAAAAAGAGACGGTGGAGTTATAGTGGCTCAATCGGCAGTCAAAGATAGTAGCGGAGGTCGGGAAAAGTGAACTTAGATCTCAACGGTGATGGGAGGAGTGAGATCGGCGATGATGAGAGGATAGAGATTGGCGGAGGGTTTTAGAGAAAGAGAGTGACAAGAGACGAGAGGCAGTAATAAGATACTGTCGTGTGAGTGAAAGGGTTAATTTATATAAATATATATATATAAGGGTAAAATGGTAATTTTACTTCGGGGAAATTCAGGGCTGAGAACGGCTCAGGGCTTGAACACTAGTCACCGTCCCCAACCCGAAATTGATCAGGGATTCAATTTTTAATACCATCACGTCCCTATGGGGATAATTTTCAGGAAAAACCCACTCAAATTGGAGTCGGGAGATCGGATTCCCGTCAGGCCCAGTTTGAATTGCCATATCTAGTTGTGGATTGATTTTTTTCAATTCGTCTAGTTTTGAATGAATGACAGATTTGAGATTCATTTGACCGCAACCGAACCGTCAAACTGCGAGCACCCCTAATAATTTGTAAGACATTGTATTTTCAATTTGTTTAGATATTCTGTTTGTATTTCCAATTAAAAAAGAGTTTAAATATTCAACTGAATATATTCTGTTGAAAAAGAGTCTTCAACTTGAATATAATTTTTGAATTGAAAAAAATAAATGTATTATTTATCTATATTTTTTGGTTTTTAAATCTAACTCTAAAAATAATAAATAAATAAAAATGATATATGCTGATTGATTTTTGTTTTCAAAAACAGATATAGATATAACAATACAGAGGCATACACATCATGTTTGGTTTGAATTTTTTGAGTGATTTTGGAAAAAAAATTCTAAAAAATTTGTTTGGTTTGTAAATTTTTCAAAACAATTTCCAAAATCACTTTTTCTCTCTTACCTATCAATCAATCATTTTTTCTCTCTCCTCTCTCCTTCTCAATCACTTTTTCTCTCTCACACACATCTACTCAATTATAACAAAATATCAAATCATTCCAAACTCCAAAACTACTTTCAAAATACACAACCAAACAAAACAAAAAAAATTCTAAACTTTCTCCTCAAAATAATTTAAAAAAACTACTCTCCTAAAATCAAACCAAACACAATCTCTACTACTACTATGTTAATGGTTTTGGTGGTTTGAATTGTTTTTATATTTAAAAATCACATATTATAATACTTTATGTGGATGAGACATACTATTATTGTAATATGTGGATGAGACATGCAGTGATTGTAATATTCTAAAGTTTGAAACTTTCTTTCTTTAGATGAGATATGTAGTGATTGTAATAATTTTTTAAGTCATTAACTGTAATATATATATATATATTTTTTTAAGAAGTACATAATTTAAATTATGTTAAAAATTTATAAAATTTTAAATCGCTAAATCGATTCGCATTTATCTAACAATCCACCAATCTACATCTGTCGAATTGATAAATAAATACAGATTAATTTTTTCTAATTCACCAATCTGATGAATTGAAAGTGCCTTTGAAAGTGCCTTAGCCGCAACTACCTTGCGCCTACCCTACTGTATACAATTATTGCACGATACGGGCATTGAATGTCGAGATTGATTGTCGAATTCTGACTTCAGCATGACCACTTTGTAATTTTGAAAAAACAGCCATGCCACATCTCCACTTTGTGAGGATAGATAATTTTTCTTGAAAAATTATTTGATATTCTCTTAGGTGGGTAATATGTGACATTATTTATAAAATATTTTTTATAAATGAGAAATCACAATTTATACTATATGGATCATTTCTTAATTTTCCAACTACTTAACAAAAATGACTTAATGTATTCTATACATAAAATCTTTCTTTACATTAATTTAAAGTATCTCGTAAAATAATATATGATACTGTAGAATTACTGAATAATTATCCTTAATTGTATGCCATTCCTGAAAGATTGCTTTATGAGCGTCATATGTCCTCAAAATGTTTGTTCAATTGTCCCAGATGCATTTTCAGTTACATAATTGTGCTTGGGTATTGTGGGAGCTAAAATGAAGCTTATAATCGACACAATAGCCAACCATAAATGTTGGGTGAAGGCACTCAGAGATCAATGTCTCATAATCAATGTATATTAGTGAATGAACCTATTTATGAAATTTAAGACACACCATATTCTCTATAAATAAGAAGAGTTCTACAAATTTATCAACTACTTACAATACTTCTCATCTTCTTCCATTAAAGAAGAACCTCACTTTGGCATTGAAGTGTTTTCTCGGCCAGACAACCAGCCGAATCACTCTAGCTATTTGCCACATGCAAAATATTCACTTCACATACAGGAAAAGAAGGAACCACATTCGTCCCACTACAAATATTAGCGTGTTTTGAAATTTTTATCACATCATGCGGTTAAGAATGCACTGGAAACAAATATTTTGAAAACAGAGGATCCCTACAATCTCACCAAACCCAGAGATGATATGCACCGCTTGAGTTTCAGTAGATTAAAATGGAAGGCACACATTTGACATAACCTCTGTGAATGAAAACATGCTTTGACATGGTTAGAGCATCCACCCAAGAATTATGTAACCATCAAAAAAGCATATCAGACTCACAGGACAGAGATCATACTTGGCTTCATAAACATGAAGACAGGTAAAGGGACCATTATATTTGCTTCAAATCTCCTCATCAAGTAATTGACATATTTATTCAGAAAGAGAGGAAAATCAATGATCTGAGAATTGAAAACTTAACATGCAGATGTCAGAGATTGAGTAGGATTGGGAAACCACTTCTAAAAGGGTGCTATATATTCTCAATAATTTTTTTTTCCAAGAGTAAAGGATCCACCTCTAAAATGCTGTGCTGCCAATTCTCCTCTCATCCATAGCCCAAATAACAATATTTCTCAAAATTTGCAAGAATGTTATTGCCAGATAACTTGTGAAGAAGATTAGAAGAAGAAGAAAAAAAAGGGGGACTACGTCCCAGAAGCCATCTATGTCTGACTAATGAATTATTGTGGTCACTGCCACAAATTTCTGTATATATATATATATATTTTAGATCCAACTTTACCTCTGCAAGCTTATCATATCATTTCTAATTATTCTTACCGTTTATTAAATATAAAACATCCATTTTATTGCTGTACCTTGACATGATCAAAAAGGCATTATGTATAAAAAGGTGCAACAAATACAGTGTTTCAACGTTCCTTGGATGCAAATATATATTATACTACTATCCGACTCCAGAAATGAAAACCCGTTAGAGCCTATACACCACCATAATTCTCAAAAGATGAGCATTATCTGCACCAAAGGCCCATACATCATTATTATGTATCCATGCTTACAGTTTCGAAACAGGTAACCCTGTAACAATAACAGAATCAGAGGATAAGTAAATCCGTTCATATATTGACAAAATTTTCACTTTTCATAGTTAAATTGATAAATATTACCTAAGGCTTTTGCATTGACAATGCTTGGGCATGCAGCAGGAGGTGGAGAGTTCTCATCCAAGAATGGTGCTACACGATTTGGATCGGACCAAATTGGGTATCCTTTAATCTTTCCCTATAATCGTATAGTTAAGATGGTCAATAGTTTCTAAGTGGTTCGAAATTCAAATCTTACCATAACACAAGCCAAACGAGATGGGAAAAATTAATAGAATTCAACTTGAACATAGGATTCACACTCCAAGAAATAAGCTTTCCAGCTCTAGATTGCATACCAGGACATTCAAAGCAGCCAGCGTTGCCATTCCTTCACGTGTCCACTGCATGAACAATTTGGAATTGTAAATATATTTATGACTGATTAATAATCAAAGAAACAGCTTAGTTTAGTAACTAGAAAATTCAATAGGCTGTTATTTAAAGAAAGCTCTTTTCACAATTTTATAAATTATAAAAGACCTTACCTTGGAAGCAGAAGCAATGTGAGGTACCACAATGGCATTTTTCATGTCGGCAAGTCCAGGTTTCATGTATGGCTCATCCTAATTCAACACCATTGATAAATGAAAAATATTAACTTGGAGGCAATTTTTACAAAATTAATGTAAACTCGAGACAAATAAATCGGTTCCTTTACCTCAAAGACGTCAAGACCCACTCGAAACATAGGATTCGCTTTCAGATGCTCCACAAGAGCTACTTCATCAACCACGGGCCCCCTACTGCAGTTTATAAGGATTGCTTCCTATAGACATAAATTGCATATTTTAAATGAGAGGCACTTGTATCTATCTTCTTAACAAAATCATCAAGAACAACAAGTGTTCATTCAAGATTCACCTTCTTCATCATTGAGAGGCTTTCTTTATTTACCAGATGATAAGTGGTTTTGTCAAGGATTGGATGAAGACTTATCTAAAATGAATCATCAATAACCATCAATTTAAAAATTAAATATATATATATATGTGAAAGACTATTAACATGCAGAATAAATTCTCGGCATGGGTCTTACCACATCAGCCTCTTGGAGAACCTCATTCATGGATGATGCTCTTTTCCAAGTAACAGGTTGTTCACCATTGGCTTTTAGGAACTGACCATAAGCTGCAAAAAGGAAACAAATTAGCATCAAGACAAGAGTTAAAAGCTGATAAATTTTAACAGATGATCCAGACATGCCTGTGATAAACTTTTCAAGGCGGGTGGATTGGTACAAATCATAGTAAATTAAGTTCATTTTGAATCCTTCAACCTGTTACAAAAGCACAACATAAGTATTCAGCCACAAATGTGTACATTCTGAAATCCTTTGAAGCCAAATGAATGGCTGTTGAGGATCATCTCACAAGTCATGGAACTTCACAGAAGGTTGACAATGATTGAACGAGACAAGGCAATGATTGTCTATCAACAAAACATACATGAAATCTGAGATTTCAACTTTGGTACTATCCCACCTTCCCCACCTAACTTCTGAAGCCTTCGTAGCATGGTAGAAAGTGAAATCACGTGCCTACCAGCATCGAGTTGTATATCTACCCTTAATTTTGTTACATGCTTGCTTGATGGACATGCATTATCCCAATATGTTTATTTGCATGTGGGATAATGCATTAGAGTTGGGTAAAGTCCATTTGACACTCTAAAGTTTATTTGCAACAACTTGCATGCACTTTTAGCTGTGGTCAACTATGCATGTCTCAGCTCGTTTAATTATTAACTTTGAACTATTTTAAAAATATAGTTACCTATTTGAAATCAGGTTCATGAACAGCCACAAATGCATTAAAAAAGGAAAAAAAAAAGGGGGGGGGGGGGGGGGGAACTTGGTAACAAGAAATTACCATCATTCTAGCATAAGCAGATCCAATTCGACCAGCTCCAATCACGCCAACAGTCTGTCCTTTAAGCAAGTTCCCGACAAATCTATAAAAGAATACAAGCCAATTCATGTAAATTTTCTTGTGAGGAACACACGAAACTATGATTAATTATAACATATACAAAGACAAGCAAAATAATCAAAGGCAATGGTGGTTACAGATGAGGAAGCCATCCATCATATAAGCCTGCCCTCATGAACTCATCGGCTTCAACAATTCTTCTCGCTGCTGCTAAAGAAAGTGAAGCTGCTAACTCTGCCGTAGTCTCTGTGAGTACTCCCTAACCATATAACATTGCATTAATGTCAACATATTACTTCTTCGAATCACATAAAGTAAAAAAATTTAATTGTATATCTACAAACATACAATTCACTCTCTCTTGAACATTTTATCAAGCATAACATGTGCAACATTGGTATACCCAGTACAAAACACCAAAAACACAAACACAAAGACACATCAAAGGGAAATGAACATACAGGTGTGTTGCCAACAGCAACACCATACTTAGTGGCAGCATTGACATCAACATTGTTGTATCCAACAGCCATGTTACTGAAAGCCTTGCCGCCTGCTCTGCTCAATGCAGAGAACAATGTCTCTCCCCAATCTTCAGTCAACTAAAAAACACAAAACCCAAAAAAATTGAACCAACCCATTTGAAAAGAAGAAAAAAAAAGAACCCAATTCAAGAATCAATATATTCCATACTTGTCCAATCACTCCATCACACTTATCGCCCATCAGAGCAATGATATCCTCAACAGACAATATGGTTTTCTTCTGTGTGCATATCTGAGCATGAAAATCAACAAAATTGCTTCAATTTTGTTGAGAAAGAACAAAAAAAAACAGAGTATTATTGAGATTGAAGAAGACTATTACTTCAACGCGACAATCCTGTTCTATCAAGAGATTGATCCATCTAGTACCAGGCATGGCCTTTGTGCTGACAACTCTGTATTTCCCATTGGGGTTCCAAACCTCGATCGAGACTGGCTTGGCCATGGAAGTTTTTGAGTTCAACTCTGTAGTCTCTGTATGTGTTTGAACTATAGGAACAGAGTGTTTTTAAATATCTGTTTGCTCTGTTTTTTAATTAGTTGGTGCTGTATATGGTGTGATAAGGACTACCGTATTGAATGAGGTTTACCCATTTGATTTGTTAAATCATGCTGATTGTTCAATTGAGGCCGTTGACTTTGATGATCTATAGGTGGTGCAGGGTATTATGGTATATTGGGTTGGATGATTGGGTGTGGTACTTGAAATTTTAGTGGTGAGAGTGTGAAGGGGTGGTTTGGACCTCTCATTTGGCATTAGATAAAAGAGGATATGGCTACATGGCTGAATGACACGCAAGAGGGTCCTATCCTTTTGTTCAAATTACAGAAATAGCCTCCCTCTACTTTCGATAGTATTGCAGTAATATTACAAATTTAGACTTAATTATTTAGAAATTATTCAAAATTATCATCTTGTAATTTAGATTTATTCTATCCATAAATCTCATACCACACAAATTCAATAATAACCACACAATCTCATTCGGGATAGATAGGGAGGGGGTATATATAATTATTCGTAGTATTGAGCTCAATTGGTTTAGAAGATTAGGGGCATTTTTGGTGATGCAAATAGGGAACCATACACCATATTCATCATACTACAAATTGGTGTAATTTTATCATAAAATTTTGTAGCATCAACAAAAAAATGCATAATTACACCACAAATTGGCGTAACAAAAAAAATCATAATAATCCAGCCACAAATTTTTGTGACATGAACTATAAAATTTTAGATATTTTGTTACACTAATTTGTAATTGATGTTACGAAATTTTATAATAAAATTACACTTACTTTTGATAAGATGCATACCATAGACTTTCCATGTAAATATGATTTGTTTTATTTGAATTTACTTAATTTCATGTTTGTGAGGTTGTAAACATATAAAATGAGTTCAAAACTTGTGCAATTTGGAAAAGATGTAATCCAGGTTGAGTTTTAATGAAAAAGTAAATAAATCAGAGCCTTTAACAGTTGGTATCAGAACACTTCTTGTCAAATGTAAGGCTAATGTTGTATCTAAAAAAAACCAACTCTTATAAGGAAGCTTCAATCCACGGCACAAGTAGACTTGTCCACAACTGCATACTTCATGACTTATGTCATTTCATAGCACCAAACTCACGTTTGAAGAAGATGCTCGGCAAACCGAGGCTTCATTTCAGTTAAGGTGTCTCATATCAATGTTGTCCACAACTTACTCAACACACTGTGCACCAACGTAGAACTCTCAACCTATTTGACAAACTTTTCATCTCATCTATCGAGTCTCTTATTGTGTAGTAGCACTTTGTGGTATGAGATTTCTCTTACTAATAAGAAGAAGAAAGTAAAATAATAGATTTTGGAGGGAAAAAAAAGTTTCATTTTAACAAACGATTTAGTTATTTAATGTGTAATTGAGAAAAAAAAATGTAAAACGGCTTACTTTCTGTTTTTTTTAAGGACAACTGAAGTGGGCTAGGATGAATTGGGCTATAAAACCTATGAAAGCCTAGTGGGCTGAGCTTTTGGAGGCTATATGTTTGGGTTAAGGGGAACTTACTGATAAGTCTCATGTAACAAGTTCAAAACCCAGCTAATCCCAAAACAAAATACTTGTACCAATTAGTCCAACATATTTTTAATTGTTACAAAAAAATTCTTTTTTTTTTTTTTTAATTTACAGACACTGTTCACATCTTACTACCGTCGGACTTCCGACAAACGGTCGCCGGAGACTCGTCGGAATGTTCAACATCGCGCGGAAAGTCGTCGGAATGTTTAAAACATGTTATGAAACTGTAAAATTTTACAGTTCTAAAGCATGTTATAAAACTATAAAATTTTACAGTTTTAAACCATGATTCATTCCAGCACCAAAAAAAAAATTTCAAACTGCAAAATTTTACAGTTTTCACCGCCTGTAACTAAAACTCGAAAATTACTTGTTCAGAATTCGAAAATTTTCTCATTACAAATCTGTGTGATAGCTGTACAAATCTGAGTCATTACAGATCTGTTTCAATGATATTATAGATCTATTTCATCATCAACAACAACAACCATAGATCAACAACTATCCCAAAAAAAATCTGTAAATAGAGAGAAAGAGAGAGAAATTGACAAAGATATATACACAAATCTGTTCAATCTAAGCACAGATCTGAGGATGAGCGTCTTCTTGTTCTTGTTCTTCATCGTCTTCTTGTTCTTCAGTTCTGCATCGTACCAAATCTGGTCACTCTGATCAGATCTTCGGCGTCAATAATCGATCTGCGTGGTGGAGAAAGTGGCGACGGTGGTGCCGTAGAGGTTCAGATCGGCATAGACGTTCAGATCGGCAGGTCGTAAAGAGAGAAGCAACACTTGCACCATCGTCTATGACGAAGAGGATGAAAGAAAAATGTAGAAAAAAAGAGAAAGAAGAAAACGTAACAAGAGAGGCAAAAACCAGAGAGATAAAGGAAAGGACTTTTTGGTGCACTCAAAAAGTTTTTGGATTAAATGGACTCCACATGTCCCACATGGGACCTGTGGGTAATTTTCCCTTTGGGTTAATTACAATAAGATGTCCTAATTCATTTTACTTATTAAAATTATATGAATGTCTATTTCTTTCGGAGAATGATAAAGGTGGTGAAAATAATATATTTTTATAGTTAAAAAGATTAAAGTATATAAATTTATAAATGATGAGAGTATATATAATAATATTTACAAATAATTAAGAGAATTTTAGTACAATTAACCTTATAATATTATAAAATTGTTTGCTTCTCTTTTGTTTTGTCCACCCTTTTGTGAATGTGGAATCTAAAGCATAGGATCAAGCACCTATATCTTTTAGTTAATTTTATTATATATTATATATTATAAGCTATTCACTTATCTCCAAAAATGTCCCAAAAAAGTTATGTTACAATCTAGAAAAAAAGAAAAAAAGAAAAAAAAGAGCCACATATCAATAAAGGCACCAACTTTACCTACTTTATTTTATTCCCAACTGAGATGAGTGGACTTTTGGCCACTTTCTCAACCAACCCAACCAAATCACTTTTTTTCTTCTTCTTTTTTAATTTTTTTTTTTAAAGCTCTTATCAAAGCTACATTTGTTACCCTCTCCATACCAATATTACATTTATAAAATTAGAGGAGGGATAGGGTAATTTTACAAGTGGTGGACTTATTAGATTAGGAGTTGATATTTTGTGTAATTGTCTCACGTATATGTGTGATCTACCAAGGAGAAATCCATACCGATGTGACAGAAAGGATACACTAGGCTTAAAATAGGAATTGATTTTAAAATGAGTTTTTTTATTTTATTTTATTATATATATATGCAAATCAATTGCATTGATTTTGAATGGCCATAAATAGTGACTCTAAGAGAGATTGGCCAAATAGTAAAATTTTGAGAATAACGGTCTCGAGTATAAGTATTTGAAGAGATCATTGAAAGTTTGTCTGGTCATTAATTTTAAAATTTTTGTAAATTAATTTTCAATTGTTCAGATACCAAATAGTTCCTGCCAAATTAAATTAGACTGGCCAAGATAAATCTTAGATTATCAAATAAAGTTGTGTTTGAATCGTGAATTTATATAGGAATTTGAAAAAAAGGAGGGAAAAAATAAGTGAAATATAAATAAAATATAATTATATTTTACTCATATTTTTACTTTTCTTTTCTCTTTTCAAATTTCATTTTAAATTCATAATTTAAACACAACCTAAATAAATAGTGACTTTTACAAAAATAAGGTTGACTCTTGTCCAATTCATTTTTTAAATTTAATTTGTGTTTGAATTGACAAAATAGGATAAAATTATTGAGTAGTTGGCATATTCATTGATGAGTGATGTAAAGTATAGAACATAAAATATAAAGGTAAATCATAAATAAGTTTGTTTAAAATATAAATTATCCTTTATAATTTAAAAGATTATAAATACCTCATATCAATTTTTTTTATTTAACAAAATTAATTAAAAAAATAAAATTTTTAACTTTTCTCTTATACAATGATAGAATTACATGAATTATTAATTGAAATAAATTTATGATATTATTAGAAAGTGTTAATTAAGTTGATGATTTATTAATAAAATAAGTCATTTATTATAAAATTAAAAATTTTAAAAATAAAATATAATTTTTAAAATTATATAGAGTAAATCATATTTAAAGTAAACCGTATGTAATGTATATGTAGTTTATCCAAAATATAAAGTATAGAACATAAAATAACTTTTCGGGCAGAGAGAGAGAGTTGGTTTGGGTCAATTGTTCAATAATGGACCCTTGACACCAGCTTGTAATTGACCCACCAAATTGCACCAGGCCTAAATCAGGTGGAACAAGTCACAAAAACAGCTAGCTTTAACAAAAAGAAAGTACTAATTAAATAAATGAATAAATATAAAAATTTGCAAAGAACACTTTCAATCCTTAGCATAATAATAAACTCTACAATAGCCTCAACTTACCATTGCACTTTTAAACGGCAGTCTAGAGGGCTAAGCCCTTTATATCTGTTTTATGATTTCAACTGAAAAAAAATAAAAAATAAAAAAAAAAAAATACACACACCTCATTTATATTGATGTTTTGATTTTCAATAGTTTTAAATAACTACATAACCGATTTTCAAAAACAATAATAATTATACATCAAATGATAAGATTCATTGTTAAAGCGTCTATCCACTTACTGTATTTTCTTTTATACTTCCTATATCTGTATGGTTATTATTTAATTTTGGAGAGACATGTTTTCTGTAAACTAAAGACATCCTTTTAATTCGGCATTTTTTTTTAATATTCTAAAAAAAATTAGAGAATTGATTCACTTTTTAAACTATTTAAAAAATTAACCTATTTTTAAAATCGTATTTTGAACATGTCATTTCAATCGCATGTTCAAAATGCAATTTCAGGTCGACATGGATAACGACGCGTTGACGTAGCAAGTTGAAATACCATTTCAAGTTGACATGGCTTCTATTGTGATGACGTGACAATTTGAAATTACATTTTGAACATACGATTTCAATATAAACTCATATTTTGAAAATACGATTTTAAATTGTACAAATACAAAATCTATTCTAAAAATGACATTTAAAATTGAAATTCAATAATTCCTTGGCAAATTGAAATTTTTTTCTCTTCAACATTTTTTAGCATACATAGCCAAACTATGAATATTATTTTAGTATATATAAATTTTTATTCATATCAAATCATTACTCCTTGTATTTTTTTTTTATTATTTCCTTCCTATATATTGAAGTGAAATTTGAGAAAAGATAAAACTCTTCTAACGTAATATAATAAACACTATAATTTTAACATAGTTACCTTGAGTTCCCTTATTTTAATTTGTATAATATTTAATTTTCATCAATAATTTTTTTAGTTATATGGATGAAAAAATAATATTGTCATCCTTTTTAAACAAAATTATATATTTTACGCTATTTATTTTGTGCTTACACAATATCTGCATTAGTTTCGGTCCATTTAACTTTACTAAAAAGGAGATTAGCACAATTATATGAAAAATGTGAGACTGAGATTGTTTGGGGTGTTCTAAATAAGTGCATTTTTTGTCTTTTTAGGCAAAAAAGTTGAGAAAAAAAATATGATTGTTTGGGTTAACTTTTTAATGTTTTACAAAAAAATGTGTATTAAAAAATTGTATAAATTAGTGTGTCGAAAAAGGTAGTGAGAGTAGCAGTATGGCCAACCCTCTTGGGCAGAGGCATTTGACATAAGAAATGGTTGTCTCATTTGCGGGCATTGCATTAGGCTGTGATGTTTGGCCCCCACACTGGTCCTTTTTTGCTAATCAAAACCATGCAATGTGTAGAACTCGTCGAGTATTATATATTTATAAAAAATCACGTTGATCGAATATCGATAGCTATCTGATCGGATTAGTTTTTTTGTCAACTATTAATTATAACACCATTCATTTTTTTATACAAAATTGATTTGATATAGCGATATCCGATCAACGTGATTTTTTACAACCATATAGTACTCGACGAATTCTACACATTCAACAGTTCAGATTATCAAAACAGGACCCGTGATGGCCCCCCACGGGCCAAACAACAGCGTGCTTTTTGTGCAATATGGCTGTACAATTTTTTCAAAAAAATTCGCTTCACCTGTGGACTGTCAGACGAGTTTTATTATTTTTTGTGTAAAATTAATTTTTTTTATTTTTTTTGATGAGTAATGTTAACTTTTTAACTTTTTTTTGTAACTTATTGACTTTTTGGATTATTTTGAAGATGCCAAATCAGGCCTGTATTTTTTTAAAAAAATTTAGAGGAGGTTAGTGTAATTTACCCTAAAAGACAATAAATGCACAAATGTGAGACTTATGTTGTGCATTTATTATCTTTTAGAGTAAATTACACTGACCTCCTCTGAAATTTTTTTAAAAAATACATTAAGTCTTACATTTTTTATATGATTATACTAATCTCCTTTTTAGTAAAGTTAAATGGACCAAACTAATGCAGATATTGTGTAAGCACAAAATAAATAACCTAAAATATATAATTTGTTTAAAAAGAATGACAATATTAATTATTTTTTCATCCATATAACTAAAAAAATTATTGATGAAAATTAAGTATTATATAAATTAAAGGGCAAATTACAAACACCCCCCTCGAGGTTTGGTGAAAATACAGATTTCCCCCTGAGGTTTGAGAAATTACATCCCGCCCCCTGAGGTTTACATTTTCATAACAAATTGCCCCCTAGGGTTTTTATTTTCATCTGATTCCCCTAATTTTTCCTAATTTATTATGAAAATTTGACCCTCAGGGGGGAATTTGTAATTTCTCAAATCTCAGGGGGGAATCTGTATTTTTACTAAATCTCGAGGGGGTGTTTGTAATTTACCTTTTATTAAAATAAGGGAACTCAATGTAATTATTTTAAAATTATAGCGTTTACTATATTACGTTAAAAGAGTCTTTATCTTTTTCCAAAATTCACTTTAATGTATAGGAAGGGAAAAAAAAAGACATACAAGGAGTGATGATTTGACATGAATAAAAATTTATATGTACTAAAATAATATGAACAGTTTGGCTATGTATGTTAAAAAATGTTAAAGCGAAAGAAATTTCCATCTGCCAAAGAATTGCTGGACTTCAATTTCAAATGCCTTTTTCAAAACAGGTTTTGTAATTGTGTAACTTAAAATCGTATTGCAAAAATGCGAGTTTATGTTGAAATTTTATATTCAAAATGTAATTTTAATTTGCCACATCATCGCAACAGAAGCCATGTTAATTTGAAATCGCATTTTTAACATGCGATTTCAACTTGCAGCATCAACGCGTCGTAATCCATGTCGACTTGAAATCGCATTTTAAACATGTAATTTTTAATTAAAATAATTGTTCAAAATGTTGAAATTACATATTCAAAATGTAATTTTAAAATTAAATTTTCTCAAATAATTTAAGAAGTGGGTAAATTCTCTAATTTATTTATTTATTAGAATATTAAAAAAAAAAAACTCTCCACACCACATCTACAAATTTTGCTTTTGTTTTTGAAAAATGCTTGGGAGCACTAAGTGCTCCCACTAATTAGGTGGCAGTGGGTCTCGCCAATAAAGATGTGATGTTTTGGTCTTGGAGTTGTTTTTTTTTTTTTTTTTTTATTTTTTTAATGCATTAGTGGTGGTGTTTTTAGTGGGATGAATCATTGTTGTTTGTTTTTTTATTTTCTGTTGTCCAAAAATTTTGGTACCATGATTAAAAGAGAGACGTGAAAGCTACTATCATATGGTTAGGGAGCCTGACGTGGGCACAACTAGGCCGCACACAACACATTGTTTCATTCACACTTAAAAAGTCAAAAAACAGACAGGTTCTTGGTGATGGTGGCTTTCATAAACGTCACTTACTTGTGTTCAGATTCTAAAATTAGCTTTTTTAGGGATATTTTTTTAAGAGAATAATAACATTATCAATCAGGTAAATTATATTCACTTTTTATTTTTATTTTTATTTTATAGTAAGGCCAAGTTTGACATTCTTCAAAAAAAAATTTAAAAAATTAAGAAATTATTCAAGAAGTTATCACTATTTATTAAAAAAAAATATTAAAAAATTAATATATAAAAAACGGGACAAATCAAAAAGTTGGCCAAAATGATTACTGCCGGCATGCTGTCACTCGCTGACAAAGAAGGAAAAAAAAATTATAGTAGAATATTAACTTAATTAAATAGTAAAATTGGACCCGTGGAGGTTTATCATGGGTCCCGTTTTGATAATCAGAACTGTTAATATGTAGAATTCATCTAGTACTATATGCTTGTAAAAAATCACTTCTATCGGATATCGCTAACTATATGATCAAATCAGTTTTGTATAAAAATTATAGTGTTATAGTTAACAGTTAACAAGAAAAACTAACATGATCAAACAGCTATTGATATCCAATAAATGTGATTTTTTACAAACATATAGTAATCGACATTTCTACACATTGAACGGTTCCGATTAGAAAAATAGGACCTACGGTATGGCCCCACGGGCCAAACAACACCATCCAATCAAAGTCCGAAAAAGAGACAAGAATTCCTCATATACTCACCCACCCAGTCCACTGCCAATCTGTACCATCTCTTTATCTTATATTTTCCTGCACACTTCTTTATATAATTTTTTAATACACATTTTTTTTAATAAAAAGTCAAAAAATTAATCCAAACATTTATATTTTTTTCTTCAACTTTTTAGTCTAAAAAGATAAAAAGTACACTTATTTAAGACACCCCAAACAACCCCTAAATTTTATAATTTTGACATACTTACATTGATTTTTTTCTAGTAGAACTAAATAAATCAAAATTAATAGGAATGGTGTAAATACACAAAGAAAAATAAGATAAAATACATATATTTAAATATAAAAGAAATAATCATATTATTTTTTCTTCCATATGGACAAGGAATTATTGATAAAAGAGAGTTGCGAATTATATGAATCAAGACTTAAAATGAACCCAAGGTAATTATATTAATTTTGATAAATTTATTGTATTTTTTTTTTCAAATAGCAAGGTCAGTGCAATTTACAATATTAATAAATATACTAATGTTATGTCTGTTGAAAAATTTATAAAGAGGTAGTTGTGAATTGAAATAGACTCCATTTTGAATGAAATGGTGTAACCTTTTATGGTATCTTTTTGTTTTAAAGGAATGGTCAAACCTCCATTTGAATGAAATGGTGCAAACCTTTCATGGTGTCTCTTTATTTTAAAGGAAGGGTTATGTCCCTTCTTCATACCTTTTCTATTCAAATTGAATAGGTGCCAACAAAGCCTATATAAAGGCAGCCCCATTCCAATTTTGATTGATTCCGAAAATTCATTTTCCTTGCCTTCATTTTGCTCTGTTGCGTCCTTTATTCTTCATATTAGATTTAAAATAAATTTCAGAGAGTTATAAAACACAAGGTTCTAGTTTGCCGGACAAATTTGTTTGGAGTGCTACTACAAATTTGTGAAGATCATTGTATCCTGGGAGATAAACGCCACATAACCCGTAAGCATCGTAGCGGGGCAAATCTGTCTTAAGGACAGAGTGTCACACACTCGACTTGGTCTTTAATTATTGATTCGGTTCAACAAAATAAATTATGTAAGTTTTATTTTATTTTGTTTGAATTATTTCAATTTATTTTATTTACACAGAAGATTATTCTAATAATCTTAAGACATATTCAAATTATTCTGTTTACGAAATTTTTCGTTTGTTTCCTTTTCTCTTTCTTCTTTTAAGAAAATTATTTTCTATAGATTTACAAAATAATATTCTAGTTTGAAAAATAAATAGTGATTATATACTATTTGACAGATAGTAGTAATATACTGTCTATTTTCATTGACAACTAGTAGTACGATACTGGTGTCATTAACAATTCAGAATATATTTTTTTGAAATTTTTTCATAAATTAATTTTGGGTTTTAGAAATTATTTTCTGAGTTTTTCATTATTTAAAATTCTGTTTTAGTATTTTAATTATTGAAGTGTTACAGAAATTAATTTTCTGTGTGGAATTAATTTGGTTAATAAATTTTATTTTATTTCCAAATTAATTGAAAAATAAAAATTATTTTCTTATTTCTTTTATTTTATAGAATTTAATTTCCTGTGTAGAATTAATTTGGTTGAATAAAATTTTATTTTATTTCCAAATTAATTGGAAAATAAAAGTTACATTCTTATTTCTTTTATTTTTTATAGAATTTAATTCTATGAGTTTGGTTTAATTTTCTGTGTAGTATAAATTCTAACTATAATTTTGTTTTATAAATTAGAATTGATGGCTACTGAAACTAATGCCCAAACAAGTACTACTATGGTGGCTGCAATGACGCCAACTCCCTCTCCTGTTATAACAGTACCGGTAAATCACGGTGAAAAATCAGAGAAGTTCTCAGGAACTGACTTTAAAAGATGGCAGAAGAAAATGCTATCAAAATGAGGGGAAACTAAGAAGTACAAGTTTAATGGCATGTGTTACATTTGTAACAAAGAGGGACATCATGCCAAAGATTATCATTACAAACGTAAAGGCAAAGGAAGATCAAGTAAAAAGGTTGCTGACGCCAAAATGACCGAAAGGGATATAATTTCCAATGATGTAGATGTCATAAATCTTTCTGAAGTTGTTTTCGAGGCAAATCTTGTTAGAAATCCTAAAGAATGGTGGATGGACATTGGTGCTACTCGCCATATTTGTGCCGACAAAAAGATATTCACATCTTATTCTACAGTGAACAATGGTAAACAACTTTTTATGGGTAACTCCTCAACTTCCAAAGTTGAAGGACAAGGGAAGATTTTTCTCAAGATGACATCTGGAAAGGAACTCACTCTCAACAATGTGCTGCATGCACCGGACATTAGCAAAAATCTTGTTTTCGGATCTTTGTTGAGTAAGAATGGGTTTCGGCTAGTATTTGAGAGTGATAAATTTGTACTTACTAAGAATGAGATGTATGTAGGAAAATGTTATATGTCTGATGGCCTTTTCAAGTTAAATGTAATGACCATTGTACTCTCAGTTATTAATAATAATACATATTTTTCTTACTTGCTTGAGTCTTCAAATTTATGGCATGATAGACTAGGACATGTCAATTATGGATCTTTACGTAGATTAATTAATATGGAATGTTTACCTAAATTTAACATTGATTCAAATCATAAATGTGAAATTTGTGTTGAGGCAAATTTATCCAAAACTCCTTTTCATTCAATTGAAAGAAGTACAGAACCACTTGAATTAATTCATAGTGACATTTGTGATTTTAAATTAATTCAAACTAGAAGTGAGAAAAAATATTTTATCACTTTATAGATGACTATACTAGATATAGTTATGTTTATTTAATTCGAACAAAGGATGAAGCTTTTGAAACTTTCATTCAATATAAGAATGAAGTTGAAAATCAACTTCGTAAGAAAATCAAGAAACTCAGAAGTGATAGAGGTGGTGAATATGAATCACCTTTTGGTGAATTTTGTAAAGAACATGGAATAATTCATCAAACCATTGCTCCTTACTCACCTCAGTAAAATGGAATTACTGAAAAGAAAAATAGGACTTTAAAAGAAATGATGAACGTCATGTTAATAAGTTTTGGATTATCTCAGAACTTGTGGGGGGAAGCAATACTTTCTACTAATTACATACTTAATAAAATACCTTGAAAGAAAGTGAATCAAACACCTTATGGCATGGAAGAGTACCATCCTACAAATATTTAAAAGTGTGGGGGTGTTTGGTTAAAGTGGCTATTCCTAGTCCTAAAAAGACTAAGATAGGTCCTAAGACCATTGATTACATTTTCATTGGTTATGCCAAGAATAGTAGTGCATATCGATTTTTGATTCATAAATCAGAATATTCCGAAATGCATGTAAATACTATTATTGAATCTCGGAATGCATCTTTCTTTGAACATGTATTTCCAAATAAGACTAGACAAGAGATTAGTAACAATAAAAGATCTCATAATGCTATTACTAGTCAGGATCAAGAACATGATCAAGAACAAGAGTTAGATCAAAATGAGGAAGAGGAACCTAGGCGTAGTAAACGTGCTAGAACATCAAAATCTTTTGGTCCAGATTTTCTAACATATTTGTTAGAAAATGAGCCTTTAACTTTTAAAGAGGTTATGTCCAGTCCTGAAGTTCCTTTATGGAAAGAAGCTGTCAACAGTGAAGTTGAATCCATCTTGTAAAATTACACTTGGGAATTAGTGGACTTGCCACCAAGTTGTAAACCTCTTGGGTACAAGTGGATTTTCAAAAGGAAAATGAAAGCGGATAGATCAATTGATAAGTACAAGGCAAGACTTGTGGTCAAAGGATTTAGACAAAAATAAGGTCTTGATTACTTTGACAAATACTCACCGGTTACTAGAATAACATCAATTAGAATGCTAATTGCCATTACATCTCTATACAATCTAGAAATTCATCAAATGGATGTGAAAACCGCTTTCTTAAATGGTGAGTTAAATGAAGAAATTTACATGGAACAACCAGAAGGTTTTTCTGTTCCAGGAAAAGAAAAGAAAGTGTGTAAATTGGTTAAATAATTATATGGTTTAAAACAAGCGCCAAAACAATGGCATGAGAAATTTGACAAAGTAATGATGTCAAATGGATTTAAAATTAATGAGTGTGACAAATGTGTTTATATTAAAAATACAGACAAATGTTATGTCATTGTATGTCTTTATGTGGATGATATGCTCATCATAGGTAGTAATAATGATATGATTAAAACTACTAAAAAAATGTTAAATAAACATTTTGACATCAAAGACATGGGCATTGCTGATGTAATTCTTGGTATTAAAATTACCAAAACATCAGAAGGATATGCTTTGTCACAATCTCATTACATTAAGAAAATACTTAACAAATTCAGCAAAGACGATGATCATCTTGCTAGAACACCTGTGGATGTTAATTTGTATCTTTCTAAGAATGTACAGGAAAGTATTTCTCAATTAGAGTATGCCCAAATTATTAGAAGCTTAATGTACTTGATGAACTGCACTCGCTCAGGTATAGCTTATGTAGTAAGTAAATTAAGTAGATATACGAGTAACCCGGGAGTAGAACACTGGAAAGCAATTATAAGGGTTTTAAGATATCTTTGATTTACTCATAACATTGGGTTTAATTATACTAGATATCCAGCAGTACTTGAAGGATACTGTGATGCAAATTGGATATCGGATACTAGAGACTCGAAGTCCACCAGTGGGTATGTCTTTACTCTTGGTGGTGCGATTATATCTTTGAAATCTTCCAAACAGACTAGTATTGCTAGGTCTACTATGGAATCAGAATTCATAGCTTTAGACAAAGCAGAGGAAGAAGCAGAATGGCTTCGCCACAACAAGCGCCAAAGCAATAGCATGAGAAATTTGACAAAGTAATGATGTCAAATGGATTTAAAATTAATGAGTGTGACAAATGTGTTTATATTAAAAACACAAACAAAGATTATGTCATTGTATGTCTTTATGTGGATGATATGCTCATCATAGGTAGTAATAATGATATGATTAAAATTACTAAAAAAATGTTAAATAAACATTTTGACATGAAAGACATGGGCATTGCTGATGTAATTCTTGGTATGAAAATTACCAAAACATCAGAAGGATATGCTTTGTCACAATCTCATTACATTGAGAAAATACTTAACAAATTCAGCAAAGATGATAATCATCTTGCTAGAACACCTGTAGATGTTAATTTGTATATTTCTAAGAATGTACAGGAAAGTATTTCTCAATTAGAGTATGCACAAATTATTGGAAGCTTAATGTACTTGATGAACTGCACTCGCTCGGATTCAGCTTATGCAGTAAGTAAATTAAGTAGATATACGAGTAACCCGGGAGTAGAACATTGGAAATCAATTATAAGGGTTCTAAGATATCTTCGATTTACTCATAACATTGGGCTTAATTATACTAAATATCCAGCAGTACTTGAACGATACTGTGATGCAAATTGGATATCGGATACTAGAGACTCGAAGTCCACCAGTGGGTAAGTCTTTACTCTTGGTGGTGTAGCTGTATCTTGGAAATCTTCCAAACAGACTAGTATTGCTAGGTCTACTATGGAATCAGAATTCATAGCTTTAGACAAAGCATGGGAAAAAGTAGAATGGCTTCGCCACTTCCTTGAAGATATTCCAATATGGCCAAAACCGGTGCCTGCTATATGCATACATTGCGATAGTCAATCTGCAATAAGTAGAGCACAGAGTCATATGTATAACGGTAAGTCTCGACATATTCGTTGTCGACATAATACCGTAAGACGACTATTCTCTAATGGAATTATTTCCATTGATTATGTGAAGTCTAAAGACAACATAGCGGATCCACTAACCAAAGGGTTAGCAAGAGAGTTAGTTAAGAATTCATCGAGGGAAATGGGACTAAAGTCTGTTAAATAAGAATTACCACAATGGCAACCCAACCTAGTTGACTGGAGATTCCAAGATCTAGGTTCAAAGGGACAACCGAGTTGTGTATGACTCAGAAGGATCACTGGGGAGTTAAACTCCTACCCATTTATATGATGAAATAGTGATGACTGTAGAGTTTTAGGTTAAGTAATACTTTTAATGATTCTTATATCTAGGTATACCTAATGGAGTATGACAGGATACTCTTCATAAGAATCACCTATGTGAGTGTGAATTGGGCCGGTTCTATGAGATTTGTGAAGGGCTACAATTCTCTAGAGCACTCATGAAAGACCAGGTTGTTCAGGGCCAAAATGAATACAATAGTGAAAACTAAACTGTGTCTGGGGATATATTGTGTGAGTTCTATTGTCTTGGTTTACACAAACGGCTGAACAGTTCAAGACATCATGTTCATTGGTTAGCTAGTAAATCCGATAGTGTTTCACAAGGGAAGGTTCAAAGCCAAAAGCTACCTATCCTTTGCAGAATATTACCAATTTTTGTACTCTCTGTATTTACATCATGCTGTTGCATTTTCTCTTTGTTAATTTCATTCATGTGGGGGATTGTTGGAAAATTTATAAAGAGGTAATTGTGAATTGAAATAGACTCCATTTTGAATGAAATGGTGTAACCTTTCATGGTGTCTTTTTGTTTTAAAGAAATGGTCAAACCTCCAATTGAATGAAAGGGTGCAAACCTTTCATGGTGTCTCTTTAGTTTAAAGGAAGGGTTATGTCCCTTCTTCATACCTTTTCTATTCAAATTGAATAGGTGCCAACAAAGCCTATATAAAGGTAGCTCCATTCCAATTTTGATTGATTCCGAAAATTCATTTTCCTTGCCTTCATTTTGCTCTGTTGCGTCCTTTATTCTTCATATTAGATTTAGAATAAATTTCCGAGAGTTATAGAACACAAGGTTCTAATTTGCCGGACAAATTTGTTTGAAATGCTACTACAAATTTGTGAAGATCATTGTATGCTGGGAGATAGACGCCACATAACCGTAACCACCGTAGCGGGGCGAATCTGTCTTAAGGACAGAGTGTCACACACTCGACTTGGTCTTTAATTATTGATTCGGTTCAACAAAATAAATTATGTAAGTTTTATTTTATTTTGTTTGAATTATTTCAATTTATTTTATTTACACAGAAGATTATTCCAACAATGTCAACTAGAAGTTTCTAATAGGTAAGTCTTGTGTCTAGGGACTATATTTATGTGTTGGGTGATTGGGAGATAATATGGGAGGTCATGATATTTGTGATTAGTTGAAAGTACCATCTGGTGTGCCACATGTATCCTATCTGTACCTAAGAATTTTTCGAGATGGAGGGATGGAACGGAGAGATTGCAAAAATGCAAGCGCTATAGAGTGATAAGAGATAAGCTGGGATGGTCGAAAGATGATAGGAATTGGATTGGTGACGATTGTAAAGGGTTGGAGAATAGGTGCTGCAACGGTTGAAAGGAGCCACTAGTATAAAAAGAAGACAAAAAGAACATAGGTATGAGAGAGAAGAGAGAAGGGAGAAAGGAAAATGACAGTATTGTAATTTCATAATAGATTCTTTGTTATTTATGAGGTAATTTTGTTTCCACACATTAAATCCTTCTAATGGGTATCTTTTCTCAAGATACACTTAGGTATCATTTGGTAATTCACTGTTTTAGTTTAAAAATCAAAAAGTTACTAAAAAAAAATTAAAAACCAACAATTTATACAAAAGGTTAAAAATTCCCTTTTTTCTCTACCTTTTTCACATATTTTCATAAAAAATCAAAAAGTCATTCTAAACATACTAATTTTTTTACCTCATATTTTAACTAAAAGACCAAAAAGTTATTAAAATAATATGTTTCCAAACGAGACCTTAATGAATTTGAAATTCTATGTTTTGTTCAGTACATATCTTACCCTACCAAAAGTACCGTCATCTTCATCATTTAAACCCTAACCTTACCCACTAATCCTTATCTTCTTCATTTATCATTAGCCAACTACTAACTCCTCATAAAACTTGTACTGTTGTTGCGACTTCCATCCTTCTACCATCATCGATCACCATTACCAATCCATCTACTCTCTAGCATCTAATTTCATCGCCCACCATTTCTTTCTAAACCCTAGGCACCATGCCCGTGTCCACACTGCTCCATTATCTAAAAATATGGGATTTTGCAAGGTCAGAGAAAGAGTTGAGAAGAATGATGCTAGAAAAAGAAGTTAGAAAAGATGGGGTCAAAGAAAGAGTGGAGGAGGTCGGCACGGCCAAGAGAATGGTAGGAGATTAAGGCTTAGGAATTAAAGTTTTTTTTAGGGCAAATTACAAACACACCCCCTGAAGTTTACTTAAATTATAAATTATCCCTTGGGATTCTAGAAATTATATTATGCCCCTTAAAATTTTTAATTTCATAACAAATAAGTCATTTTATTAATAAATCATCAAGTTAATTAATAGTTTTTAATAATGTTAAAATTTTATTTCAATTAATAATTCAGATAATTTTATTATTGTATAGATGTACAGTTAGAAATTTCACTTTTTCAATTAATTTTGTTAAATAAAAAATTTTGACAGGGAGGTATTTGTAATTTTTCAAACCACAACGGGCAATTCGTATTTTAAGCAAATCTTGGAGAGTGTATTTGTAATTTACCCTTTTTTTTATTAGAAAGATAAAGTTATTTTGATAATTTTATTTTAGAATAAAATTATAATAAAAAAATATTTATTAACAGTATGCCCAGAAATGGCCTATTCGTAAAAATAGAATTATTCATTTTTATGACTATTTTATAATTTTTCATACATACTTTATATATCATTTGGGAAGTAGGTTGACTTTTTGACTTTTTAACTTTTTTGGCTATTTTAGCCTGGGCTAAAAAGACTGGTTTGGAAAGGACTTTTGGTTTTTTTTGACTTTTTTTTTTAGAGAAAGAATGTAATGATTATAGGTTAGATACGATATTTTGTCTTATTAAGTTAAAAAGTTTATTTTATTTTTTTTGTGATTATTTTAGCCAAAAAATTTCCCAAATCCTCTTCCGAAACCATTCCATAACCACTTATTTTCTTTCATTAAATTGTAAATTATTTTGGTTGATTTTTTTTGTTTTTTTTTTGTTTTTGCAATTGTCCTCAAAAATATTTTTTTGTTCAAAACCCCCCAGCCCTCCCCCAAAAAACAAACGGTAATTCACAGTTGAAAACTCGGTTTGGTTACAGTCAAAAATCTTTAATAGGTCATTTGCTTATTGAATTGATGGATTAAAATTCGTTTATCAAATTAGCAGATGCAAATTGATAGATAGATACGAATCAGTTTGACAGTTTAAACTTCACAAATTTTAAACATAATACAATAATTTGTCAATATTTTTTTTGAATAATAATCCAACTCAAAATAACCAAAAAAGCATCATGTAAATTGTCAAATACCAATAATAAATACATATAGGAAAATCATGCATTATCAAAAACTATTTTATTACTTTTTTTTATTCTAAAACTATTTAATTTGATTTTTTTAAATGACACAATTAAGCCTCATATTTTCTATATAAAAATATCAAATATCAACTATTGTCATTTGATAAAAAAATTTCTTAATTAAAAACAAATTAAAAATACAGTAGAATATCTAAACTCTTTTTCAAATAAAATGCAAACAAAATATTTAAATAAATTAAAAACACAAAATCTTACAAATTACTAGAAGGCTCACGATTTGACGATTCAATTACAGTAAAAGAAACCTTAAATTCACCATCCATTCAGCAAATTAAAAAAAGAAAAAATTACCAATAGATTCTACTTTTGAGACTTATTACCTATTAAGTCCTATTGATATATCAAGTAATAAATTTATCAATTTCTTATTTTTATGAATAAATTTATAATGATAAATTTATTAATATCTTATTTTTATAATGATAAATTTATCAATTAAAACTTATATATAAATAAAAGTAATTAATAAAAGTAATTAATAAATATCATTTAAAAA
This sequence comes from Camellia lanceoleosa, assembly GCA_025200525.1. NCBI lineage: Eukaryota > Viridiplantae > Streptophyta > Magnoliopsida > Ericales > Theaceae > Camellia > Camellia lanceoleosa. The sequence goes on along the minus strand of CM045763.1, from coordinate 203,469,716 downwards.
AAATCAATTCGTAACTATTCATTCGTTTTCACACATCTATTCAAAATATAACAGATCGATTGATTCGATCAATTTAAACTAATCGGAAACCACCACTATTAAAAAGTGCATAATACAGAGCTCTATCTATCCAGATTGCCTCGCCTCTCTCTCTCTCTCTCTCTCTCTCTCTCTCTCTGTGTTGTGTAAACTGCTCTTACCTACCTTCAAACCTTTCAAGGCCGGAAAATCTCAGAGAGAGAGAGAGAGAGGGGGAGAGAGAGACGATGGAGAGACTTATCTATTCAAACCCTATCCCACCCAAACTCCACCGAAAGCCCTTCTCTCCTAATCTCCCTCGACTCGCCCGAGTTGACGCCGCAAGACTCGGTCTTCCGTCGCCGTCACGCACCGAGTCCCGGTGGGTCGCCTCGCTCTCTCGAAAAAACAAAACTAAATTCCCTGTTAAATACTTGATCTCATCTTCCCTCGTAGATTCACCAGATGGGTCGAAGCCTAAACCCCATTTTCTCAAACAAATTGTGGAAAGATCTTCTCAGCCACCAAAGGTATGAAATTTCATGCAATTGAATATATTTTCTTAGCATTTTGTTTTGTGGGTATTTTGTGTTACTGCTATGAAAATGAAATTAAGGGTTCTTGTTGTGTGTTGTTGAGGTGCATTTGTTTCAATTTGAATTTTTTGCTCTATTTTCTTACCATATATATATACTAGCTATGCCCGTGCCTACAATTAATGATGAGATTAAAATATAAATCAAAATTAGAGAGGAATGTATTCAAGTTTTTTGTTTTTTTTCTTTTCTTTTCAAAGAGTAGGTAATGAATTCAATTACTAAATGAAGACATAAAACTTAAATGAAACACCAATTTATTTAGTAACCCAAATAAATTTCAGGAACCCCCAAAATTAGAAACCTCCATAACTCCCAAAATGATGTAAACCACTCATATATTTTTATTTTTTTTCTTTCCTTCCTTGACCAGTGAGAGTTATAAAGTTATATATTTTTGAGAATATGTAACATTTTTGATATTTTTAATAAAAAAAATCTTTCCAAGATAAATTACACTTCCCCCAAATTGCAATCTCTCAATTTTCTTACCCACTCTCTCGCCTCTTCTCTATTACCTCAGTCTCACTCCCCCAAAGATTGTAAAACATTAATCTTCTCAACTGTCTCTCTCTCTCACCGATTGATATCCCCCCGTTCCTCTCTCTTCTCAAACGAAGACTCTAAATTTAAAAAAATAAATAAAATTGTAAACTAAAAATAGATTGAACAATTTAATTCCCAATAGAACCCAAACATCATATTAAAGAATATTAATGAGTTAACGTTGTGCACTAAAATACTATGAACAACTGATAAATTTTTTTCTAAAAAATCAAATAACTCTACCATCCATTTGGTTTGCTCAGATGAACATACCATGAAATTGGATCAAGGGACTGGAACAATAAAGCAAGGACCACAAAAACATCCATCTTGCAATGTAGCTGAAGAAAGTGAATATCCTCTGTCCAAAAAAAAAACCAAATAATATGGCTATGTAAAAATAAAAAATAAAAAATAAAATAAAAAAAATTTAAAAAGCTGAGAATACCTTCGCAGAATCCATCCCTCTTTTAGTCCCACGGATTTGTGAGCTTTGGATTTGATGAATAAATGGAGAAGATGACCATGGAACTTTTAGGGTATTCTCTACGCTGTTTCCACCATTGTTGTGGGTCAAGAAATTTATCAAAAAAGGAAAAAATAGAACTTGAAAGATAAAATACATATTCTCACACATATAAATAAACACAAACCTAGAGATTACAAACTTTTTGCCAAGTTTTTGAATTAATTTTTATGAACACAAACACAAAACACAAATGCAATAGAAATGACAATTGGAGCTGATATGCACAAACAAAACCGGTAATTTTATCACACTTCAAACAACTCAAACCCAGATTAATAAAGCTTAACACATAAATTACAAGATAAATTCCACCAACAGAAATGATGATCAAGACCTCAATTCCCCCAACAAACTTGAAGATATGTCACTCTTGGGCCAAACAAAAATTTGGCTATCGTTAGAATTAGAATATAACCCGTGCCTTAAGATATATCACACCTGGGCCAAACAAAAAAAAAATAAAATAAAATTAATTGAATAGGAGAAACGAAAAAAAAAAAAAAAAAGAAGGAAAAATACCAAATAGATAAAACTACATAATCATTCTGTTTTGGAGAGGTTGTTCTCAGATAAGCTCATCATTTAATTTTTAATTTTTTAGAGAAACAAAAAAAGATATTAGTTTTTGGATATAGAAATGGTAGAGACTAAGAAATTGACTACAAAAAATATAACACACATCTATTCCGGAGAGGTTGATGATGTGGGTGGTTGTTGTTGTTGCTGTTGCGGCGACCGCGGCGGTGGTGGAGGTGTATTGGTGTTGAGGAGAGGAAGCAAGGTAGAGGAACACTGCAAAGACCATGATATTGACAGAAGATGGTGAGAAAGATAAGGCCGATTGACAAATTATGAGTTTGGCTATCATTAACATTCTGCTTTTATCATCCATGGACATGCTGCACCACAATTCATGAAAGAATGGATGGATATCTTATGTGGCAGAATGTTAATGTCATAGTGATCTGATATGACCAGAGATGAAAGATTAGGAGAGGCTACTTCCATGAAAAGTAAAGCATGAATAGGGATTTTCATTACAACGAATACTAAGTCATGATTATAAAATCGATCTAATTTTTCTCATAAAAAATGGTCGCCAAATTTTTTATATAATAAAATATTTAAATTATAAAACCAAACTCATAATACAAAGGTCTTAATATTTTCTTAAATTCATATTTGAATAAGACTGAAACAACTGTATTTGCTCGTGTATGAGTATGACTACTACCTCTCTTCTAGTTCAAAAGGGAAATAAATGAAAATAATGCTTCCAACAATGATTAAGCAGTTAAAAAGGAGATATTAACTTCCCGGGAACAGCTATTATATAACTACTACATTTTTTTAGTCACGAAAAGCTCATATTTGGCAACGAAATTCTTTAGTCTGCAAAGAGTAACTCAAAAAATATGCATGGTCTTTGACAAATAAACTTTCTTTTGTCGGCAAATAATTGTATACAACGATCAAATTAAATTTTTCATAGCCTAAAATATAGACTATCACCGACTAACAGGTTTCTAGTCGCCTATTACTTAATATTTAGCGACTAAAATTTTTTTGGTCGCCAATAAATAGCATGTCTTGACTAAATTAATATAGTAACTAAACTTCGAACCAACGCCGACTAATATATTTTTTAGTTGCCAAAAATGACACTTTTGGCGACTAAATTTATTTTGGTCACCTAATTTAGTCGCCAAATGTGTAATTTCTTGTAGTGAAGGAAACGCAAACCCATATCGGTTTCTTGAACATATAGAAAAACACAAATGATACAAATGATACAAATGATAGATAATCAAAATGATTGAGAATCACCTAGAATACCTACAAAACTCCATAGCAAATATTACCACCAAATGATACAAATGCAGATATTAGATGAATAAATGAAAGAGAGAACCAGAGTTTTAACCATAGTCCACAGAACAGCAGCTACTACTCATTCCATAGTAGACTTGTGGGTGTTTCCAAGTCAGCCATTTTAAAAACATTTGGCTCAATTCAACCAAATTCTAACTCAAATTGGATCAATAGATATTGGCTAAACCAAATGGGTTATGTATAAACTGTACAACAACATGATTCCAATATATTCTAGGTGTTTTGATTTAAGGTTTAGAAAAACAAAAATTGAAATGAGGGCCAAACTGCAGGTGACTTTTGCAACTTGGCAACCTAAAAAGAGTCCCAAAAGAATAACCACTTAAAAAATGCCCCAGTAAAAGCATCACACCCAGATCCTCTCCCTAAAATCACACCAAACCTAGATCATAAAACTAAAATTCTTGGATTCAATGCTTACTGCTAAATAATCACAAAAGATTAGACAAAAGAACATAGGCTTATTGAAAGAGATACAATTCCATTTAATCCAATAACAATAAAAAAATGATACAATTTCTCCACAAAATAAAACTAAAAATCAAAATTACAGAAAGAGGATATCATAAACTAAAATGGCATCAAGGTGAACCAAACTTGTGTGTTTCAGAACAATCTAAATACCTAAAAATAATCCAAATCAATTAAGAACAAATCGAACAAATAACCCAAGTCAATTAAGAAAAATACCTAAAAATTGAACAAATCGACAAATAGTCCAACAACCCAATTCAATTAAGATCATCAACACTCTAATAGTTAGTTGCCTTGATGAGTCCAAATCTTTTCATTATCAAAAAGCTACTCATAAGACTCAAAGTAAACACAATCCCAACTTTTAGAGCAACTAAACATAGTAACCAATTATTAGCCAAAGGAAACCCAAATTTCACTTTCTTTACTATTTCCCACACTTTCTCACCAACCAAACAGGGTAGGATTTTTTTGGTACAAACTACTGATTTATGGGTTGATAAAAATCTAATGCCATTTGTGGAATACTTGATAGTTAGTTGCCTTAAAAATCTGATTTATGATGAAAGTTTAAAATATTTATGGGATGAAAGTTTAAATATTTAAACTGATCTTTTCATTCTCAGAAAAAAAAAATTTGAGCCCAAATTTTACGTTCTTTACTATTTCCCCCACTTTCTTACCAACCAAATAGGACAGAATATTTTTGGGTACAAACTACTAATTCATGGGCTGATAAAAATATGATGAAACTACAAATTTATAGTCTGATTTATGGTGGAATACTTGACATATTTATGGGATGAAAGTTTAAAAATCTGACGAAAGTTAAAATATTTAAACTGATAAAAAAAATCTAAAACTAACCCAACACATTGAAAAACAATGGAAAGTTTGAAAAATCTAAAATCTAAACTCTGATGCAAGTTTAAGTATTCATGGGATGAAAGTGTTCATGGTAGAAACTTTATCAAATAAAAGTTTCTGCACCAAGTGCGGCAAGGAAGTGCAGCAAGGAAAAAACCCAAGTAAAACTATAAAGTATTCCACAAATGGCATAGAAAACCTAAATAAAACTAACCCCAATAAAACTAACCCAACACATTGAAAATACAATGGAACACAGCCATCATCAAATGCACAACCAATTTCCCCCACTTTCTTTCCAACCAAACAGGACAAAAATTTTTTGGTACAAACTACTGATTTATGGGTTGATAAAAATATGATGAAACTACTGATTTATGGGCCGATTTATGGTGGAATTTCAACATATTTATGGGATGAAAGTTTAAAAATCTGATAAAATCTTAAATATTTGAACTGATAATGAAACCTAAAACTAACCCAACACATTGAAAAAACAATGGAAAGTTTGAAAAATCTAAAATCTAAATCTAAAATCTAAAATCTGATGGAAGTTTAAGTATTCATGAGATGAAAGTATTCATGGCAGAAACTTTTATTCAATCTGGTCTGATTTTGATAAGAAAAATGCAACAATAATTTCATGGCTTTTCATAGATATCCATAGAAAGCAAAATAAGAGAGAGACACAGAAAGAGCATACCATTTCTGCTCACAAATTCATATGTTTATAGGTTCATATATCTATAAACATTTCTAGGAGATAGAGAGAGTAAACTCACGGGGATGTGCCGGAAAGAGCCGAAGCCGAAAAACTTGTTCCCGGGGATGATGTCTCAAGCGAAACGACTTCGAATTTATACGGATTTCTGCGAATAAAACCCATCAAATCCATTTCAAAAATCAAAACCCATCAAACTTTTTTGGTACAAACTACTGATTTATGGGTTAATAAAAATATGATGAAACTACTGATTTATGGGCCGATTTATGGTGGAATACTCGACATAATTATGGGATGAAAGTTTTAAAATCTGATGAAATTTTAAATATTTGAACTAATAAAGAAACCTAAAACTAACCCAACATTGAAAAAACAATGGAAAGTTTGAAAAATCTAAAATCTAAATCTAAAATCTAAAATCTAAAATTTGATGGAAGTTTAAGTATTCATGGGATGAAAGTATTCATGGCAGAATCTTTTATTCAATTTGGTCTGATTTTGATAAGAAAAATACAACAATAATTTCATGGCTTTTCATAGATATCCATAGAAAGCAAAATAAGAGAGAGACAAAGAGAGAGCATACCATTTTTGCTCACAAATTCACATGCTTATATATTCATATATCTGTAAACATTTCTAGGAGAGATAGAGAGAGTAAACTCACGGGGATGTGCCGGAAAGCGCCGAAGCTGGAAAACTTGTTCCTGGGGGTGATGTCTCAAGTGAAACGACTTTGAATTTTTGCGGATTTCTGCGAATAAAACCCATCAAATTCATTTCAAATTTTATAAATCAAAACCCATCAAACCCCAATAAATTAAAATAGTTTACACCAAAATCATTAACTTTAAAGTAAAACCTGGAGAGTATCTGTGTATTTTTTCCTAATGTAAGAGTTTAGGTTATTCCTACACTCTTCTAACTCATTGAGAGAATTGTTCAATGGAAACCCAAAAAAAAGAATGTGAGACATGTATTTCATAGAAAAGAAAAGTTACATTATTAATTGGAACATGATTAAACGACGTTATAATGGATAAGAATTTTTTAAGATTGTAAACCGACACATAATTAAATTCGAAAAGCAATTAAAGTTTACCTTGTGTTTAATATTCATTTTTGGATGAATATGTTGCTTTGAGTTCCCATCAAGAAAACAAACCAGTTGGAAACATTGTTAATTATAAAGGTTAAAAAATACAAAATAAATATAAATGATAGACAAAAAAAATAAAAAATAATATTTTGATTCAAATCCAAAAATATACATGATCCCCTAGCCAGAAAATTCAAATCATATTAAATAAAACCTCCAACGAAGCTCAATAATTAAATCATGAATTTAACTTGATAACCATAACTCATGCCTCAATCTGGAAGAGTTTACACTGGTAAATAAAAAAATTACAAACTTCAATTAATGTGAATTTTTCCAAAGAAAATATCAAAACTAACATCCTAAAAAGCAATATATAAAGGACATGGAAAGAATTTCAAAACAACAAATATGAAGGTCGAAATAGCTTAACAATTCAATAAATCCTAGTTTTGCTACATCAATGGAAAGAGTGTCTCGACTCCATACGATATAATATTAACACCTAAGCTCAATCCCGTTCAGTCAGTCAATTTTATTTATTTTATTCACTTTTAACAAAAAAATAAAAAAAATAAAACAAAGAAGACCATGAATTACTCACTCAAGAAAATAACATAACATCCACACAAAGATAAAGAATTACATGCCTAGAATCAAACCATGACAAAATTGGACTTTCAGCATGTTTAACTAATAAAGATAAAAACACATTAGCATGTTTTGTAGACCAAGAGAGAAATAGTTGTATAACCTAATCAGCGTAATCCACAAATCTAAAAGTAAATATTTGAAATCCAATACACAAACTAAAGAAAAAGAAGAAAAAGAAATCTCCCTTAAATTAGTATAACTTTAGTCTTCCCTGGGGATCGGTTAGTGCCCTGTTGATTTCTTATAATTTATTTTTTCAAACTCTTGCCAGACCGTTTAATTCCACAACACTGTTCAAATTCCATTAAAAAAAAAGAGAGGAGTATGATGCTTTATCGATCATGACTCACATCAGCTTATAACTTTTGCGTATATCACTTGCATAAGATAATAAAATTTTACAATGTTTTCTTGCCTACATAATACTGCTATTGAGGGAAATTATCTCTAGCAATCTCAATTTGGAGTTCAGCCTCCATGTCATGTACTTCTCAAAGCAGTTTTTAGTTTTTTGTCATAGAAACAATTTACAAAGTATATGGAGCTCAACTGTTCATAAACTTCAGGGGTGTGAAAAATTAGGGCTTTCTGCTATATAAGAACAATAGTTAGATTAAGTAAAATCATGCGAATGCAGTTAAAAATCTTGATCAAACTAAAGCATGTATATAAATAAATGTGTTTACCCTTCGCAATGTTGCATGAGGCTAAGTTGGTAGCTGTGTGATGGTTGAGATAGGGAGTGGGGTTGCTATAGTTGTTGCGATCAAGATGTCGACAAAGGGTCGCTAAGGAGGGAGGAGTAGAGATGGTTGTGAGGAGTGTGGGTGTCTGCGAAAAGGAAGAGGCAAATCTGCTACTGTAGTCGTAGTGGAGAAATCTGTGTACATCAGCATGTTTTGTAGACCAAAAGAGAAATAGTTGTATAACCTAATCAGCATAATCCACAAATGTAAAAGTAAATATTTGTAATCCACTACACAAATTCAAGGAAAAAAGAAAAAGAAGAAAAGAAATCTCTCTAGGAAAAAAGAAAAAGAAGAAAAAGAAATCTCTCTAAGAAAAAGAAAGCCCTAATTTAAGTGTAGAAGATAAGGCGAAAATGGCCAAATAATGTTTCATAGTAGCATAAGCAAAACAATTCCAAACCAAAAATTAATATGTGAACACAGTTTACAAACCAAACCAATATGAAGGACTCATATAATTTTGATGCTCATATAATTTCGTAAAATGAGAATAAAATTCCAAACCAATATGAAGGACTCACAGATGTTAATGAAATGCCACTGCAAAAATAACAGATGTCAATGAACATCCACCTAAACTACAAAACCATAGAGAATTGGACAAAAATTCCAAACCAATATGATACGCCACCACCGTAAACTACAAAACCATGGAGAATGTAAACAACAAATCCAAACAACTCTTTCCATTTCTCAGAAAAAAAGGGAAAAACACAACAATGACCAAGAGGGAGCCGAAGGATATTCAACCTAAAACATAACCAGACAAAGAACTGATTGAAGACAGAGAAAGGGAAAATTGGAAACCACAACCAGAAAATTGGAAACCAGTTCATATATATAGACTGATTCAAAAATTGGCCCTAAAACTGAAGCCTCAAAGAACTAAAGAAATAAAACACCTCTCATATTGGGAGGGTGGGAGCTGAGGGAAGGTGGGAGTTGAGGGAGGGTGGACAGTCACGGAGCTTGATGTTGATCAATGGCGAGATCACCGTTTCTGTTGTAGAGAAAGGGAAAATTTGAAACCACAACCCGAAAATTGGAAACCAGTTCATATATATAGACTGATTCAAAAATTTGCCCTAAAACTGAAGCCTCAAAGAACTGAAGAACTGAAGAAACAAAATACCTCTAATGTTGGGAGGATGGGAGCCGATGGAGGGTGGGTGTCGATGCTGATGTTGGGAGGGTGGGAGCCGAGGGAAGGTGGATAGTCGTGGAGCTTGATGTTGATCAATGGCGAGGGTATTTCTTTCCTGTTGAGACCATTGTCGCTGTTGGAAGATTATCTTCAGTTTCTTTGAGAGAAGAGAAAGAATTTCGAACGTAAGAGAGAGATCCACCATAGAGGGAGTCGAGGAGAGAATGTGGGAGTTGAAGAGAAGGTGTTTGGGCAGACGTGGGAGAGAGAGAGAGAGAGTGTTGGGGCGGGGATAAAAATGATCTCAAGCGTTAGATAGTATATAGGAATCATCTCAGCCATTGATACAAAATGTATCTCTGATACATTTTATACATTTTCAAAAACCTTTCTCCCTTATTGTATAGACATACATATATATATATATATTTGTTGTTGTGTTACTGATGGGAAATTGGGGGTTCTTGCTGTGTGTTGTTGGGTTGGGGTGCATTTGTTTCAATTTGAATTTATTGCTCTTTCCTCTTACAATTTACTGGTTTTCATCATTGGTTTTGCTATGGATGTATCAACATGAAACTTATTGAAATCCTAGCTTTGAGTCCTTGGATCTTTGTTCTTAGCTACCTCCAAAACATATAGAGACAATGGTTGTGGACTTGATAGCTGGCTTGTATGATCATTTTCTCCATAGTCTGTTTAGTAGGATATATGACTTTTAATCTGAACTGTTCTTTACAACTAGTGTTAGCGATCATACTCAATTGCAGTGGTTGGGAATACAAAATTTTATCACTTTAGCTGAAGTAGTTTGCAAGAGAAATAATTGAGCAAAGCCTAGCCATAATATTCTTCTTCCTTCATTCCCTGCAAACCTTCCCCTCTTTATTTTTCCTTTGACGTAAATATGGTGTCTTATAAATTTTTAGTTCAAATCGATTGGAATTCTTGTGCAGCTTCAAGCTCCGGAAGCTCATCTTTTAATTTGGCTGATTTGTTGTTCCGTTCATCTTCTGTGATCTCCTTGTTCGGAGGTTTCATGGCTGCAAATTGCAAAGTTTTGACTTTTGACCATCACCGTGACTTTAATTTGGTTTTTGGCGAGCTGCATTTGGTAGTATATCTTGGTCCTGTCCTCATTCTTATATATAAAGCTTTAGATTCAAACAACATATATATATATATTTCACTTTTTCATCAATCTCTTCATCACATTGTGGTATTATTGTTAGTAGAAACATTCTAGCATACTTAATACCAATGCTAAGGAAGCACTCGTGTTGGCTAGTTATTATGTTCTTGGTTTATGGGGGGTGGATCTTTTGGAAGGAAAAAAAAAATATTAGTAGTCATTGGATTCTGATGATCAGTTTGTTTTCAAGAACGCATTTAATCAATCAAAGATGTGCCACTTTGGATTTTATAACTAGGAGTTAGGTTTGCATGAGTATAAAATTTTGACTTATTTTTTTTATAAAAAAAATAAATAAATAAATAATTGAAGAAGAAGAAGCCTCAATTACAATTATTCAGGTGTAGGCTACATGAAGGCTTTTTTTGCCAATCAGCTCTATCGAGCACTGTGGCCCCTGTCAATCTTTGGTAATCGTATCCTTTCCCACTGCCTCATCCCATGCTCTTTTATTCACGTTTTTAGGAAAATGATTATGTTGCCTGAATTATCTTTTGCCGTCTTCAACATCAGATGTGCTTCTTTGTTTCCAGCAAAATTGGATCAAGAATATTTGTTTGTGGTTGTCTTTTGGAAAATAGAATTGTGGGAAGACCTGCTTTTGGCTTTTCCTCCATCTTGAATCTGAACAACGTTAAATTATGTGCATGGTTTTGTGCAACTCAATAAAACTTTCTTTTGATACCCATAGCTGGGGTCTAAGGTTCTTAGCGTCTCATTTTAGGCATAAAATTGAAAGGTGAATTGCTTGAATCATGAGCAGGTTGTCCATCTTTGTTACATTGATTTGGATAATACTCCTAAATTTCAATCAAATCCTTGATTACCCTATTGTCTGCAGCACGCTAATAGCCTTTCCTAGCAGTCAATTACTCCATCATTACATGATTTCATAATTTTGTTAATGATTATAGTTAACACATTTCACTTGTATGTAATCATATGTTTTTAAATGATTGTAATTTTTTTAATTTTATATTCTCAGCATTTTTCACTTCCTAAAATGTTTCAGGAAGTTGCTGCTGGAACAGTTGTACTACTTTCAGCTCTCATTGTGATATTAATCCATCCAGTGATTGTGTCACCAGCTTTCGCCACATTTCAAACTGCAGTCAAGACGGGGGCTCCGGCTGCAGCCACAGCCGGTGGAAGGCTCATTCATAATGAACTACTAACTAGTGCATGGACCGGTTTCTTTGCCGGTTGCTTGCACACGCTATCCGGACCCGACCACCTTGCTGCTTTGGCTCCACTCTCAATTGGCCGCTCTCGAATTGAGAGTGCTGCTGTTGGAGCCCTGTGGGGTTGTGGTCATGATGCCGGACAAGTCATTTTCGGCCTATTATTTCTAATACTAAAAGATCGGCTCCATATTGAAGTTCTAAGAACTTGGGGCACAAGAGTTGTCGGTTTCACTCTACTTGTTATCGGTGCTATGGGAATCAGAGAGGCCTCAGAGGTCCCAACCCCATGTGTTGCCTTAGAAAACGGCGAGTGCGATGTTAGTGTCTATGAATCTCTGGAAAACCCAACAATTGGGAAGAAAAAGAAGATTGGTTTTGCAACTTTTGCCACAGGGATCGTGCACGGGCTCCAACCCGATGCACTGATGATGGTCTTGCCTGCACTTGCTCTGCCTTCTCGCTTGGCTGGCGCTGCATTTCTAGGTATGTTCTTGGTTGGGACAGTAATTGCAATGGGAAGTTATACCGTATTTATAGGCTCGTGTAGTCAGGCATTAAAAGAGAGAGTACCTAGAATAACCGAGAAGCTCACATGGGCTTCTTCGCTCGTAGCAATTGCTCTTGGACTAGCTATCATAATTAGCCAGTTTTTCGGGTTTAGCCTATATTGATTTAAGTTGGCATAGTTTCACTAGTTTACTCGTTAGTGTTTAGGAAAGATTTGGAAAGGGGTTCGTGGATTTGGCTGCAGCAGTGGATCGTTGTTGCGGTATCTTATGTTGATGAGAATTATCATTGTTACTTATTTGCCTTTGATGGTTGTAATTTTATACACAATGGATCCTTGCATCTGAGGAACTCTTTGTAACTTCAATTTACAGTCTGAGTCCAGATTTGTTTACAAATTTGCTTTTATGATCTGGTTTGTGCTCAGCTCATGTATGGATTTAAACTTGCTTAGACTCCGACATAAACTGTGTTGAACTCAGTCAGACTTCATCAACGGTGACATGAACAGTCATGAACTCGATTATTTGGCCATTCTAGTCCCTAGTGGGAGCACTGCTTTTTGAAGCTTTCTCATTGTTCATTGATATTGCAATAGTAAACATTAGAGAAGTCAGTTGGATATTTGTTATGCTCTCTTTTCTTTTTCTCTTTTGGTTTAACTTTTAAATTTTGAATTATTGTGATCCTGTGTTAGATTTCGTGTCACTTAAATGAAATTTCATGTTTATCTGAAACCAGAAATCCCTTTTTTTTGTTTTTTTGTTGACAACAAAAAGAATACTATTAATTAGGAAAATAAAAAGTACAGGATTGGGGGGCTGGAGGATTTGTCTTTTTACTCTTTTTTTGGTATTAATTGCTCCTTTTAAAGGGGGTTTCTCATTTATTTTATTATTTTTATTATTATTATTTTTTAGAAATTGGAGAGCCATATGTAGGATATGAGCATGTGTTTCTTTTACTTTGTTCTCTGTGGTGACTTCTCCTCTTGTACTTTTTTTCCCCTCTTTTTAATTAAAATTTTGCTTTTTTTTTTGGCCTTTTTCTGTGAACTCAAAAGCATAGATGAAAATTTTGTTGGTGCCGATCAAAAATTTAAAAAAATTACATGGAAGTTGAAGGAAAGAAGTGAAATCGATTCATAGATTTATATAGGAAATTGGAAAGAAAAATAAAAAGTACAAGAGAGAAACTGAAAAAAAAAAAAATAATAATTTATATTTCATTCATATTTCCTTCCTTCAACTTTCACTTTCTAAATACCTATTTAAATTGAAGAAACAAACCCAATTTTAAAAGATTAGAAAGGGGGTTAAAAACCGAGGAAGCTCAAAAAGAGGACCAATAGCACACTATTACATAAAGAATCAATACCCCTTAAATTTGTCCCAAAAACCCCTCAAAATTGTAAGCCAGAGAGATAGAAGCAACTAATAGAAGTTAACAAAGAGGACACTATTACATAAAGAATCAATACCCTTGAATTTGTCCCAAAAAAACCTTAAAATTGTAAGCCGGAGAGATAGAAGCAACCTAATAGAAGAAGGGTACTTATCCGGAATCCAAAGCAACACAAATTGAATGATAAACCATCTTCATACTGTCTATGAGACAATGTACAATGGCCCTTCCAGTGCCAAATGACCTAGGCTTTAAAAAAGAAACACAAAACCACACTCCCATTGTGACTTATACAAAAAACCATACATAGTTAAATCTCTTCCTTCCTGTAGCAAGTCAAAACCATTTAGTCACGAACCATAAAACTGAGGGACACAGACACTGCTTGAAGCATGTTCTCTGTTTAACCAGATGACAACTCAATGTGATCAGGATGATAAAACAGTCTGCATCTTTGTGGAAGCAACATTGCCGTGGGGACATTTTCTTTTTCAATATTATGGCTTCTGCTTTTTGTTGATGTCATAATCCACGCACGCATCTGCTGCTGTCTTTATCTGAGAACCATAAAATGAGTTCAAAGTTAACTCAGTCAAAGTAACTACAGTTATGATACAATACAGTGAAAATAAGAATCCAGAAAAGAACGACATGTCCACACCAAATTCACCAAATATGACTATAATCCTGAACAAATCTTCTCTATCCTGTCTTGAATCAATCATGAAAAATCAACTCGTGAAGTTCACTTGAAAATTGTAACAACAATCATCATCATAAAAAGAACACCCAACAATTAGACCATTTTTTGTGAAATTATATTATGACATTATCATTTTTTAAGTATAATGGACTCATAAGGATTTAGTGACTAATTTTGTGTTTGGATCATGGATTTGAATAGGGATTTAGAAAGGGAAAGAAAAAGACAAGAGAAACAGAGAAAAATATTTCATTCACATTTCTCTTCACATTTTGCTTTCTTTTTCTAAATTCCTATCTAAATCTATGATCCAAACACAACCTAAGTAAAATTCTTAATGAGACTCCCCATACCATAATCACGAGGAACTAAGATAAAATAAAAGGTTATTTTAGATTATCACATGCATCCCCTACATCGGCTGATAGTGTCGGAAGCATCACTATAAGAGTTTGTTACTCCGTGTTTCAAGATATGGCAATTTAGATGACACATCTCCTACGTTGGCTATTATTAATGCTGGTAGCATCATGGCAAGAGTCTATAATTCTGTGCTTCAAACCAAGCTCTTACCCAACCAAAATCACAGCCATTCTGGAAATTCACAACCCACTCTAAAAAAAAAAACAAACGAATGGTAGAAAATTAGATAAAAGCATATGATTAGTCAAAGTTTTAATGATTTTTTTTTCTTTCTTTTGATAAATTAATGAAAAAAATTTATTAAGTGTTATTAGTATCAAAAAGCCTATGAAGAAATAATATTCTACACAAGAAGTGTGTTCTTTATTATCAACCAATTATTAGGTACTAAGAGTTTGAGCCTAGTTCAAGTGGTCGTACCCTATGTTACTTAGAACGTAGATCGTTTCAGTACGTGGAACAGAAATGGGAAAGTAGTACGTTACATGCTCTAAATTGTATGTAAATTGTGGTACAATAAGGGTATACTTATATGGTTTGCACTATAAGAATTCAAGGTACTTCTAGTTTAGAGTAAATTTTTTTTTTTTTCAACAATTAGAAATCTAATAAAATGTAAGTTATTTTCCAAATTAATCATATAGTAACACATTTTTATTAGCATTCTAACCCATTTTTTACAATTTTGTCATGCCAAAAGTTTACTCACCTTAGATTTAGTTCATTATATTTGATATTTTTTACTCCCAAGGAAACCTTAAGAAAATATTGTTTGAAAAAAAAAAAATAATTATGAATTGCTTTGGATCGCTAAATTAATCATTTTGAAACAAAAGTGCACCATATTTCAGTATTTTCTGTTAACATTGGTTGTACCTCTAGGTTTCTAGAGGGAGGGGTTTGCCGTTCGAGCTTATTGAGAAGTATTGAATGCCCAGTTGTGCTTAACCTAACTTACTAACATCTTACCAAGTGTTTTGTAGGAAATGTAGTTGCGGTCATTAGAAAAGGCGATAGAATTATATTAGTTAAACTAGTTATTGGAGAAAATATAGAGAATGTTATTAGTGCATACACCCCCCAAGTAAGAATTAGATGATCAGACTAAGAGACTTTTTAGACCAAATGGAAGAGGTATTATAGGAGATACTCGTAGCAGAAAACCTAATTATAAGTGGAGATTTCAATGGCTATATAGGAATAGATAAACTAGGTTATGAGAGGATGCATGGTGGATATGGTTTTGGTAATAGAAATGAGGCTGGAGAGAGTGTTTTAGATTTTGCGTTGACTTCTGACTTGGTGGTGGCTAATACTATGTATACGAAGAGAGAGAAACATTTGATAACCTTTAAGAGTGGGCCAATTAGAAGCCAACTAGATTACTTTCTAGTAAAAAAAGTGGACTATCTAAAATGCAGCAACTATTAGGTGATCCTTGGAGAGAGTGACATCTCAACATAAGATTTTGGTACTAGATTTATGCTTTAAAGAGCAATACCAAGTTAGGAAGAATAGGGGGTGTCGTAGGACAAGATGGTAGGACCTAAAATGAGATAAACTAGAAATATTTAAGAATAGAATGGATAAAGAAAGTACTTGGGACTTAGAAGATGATGCTAACACTATGTGGAACTTGATGGCCAATTGTATGAGGAGAATTTCAAAGGAAGTTCTTGAAGAGTCGAAAGGAAAGGGGCCCAACTCTAACAAAACTTGGTTGCGGAAGGAGGAGATTCAAGCGGTAGTACAGACGAAAAAAGAATGCTTTAAAAAGTAGCAAAATGATAGAACTGAGGAAAACCTTAAGCGCAACAGATTGACTAATAAGAAGGTCAAAAAATTAGTGAGAGACACTAAATTGAAAACTTAGGATGACCTATACACTAAACTAGATAGTAAGGAGGGAGAGAGGAGAATATACAAACAAGAGATTTTAATCAGGTTAAGTGTATCAAGAGTAAGGACTTTAAAGTGTTGGTGAAGGATGAAGAGATTAAAAAGAGGTAAAAGAACTATTTTGAGAAATTGTTAAATGAGGAACATAGAAGAAGGTCAAAAGGGGAGGAAGTAGCCAGTAATAAGGAAAACCAAGACTACAAGTTCTATCGCAAGATTAAGAACTTTGAAGTGGAGATTGTACTTAAGAAGATGAAATCAAATAAGGCTTGATATCTCTATTGAAACTTGGAAATATTTGGATAAAAAGGGCATTACTTGGTTGACTAGGTTATTTAACAAGATTTTGTTGACTAAGAAAATGCCAGAGGAATGGAGGAAAAGAATTTTAGTGACAAGCTATAAGAATAAAGGAGATGTCTATAATTGCAACAACTATAGAGGAATTAAGCTGATGCGTCATATAATGAAAGTGTGGGAGAGAGTGATGGAACGTTGATTGTGAGATATAACAGAGGTGTCAGAAAATCAATTTGGATTTATGCCTGTAGGTCAACAATAGAAGCGATCTATCTTTTGAGGAGAGTAATAGAAAAGTATAGAGAAAAAAAAGGACACTCATATTGTTTTTATCGATCTTGAGAAAGTATAAAATAGAGTCCCTCAAGATATAATATGGTGGGTGTCAGAGAAGAAATGGGTGACAAAAGATTACATTGATGTGATTACGAACATAAGGTGTGGTGACCACTATTAGATCGCCTGCTGGAGAGACAAGTGAATTTTCAATTACTGTAGGGTTACACCACAGATCAACCTTGAGTCTTTATATTTTTGCTTTAGTTATAGATAAGTTGACGAGAAATATTCAGGATAGTGTGCCATGATGTATATTTTTTTGCAGATGATATCGTGTTAGTGGATGAGATTCAATAATGAGTTAACATTAAGTTTGAGACTTGGAGAGAAGTACTTGAATCTAAACAATTTTAGATAAGCAGAACTAAGACAGAATACATGAAGTGTAATTATAGTAACAGTAACAATAGAAACAGAGGAGAAGTGAAGATTGAAAACCAAGAACTACCTAAGAGTGAACATTTTTATTATTTATGATCGATTATCACAGTAGCTGGGGAGATTGGAGCGGATGTGGTCCATAGAATTAAGGCAGGGTGACTTAAATACTAGACTAAAAGAAAAGTTCTATAGAATGGCTATTAGACCAGGAATATTGTATGGGACGGAATGTTGGTTAACTAAGAAACAACATGTAAATAAGATGAGTGTTACTGAGATGAAGATATTAAGGTAGAAAAGACAGAGTTAAGAATAAGTATATTCGTGACTGGGTAGGAGTAGTAAATAGAGATATGAATCTCCTTAATTTGACTAATCAAATGGCCGTTGATAGAGTCGAGTAGAGAAGAAGGATTCATGTAGCCGACCCTATTTGATGGGACTTAAGGCTTAGTTTGGTTTAGTTTAATTCCTTAATACTTACAACAGTCACTAGCAAATGTTTATTACAAAGAATCTCGACATAAATAAGCATCAAAAGCATATGCACAAATCTAACATATAAATACAAACTTACAAATTTATATACAAAATATAGCATGAAAAATTAAGCTCACATCAACCCATTGTAGGAATTTAAACTAATATGTGATACATTTAATTAGGTAGGTTAAGTAAAGCAGCACTTTTTACCTGTATAACATTTACTGCTTGCTTGATAGCCCATCCAACCACAAGTAAAACAAGTAGAACAGAAAGAACTGAGTTCTGTTTTGTAGCATCCATTATAACCTAAAACAACAGAATAAAACCAAATAAACTGGGTAAATCCTCACAAGTCACAACATTCAGGCAGAAACTTTAACACACTCAACCAAATGAAGCCTTACATTTTTCAGATTCTCATTCTGGTTCTTTGCAAGAAGAAATAGAATAATGTAAAGAACCTGCAGAACAAAGCCACTCAGACTAAGAGAAAAATAGCATAGACATGAAAGAATTGTCTTAACCATAAAGGTAATCCAAAGAAACATTCACCTCACAAGCAACACAACAGTAGCACATAAATATCCGATTGCCGTAGTATGCCTTGAATAGCCAATTAGTACTGTCACTTACATCTTTATGACTCACTTTGCCTACCAAGAAAGTACTGCAATGAAGAAGTGGGGAAGGGGGGAAAAAATAATGATTCATCAGAAGTTCTCTCGAAAATAGACTTGTAACATCAAATTGCCAGATCCATTCAAGCTTATTCAGATATACAATATAACATGAAAAATATAAATTCTTATGTCAAAATACCTGTACATCTGCAACCAATGGCTGGCAATATCCAAAGCAAGCAATGACAAGAAAACTAGGCCAGGCCTGGAAAATATCACATAGAAAACCTCAAAAACACGTAATAAATCAAGGTGCAGTTACTACAAAAACAGGGTAGAGTAAATTCTACCTATATATTTGGGAGAGAATTACCAGTAGACAAGCAGTGCTAATCCTGAAACACAAGACATTGTGATCAAAATGGTCAAACTAGAAAATGGAATAATTGAGGATATTTACAATAAAAACACTACAGAAGATGACAGAGGAAAATTGTCCCTTTTTTTTTTTCTTCTTCTTCTTCTTCTTCATCATTTTTGTGTGTGTGTGTTGGGGGGGGGGGGGAGTTTTATAGAAGATCACCTATCTGTAATCATGTCCAAAACCGCTCCAAAGGTCGAAACTGGAAATAAGAGGAGAAAGGGGGAAATGTAAATCAAATTACCCATTAATATTTATGAAATTGCAAAAGACCCTAAATTATAGCAGTTCAGCAATAGTATGCAACCTTGCTATCAAACAAGATGTCTAGTCCAGCTGACAGTCATTTCAGTAACAACTTCAAATTCTCTAAAACAAGAAAATTTCTGTTAATTTACTAAGATTTCTAGAGAAGAACTCTTCTACTGCTTATCAATAACTAAAATGTGTATTAAGTACATTAGGTTTCAGGGAGAACACACAGAGAGGAAGAGATCACATGGTCCATTCTAAAACATAGGCATTAGAATGAGGGGAGGGGAAAGAAACAAGCAAATAAAATTATTGCAGCAAAAATTTTAGAGTTGTATAGATAATAAATAGTTGGGGTACTTACCAATTAGTCCAATTAACTAGACTTATTTACTTACAGGTCCTAACTAATAAATTTAATATTATAAAAATAAGAGAGTGATAAATTTATCACTAAAAATTTATTCATAAAAACAAAGAGACTGATAAATTTATCACTATAAATTTATTCATAAAAATAAAAGATTGATAAATTTATCTTTATCACTTAATAAATTTATCAAATAGGACTTAATAGGTAATAAGTCTCCAAAGTAGGACCTATTGGGTAATAAGTCTTCAAAGTAGGACCTATTGGTAGTTTACCCTAAATAGTTTTAGTGCTCCATTTCATATATAAAGTAACTAGTCATTCCTGTTTTGCTTCAAGCCATGGATCTTATGTAAATAAAGAAACCCAGAGTTTGCAACTTGTATTATCAGGAAGTTATCCCATCTAATTGGGACTAGACACTGAAGTAACGTATAGCTGATCCTGATAGAACTAATGAATTCAAATTCGTACCTTGATTGAATTTGCGAGCAAACCAACCATCCAAGGCATCACAGACAAAGCTGAAACCACACATTAAAGCATTTAACACTTTAACGTCTACACACAATTAGGGGCTACAAAAATCATTATGAACAAAAAAATAATACATAATACATAAACAAATAAAATATGTTATCACCTAACAAAATAGAGAACCGAGAAAAGCTTTTTGTCTGAAAAGCAAATGTAGAAGGCAAAGCAGTTCATAAGAACCCTTATGTATCCTACATACACATAAAAGCATAAAAGAATTAAATGAAGCAAATGGAAGAATATAATATGTGAGTAACCAACCATAGAAAATAATTCTAATGAATCACGCATTCCCATATAAAGGGCATCTCCAATCCTTGGCTGAAACCCATAACAAATTTAAATTTGGATAAAAATCACTCAAAAACACTCTCCACTCCGTAACCCAAACTTATATCAAAACTGAGTTTTACTTGAATTTTCACTCAAAGACTCAAATGTTTACTCAAATTTTCAAGGCTATTTTTTGTGGCTCTCAAATTTACCTCTGTCATTAGCAAAGCTTTCACTTAAATGTATGCTTAAACCTGAGTTTGTCCATTGGAGTGGTTCATATATCAAATAAAGCCTTCAGAGTTGGTTTAACTATTAGGCTACTTAGGCAGTTGCCTAAGACCTTAAAAAAAAAAATACAAAAAATTATTATTGTCGAAAGCCCCAATTTTCCAAAGACTCATTTTAATGTTTGGTCTGAAGCCTCTAGAAACCTCGAGCCGCTACTGAAAGCATTTAAAGAAATTAGGATATGGCTTGAGCATAACTTAACATGAAAATGTGATATACCTACCCATCTAAGCATTAATAACCCAAAAGTGGCAAGATAACAAGATGCAAACCGAATATACAAGTGATAATATATTTGCAAAATAGCAACAAGAATCGAATTGCATTTAATTTGTTGCATACCCATATAAGCATACCCATGAAATGATTCTATATAACTTGTTGCATACCCATGAAATGAATTTATGGACACATAATACAAAATCAAATGGCAATGCTATACTGTAGTGTTATGCAATCAACACCAATTTTGAAAGGGAAGAGAAAAATAGCAATCTTAAAAAACAATGCTGTGCCCTAACTGGTAAAGAAGAAGAGAGTAAACTAGAAACCCACCAATGATGTTGGGAATGTAAAGGTATACAGATAATTTCCTTGGTCTCGAATTCTTGGCCATTGAATAAATCTCTCTCCCATCGATCAAAACTGCATAGAACAACCCACAAAAACTCTCAAAATCTCAATCGATTTGCATACACGAAAGTCCCAAATCAATTTACCAATAATATACATACATATATATATGTGTAGAGAGAGAGAGAGAGAAAGAGTGGCCGGTGACCCAAAGCCTTGCCTCGCCTCGCCTCGCCGACGGGAAGATCGAGCTCCTGCGAACTTTGTTGCAGCGAGTTTTGGGGGCGTCTGTTTTTTCTTTTCAGCATTAACCCTGCAAAATCGATGTATTGCGAAAAAGGACCTGATTGCTCCAGAATCTCCTTTGGACCGGTACGGATTTCAAAAAGGTCGGTTCAGCTTAAAAAAAAATTGCTTAATTCGTTAAAATCACATTCGTATCAATTCGTATTAATTTATTTTCTAATCATAGTTTAAATTTTAAAATTTATAATTCGCATTTGAAATAGTTCCACCCTGTTATAGTTAATACGTATATATTTTTTAAATTATGATAAAATATTAAAGTAAAAATGTATGAGAGAGATTTAACATATAAAATTTATTACAAATTAGTAGTCATGTATATGAAACATATTATGTAAAATTAGTTTGTATTATATATATGAAAAATATTATACAAATTAGTATTATATATTATGCAAAGACTTGATAATTTGTTAGAATATTCTTTAATCTGCTAATCCATCCAAAACTGCTTAAACAATAATTTCTCAATCCGCCATTACTCTCAAACCACCCTAACGGCACTGCGCACACCCCTAATTTTAATATTATATAACTGAATAATGGCAGCGGTGATGGTAATGGTAGTGGCAGTGACGGTAATAGAGATGAGAGTGGTGGTGGTGGTTAGGGGTGTGCGTGGTGCGAGTCGGTGCGGTTTAAGAGAAAAATAGAAACCGTATAGCGGGTGGTGGATTGATAAAAATGTCATTAGAATTTGTCATTTTTCTTATAAAAAATCGACGGTTCGATTGGCAAATAATGGCTGATTTGCTTTGACGGTTCGGACGGATTGGCGGTTTATAAAAAATATAATTAAAATTACAAAACTTGTATTTTCCTCATCCATTCTCTATTACAAAAATAAAAAATTTATATGAATGATAAGTAAATAAATAAAAATTATCAATGATAATAATAAGTATATATAAATAAAAATTATAAACAAAAGAGAGAGGGCACATTCTGTATTGTCTTTACTGATGTTCAAGGAGAAACCACAAAAGTCGGAACAGAATATCAATTACCCATCTCATATTTGAACAAAAACTGATTACCAAAAATGAAAATTATCATGCTGCTTTCTGAACCAATGGGAAAATATTGAGCATTGTAATTCAAAGGGAAAAAAACAAAAAATGAGTTGTAAGGTTGTTTGGAATACGAACTTTTAAGCACAAAATTTCACAAATGAAATAGTATAACCTCTTTATGAAAAGAGAATTATTATAACCTCTTCATGAAATAGTATCATTGATGTTATATATATGGAAAATGATTGGTGGCCTTAAAAACTGTGGCCCAAATGCTCCTAATTGCCAGTTTTGGTAACTTTGTTTTTTTTTTTTTTATCTGATAAGGAAATTCGGGCCATTAGGGGCACCAAAATTCGGGCCCCCTAGCATTGCCGTATATATATATAACATGGATATATATATATATATATGTATATAGAGCAGAGAGAGCAAAGAGAGAGAGAGAGAGAGCGAGAGTACCGATGAGTCGACGACGGGGAGACTAGGGATGAGTCGATCGGCAAGGGAAGGAGAAACCAGCGGCGGCGGTGAGGATAGGCAAACAGCGGTGAGCCGATCGGCACAACAATGGCGATAAATCCGTGTGTGTGTGAATCGATGCAATGTTGTGCACAGCAGCGGCAATGTGTGTGTGAATGAGATGAAATTGAAATGTGTGGGTATTAGGTTTAATAGAGGAATTATTGTGTGTGTGTGTGTAACAGGTGATTTTTTTTTTTTTTTTGAAACACAGGCGGCTCGGGTCGGTTTGGCCTGCGGGTTGGCAAATTTCACCTGCCACCCGTGCCGACCCACCAGCACTAGGCCTCCCATCCACCCAACCCGCCAGAGTTGAAATTTTGCACGATTTGGTGTAGTTTTGACGATTTTGGCGGTATTATGCACAGCCATAGTGGTGGTGTAGAGGGATTGCTAAAATTCTAATCTAAAAAATATTTTTTGTTTTTTAAAAATATAAAATATTTTTTTATCTATATAAACTTGTTTTTCATTGATTATGAAAATATTTTAAATTGATTTTTATTTTTTATTGTACCAAACACTAAAATATGAAAAACATAACAAAGGACTAATTTATTTGATAATTATGATTCATATCACTTAAAATTTAAATAACTCTTAAAATATAAATTAAAAGTTAATTATTTTTTTAAGTGATTAATATTATTTGAATTTATAATTTTTTATGTATAAATGTCAATATATATCGTTATAATCTTACTATCGCAACCATCATCAACACTACCCCGACTATTGCTACCACTGGCACCATCATATCACTGTTATAGTTACTGTCATCGCTACCACCTCTCCACCATCATCACCACTAATATCATTACTGCCATTACTATCATCATTGTCATATATACCAATATTATTTTACTATTAATTTCATAGTAGCCAATATCATTATCACCAATAACTCTAATAACCCCTACATTTACCATCATTGCTCAGTAATTACGCTTTCATCACCGCAACTAATATCATTTTACTTCCACCATCATTGCCATTGTGATGAAAAACATTTTACTTGTTTTTTGGCCAATCAAACAATAAAAAATAAAAAAATTTACTGCAAAATAAACGGGACTTAATAAATTCAATTTCAAGTGCTACATTGTTATCAAACACCACTAGTTTCATCTAAAAAGCTAGCTTATCTCTTTTGGGAAGACCAAAAAAAAAAACCAATTTATTAATTTATTTAGATCATATAATTTCTTTATTTTTTTTGCACGTTTTTTTCATAATAAACCAATAAATCAAAAGAAAAATCATTTTCCAAAATAGACCTAAATAAGCTCATAGAAAAAATAATACTAAAGATATTAATTTATTTGGTACAATTCTAATTTTTTTAAAACTTTTCTAATGCCATTTTAGAGTGATTATAGTGATTCTTTTATGAGAAATTAATTTTCCAAATGAAATGAGAATTTTTTAGTAAAATAAATTTTTTTTAGCCAATAAGTTAATTTTTTAATTCCAACCAAACAATAGTTATAAAAGAACGGATAAAACCAATTCTAACTGTGTTATACTTCATGCCAATTTTAAAATTAAATTTGACAATAATTTCAAAATTCACCTTCAATAGTGTGTCATATTTCATATTAAATTAAATTATAGCAATGTTAATACATGTGCTGAAGTTGAAACACTTGGACAAAATACGAAAATTTTATTCCCTATCTCCGTCGTGATGAGATTTACAAAAGATATTATATTATATTTTTAATCTTTGTAATTTTATTTTTTTGTATCGATTTAGTTTCTATAATTCTAATTATATCAATTTATAAAAAAAATTCACATTAGTTTAATTAACATTTAGTAAAAAATTGAATGAAAATTAAGTATGTGTACCATTTCAAATTAGAAGTTAACCTTTCTTTTAATTTGAAGAGAATGAGTGAACTATTTTCTACTTTGATTTTAGTCCTATTTTTAAAGTCTTACTTTGGATTGGTTTGGGAAGTGGGTTGGCTTTTTGACTATTTTAGTCTGGCTAAAAAGTTTGGTTTAAGAAAGGCTTTTTGACTTTTTGATTTTTTTGACTTTTTTTTGTGAAAAAAGTGTAATGATTATGGATTGGATGTGATGTTTTGTTTGTTGTGGTTAAAATAACTTATTTTATTTTTTGTGACTATTTTAGCCACAAACCATCTTCCCAAACGGTTTATCAATTGAGTTAAATTAACCCAATATAAAAAATTTAAGGTCAAATTGATGAGACTGAAACTATAATAATCAAATTGATCCCAACGACAAAGTATGAATATAATTTATCATATATATGTATATATAAACCATTTAAATAAGTTTAGGTGCTTTATCCATTACTATAAAAATAGATAAAGATTACACTTTTTTTGTGTGATATATGTTATTTAATTACATTTTTTAAGTTTTATTAAAGTATGATATTTGGAAGTGTGATTAAAAAAGGTCATTTTTAATCACACCTTTTAAGTGTGATTAAAAATATTTAAATCACACACTGTTTGGGAAGCAAGATTTGAGGCATTTTTGGCTATTTTAGTCACAAAAAACAAAATAGGCTATTTTAGTCACAACAAACAAAACATCACATTCAACCTATAATCATTACACTTTTCTCTCACAAAAAAGCTAAAAAAGTCAAAAAGCCAAAAAGTCCTTCCCAAATCAAGTTTTTTAGCCCAGGCTAAAATAGCCAAAAAGTTAAAAAACCAACCCACTTCCCAAACCAAGCCTAAGTGTGTTTAATAACATTTAAATCACATCTTTTAAGTGTGATTAATAATATTTAGATCACATTTTTAAGCGTGATTAAAAATATTTAGATCACATCTTTTAAGTGTGATCAATAACTAATAAAACATATGATAATAAATATTTAGATTACAGATTTTAAGTGTAATTAATATCTAATAAAACCTATGATTAATATTGATTTGAAGAATAATCAATATTATTTTAGTACGCGCATTTAAGGAATGCAATACACACTATATACTATATTTTGAATCACAACCATATATTGAATGGAATAACGTCATATATTTCATAAATGAAAGTTAAATATGTTTAAAAATAGATACAAATGAATTAAAATAAAAAGTTTTAAACTGTGCTTACATATATTAAAAAATGAAAAACTTGAAAAACTAAGTTCTTGAATTCTTTGACCATATTTTGTACCTCTCCAAAAAATGTTTGACCTAAAAAATAAAAACACAAATTAATTCAAAAACGGCTAGAAGCATATGAATAAACTTATTATTTTTGTAGAGACTGTTATTGTCTTACAAAAGACAAAATCCGACTGATCACACCCCTTCAAATGTCTTAACATTAAATACCTCTAGCATGACATGAAACATATAAAAACAAAATGTCACTTTACTCATAGAAATTGCAAGTTTAACAGAAATTTTACTATAACCAACAACTTAGTTATAGTAAAATTTGGACTTAATTATTTAAGAGAATAATTTACAAACAGGGAACACCTCACACTTTTCTTCAAAGAGTTCCACTACCTAGTCACACACACATAAAAAAAAATACTATGTCCAAGAATGAGCCTACACTATGTAAAATTATAGACATATATTTGATTAGTACATTGTATTATGTTTATTTGTTTTTAGTGTGTAAAAATGGTGTTTATTAAATTCATAATTTTAACATGAGTTCAACAGGACTTTGTGCAGCTTTTAACTAATTTTCAAGAAATTTCTTTATAAGTAAAGGACTAAAAATAAAAATAAAAATAAAAGGGGGTCCTTTTCCCATGAGCGGACTGCAGGTTCGAATCATGTCCCGCCTAATCACAAAATAAGATTAATATTCTTGTGATGCATAAATCTTAAAAAATTGTAGGAAATGATTTGAGGCAAGATAATGATTTCATTATTCAGTAATTCAAAGATGTGTAATTGGCACATAAAACCAAGTAGGTGGTACGCACATTGACAGAATTTGGTAAAGCATGGGCTTTGTGCAACTTTTAAGGCAAGCAGGCCTCCATCATCGTGACCAACATGTATAACTGAAGAAAAGCCCATCTCCACACAGAAAGAAAGAAGCAGTTCCACCTAGAAACACCAACTACCAACTTATCAAAAATAAAATTAAGCTGCTAAAAAGAAAACATTATGAAAGAAATTCACATAGGCAGATATGCCAGGAAGAAACCAAAGTGGGTTCTCATATGATGCGCAAGACCCTTATTCTTGAAATCCTTTTCAAATTCAGTTATGATCCAAGTTGAATATACAAGTTTATTTAGAAACTTACAGATATATCTATCATTCACTTCCCTATTCCTCTACACCTATGAATCTATGATACCTAAATGAGCACGAAACACCAAAATTGCATCTGTTTCAAGCATTAGAGCACCCGCAAATCTAATCAGGATAAAGAAGAGAAAGCACCTGTGAGGGGCCTGAACTAAATCTTTTAGCAGCCATAAGAAGAGCATTTAGCAGAGCATCTTTAGCTTTCAACTACAAATAATATCCTTGATTTTGGATCTGTAAAATGGCAGAAAAAAATTGGAAATTTATTAATGTACACCTGAATAAATACGTGTGTACATCTGTCTGCAACAGGATGCTAAAATGAGGCAAGATGAAACTATTTGGTCAGAGCATAAAATAATAATTCTAAATACTTTGCCATGTGTGTGTCTAGACACATCCAAAAAGAGAAAACTGTATGAAAGCTTGTCAACAACTTCTATATTAATTCTATAGATTATTTTGAATGTGTTGAATTCATCGGCTAAAATTTTAAACTTCTTTCATGTAAGTATAAAGAAACATTCGTGTTGCTCTTTATGAAAGTTCTAGGGACTACTCCACTGAGCCACCTACCAAGCATCACTAGTATAACTCGAACTCTTTTGAGCTAAGTCTTAATTTTGGCAAATCAATAACCGTTTAACAGACAAAATTTACACTAGTTGGTGGCTTCGTGCAAATGATTATTTCTAAAATATTCATTACAAGATAGATAACCAAAAGTTTAGTTCAATTTGGTTCAATTCAGATTAAAATTCTTTTTGTTTTTTTAGTTCATACTCAAAATTGATGACCAACCTTGGTTCAATTCTGGGTCTGTCAACAAACTCTTCCTTAGGCACCCCTCGCACTCAAAAATATAAAAGAAAAAAAATAGCCCCAAGGTTTTTCCCTAATAGTAAGAATCCTAAAGGCACCATCAAACATCTCCAACAAGAAATGTACCACCAAAAGCTCCTTTTCTACAACCACATAACACACAATCACATGTGGATATCAACCCCCATGCTCCTCTGGCCTTAGCTTGATATAGCTTCCTTCTCCCACAGACAAAACCCACTCCCTTTCACTTTTTGGTAGAGAATGAAGCATATCTATCTCAACTAACAACCTTGAGAAACAACCCTACATAACATTTCTTGATCTTCCATTAAGATTTAGTCTTTAACAAAAAAGTTAAATAAATAAAATACAATTTTCTTATGGAAAAGAGAATGAAAAAAAAAAAGCAAAAGAAACTACAAGCATCCTTCCAGAAAATGAGGAGAAAACAACAAAGGAGAGCGAATGAGAGATATACCTAGATGTCGGAGGGAGAACCAGAAAGGCCCTGCCCCAATACCAATTGTAGGGATTTGAAGAGCAGATGTTGCAGCAGTAAAAGCAACAACAGGTGCAATGTAACGCCCTCAAAATAATAACATTAAACCCATCAATTTAGACATGCATTGATATAAGAGACAAACATCATTCTATTCCACAGAGTAATTCTTTACAAGAAGCATTATATGTTAACAACAGAATCAAATGCCCTATGGGCTTACAACTTTCCAAGCTAACACTTGGTTACAAAGAGGAGAGTACTAACTCAAATACACATTAGGCCCTTGGCTTGAAATTACATGTAATACAACAAAAGATAACCTAAAATCACAAACGTCTGCTTGTCTCTAGCCTCCCAAGCGATGTCCTTGGAGGTGGCATGCTTCATGTACCTGAAAATGGTGTCCCATATAGGGTGAGCCACAGCCCAGTAGAAATACACTAAACCAACTATGAACAATGACAAAAAGATTAGCAGCTAATAGATGGTCAACACTTATATATTCATTTACATCTTATTACAATTCCATGACAATCAGGTCTATGTTACAATTCACTTTCCATTTCTTATTCAACATTGAGTTTGAAAACAAGGCTCAGTACTCTGGCCAAAACCTTTGATGAGATTATAGTTCATCACTAGAACACTTTCGAAATCCAAGGTGGATACACATTTTGGTGTTGTATCAATAACACATAAACCACTTCCATACTTCATAAATGATATACATTTTAGTGCTATATCAAATTAAACAACATCTCAATAGATAAGCATATGAGCTATATCACTACTACCACAGATAAGCATATGAGCTATATCAACACTTTAATAGACAAGCATATGAGCTGTATCATCACTCAAATGGGAGAGCATATGAGCTGCATCCCTGGGTCCATCCCCCATCTTCCCTTAACCATTAACCGGTTTAGAGGTACATCCCCCATCTTCCCCTAAACCGTGGAGTACATCCCCTATCTCTTCCCATACACAAGCAATGCATAGAAACACATAATCATATACGCAATCAATCAATACATAAAATTAATGTATTCTATCAACCGTCTACACATAATGTATATAAACACATTGGTCATATGCACAATCAACCAATACATAAAGTTAATGTATTCTATCAACCATCATACTCTATGACACATCCAATTGATTAGTTTTAGTTTACCTAACCATCATGCATTGTCTACAACAATCAACACTACCCTCCACCTGTCACGACCCAAACCCGCCCCGAGAAGGTTGGCATCGTAACTGGCCAGTAATCTTAGATTACCACAGGCCTTCCCATACAAAACATAAATAATCGGGGCTCGCGGAAGCGAAATAAAGAAACTAATAGTCCAAAGAGCTGTGCATTTATATGAACGTACATTACATGCCAAAAATGAGTTAATTACCCACATTCATTACATAACATGATCTAGTACAGCACGTATCATTCAGTTACAACTATACAACAAAAACAAAACAAGAGCTCACAAAACGGCCTTCCAGGCCTGGCCCCAGCTCGGAGGCACTCCACTCCAGGTTAGGCTTCAAAACGGCGGCTCGGCTCGAGACTCCGCCTAGGCTTGGCTCCCTGAGGGTTCACCTATAAATACATAAATACAAACAATGAGCTAAAGCTCAGCAAGTAACATTAAAGTAAAGGGGTTAGTGAACGAACTCCAACATTTCATATAAATTCGTAAAACGTAACGTTCATAACATAATCACAATCATCTCATAAGAACATACATAATGGCATACTCCATAGAACATAACATAACATGTGTCGACTAACGACTAGAGTAACCGGTCCCGGACACCGATTAAACACATACCGAGATCTCGTAAACGGGTCATGGGTTTGTCCTTCCATGTCGTCCCCCATGACTAAGCGTATGGGCCTGCATGTTCTCGCCCCCACGACTGACTAACTATGGATGTCATACTAGATTCGCAAATCAGGACATTCGTTCACAGCTTAAAATCACATTTCGTAAACATATCATATCATATAACATTCGTATAACAATTCAAATACATTGCATATTAACATAACTTTACAGAAATGTTACTCACAGTGGGTTTCCAAAACCGAGGGCACGGTCTTCACTTCTTGACTGCAAATCATCAACAGTATAATACATTTCTTATCATTCGTCATCAATACATCATATAAGTCATGCCATTTCACATTCATTTCATACTCAATCTAATCCTTCTTTACTTTAATTCATGCTCATGAGATGCTAAAAGATGCCATTAACATGTTAGAATCACGTAATTCAACTTTCCAAAATTTCTGAAAATAAGCCCTTCCGCTCGAGCGCTACTTTGTCCGCTCGAGCGGACTGCACATTTTCCCCAAAACTACTGAGAGGCTGATTTTACCGCTCGAGCGGGCTTCCATCCGCTCGAGCGGACCCTGCGAAATTCTGAAATTCTGGTTCTTCTTCTACACTTCATCATTTCTTTGAAACATTAACTTCCAATTTTGTAATCAAAGCTCAAAACTATTGATCAACAACATGATTCAATCATTCAACCTCATCCCAAAGCCTATATAGATCATAGCTAAGATCAAACCCATAAACTAAGACGAAACCCATGAACACATACATACAAACTTTATATCTCTATAATCATGGAGGTTCTACCTCAAATTGACTAAGCATGCTCAAATTATACATAATTTCCCTTTCTATCCATTTCCATAACATAAGATCATTGAAGTATTTCAAGAAATAGGAGAAGATCCTTACCTTAAACACTTAATTGAGAGGGTTTGAGCTTAATCCTCTTTCCTTTCTCTTCTTCTTCTCTTGATCCCCCTCTCTTCCCGAATTTTCTCCCTCTCTCTCTTCTAGATATTTCTCTCTTCTTTAGTGTTGAGTCAAATGAGTGAAAAGGCACCCAATCCTTATCTATATATATTATATATATCAAATAAATAGATTTAGACCAAAAATGTAAGCCAAACAAGCCTTACGAATCAGACAAAATTCAGTCTTCAATTTAATGCCCGAAGTGATTCTAAAAATTCCCGGCATCACATAGGCGTGTTCAATTTCGTTTTCTGAAGCCATCACGGTTGTCAATTTAAATCCCAAAGTCGCAATTCCAACAGATATTTCACTAATTCAAACAAATAATCTTCAATTAAATCATATAAATGCATATTTCATTACTGATAATTGTGACACATGGTTCCGGGTCATTACACCACCGGTAGCCTAAAGCAATTATTTCTAAACAGGAAATAACTGCACAAATAGATAATATATCAATATTTCAACTAGGTGAGCAATAAATGATTCAACTACACCCTTTAGTCCCATACATTCCTAATTTCAACATTCTCAATTCAATTCCTCATTTTCTTTAATCAATTACATACATTAGTTAATTAAACCAATTAGGGCAACTAACCATAATTCACAAAACAATCCTAAGGTTCCATTTTCATCCACATTCCATCATCTACCTCATTTTTCTATGCCAAACTCGCATTTAGGTTTATTATAAACAAAACTCCAACTTGTGTAAAATTACACAAAAGGCCCAAACTTCCTCAAAACTACCCAACAACACCCAACATATTAAAATGCTAAAATTTAAAGACAAAATCCATAAGGAGGAGTAGGATATCCCTACCTCAAAAGGTGACACCCAACGAAGAAGATGAAGAAAAACAAAAAGTGCTCCAAATCACAAATTTGTCGGATCAAAAGATAGCCCTCGACGATCAACCATCTTTTTGTAAAGGCCAAAGGTGAGGAAATCACTCTTACTAGATCAATACCTAGACAGAAGGTAGAGCTCTAGAGTGAGAAGCTCAACAATGGTATTTTTGGAAAAGTAAGAGAGAGAAGAGAAGTGAAAAAGTGATTTTAAAATGCCCAACTGCCTTCTGTTATACGACATTCCCGCTCGAGCGAAGAACACAACGCTCGAGCGTAAAGAACAAATAACTAGGTCCACTCGAGCGCAAGAAGTACCGTTCGAGCGCCAAGACACAATAATAAAGTACATCCGCTCGAGTATGGATTTCTCCCTCCCAGAACTTACACCCTAAAAGTACTACCCGCTCGAGCGCCAACAAGACCGCTCGAGCGTAACTCGCTCGAGCGCAGGAAATCCGTTTGAGCGTAGAAAACACACCTGCAGAAGTTTTGTAGGGACACAAAATACTGGAAGAGTGTAAACCCCGCTCGAGCGCAAGAAGGCCCGCTCGAGCGGACGACCAAAAACCAAACTCCGCTCGAGCGTAGAATAACCCGCTTGAGCGCAACACCAAAACAACCTGGGCGACTAGGATTGAGACTTAGGCTCACTCAACCTGTAACACACCCGCCCAAAACAATCCCAAAACCCAAACACAAAGAGTAAAGGGCATAAACAAGATAATTACCACTATCAACTTCACGGAACCGAGTCCGAAATACAACTGAACAGTAAAGGGACAACCGGGATCGCTATAACCTCCCCCCCTTAAAGAATTTTGTCCCCGAAATTAAGGAAACGACAAAACACGAGACCAACCGATCACAAAGCTCATAATACAAAGATGTTAATCTCTCAACTGATTGTCCATTTACCCTCACACATGGGAAAGGCTTAACAAGAAAACATGATCCGAAAGAGAAACAACACCTCGGCATATGAAACTTCAACAAAACCAAACCCTCTCTGAGATAACTCATCAAAACAACTGACTAGCGCTCCAAGCTAAGTCACTACTCAAAGTCACAATCCCAAATAGAACAACTAATGCAAGCTTTAGTATGAATGCAAAGAAAATTACTCTCTGGTTAAAAGGGCATTTTCTCAAAAATAATTAAGTTTTCAACGTTAACGTTCCGAAATGAATTTTGCCTTTCTCATGCGAAATCCAAGAGTTTGTAAACATTTTTCATAAGCACAGTGTTATTCACAACACATAACCATCGCTATTTGATTTGGTCAAGTCCTCTCATTGAAATTTCTCATAACATTTGAATTAAATCAATTTCTCCACAATACACAATTTAGTATTTAACAATCTAACCCATTACCAGTTATCCTATCTCTATTCAAGAGACAATTTACAATATATGCTATAACATGCATTATCGACA
Source organism: Camellia lanceoleosa (assembly GCA_025200525.1). Lineage (NCBI taxonomy): Eukaryota > Viridiplantae > Streptophyta > Magnoliopsida > Ericales > Theaceae > Camellia > Camellia lanceoleosa. Next base: position 203,435,709 of record CM045763.1, on the reverse strand, counting down.
TGCATTTCTTTCAAATTCAATAATTTCTAACTTGCATGGTTCACAATTCCGAAACACATTCACTGTTAATGATACATTTGTATTTCCACATCACATTTAACATATATAATGCTAAATTAACTTCCGTAATATTACCATAGACTGAAACACATGTAATATTCGTACAGTTCATCAATACAACCAGACATTCAACATACGTTCAAATACCTACCAATGGATCCAGATGCCTCTCTCTCTGAACCGAAATGTACTTACCCAAGTAGTTTCCTCAACCCCATTACGTTTTCACAATAATTTAATGATGATAGTAAGACACGTTCTAACACTATAGTGTTCCGAGACATTCACCACGTCCTGACTACCCACAATACTTAAACCGGTATTTGGTACTCAATAACCCAATAGAGGAAGCACGAAAACATTCACACACAAAGTTTCCAGTCAACTTTCACACAACAGGTGTAAGACAAAACACAGGTAAAGAACAACATTACGGCACATTACTAGCCCAAAAATTCAAGGTCTTGAACAAAAATCATCTTAGTTTACGAGGAGTATCCAATGAACCCCAAGTGAAACACAACATAGCCATCCCACAAAACCCGTCATACTCACGTTGATGACGCTGTACTCAAAATAGAACTTTCATAAAAGAACTCTTAAACACTTAAAATTCCCAATATCGTAACGACATGACGGATAACATTGCACACCCCCGTGCTTTACAACATACTAACAAGGACCAAACGAATCAAAATGATTCCAACTGAGTACCTCGCTTACTCTTCACAACTTTCCTACTTTACTTGTGTCACCACTGTCCAAATTGGGCGACGGACACTTATGCCGAAGTGGCCTAACTTTACCAAACATCCAACCTCACGATTTCACTCAGAAACCATACGGACCACACACTGACACGCATCGCACTGTGCAAAACTCCCTCATCTAGAGATTTCAACCACCTGGACTGAACTCGAAGTAATAGAATTTGCATAACCTTTCCCTCGCACTAAGTTAACTGACAAGGTTTGCTACCCCGTGACTTTCACCACTACCAAGTCACCGTTCGTACCGAACACAAACTAACATAGTACCTTCATCCGCCAACGACCTATAGGGTCCACCATTCATTCCAAATCTTACTTGTCACTCACCCCACGAGTACAATCGAGACACCCAGCTTCCGTGCCAAACCACTAGCCAATGCTACTGTTAGACAACCACCATGAACCAACCTCGACACCGTTGCACGTCGCCGATAAGGCTTTCAAAAATACACTATTTTAAATTCCCGGAGGAATAAAGGTCCTCAACCTTCTCATTACCATCCCAAACCTGACTTCGCAAAAGACTCATTACAGTGACTCGACTCACAGGTCACACCTCAACCACGGTTCATACACCCAACCAACCCTCACAACAGCATCTCCCGACCTAACCAGTGTTAAGGTACGAACCTATCACTTTCGATCAAAGTAAGGAAGTCCAAAAACTTAGGAAACGTCCATAGGCTACTACCCGAGATATAGCACCAGCTGCTCACAACGTACCACTTTCGACGTTAACAGCCACACCCTTATATAGGGACTAACACTCCCTCTATCGAACGACCAATCATAACACATGCCTATTTGGCAACGTTACCTACCACGAAGGTACAAGTCTAATCCTAACAAGATTATGCGCTACGTCCTCGTAAAATACCATGTTGATTACATACTATACCTAGTATTAATCTCTCACTTCACATCCTCTCGAGGAGTTCCTGCGACAGTAGACTAACATCGTTTTCACCTACATAAGAATCAATTAGATAGCACTAATGAAATTTCGAGAATCCGGCAAGTATAACTGTTCTCGCCCCCTAGTAATTCTGATTAAGATACGCATTTCTCAGTGATCCTTCTAAATTTGAAAACACGGCTCAACAGCCCTCACTTTTCCCAAACCAAAACACACGCATAAGAATGCATTATTACCAAAAATTTTATGGTCTCACAACAACCTATTATATTAATAAAACTTTTAGAGCTACAGCATGTTCCAATCCACCCAATCCAAGGATATTAACAAGCCAAGCATATGTATATAGATAAACAAACAGTTTAGATGTTTCAACATTCCCAAAACACATTGGTTACACAACAGAACCCAACGGCCACAAAACGATAATTCACCGGTTACAAAACGGATTAGTCAAAACAAAACCAACCTCTCGGTATTACCACCACTATCGTCCCTCGTTGGACCGCCAAAATTGGTCATCCCCAAATACAAGATAACCTATGAGCTTACAAGCCACGGACAAGAACTACTGACGTGCCCCCTCCGCTCACACTTGGAACAATTACAAACTTCCCCAACTGGGGCTTGGGAACTCGACTTTACTGAGGCCCGTGAAATCTGGCCTGTTAGTTCCCCAAAACGATACTGTTCCTGCCTAGTTGAATGAAACTGAGCTTGACTAGGTTGCAAAACCCCTAAAGAAGCCCCCGGTTGAGTACAGAAACGTCGAATATGACCCGACTGATTACACACCCAACAAGTAGGCGGTGCCTGAGCGCGATACTGGTTCAAAATCTGGGCTGATGAAGACCCCAACAGCTGCCTCCCCACTGAGCATTTGATCGGCCCAAAACCCGACTGGTTAAATGATCCTGGTGGTACAACTACTGGTTGAACTGCTAACTTTGCCCCCTTCCTCTGTGGGCAAACCGAAACCTTGTGGCCCAGTAGACCACATTTGAAACAAATGGCACCCCTCTGTTCACTTTCTCCCGAACCCAAATCCGACACTGGAAGGGTAGTTCTAGCCCGACCCCCCTGTTGCGGGTTTAAACCCCTCTGCCTCTTAAAAGGCCTACTAACACCCTGAGTCACGGGAGTCACCGGGATGGCTTCTTCCCCACTCTGCCCCATTGCTAGCACCGTAGCCTCTACATGGGCAGCCGCCTTAACAAGCACACTATAACTTTTATACCATGACCCCGCTATTCTTACACGGATGTCGTCACGCAGTTTACTCTCAAACTCGAAACAACGCAATTCCTCCTTTTCCACCAATTCTGGGGCAAACCTCGACAGGTTAGCAAACCATCTTTCAAAGCACACCAAAGGTGCAGTACCTTGGCGTAACTCCACAAACTGTTTCCACAACTCTTCCTAAGCGGAATGAGGGAAATCACAACTTCCTCGCCTAATCATCCTAGTAAAAGTGACAAAGGATATTAGCACATTCATACCTGTGCCAAAGCTAAACACTTACGTCCTAATATATGGACAACTGTAATTCACTTCACGTAAGCACATAAACACATAAACACTTACGAATTTCGTTTCCGGATAATGATAGTCCCGAGGCGTTACTAGAGTTCCGGTTAGAAACAGTATTGATCAAGTGCTCTTCCAACAGGACTCCCAGAAACCCAAGGATCCAATCAACATCCTAGAAACTAAATCCCATACCCAAATAGTCACATAAACATGTTATCACATAAGCACATAACATTATATCTAAGTCCCTAACAAGTGAGACAAACCCATTGTGATCTTAATCACTTCCCACATACCCAAAGTATTTGAACCCGGTACGCTCTGATACCAAGTTGTAACGCCCTCAAAATAATAATATTAAACCCATCAATTTAGACATGCATTGATATAAGAGACAAACATCATTCTATTCCACAGAGTAATTCTTTACAAGAAGCATTATATGTTAACAACAGAATCAAATGCCCTATGGGCTTACAACTTTCCAAGCTAACACTTGGTTACAAAGAGGAGAGTACTAACTCAAATACATATTAGGCCCTTGGCTTGAAATTACATGTAATACAACAAAAGATAACCTAAAATCACAAACGTCTGCTTGCCTCTAGCCTCCCAAGCGATGTCCTTGGAGGTGGCATGCTTCATGTACCTGAAAATGGTGTCCCATATAGGGTGAGCCACAACCTAGTAGAAATACACTAAACCAACTATGAACAATGACAAAAAGATTAGCAGCTAATAGATGGTCAACACTTATATATTCATTTACATCTTATTACAATTCCATGACAATCAGGTCTATGTTACAATTCACTTTCCATTTCTTATTCAACATTGAGTTTGAAAACAAGACTCAGTACTCTGGCCAAAACCTTTGATGAGATTATAGTTCATCACTAGAACACTTTCGAAATCCAAGGTGGATACACATTTTGGTGTTGTATCAATAACACATAAACCACTTCCATACTTCATAAATGATATACATTTTAGTGCTATATCAAATTAAACAACATCTCAATAGATAAGCATATGAGCTATATCACTACTACCACAGATAAGCATATGAGCTATATCAACATTTCAATAGACAAGCATATGAGCTGTATCATCACTCCAATGGGAGAGCATATGAGCTGCATCCCTGGGTCCATCCTCTATCTTCCCTTAACCATTAACCGGTTTAGAGGTACATCCCCCATCTTCCCCTAAACCGTGGAGTACATCCCCCATCTCCTCCCATACATAAGCAATGCATATAAACACAGAATCATATACGCAATCAATCAATACATAAAATTAATGTATTTTATCAACCGTCTACACATAATGCATATAAACACATTGGTCATATGCACAATCAAACAATACATAAAGTTAATGTATTCTATCAACCATCATACTCTATGACACATCCAATTGATTAGTTTTAGTTTACCTAATCATCATGCATTGTCTACAACAATCAACACTACTCTCCACCGGTAGCCCAAAGCAATTATTTCTAAACAGGAAATAACTGCACAAATGGATAATATATCAACATTTCAACTAGGTGAGCAATAAATGATTCAACTACACCCTTTAGTCCCATACATTCCTAATTTCAACATTCTCAATTCAATTCCTCATTTTCTTTAATCAATTACATACATTAGTTAATTAAACCAATTAGGGCAACTAACCATAATTCACAAAACAACCCTAAGGTTCCATTTTCATCCACATTCCATCATCTACCTCATTTTTCTATGCCAAACTCGCATTTAGGTTTATTATAAACAAAACTCCAACTTGTGTAAAATTACACAAAAGGCCCAAACTTCCTCAAAACTACCCAACAACACCCAACATATCAAAATGCTAAAATTTAAAGACAAAATCCATAAGTAAGAGTAGGATATCCCTACCTCAAAAGGTGACACCCAACGAAGAAGATGAAAAAAAACAAAAGTGCTCCAAATCACAAATTTCTCGGATCAAAAGATAGCCCTCGACGATCAACCACCTTTTTGTAAAGGCCAAAGGTGAGAAAATCACTCCTACTAGATCAATACCTAGAGAGAAGGTAGAGCTCTAGAATGAGAAGCTCAACAATGGTGTTTTTGGAAAAGTAAGAGAGAGAAGAGAAGTGAAAAAGTGATTTTAAAATGCCCAACTGCCTTCTGTTATACGACATTCCCGCTCGAGCGAAGAACACAACGCTCGAGCGTAAAGAACAAATAACTAGGTCCGCTCGAGCGCAAGAAGTACCGCTCGAGCGCCAAGACACAATAATAAAGTACATTCGCTCGAGCGCGAAAACCAGTCCGCTCGAGCGTGGATTTCCCCCTCTCGGAACTTACACCCTAAAAGTACTACCTGCTCGAGCGCCAACAAGACTGCTCGAGCGCAACCCGCTCGAGCGCAGGAAATTCGCTCGAGCGTAGAAAACACATCTGCAGAAGTTTTGCAGGGACACAAAATACTGGAAGAGTATAAACCCCGCTCGAGCGCAAGAAGGCCCGCTCGAACGGACGACCAAAAACCAAACTCCGCTCGAGCGTAGAATAACCCGCTCGAGCGCAACACCAAAAAAACCTGGGCGACTAGGATTGAGACTTAGGCTCACTCAACCTATAACACACCCGCCCAAAACAATCCCAAAACCCAAACACAAAGAGTAAAGGGCGTAAACAAGATAATTACCACTATCAACTTCACGGAACTGAGTCCGGAATACAACTGAACAGTAAAGGGACAACCGGGATCACTATATGCAATCACACATTCCAAGAGAGCTTAGTATTCTCCAAATTTATAAATAATATGTGAAATTCATTTAGCAGAAGTATACTGATATAAAACGTATACAATCCCAAATTCCTAATACAATAAACCCATCAAAGCAATCGCTTAACTCATGTGAAATGAACTTTCATACATTAAATTTACCAACTTATGGCACAAATACAATTGATAACATCTATAAATTAAGAAGTACAAATCAAAAGAGACTACATGTCTCAATATATACAATGCTCCAAAACAAAACAAAAAGTTCCAAGCCAACTCTAAGAGCAGGCACTAGTATTCACACAATATGTATACACAAGCCCACTGTTCAAACCTCATCACCTATATACATATATCAATAATAGGGTGAGCTAAAACCCAACAAGTAATAGCATACCAAGAGCCTGTGAACAGAGGCATGGATATGGCCGGTTGGTGCAAACACAGCATTTGCAAGTGTAGGTCTAATTTTTTGGTGTTTTTGGTGGTTTTGGCTGGTTTAATAAATGATGATGAAAATGGGCTGAATTTGAAAACGGTTTAGAGCAGTAATTTGATATGGAATTTGTAGTTAACAATTTCTATAGTATTTTTGGAAAATAAAAAAGACATGACAAAATTTTTCTTTCTAAGTTGTGTGCTTTTAATATAGAATAGATGTGTCCCCTAGTTACCTGATCATACCTCCTCAAACTACTTTAAAAAAAACTGATAGCAAATAACAACACACACCTCATCCTTGAGCTCCCCATTGTTGTTGCCATGCTCTGGAGTCTTCAAGGCAGGATTTTCCTCATCATTACATGGGAATCCATCTTTATCTTCAATTTAACAATAAACAAAATAAAAATAAAAATAAATGCTAGTTAGAATTCAGGAAATAAATGACTATTTCGTATACATATAATATAACATATATACACATAAAAATCAAAATTTCTCCCCAAATGGTGAAATTATCTATTTAAAGCTTAAAAAACTCAATATATACTACAATTCTTTGGAATGAAACAAGATCTGAGAGAATCGAATTAGATGCACTGAATCAACATACAATAAAAACAAATTACCATCAGCGAGTAGTAGAGAAGACAGAGGATTTTGAGATACAATAGGTTCCTGATTTAGAAACAGAAAAATGAACAACAAAACTCACAATTCAAAACAAGAAAACGGAGAATTTAACACACATGCAGAGAGAGAGAGAGAGAGAGAGAGAGGGGTACTCTGAGCTTCGAAGGGAGTGGTTTTGAGGCAAGATGAGTCTGGGGGTGGCGATGATCGTCTCTGATTCAGAAGCAACCAAAGAAACAACCCATTGCTCTAACAAATTCAAAATTGACAAAAGCTGTCCAAAATTGGGTGGTAACCACATGAAACTGTGATAATTAATTTTATATAGTGGCAAAAGCTACCCAAAAACAATTTAATGAGGCTGGCCAGATTTAGTTTGAACTTACTTGGTGAACCCAAATGGGTGAGAATATCTGAATAAAATGGCATTACTACATAAGGTTCATTGGCATAACTTTATCCAAAGTGATGTTTTGATCATTCACACCCATTGGAGTATAATCTACCACAAATGACAACATCCAGAGGGTCATTTGGGAAATGGAAAGGTAAAGAAGTAGGCTCCTTGGAGGATAGTTGCATTGCTTAGGTAGCTCAACTAACTAATTAGGAAACTACAACTTACCATGATCCTCAATTTTGTTATATTATTTTCACAGTAGCTGCTTTATTTAAAAAGATAAATCTTAAGTATCATCCTACCTACAGCCGCTAAGGACCCTTAAAAACAAACATTATTCTGTGTGGACGTGCAAACCATTTAGCCCTTTTTCTTTTCTTTTCTTTTTTTTAAAGATCTCTAACCAAGCTTACATTAATACCAAGCTTTTTAATGGCCAAAATGCATGACATATGCTCACCCATGATATTAACTACTTTCACAACAACTAGCCCTCCCTGCCTCTCTCACAAATTATTGGCATGATTATTTTATGAATAATTTGTATAGAATTATGACTTCTTGTGTCCCCTTCTTTCTAATCAAAACACCACCATTATTTTTCATAATTTTAAAAATGTTTTTAACAATTTAACGCATCATTTCTGAATGTGTATTTTGTATAAATTTTCTGTTGACAAATTATTTTCCCTATTTACATGTTTTTGTGCCTGTGTACTCTTTCCTTGTGAGGAAAAAAAATCGAAAACAAAAAGACAACCAAAAAAACCTTATTACAATTTATAAAACATTAATAAAACTATATATAATGACCTTGAGAATATGACAATATTGATGGATATATCACAAAGTATGCATATATTTACAAACACATTAGAAAAATTGTTATTTTATACCATGTTCATACTCTATCAACATGCTTTGTACGGCAAAAGTGTGTAGACTAAAAAACTGCTGCAACACATCAACTTATCACAAGCACTACTCTGAATCTTATACAAGTAATTATGTATAGATCATTTATTAAAAAATTAAATTAATTCAATAATCATAATTTCATAATTTTATTATATTTAATTTTAAAGATGAACAAATTTTAAATCTTCCTTACCATATATCATTTATTAAAAGTGTGTAGACTAAAAAACTGCTGCAACACATCAACTTATCACAAGCACTACTCTGAATCTTATACAAGTAATTATGTATAGATCATTTATTAAAAAATTAAATTAATTCAATAATCATAATTTCATAATTTTATTATATTTAATTTTAAAGATGAACAAATTTTAAATCTTCCTTACCATATATATGCACCATGCCAAGGTTAACTTAACTGTTGGAGTGGAATATACAGATTTTTACCCAAGGTAGGTACTTATTTCACTTGAATTGTCTACTATGGAAATGCAAGAACATAAATTGCATTTTGCATTGTAAGTCGGATAATCATAATAACCTTAACACATCAAATGGTTTTAAACTCAAATTGTTCACATGCACAGAGAGAGATACACACACAGAAAGAGAGCTCATATCATAAAACTAACTCGTATCCAAATCCAAATCAGGATATCCAACATTCTTGCAAATTTGATACCAAATCCAACAACTCCATATCAAAATAAAATAAAAAAACCACCTTAAAATTCAAAAACAGAGTAAGAAAGAAAAAAATCAAAAATTGAAGCCTCGATTAACAAGGCATGCACAAGCCCATTGACATGCTAAGGTACATGAAAATAGATTATACATCTGTATAAGACTACATTGATGACTTAAAAACACCAGACTCCGCTGCTGGCCATTTTCAAAATCAATTCACTCCACTAAACCACCAAAAAATCATATAAAAATACGTAAGAAAAGCAAATTCAACAGGAAAGTATATAAATGTATAAAAATGAATTATATCATACCTTTTAAGATAGTCTTGGAAGAAGGAGAGAGAAGGATCGGAGAGGATTGAGGGATTGGACTTGCAATCATCGATGAATTGCTTCAACTTGTTCAAGTTCGTGATCAGAGAGGAGATTGATGTCGAATCGTTTGATACAGAGAAGCGTGTAGAGATCATATCAGTTAGGGTTTGAGATCAATTGATTGAGAATGCATTTGGCTTCGTAGCCTACATTTCCATGGCTCTCACCAAACCCTAACTTTAAATAAAATGATGGATTCGAAGCTTTTAGGAAAAAATGATCGAGAGACAGAGAGAAAAATTGATCGATTGAGAGAAAGTGAATGACATACATTGTGAGGCCATGCGAAGTCGCGCGATCGATCAATGCAACGCTCGAAGAACATACCTTAAACAGACTAGAACGAAGAGAGCTCGAGAGCTCGCACGCAAAGAGAGAGAGAGAGAGAGGGTTTGGGGCAAAAACATGTATAGATAGAATGAAAGGGAGTCTGGAAGTGGTTAACTGGGCCTAAAATAATGTTTTTGAGTTTTTTTTGTTTTAGTTATTGTAAGTTTTTAAATATTTTAAATAATTTTTTTTTAAAATTCAAATAATTTACTTATATGTAAAGGAAAGATATTTTTTAATTTTCTAAAAAAATTATAAAATTTAATACATTTCATATATATTATATTTTCTAAAAAAGTATTTTACTTTTTAGTTGTATCCAAATTAGGCACGTCTAAAAAGTAAAAAATAAATAAATTATTAAAAGAAGGGAAAATATCAAATCAAGGTAATTTAAAAAGAAAAATAATTACAATTTAGTGAGAAGCAATGTAAATATTAATCATTAAAATTATAATTTTTTTCATGAATATGTAATTGTTATCACAAACTGCAATTACTCCTTAAAAGTTAGTGCAAAGAAGACACTAACTTTTTATAAATTATAAAACAATATATAAATTATTTTTTAAGTTGTCCTCAATTAAGAAAATTTAAAATGAGAAGCTTGGTTGGAAATTATTAGCTTTTTTAAATCAAAATAATAATAATAATAATCGGATTTGAAATTTTTTTAATAAAAGTTTTCACGGCATGCTAATGCATGAGGTGTAAAGTTTATAATATTTTACGATATGAAATGTATGTTGTCTTAAGTGCAAATATTTTACGACATATTAAATAATCAAAAAAAAAAAAAAAAAAATAAAAAATAAAAGTTTAAACATCAAAAAAAATCAACAATATAACAATTTGTGACTCCAAAATTCAAATTTCTAAAAAAAAATTTTTTTTTTTTTTTTTTTTTTTTTTTTTTAAAAAAAAAAAAAAAGTTAACCCAAACATCCATATTTTCAATTCATTTTTGAAAATATGCATTTTTTACGGCATGCTTTTGCATGCTATAAAAAAAATTTGGATTGAAATTTTTTTTTTTGGTAGAAGTTTTCACGACATGTTAATGCATGTCATATAAAATTATAATATTTTATAACATGAAAGGTAGGTTATTTTAAGTGTAAATATTTTATAACATATTTTTTAAGTCGTGAAAAAATATATTTTTTACGACATATTTTTACATGTTATAAATATATGAATTAACGACTTACATGGCATGTATGTCGTTATTGAAAAATCATTAACGACTTGTAAAAAAAAATGTCGTAGAATGTATTAATTACGACATATAGTTGATGTATGTCATAAAGTTGAAATTGTAAATAGTTTTGTTGTAGTGCGTCCTCTGTCATTCATGGGTAGAAAAGAGACGCGAATTTGAGAATTGTATATTTTATATAAAAATCAAATTGGAATATTTTATACAATCACACCTATTTGGAGTGTAATTAAGGCCTCGTTTGGGAACTCTCCTTTTTAGCCAAAAAGTCAAAAAGTTACTAAATTAGCTAAAAAGCCAACAACAAAAAATTCAAATATTCTCTTTTCTCTCTATTTTTTGCACATATTTTCGTAAAAAGTCAAAAAGTTATCCCAAACATACTAATTTTTTTTAGCTCATATTTTAGCCAAATAGCCAAAAAGTTACTAAATTAGTCTGTTCCCAAACGAGGCATAAACATATATATATATAATTATACTTATTTAAAAAATGTGATTAAAAAGTAGTAATGTATATATAATCACACTTTAATTAGAAGGTATAATTAAAAAATATATAAATAATCACATTTTAATTAGAATGTGTGATTAAAAAATATATATATAATCACACTTATTTAAAAAGTATGATTAAAAAGTAGTATTGTATATATAATCACACTTTAATTAGAATGTATGATTAAAATATATATAAATAATCACACTATAATTAGAATGTGTGATTAAAAAAAAATATATATATATAATCACACTTATTTAAAAATTGTGATTAAAAAGTAATAGTGTATATATAGTCACACTTTAATTAGAATGTGTGATTAAAAATATAAGTGATATAAAAAATAAAAATTATCACACTCAATCAAATTAAGTGTGATTAAAATATCAATATAATTTTCTTTATCACACTTCTAATAAAAATGAGATATTTTTTTTATCAAAATGTGATCTTTATTTTTATAGTAGTAATCTGTTTGTGATTTCATTGCTCGTTGTTTTGTCTGGCTCAATAATAACATTTTTCCCAGTGAATTTTACGGACTTACTGAACAAGCTTCACAAATTCAAATATTTACTTTTCTAGTTATTGTCAAATTAAGACATAGCACTGCCAAAGGCAACCAACTTCTAGTGAATAGCAAGATATAACTTGGAGGTGCCTTAGCAACCCAATTTGTAGTAGATTTATCTTGGATTAAATTGCCAACTCATGCAAAATGATGACTAATGAGTAGAGAATTCTATGATGAGGAACTTTATTAAAATTTATCCAAAAAATATTCATAAGTAATAATCTAAGAACAAGATTCATTGCCTGACAATAATTTTAAATCATAATACTTTTTTTTGTTAGAGTGCCCCCTCATTTGTTTGCTTGCATTGTATTATCTAATTTATGGATCAAAATTGATTACATTCAAAATTATACAGAATTAACATTCAAGGTTATGCATGATTATATACAAAATACCATTTTTTTATTCTCTCTTGAACCCTATGGTGGTGTTTGTTTTGAGGGATTGCAGGGTAGGATTGGACTATTAGCCCATCCAAACTAATAGTATGTTATTTGGTGCAAAATTTTTGTATTGGACTATTAGTTCCAAATCCATTGGACTATTGTGTCCCATTGGGGGGTGAGACATAAATGGAGGGATAAGGAGGAATATGGGATTAGGTGGTGAAATGACCATTTTGACCATCTACTATTTAATTATGTATTATATTTAGTCAAATTTAATAAAATTTAAATGTCTCAATTTAAAAATAAAATCATTTTATTTAATTTTTATTGTTGTTTTATTTATTTAATTTTTTAAAATAAATTTTTTATAGATGTTTTATTTTAAAATTTTGTTTATGTTTTATTTAATTTCATTATTTAAATTTGAATAGATGTTTCATTTAATTTCATTATTATTATTTTTTAAAATAAATTTATTTAAATCTTTAATTAAAAAAATAACATATATTTTTATTGATATTTTATTTATTTAATTTAAAAAAAATAAATTTATTTAATTGTGTAAAAAAATAAAATAAATTTTTGTTTAATCTAGTTTAAAATAATTACAATATTAAAGATATGTTTAATATTGCTATTACTTAATAAATAATTGAAAAGGGTAAAATAGTCATTTGAACATTTACCTTTGTCTATAATATCCTAAATAAACATAGAATTCATATCCTATCAAATTAAATAATTGTTTCGTGACATCTAATCTCATGTCTAAATAAATATAGGATACAAATTCAGTCCAATCAAATAATCTACGGATTATGTATTTCAAAACTAACAAACCGATAAATTTCAAACCCTCTTATTCAATCAGTCCAAATAAACCCAACCTGTATCTCTTATCCGAAGGAGGTCTTATTTTACTAAGAGTATTTTTTCGAAAAAACTCTATTTATTTTGGTATGGAAAGCAGACATGTCGGCCATGTAAATTTTTACTTGATATCGGGAGTAATTTGCTTTATGATGATGGTCGGTCAGAGTCCGTTTTCAATCTTTAGATGGCATTTTTGAATGACATGGCTAGAAAAAGGGGGCCCATGTTGATAGGGCTCTAGTTGAAGAGGCCCATTTTGGCTGCTTTGGGATTGTGTTGACTTTTTATTTATTTATTTATTTTTTTAACCGTTTAGAGAATAATTATAAATATAAAAAAAATTTATTATCAAATAAATTACTAGTTTACAATAATTAAAAAATTAATCAATGTGTTTGGTTTGAATTTTTTGAATTAAATGTTTTGAAAATTAAGTTTTTTAGTTTTCATGTTTTTTTATTTTTAGTTAATATTTTAAAAATTTTAAACATTTTTAGATGCACCTTAATGTATCTAAAAAGTAAAAAATTTGTGAAAAAATATTTTTAAAAATTAATAAATACATAAAAATACAAAAAGTGTACTGAATTCTCGGTTTTTTTTTTAATTTTTTATTTTTGGTATTTGGTGAATTTTTAAAGGGTTTTTTTTCAATTTTTTTTTTTACTTTTTAAGTATATTTATGTTAGGTATGTCTAAAAATTAAAAAAATTGCTCAAAATATTAAAAAAATTCAGTAAAAACAAAAAAAAATAAAAAATAAGAAAGTAAAATTTTTTAAAAAAATGATAACCAAGCATAGTGAATAGAATCTAATCCAACTAATAAACCAAGCCCTATCCTAGAGAGAAATTAAACCAATATCACTCCCACAAGTCCAAGCCCAACAACTATAACTCTCATAATGGTGGATAAATAAGCCACCACTATAAAGGATATCAAATTTCTCTTTATAGGAGTTGAACTCAAAATTTCACATCACAAAGGGTGTTGTATAACCATTAGGCTAAATGCCCTGATTTGTTTCAGTTTTTATAATATTAGAAAGGGTTTAAATGTTTTTTTTAATGGTTAATGTTCTAAGCTTTTAAGCATATAAGGTTGTTTTGGCAACCCAGTTAAAAATCAACTTTTAACTTTTAACTCATTTTGAATCATATCATTTTTATATTTTTTATCCAAAAAAAGACAAAATAGTCCAAAAAAAAAAAAAATCAACTTTTAACCAACTTTCTAAAACATCATATAATTTGAATTTGATGTTGGTTTAAGGAAAATGTTGCATAGTAATCACTACATAAGCATATAGAAAACACCTTTTTACCAATAATTTATAAGAAAAATGATTCGGACCCCCTTTCTCCCCACCCACTTTGACTTCCTCTCTTTTTGATTGGCCAGTTTTTCTTTTTCTTTTTTTCTTTTTTTCCTTCTCCTCCAATCACCACCAGCCACGTGTGTGTGGGGGTGGTGGGAGTGGTGATTGGAGGGGGTCTCAATCACATCCCAATTTATAAACTGTCTCCAAAATTACCCCGCTTAGAATGTGAATATTATTAAATTTCCCATGTTTTAAAAAGCATTTAAAATTTGACACTCCCTTCCCATTTTTTTAATTCTTGGTTTTTATTTCCCCTTTATCTGTTTCCTTTATAATTTAGTAAAAACTTTTCCATAAGATTTCAAGATAAAAATCACAACTCTATAACAATTGTGAGACGAACCATTGACTCAAAATCGAAAAAACATTATTTGGTGAGTAACATTGTTGTATTATTTTTTTGAATTTGGTTATGGTGTGCAACTTACATCTTACACCTTATACCTTACACTTACACCTTACACTTACACCTTTTGTGAAAAATTAAACCTTACACTTACACCTTTTTTGAGGTTGCACACCATATGCAACCCACTTACTCCTTACACCTTACACTTACACCTTATACTTATACTTACACCTTACACTTACACCTTTTGTGTAAGTGACACATGGTGTGCACTTGCACACTTAAGAAAATTCCTATTTTTTAAAAATAACGTGATAATTGTCATGTAATGAATGGTATAAAAAAGGAGGATGCACCAATAAATCCCAAATTAATAACTCATGCACTGTTTAGTCCTAAAAGTTTTCTTATAGATTGAAAGGTCCCATTACAATGTTAATAACATCAGATACAATGTTAATAACATCAGAGTCATGTTACAAACATTAAATTTCAAGCATCTAATGTTCATCAAATTTCAATAATGTTTGAAAATATAGGATGAAAAACATTTACTGTTCATCAGATTTCAATAAATTTTGAAATTATAAAATGAAACATCAGATCATTTACATTATTTACATCATGCTGATGTAAAAATGAGACTAAATGGAGCATAAAAAAACTTTTAAGACTTAAATGGTTCAACGTTTCAAAAACTAGAATTTATGGGTAAATTTTCTTATAAAAAATTGCTCAAAAACCTATCAATTACCTCTCCTCAAAATTGATGGAGTTTCTTTTTCTTTTTTTTTTCGTTTCACAAGCAATTTTTGTAATTTTTTAATAAATAAGGCCATATTTGATTTGATTTTTTTATTTTTTTTAAATTAAAAAAATAAACATCAAAAAGATATTTTTAAATTTTAAAAAATTATTTTTACTCTTTCAAAAGATAAAATTATATAAAAATAGTGTATTAAGTATTCTTTATTTTTTTTCATCAAATTAATTTTTCACTTTTTTTTCTTCTATTTGGTGGAGTAATAAAATTCCAAACTTTTGAAGTCCCAAACACCTGCACAAATTGATGTAATTATTAATTCTTGTGCCAAATGTGAACTCAAATCAGTCCCTGACATTGCTTTCAATCCCTTCTGTTTCACTGTAAAATTTCAAACTGCCAAAAGGAAAGAAAAGAAGAACTGGAAGTATCAACATGACTAATCAAATCAATCTAATAACAAACAAGGAAAAAATTAAAATCCCCAAAAGGAAAAGCAAAGAAATCAAGAAAGGAAAATATGCTATTGTCATGTAATCCTGTTCAATTGATTAGTGGAGGAGTTGTTTAAAAGTACAAATCAAATCCCAAAGCAGAGCCTCAAAGAAAAAAGGAAAATGTAAAAGAGAAAAAAAGTAAAACTGCATGATCAAAAATGGGTTCTGTTCAGTCACCCTCGCCCCGACCAAAATCAATTCATTATCTTCACTTTTTCCGGGGAAAATATGACTTTCCTAGAAAATCACAGCAGGGCCTCTATGCTAGCTTTCTTTACCGTCCCACAAACTGGGCAAGAATCCAAGAAAGGCTGGCAAGCATTGCATGAACAAAGGTGCCTACAAGGTAGGAAAACAACACACGAATTCCGAGAATTGCAGCTTTTGCAGACCAAGTTTCTCGTTCTCTGATCTTGATTTTCTTGCTCATTTTCGAGTCCCCTGTTTTCCCCTGTTTTGTCCTCTCTCTCTCCTCTGTCAATCACATCACAGCAAGACTCTGCATCGTCAGCTCCATTGGCCAAACATGCATTTTCTCTGAGTTGTTCGATTGTGTTGCTCAGAGATTCAACTATGGCTTCGTTTTCTTTAGCCAACCTCTGCCATGTCTCGTTCTCGATCTCCATATTTCTCAAGAATTCTTCGAGCTCTGTTTTTCTGTTCATAGCTTTTGCAATTTCTTCATCTTTTTGATTCAGCAAAACTATACTCTTCGCTTCGCATTTCCTTAAAAGCAATGCGAGTTGTTGATTTCTCTGCTCTTGCAGAGCCAATCTCAATCTCTCATTCTGTAAATTAAAAATAAAAAATAAAAAACCCATAATCAGATCATTACATATAATAAAAAGCCAAATCAAATTGAAAAACATAGAAATCCAATCTATGAAGAATGCTCTGTTTTCTTACCTGTAAACTGATAAACCGATCAACCTCTTGTCTCTCCTTCTCAATCTGAACCGCTATGCTCTGAGAAAAACTCATTGATTGATGATGATGATGATTGTTGGTTTTAGAAAACAACCCGTTGTTTTCAAAACACCGATTTTGTGTTTTCTGTTGTAGATTCAGCAATTGCTGTTGCTGTTGCTGTTGAAGATTGAAATAAGCATTGTCCATCCAATTCTGTGAACCTCCCAAAGAAAACCCAAAATTATCTGAATACAACTGCGCTTGAATCGCCATCATAAAGAGTTTTTTTCACTTTCTCTCTGTATTGTAATGGCTTTTAAGAGACGTTTTGTTTTGGTATTTGGGTATTATTGCTATATATTGGTTTTTGGAAGCATAAAAAACAAAAGGTGATGGTGGGGAGGTGTGCAGAGATATATTGAAAGTGATGTGAATTTTAATATAATGAGGGATTGTTTGGTTGAATGATATTAAAAGTATGCTGAAAAAACTGAAAAGGAAAACAGAGGAGGTGGTGGTGGTGGTTGTGGGGCCTAGGATTCTTTTTTCTTTGTTTCTGTTTTTCTCTCACTTTCTTTCTCTTTCTCTCACGTACACATGCAGATTTTGTGACTAAACTATCGGGTCAGAGGTTTCAGAAGCGTTTGTTGTTGAATGAGATTTATATGAGGGAGAAAATTTTAATTCAATTCAATTCCAAGTGGGTGAGGTAAGGGTTTATCTGTATTTATATGTATGTATATATGTATGTGTTTGAGATAGAGATAGAGAGAGAGAGAGAGAGAGAGAGAGGAGAGAGAAAGGGTCTGTTTTGTTATGATTTGTTTGGAGAGAGAGGAAAGGAAGGGATAGAATCAAGAGGGTTGTCAGTTTTGTCATGTGGAAAGGCTGTACTGTGTTTAATTCTGAATTTTTTTTTTCTCTATTTTTAACATTAATTTTTGATTATATTAATTAGTTATGTGTTTTAAGACGTTTTTACCCTTTCTTGAGTTATTATTTCCCCCTAATGAAGGGTAGTTTTGACTTTTCATTCACTTATAACAATCCTTTTAGGAAATTCTGAAAAAAGATAGGAAATTCACATATACTAGTAATTATATAAAATGTATGTAAAAACAGAAATTATATAAAATTTATTAAAAATAAAAATAAATATAAATATAAATATAAAAATTTATATTATATAAAATTATATGTAAAAATTTATTAAAAATAATTCTAACTATTTAATTTTCTTTTTTGTTCATTGAGAAAATAAAAATATGTAAAAATAGAAATTATATAAAATTTATTAAAAAAATTAAATATAAATATGTTATAGTTGAATTATCATATAATGATTTTATATTAAATATATATATATATATATATTAAATTATAAGATTCACATAATAATATCTAAACTTAAAAAGAAAAAAAATAATGAAAATATTCAAATGATAGATACATCTCAGTGTGTAAAATGATTAATCAGCAAATCCAAATTTTAGGAATTTTTCGAAAGTATCATTGTTATACGGGAAAAGACAAATTTGTAATTTCATATATGGAATCACTGTAATAAAATTTAAACGACAAATATCTAATATAGAATGATATATGGTATTGTGGACACAGAGTCCATATAAATAGGTAAAATTCGTATAATTTAAATTAGGTTTAAATTTGTATGGAACTTTATATGCAATTAAAAAAATATATGCTGACATGATTCTCTTAAAAAAAATAAGTCTTTATAAAACACTACTTTTAATAATATAAACTTAAACATGGAAAAAAAATACTATTTTTAATATAATATAATTTACCACGGGGGGTGGTGGTGTGACCCAGGTTCGACTCCTGGGGGAGCAAAATGCTAGTCCTTCCAGTGACTCACTCTGGTGACCTCGCTCTGTACTGTGATCGAAACTTGAGCTCGTCTGTGGCGTATGGTTGAGCTCTGTTGGTACCTCGGTGGTGGATCCTTTCCTATGAGTTGGGTTAAATCAGACTAGCAACCGGCTACCCCGAAGCCTGAACTCACGAATGCCATGATGACACTTTAGAGTATCCTTTTTTTATAATAAAAAAATAAATAATATAATATAATTTAACTAGTGATCTTGTTCTAATTTTACCACATAATATAATTTAACTACTTAAGTTTAAAAACGTAAAGCAAAATTATCTTAAAATACTGTATTCTTACACTCAAAAACATTATTTAACTTTAACTTTCAATTTTGAACCGTTTGATTAACACAACAAAAAATCATTTATGTAGATCTAAATCTTCGACTCTTATTAATAACCTAAATTACCAATTCAAACCTCTTGCAAATGTTATAAGAGAATTAAAAAAAATAAAATAAAATTATAAGATGTCTAATATGCCACATCATTGCCCCCCCCCCCCCTCTCTCTCTCTCTCTCTCTAATATGCCACATCATTGGCCCCTCTCTGTCTCTCTCTCAATGCCTTGCAAGTTCTTTAACGTAACTAAAATATGAGATAAGTTTGAACAACCAAACAAGCTTGATACAATTGACCAAAGGGAAGGGCAGCCCCGTCATTATCATCAATATATAATATTAGATCCGACATTAATGGCAATTTAATGTTTCTTAACCATATTAGGAGATCCCTTGATCACGATTTTGTATGAGCAAGATGTCAAAATAGCAATAAAATTTTTTTCTCAATTTCTTAAGGTACCAAAAAAGCATGATAACCGAGTTTATTTGGTAGCTAGATACAGTTAAGAAACATGACATTGCCATTAATATTGCTATTGATGCACAGCATTGCAAGTTATTGCTTAATGGCCTTTGCCTTCCTTCCTCATAGGATCACATAGCTTTCATTAATTACAAATGGGTATGTTTTTTATTGTTCTTCAAACATATAACCTTCTATCAATCACAATAGTAGAAGCTACTACATGGATATACCCTATTTACATACAAATCTCTATCCTTCTCTAGGCCATGTTTGTTTGGGTAGATATAACTTTCAAATTGAATTACTAATCAACAAAATACATAATTTAATGTTTGGCTAAGAAAAATTAAAAGTTGGACTAATAGTCCATCACAATATGATATAAAATTAAAACCTATTGAATCTCAAAAAGGGGTATGAGATAAAATGGAGGACTAAGAAAAGATTCAAACTAATTAGATGAAAAAAACAAACAATGCTGAATTAATACAAATTAATGTGCGTTTGGAAAAAGATTGGATTTAGACATAAAATGGTTGTCCCGTGACTTGAACCCAAAACTTTAAAGTTATTAGGCTAATGTTTTACTATTGAACTAATGGTTACCCCCATTCAAACAAACTATGTTTGGCATAAGTTTTTTTTGCTATTTTAGTCACAAAATAACAAAATAAGCTAAAAAGTTAATAAGATAAAATATCACATCCAAATCATAATCATTTCATTTTTTTTCTCACAAAAATCAAAAAAGTCAAAAAGTCAATCCACATCCGAAATGAAAACTTAAAACTTAGTTAAAGTGCAAAAATTGATAAGATTTTATTAGTTCTTTTTCATAACAATCAAAACAATAGATAAGATACACAAATCAAAGAGATTGATAATCCCAATACCAATAATCCGAAGAATGTTAATCTCATCTAATTCATTCCATTCAAATTGAGTGGTGTAATGGCCTAGGTAGGTGTCTAGTTTGATAATTCAAATTGTTTATCTTGTAAAACTTATTGAATAGATTATCTCTATAAAAAATCAAATTAATCAGATATGATAGCTTTCCTAATTGAATCTATTATTAAAATCATGTTTATTATTCATTTTTTCAAAAGCAATTACGGTCAAGTTATTTGTTACAAATATATGTTTTTTAGGGAAAAATTAGTAAAATATCCCTCTCTAACTTTGTGTAGTAGGAAATGTCCAAAATGTTTTTTTTAATTATTTAAGATCCCTCAACATTTTCACAGATAAAATTTGACTCAGAAAAATTTTGCCAGACTCAGAGAAATTTCGCCCAACTCAGAAAAATTTTAATTTTCACAGAAAAACAATTTTCACAGAGAAATTTCAATTTCTTTGGTATGATCATAGAGAAAATTCGAAATTTCTCTGAGTCGGGAAAAAATTATTTATGAGACGGATAAAATTTTTTTGAGTCAAATTTTCTCTGTAAAAATGTTGAGAGACCTTAACTACTATGAAAATATTGTATGTTCTTTATCTTATAAAATCTTAATATTAGGAATCTTTAAAAAAAATTCATTTTTTAGATAATTGTTACAAATATATGTTAACTTAATTTTTTTGAAGATAATTTATTCGAGAGACTATAAAATCAACAATTCATTGTTTTTTCTATTTTGCGATTGGTGGTGCACTCTCACTCGCCAAATTATGAAAGTCATGCATTTTGTCTCACCAAATTAGGTGTATGCATTATACTTTGTGCAATTATATATATATATTGAATGGTTTGTTGAATGAGAAATATGAATTAATTTAAAATACTAATTATTGGACATGTTTATTCATTCCATTAGGAGATTTAAGAGCATTTTCAAATCTATTTCCTGTTAAATAAACACTCATCATTTTCATATGAATTTACATATATTGTGGAAGAAAATAATTTTTAAAAATTTTAAAATACTTTTTTGATATTTATTTTTATAAAACTAATATTTATTTATTTTTTAAGAGTAAAAAAAAATTCTAAAACTGAAACCAAACATAACCAAAATTTCAAAAGATTTTTTCTTCATTGCGTGCTCTATATATTAAGAGTATTGTTAGACTTCCATAAATTTAGGTGAGAAGCGTTAGAGAGTCATAATTTTAGATTCACAAATTTATTTACAAATGCTCTGATAATGCCGTTGGACCCTATATTATTGATATGTAACAAATCAAAAGTAGACACTTATTAGAAGTGTTAGAGATTCATAATTTTAGATTCACAAATTCACTTACAATGTTGTGACAAGGGAGTTGTATCATATATCATTGGGTGTATAACAAATCAAAAGTAGACACCCTATTATATTATATCATTATAGGTCAAATTGTGAAATTTTTTGAGAGTGTCAAACATTTTCTATTTTAAACTCACAAATTTATGCACGATGATGTGACAAAGAAATTGAGTTTTATATCATTAGATGCGTAACAAATTAAAAGTTAATATTTATCATATTATATCATTATGGGTCAAATTATAAATAAAAAAAATTGTGGGTCTGAAACCTTTATCATATATTAATCAAAGAAATTCAAGAAAAATAGTTGTGAATTTCCTAGAAAGTAGATGCACGTGTTACCAAGCAGTGAACCCACGACACACTCAATACAAACAAGCTTTATGGTAGAAGGCAAAAGCACAGCAGCTTCACTATGTGCTCTCAGAGTCCCACCAAAAAACACTGTACAAATCTTTTTGGTTCACACATTCACACACACACACACGCGAAATAGAGCATGGGTTGTCTCATCTCATTCTTTGTTTGTTTGTTTGTTTTTTTTTTCTTTTTTTCTTTTTCTATCCCCTGAATTCAAGTCTTTTTGACTCTGCACATGCATGAATTTGTGGGCCTTTAGGTTTGGCAACAACAAAACCAACAAGAAAGTGCAATATGGATGGGCATGGCATGGGGAGTGGTGGTGATGGTGGTGGTGGTGGTTGGTGGTGGAGTCATGAGTCATGACAAACCCCATTTTGGACGGTAACAAAACAAACTATGCATAGACTTTGAAACTTTGAGAAAAAGGAATTGCGTATAATATTCATGAAAGAATGTTACAACAAAAGGGTCCACAAAAGTCTTAGGGAAATCCTTGGCTGCACCTGCCAATGTCTTTTCAGCTATTTTGTATGCATTCATATTCATAATTAATACATATACTATTTAGGGTTGCACGGTTTGTCATGACATGAAAATTTTCATCCTAAACAGTAATGTTATAAACTCAGAATATTTATACAAAAAATTAATTAAGAAGTCAACGTATGATTTTGTGATTTGTTTTAAGTATGTGTCCTAATGTGCAATAATTAAATTTAGACCACACATTATTTTTTAGGTAAAATTCTTGATATTTTTTCATTTAGTATTTTTTTAATTTTTGCATTTATGACATGTTGCTAGAAATCCGTAACACCTAACACCACAACAAATTAAAATTTTAAAGGGAAAAAATTTAAGGACGCAATTTTTTTAGAATTAATTACTAAAAGTCTTATTTATAAATATTATGGTAGTAATTTAAGGACGCAATTCTATTTTTTCAAAACGTTTTTTTTTTGCACATAAATTTTTTTTTTTGTCAATTTGAAAATGGATGTTTTAAAGTTTTAAAAATCAAAATAAATGTCAAATCATCACATTCATTTATAGATAATCATAAATGATGAACAATCATCATTTGAAAGGCAATTTCGATTATTAAAAATTTAATGAGACTTGAAGGTCTAAAAAATCTTAGTTAGGACTTAATGGAATATAAGTTCATAAATTAAGATTTGTATGTAAATGCCTCATTTTTTTATTGCCAAAAGTATTATTATTGTATTTTTAGCGACGGAATTAAACATTTAGTGATAAATTACTATCTTTTGAAACCAAATTTTTGTTTCAAAAAATAAATCATTTGTGACCAAATTATTTTGTCTCTAAAATTCATTTATTAGTGATATTTTTTAAATTTTGTCATTAATTTTTTTTTTTAATCTTTCAAAACAACCTTTTAGTGATTATTCTCGTAACGACAATAATTGATTTCCAAATATTTTTTGCTACAAAATTTTTATTTTTGGGGACAAAAATTTGACCCTAAAACCCTTATTTGTTGTAGTGCAATTAGAAAACGTGAAAGATGAAAAACATAAAAAAAAAATAAAATCACATGAACTATAAATTATAGGCACGTATAAAAGACCATTGCAATTCCATTAGATTACAAAAAAGAGTTGATCTCAAAGACCATTGCAATTATTTGTGGTTGATCTAAAAATTAGATTACATTGAGGACCATTGCAATTCCATTATCTACTAAACTATTTTAGAAGTGTGAGCATACTAACTTGTTTTCTATTTTTTCATATTCTTAAAATTTTATTCACGTATTTTTTACTTTTTCATGTTTTCAAAATACCCTTCTCAATACGTTGCTTTTGAAAAGGCACCATATAGAAGCACTCACACGCACCATACAGTAATAGGCACTAAAATTTCTAAATTTTTGTGAATGGTCACTTTACAATTTTCATCTGTTAGAGAATTTCATATAATAATAATAATGGTAAATTATGTAAATAGTTCCTATAATTTATACGATGTGTCAATTTAGTCTCTATTATTTTAATTTGCTAGATTTGCTCCTTAATTTAATGGATAATGTCATATTGGTCCAATAAATAACGGTTATTAGATTTGATGGACAAGAACTCAAACAATGTGTCAATTCGGTCCCTATCAAAATCGAGCAAATTAAAACAACATGAATCAAATTGATACATCGTGTAAACTATAAGGACCAAATTAATACATCGTTTGAGTTTCCATCCACCAAACCTAACGACCATTATTTATTGGATCAATATGACACAATCCGTTAAATCAAATGACAAAATCGAGCAAATTAAAACAATATGGACCAAATTGATACATCGTGTAAATTACAGGAACTATTTACATAATTTACCCTATAATAATAATAATAATAATTGAAACTATTAAAAAAATATAATTTAATTCACAATGATGTGTCATAATTGATGCTAATATATGTTAATTTTTAATTTGTCACACACTTAATTATAGCAGTAGATATAGTGTCCAATTGTCTTGCCACATTATTGTAATTGAATTTGTAGATATAAAATTGTGGATCTCCAGCATTTTTCATATAATAATACATAATTTTATGATTGAAATTTTCAAACATTCAAATATAAACTTGATAGAATTTGACGGGCTTGTGAGGCTCATTACAAGTTCTGCTTTAGTGATCTGAATTATTCATTTTATACGACTCTCCATGTAAATTTTATTGTGATTGTCTAAAAAAAAATAGTTTATTTTAAAAAATATATTTGCCATCTATTTTTTTATAACCATGTGATAAAATAAAAATGTTATCTTTATCAGATTAATCTAATTTTTTAATATGAATGATATATACTAAGGATTCTACAAAATAAACGGTTCGAATCATTAAAATAAAACTTTTAGTGAGCCCCACAAGACTGTCAAGTTCTCTCAAATTTAGGCCAAGTTTGGGATGTTGAGAAAAAGTCAAAAAGTCACTATCCTATTTAAGTCACATTATCTTATTTAAGTTACATCACCTCTCTAACACATCAATTCAAACCCAACCCAAACCCAACCCATATTTCATAAAAAGTCAAAAAGTGCACTTATTTAGTCTTCCCAAACTTGGCCTAAGCTCAACCTTAATTTTAAAAGTTAAAAATTAATATTTTTTTATATAGACCGAATGGTCATGTTCCTACAAATCATTACAAAATTAAATTGAATAGACACATCTATTCACTGAGAGACAATTTATATTCTATACAAGGTGTAGGTTTTTTTTATTGTTTTTCACATATTCAACTTTTACTTATGTTTACCACATAAGGGAGAGTCCAATCATTTTTTGATAACACATATTTGTCTTTGTTAGGAGGACTTTTACAAATTCAAAATTTTTATTAGAAATTTCTCAAGAAAATACATATGCGGTTGAGATTTATTTTAAAAATAGAACTCATCATTTTAAGAATTGAATCTAGATCATTTATCAAGATTCTCGATAAATTCTGGATATAAGTTTCTTCTTTCTTACAATTTCTGCTTAGTTATTTATCTGCCAAATCATATTTGTACATCATCAGTTTACTTTATATCAATGGTTCTACAATTTTCTAATACCAAACCTCTCACTTTTCTCATCCACTATGAAATACTATTTTTTGTGTTTGGTTGATAAATCCACATAGTTTATAAATTCAGTATGCAATATTATTTTTTTAATTTCTATTTCCTTTATATTATTATAAAGTTTTCTATTTCAAAAAAAATAATTACAAATATCACGTGCAACGAACGTGTATGCCATCACTAGTAATAAGAAAATGTTATAAAAAATACAAAGATAATAGGCTCCCTCTCAGGTACATGTCATAAGGGTCAAAACACCAAAAATTAAATTCACATTCAAGTGATTAGTGTCCAATATTTATAATATCCACACTACCACGATACGTGCAGCCCTAATTTTATGTATGTGTAGTTAGGAGGGTGACTATCTCTTATTTCATTTTTAACTTTTTCTAGATCATAATAAAATTGTAGTGATCATGACTCTAGTGAATTACATAAATTTTACACTTTTAAATGTATGTGTAATTACAATACTTATTTTATTTTATTTTATTTTTATATCTCACCAATCTTGATTAAATTCCTATGTTCCTTTTCTAAACTATCCACAATCATTTTGCACCTTAAGATTCAATTATTAGATGTCTTGTAATTCTCGAAATTCAAGATTCTATAATTCAGCACATATGAGTGCTTGGGAACTTGCTTGGTTTAACTCAGTTTTTATAAAATTAAAAGTTTTTTTTTTTTTTTTTTTTGTGTGTTTTTTTAATGATTTTTTTTAAAAAAAATCTAATCTAGACACACTCAAAAAATAATATTTGTGAAAAAGAACTTTAAAAAATTCACCAAATACAAAGAAGGCAAAAACAAAAAAAAAAGAAAGAAAGAAAACTAAAAATATTTTTGTATTTTGTTGTTGTATTTAATGAATATTTTAAAAGATTTTTGTATAAATTTTTTACTTTTTAAAGTATATCAAGATTAAGTAGATCTAAGAAGTTAAAAAAATTATTAAAAAATTTTTAAAAAATTAAAAATACAAAAATGTAAATTAAAATTTCAGAAAATCATTTTTAAAAATTTCAAACCAAACAATCTAGAGATTAACTCTTTTGAAAACAAACTATTTTAATAATTTTTTAATTTTTTAACCAAAATATGAAATAAAAAAATTAGTATATTTGGGATGAATTTTTGACTTTTACAAAAAAATGTATAAAAAATAGAGTGAAAATGAAAATTTTAATTTTTTGATATAATTTGTTATTGTTTTAAATTTTTAATGACTTTTTAATTTTTAAACTAAAAAGTGATATTTTCAAAAGAAGTTACTGCTTATCTTTTATCATCCTTTTAGATTTTAAGACTTGCACTTTAATTTCTCCCAAACAAAAAATGTTAAAAATCTTAAAAATTCTATTAAAATTTCTACCAAATGGGTCGTATGGGTGTAACCCACTACCAAATGTTTCACATGGTGTGGCATAAGTGTGGATCCCACACCCATGTGAAACATTTAGTAGAACTTTTAGTAAAATTTTTGAGGTTTCTAACACTTTTGTTTGAGAAAGAGTAATATTAGAAATCTTAAAAATATACGTAATGAAAAAAGGACCAAAAAAAAAAAAAAAACCAAAACAAATAAATGATTTTTTTTTTTATTTATTGCAAGTCTGGTTAATGTTGAGTGCAAGTTTCAAAACTCGCACCCAAAACAAGTGAGACTTGAATTGAAAATATTTTTTATAAATTTGTAATTATTTTTTTAATATTATAATATATTTTATTTTTTTGTAATTTGAAAAAAAAGAAAAAAGAAATGAAAAGAGAATACATCACATATATGATAGAGCTGTGGAAAAGTGATTATACATTATAGCTTAACAGATTATACCTTATAGCTGTAAATATAAACTGTTAATCTGTTTGGTACAACTGTAAGATTATGGATTTAAGTAACAGAGTAGTATTTGGTTGATAAGCTGTAAAATAACTTTTAATACATTAATTAGTATCAATTAATTGCTTAATTAGTATCAATTAATACTAAAATTATTAATTAATATCAATTAATGGCTTAATTAGTCTCAATTAATACAAAAATTATTAATTAATATCAATTAATATTAATAATCAACAATTGTTATTAATTAGTATCAATTAATAATTAATTCATTACAAAAATATACAATATTAATTTATTAATAATTAATACCAATTAATATTGATACCAATATAAAAATTGCTATTTTTTTCTTTTTCTTCATTTTTTTCTTCTCTTCTTTCTTTTTGTTAATTTTGTTTAATTTATTAATTCATTGCATAATATTTTATTAATTTATTAACCATCGCTGGTGGTTAGGGTTTTAACGCCGGAGAACAACGCAGATCACGATTGCGATCGTGACCGCGACAAACAACGTAGAGAGAGAGAGAGAGAGAGAGAGAGAGAGAGAGGGATGACGGTGGTTAAGCTTTCAGATCACAATCGCAAAGACAGAGAGAAAGAGAAAGCACGGGTCAATCCTGACGGTGGCAAACAACGCTGGAGAACAACGCAACCGGAGAGAGAGAGAGATGGCAGTGGTTAGGTTTCAAATTGTGATCGCGATGGCGATGGTGACGGGAGGTGATGACCGAGCAGATCGTGAGAGAGAGAGAGAGAGAGAGAGAGAAAAAAAAGAGAGAGATCGTGGAGATAGAGAGAGAAGAGATAGTAATTTGTGAGAGAGACCTCTAGTTTGTTCGTTGAAAATCTCTCGTCGAAAATCACCTCTCTCTCTCTCTCTTTAGTGAGCAAATGAACAGTGTTTTGAGAAAGGAAGTTTATATACTTGCATTTTTTGGTAATAGTTGAAATTGACGAGGGGCATTTAAATAATTTTGTCCCTCGATTTTTAGTTTTCCGTTTAAGCTGAAATAGAAAAGCAACACCTCTTCCATTCAAAGAAAAAACTGAAAATCAACTTATCAAAACCTATAATTTACATTATTAAATTACGTCAAACACACAAAAATAATTTATTTTAAATTATAAGTTAAGTTGAAAAGAAACTGTGCCAAACAAACACATCATTTGAGCGGAGAAATAGCAAGGAAAGGAAGGGAAGCGTATGGGGACCCACGTGGAGGGCCACCAAATAGGATGCCAGGAGGCCTTGCGTGGGCGTGAGGATCCTCTAGAGTGATCTCTCTAGAGTGATCTCCTGCAGTAAAGGAGGTGGGCGTGACACCTGTCCCACTAATGGGATTAAGGGTTGAGATCAATCCTCACCAAAATGACGTCGTTTTGGTGAGAAAAAAAAAAAAAAAAACCTTGAACAGAATGAGAAAAGAGAGAAGAGAGAAGATTGAAATCGAACAAGTTCATACCAAGCGGAGCATCAAATTCATCCGAGTTGTGAAGGAGAAGATTGTTCCGATCCTTCTCGCGCTTTTGCATCTCGCGAAACAACGAGAGCTCCTCTTCCTTATCCTTGATCATCGACGTCCTCATACTCCCCATCTGCTGCCTCTGCTTCACCGACCCCTGCATTTGCGATTCCTGAGCCCTAAAACTTCGATTCATCATCAAATCCAAACTCAACAAACACGAAAACGAACAAAACCACCAAATACCCCCCAAAAAACCCCTAATTTCTCATCCACAACCTCAAAAACAACCCTTTACACACCAAATGCACCATAAGCTCTCTCCAAAATCAAAATGGCCCTTTGCTTTGCTGGATTCAAGCTCTCATTGTTGGTCTTTAATGGAGCTTGTCTGCTGAGAGAGACCAGAGTTTCAATGATAAACATTTTTCACTTCTTTCTTATATATATATGCTCTCTTCCATGACCCTCTCGTCATCTCTGTACTCCAAAGAAGAGAGAGAACACAAACAATCAAAACCCATTTCAATTTCTCTTCCATTTCATTGATCCACAGATCCAACTCTTTCAATGTCAGATCTTCCCATAGTTCTCAATTATAAAAGGTAAATTTTTTCCCAAGTTTCGCTGTTTTCTTTGAAAAAAATCTGTTTTTTTTTTTTGTTAAAAATCCTCACCAAAACGACATCGTTTTGGTGAGGCTTAACCACAACCGTCCGATCATCCACTTTAGGAGATTACTCTAGAGAGTTACTCTAGAGGATCCTTACGCCTTGCGGGGTTGGTGGCTCATCTTGCTTCCCCCCTGATAGTCTGAACCCACTTAAAAAATATTTGTATATTTTGTTTGTACTGGGTAAATTTTTTTTAAAGTTTAAATTCAAATTTAATTATTATATTTAAATTTGTGAGACTCATCACAAGTTTTATTTTAATAATTTTAATTATTTATTTTATAACTTTCAATGTATAGTATTCATGAAAAAAATCAAATTGATATGATAATCATAGCTATTTTTATTTTTATTTTATGACGTTCATCTCTAAAAAAGTAGATAGTTTATTTTTAAAAATACACTTGTTATTCATTATTATCAAATTGATCAATTTTTTTTTAAAAAAATCAATGATATATACATATGACCTTTACAAAATGAATGTTTTAAATTATCAGAACTGAATCCTTGATGAGTCTCAATAACTCGAATATAACAGTCAAGTTCAAATTTAAACTTGAAAAAAGCGCAACACTTGATAGGCCCAGAATATATGCAATATTATTTACATATACATTTTAAATTAATTATTAACAAAATAAAATTACAAACTTTACATGCTATTTTCAAACGAAAAGTCGGACTTTTCTTTCAATTTCTAGCAATCTTTTAGGCAATGAGATCTCGATCACATAGCCATCAAAAAAAATTAAAGAAACTTTAATTATTGAGCTCCCCATTTCATTTCATTTTGATATTATAACTTATGACATTAATACGATATTAGTATGATATCAATAAATTCTGGTAAATTAGCTTAAGAGTAAGAAATTTTTGATAATAATTTCAAAAAATAGAAAGATTTGTGTAATTAGTAAAATTATATGAGAAATTTCTGTAATTATCAAAAATTTCAAGAAGGTATATATTAAAAATAAAAGGTGATGCATTGTTGATAAATTGGCTTTCTAATGCCGTCTCTTTTGAATTAAATTTTCCTTTTTTCTGCCAAAGGAATCAGACCAATGAAACTGAACATTACCGACTCCCAGGCATTAAAGTTTATATTACCACTCCAACCACTTTATTAGACATTTTCTACTTCTATCAATTTTTTAATTATTTTTTGAAATACAAATGTTTCTTTCAAGGACGCCACTGGTTGGAAAATTATTAGATCAATAATGCTAAGAATCACCCTCTCCTTCACTACATGATTACACTAATTGAATATTAAACTCTCGTTTGAGAATTAATTATTTTAGTTAATTTTTTTAATTTTTACAAAATGATATGAACAAAAATAAAGAGTGATATAATAACTTATAGTGACTTTTTAATTATTTTATTATTGACAAATGAGACGTAATGATATTTATGTAGGGCCAATGTATCAACAAATAAAGTGATAGGTAACATATGATAAAAAAGAAATAGTTATGTATTCTTAAAAATATTATGTAACCTTGTATACACTCTATTCTCAATTAATAAAAAAAATCGTAGCATGATAATTAATATCGAATCTTTATCATAAGGGTGACTTTGGCCCGAAGCGAGGGAGAAGAACAATGTTAAGGATACCCAAAAAAAATAAAATAAAAATAAATAAAAAATTTGACCAAATATTCATGAGTATGGAACTCATACCAAGTGTTTAGTACAAATTTTAAAGAATATCTGTCTTTAACATTTTTTTGGAGAGAAATCTTAAAGGCATTGCCCTATAAGTTAAAGGCTATATTTTAAGGGACCACATGAGTAGTGTCAATTGTGCGGATGGTGTTCAATGTCACAGTCTCTGAATTATTTTATTAAAGGGAGATTTATTAGGATTTTTTTTTAAAGTATTTATATTTTAATTAGTTTATAACATATTTTTGTTTTAATAAGTTATATTATTTGGATATTTGATCCACTAAATCTTAATTATCATATTTAAAGTATTTTTAAAATAATTTTACCTTTATAAATATTTTTTGAACGGTTAATAATTTGGTTATATGAACATACATAATTTATAATGTGAAATTCACATTGACAGTGTGAACATTTGCATTGATAGTCTAAATGTTCACATCACGGAACACTCACATTGTTAATGTAAATATTATTATTAGAAATATTTTGGCAACTATATCACCCATAAAATTTATTGCAACATAAGAAAATAATTTAAATTAAATGAAACATAAATAGGTGAAAATGAATTTATAAATAAATGTCTCTTTATTAAATGCATATAATAATAATAATAATAATAATAATAATAATAATAATAATAATAATAATAATAATAATAATAAGGGAAAATTATTTAGAAATCCTATTAGGGAGACTTATGCTACATATGGTCCTACTAAAAAACTTATGTTCCGATAAGTCCTGTGGGAAGTTTGTTGACACATTTACCCTCAATATTAGTTGTTAATATCATAAATAAGTAATAAAACCATATATAGGAAATTGATATAAACGTAACTTAACGTGACACCTACATAAACGTAACGTGACATATCTACATAAACGTAACGTAACGTGACACCTATATAAACGTAACGTGACATATTTACATAAACGTAACGTAATGTGACACCTATATAAACGTAACGTGACACCAATATGAACGTAACGTGACACCTACATAAACGTAACGTAACGCGACACCCATATAAACGTAATGTGACATTTACATAAACGTAACGTAATGTGTCACGTTACGTTTCGCAAACTTAATAAGTTTTTATTTTTTTAATCCGCAGCAAATAACAATTCCAAAAATTTGAGAAAATGATTGGTTCAGAAATCTTACAAATATTGTTATGGTGAGTTGTTGTTGTTGTTGTTGTTTTTTTTTATTTGTTTTTTTTTATATTGTGTCGAGCGATAACTCACTTCTTGAATTATTTTTCTTCAATTATGCTTAGCTTCATGACTGTGAATGAATTGGCATTATATTCTATGTAATGATATTCATGTGCAAATTGGATAAGCATCTTTTCTGTACGTAGACTTTATTGTAGGCTGTGCGATGATTTGGTTAAATTTTTTACTCTGTATTGAGTGATCAGATATTACTTGGCTGGTGAGTAATGTGGGCTACTTTTGCGTGTGATTGCACGATCAAACAGGACTATTGCTGAGTTATGAAATCTGCCATTGGTACGCCTTCGATTTCTCTCTCTCATCATTTATACAGGTGGATTAACAACATTGGTTGACATGTTGGAGCTCCGATTGGTTTGTTAGCCGAGTCCCAAGACGAAATCGCCGAAGAAGCTTGCGAAGCAAGCAGCACAAGATTGATATCAATTCGGTGGTTGGGAGTGAGAGAGAGAGCGAGAGAGGGAAGGTGTGAAAATGGGAGGTAAAAAAATTAGGATCTTGTGGAATACATTCTTATGAAAATAGGACTTGAGACTCTATAAGAAATTACACAGGACTTAACCTAGCATAAGGTTATGAAAAAAAACTTATAAATAAGTGTCCATAATAATAATAATAATAATAAAATCGTATAATGAAGGGAAGAGAGCTATCAGGAAAGTGTGGGTGCAGATGTAGTTGTATGTCAAACCACCTATGTTTTGTACATCTCAACTCTTAAGGCCACGTGGATGTCTATGGTACAACCACCATGTTGTGTAGTAGTGGATTCCAATTTCTCAAAAAAAAATTATACGTATATATAACTTAATATGAGTTTGAGAGTGCTACATGAGCTTCAATGTTGTGCCACGTTGATGTTTTTTCTAAATTAAAAGTTTAGATTGTTCATGACTTTGTGATTTAATGGCATAGAAACAGGTGCTTGTGATACAATTGAAAGGTTAGAAGTTCATTTTTTAATAAGAATAAATCTAATAATTATCAATTGACTTTGATGGATTTAAAAAAGAAATTAATTATTAATATCTATATAGGTTGTGATACAAAATAATGACAAAAAATAAGTGACACATAAAATCTAAACTATCTATTTACAAAAAAAAAATAAAAATGCTGCCATGATTAGTATTCATTTCTTGAATTGAACGTCTAATTTAGATTTAAATTTGAGAGGAGTTCAATTAACCCTAGATATCATTGTAAATAGGGTTATGCTGATAAATACCTTGGGGACATGAGAAAATGACCCAAAAAATGTAAAATTTAAAACACTTTCACATAATATACATTATATATCTTAACATTATTAGACAATGTGGAGAGGGGCACTTGTGATAAAATTATCAACAATGATAGAGAGCTTTAATTTTGAAACTATAAAGAGAGTTCTAATGATGTGGTAAGAGAAGGAAAAAAAAAAAAAAAACATAAACACATACATTACATCACATATAGATTCTACTTCTTATCACATTATTAAAACCCTCTTTAGAGTCTCAAAATTAGAACTCTTAATCTTTATTCTAAAATTATTTGCGTAGAATGATGTCAAGTCAAAAAAGACAATAGGAGAACAGAATAAGATGTGTAAATAAATAAATAGTATGTATGTATGTTTGTATGTATCAATGGAGACAAGAAACACTACAAAAAAAAACACCTTTGGCGACTAAATTTTTAGTCGCCAAAGGTCCCATTTTAGTCGCCAAATGTCACAAATTCGCTTTCCCCGACTAAAAATTGTAGTCGCCCATTTTGTCGCCAAAACCTAGTCGCGGATGCTTTTGGCGACTAAAAATCTGGTAGTCGCCAATAGACAGGTCTTCAGCGACTAAAGATTTAGTCGCCAATAGTTAATTGTTTATTTTATTATTTTTACCTTTGGCGACTAATAACTTTAGTCGCTGAAAGTCTTTTAAAAAAATTTTTTTTTTTCCCCTGCGTCTACCAAGATTCGAACCTGTGACCACTGACTTCACAGGTGTGTCAACCTTCAGCAACACTCTTTTCCCCACTATGCCACTACACTCTCACGCGAATATTAATGCAACATATATTATTTATATACTAAATTTTCCGATTTTAGTACAAACTATATATATAAATAATTATTTTTATTTAATGTATTTAATGTAAAAAAATAAAGTATTTACGAAAAAAAAATATGAGAATACTTTTGGCGACTAAATATGAATTTTAGTCGCCAATTTGATGCTTTTTGGCTACTAAATTCTGTTTTGTCGCTAAAAAAATTGAATTTCCGCCCAAAAATACTACAATCGGCGACTAAACTCTTTTTTTGTCGCCAAAAGCTCGAGTTTTGCCGACTAAAATCAGTTTTAGTCGCCATTTGTCCAGGTTTTAGCTACCAAAAGTTTGTTTGTCGGTAAAACAGCAACATTCGGCGACTAAATTATTTTTTAGTCGCCAAAAGGTACAGTTTTGGCTACTAAATGCTTTTAGTCGCCAAAAACCGTGCCATTTAGCTACTAAATTTTTTTCAGTCGCTAAAACTCGTATATTCGGCGACTAAAGTGACTTTTAGTCGCCAAAAGCCCTACTTTCGGCGACCAAACTGCTTTAGTCGGCAAAAGTTCCCACGTTTGGCGACAAACCTGATTTTAGTCGCCATTTGCACTACTTTTAGCGACGAAAATCAAACTTTTGGTCGCCAATGCTGCATTTTCTTGTAGTGAAATGGGATCTTTTTCAAACTTTTAGATAGATAGATAGATAGATAGATAGAGAGAGAAGAGAGAGAGAGAGGAGGGAGAGAGAGAGCATTATTTATATGATGTATGTATGTACTGGTTTGTGTTTATCTTTTTTTGACTATGAATGAATGCAATGCATGTGACAATACTTGCAGTGCACGGTGATCAGTCTCCCTCTCCATACGATGTGTAAAAAGAAAATTAAATCCACATTAAATTCATGGTGGTGGATAGTGGATACTATAATTGAGGCCAATTGTTGACTATATAGCTTATTTATTTATTTATTTGTGGAACTAGGACTGGCATTATTTGATGATGGGAAGATAATTATTTGTTTATTCATTTTTAAGGAGGTTCTAATTGAATCCAATGCCTAACCACTCAAAAAACTCAACCCTGGTAATTTACTTTTGATTTGGATGAGGCATCATATGTCATTTGGCTCCCTATATTCATGGGATTTTGATTTTACAAATGTAAGGTAAATTTTTATTTCATTTCATAAGGTTAGACTTTTCAGTAAATACTGAAAGAGTTAGGTTTATAATGTCGTGTTCCTCTCTTATTTTTTTAATGGGGAGGTGTAGGTTGACATAATTTATCGTAGTTAAGAAATGGGTAATATGACACAGAGGAACAAAGGTTGATGAGTTATGAAAATTAAAATATTTTGGAGATGAAAGATTTTTTAATATTTAGAATTTGAATCTTGTTATATTTAAAAATTAAACTATATATAAATGCATATACTGAGAAAGATATTTAAATAGTATAATTAGGGTGGGATGAGATAAATTTTATGATGGAAAACAAGTTTCATCCCCTCTTCATTTTATTAAATACTTGAACCGACAAATTAGAGAGGGGTATACAGGGTCAAAATTGGAATGCAAGTATAATAGTTACATCAAACAACCTTATGGAGCAAAACTAGTTTAAATAAATTGAAAAAATAACCTTGCACAAAGTTACATCAAACAACCCTAATAACTATTTTTAGTAACATTAATTACTAACATAAAATAGTTAATCAAATTCATTAAAAAATAAACCCATACATCTTGATGGGAAAAGAATCTAAGAAGAAATTAAAATTGGTTAATACAAACAAAAAAGAAAAAGAAGAGCTACCCATATTTGCTTGCTCCCCTCATAAAATAGAGTTGGTTAATGTAACCATCTTTTGGTGATTTAATATGTGTGTATATATATATATATATTTTAAGGACAAATTATAAATATATTATTGAGATTTATTTAAAATATAGATTGTCTTCTGTAATTTAGAAAATTACAAATATTCGTTTGTCAAAAATTTTTATTTAACATAATTAACTAAAAATAACTATTCTTATGTACAATAATAAAATTATCTGAATTATTAATTGAAATATATTTTTAATATCATTAAAAACTGTTAATTAACTTGATGATTTATTAATAAAATGATTGATTTATTATAAAGTTAGAAACTTCATAAGGTGGATTGTAATTTCTAAAATCACTAAAAACAATTTGAAATTTAAACAAATTTTAAGAAGTATATTTTTAATTTATCCATATTTTAAATCTCACACATTCAAGAAGGTCATATCATATCATACATATATCATATGGATTCTATGAAACGTCTTTGAAGGAGCAATTGCTTTTCTTTTTGTCTTTTTTCTTTATATTAAAAAAAAAAATTATAATTGTCCTTAGTTTGTTTACACGTCTTGATGTGTGCATATAATTGATTATTTTAACTAAAGTACTTATCAAGCAATTAATATTTGAGTATAACATGTAAGTTTTTAAATCCGTGTCATTTTAAGAAATTTTAAAATCTTGAAATTAGTTGAGATATATATAAATTAATCTCATCGCCT
Organism: Camellia lanceoleosa; assembly: GCA_025200525.1. Taxonomy (NCBI): domain Eukaryota; kingdom Viridiplantae; phylum Streptophyta; class Magnoliopsida; order Ericales; family Theaceae; genus Camellia; species Camellia lanceoleosa. The sequence continues at coordinate 203,397,975 of CM045763.1, read as the reverse complement.
AATTTAAAAAATTATATATAATTGATTACTTTTCTTTCTTTTTTTCTATTTTATATACTTTTTACTTCAATTCACAATGTAGACCCAATAACAACATCTTTGCTTTCGTCTATAGTTTTGACTGGACCAAGTTTCCAAGAAACTCACTTTCATCTCCCCAAAGTCACTACTTGTTGAACACCAATACCCTTTTATTCTAATCACTAATCACTAATCACTAATAATTCTCTATTTTTCATGAATGTGCGCGTGATAGTGACAACCAATTTTTTTCTTTCGAACTTCTTAGAAATTTCATTACCTATTGATTGTATCTTTTTGGGTGGGTAACCTATTGATTATGTCGATAACGTTACATGTATAGAGTTAAATGAAATAAAAATATTAAAAATATAAGTGTAGTGGTAATACGGTGATGTAGAGCAAATAATTAAGAAATTTTTTAGAACAATTGGATTGGTACAAGGTAAGGAAGAAATCAAATTAGGGATAATAGCGACATTTTTGTGATCAGTTCAGAATTATCTTAAATTTGGTAGTCTGATTAAAAATAGCGTTTTTAATCGAAATCATTATCATCTTGTAATGATATACGGTAGATATTTACCAATTCTTTCATTTAAGCCTTCAAGTTAGTGATTTTGTCATTTTAATTTTAGCAATAATTTTATTTTGAGAAGTCCGTTTTTAACGCCGTTTGTTTTGACGCGTTTCTATATTTCCCAATATTTAAATTTTAGCTTAACTTAAATCTTTTATTTTTGGTAATTTTCTGTTTATTATCGTGTCTAACAAAGAATTAACTTAGTTAATTCCTTGTTTCCTTTTGTAGTTAGGATTTTGTTTAATATAAATAATGATGTATGCTTTAGGACAAATAACTTTTATTCAATAAAATTCAATTTCTCTTTGAAAATTATTTATTCTTCATGAATTTAAAATATTTCTCGTCTATTAAAATGATATATAATCTAGCACAACATTTTTCGCTGTGTCAGATGGCGGTCTCTAAAAAAACATTTCAGATTCAAAAATAAATAAAATTAAGGAGTTTGACTATTGGGATATTAGGCTTTCACCGCTAATTTTAACCAATGTCATGGCTAAATTACCTTCTCTTGCTTCATGTTATCACAGTGGTGTTATAAGCACGAATTGATATATCAATTAGTGTATCAATATATATTATAATATTATTATTTTAAAATTATGACTTTATTTATTATACAAATTATAAATATTAAAACTTTTAAAATTATACTGTATCATATTTTGATACACTAATTAATATATTAACTGTGCAAACAACATTATTCTTGATATCATGGTCAGTTCATTGGGTCGGTCAGTCACTACTTGATTAATGGTATTTTTATATTTTTTACACTCCATTATTTTTTATTTATATATTATTTTGTGTATATTGACTTATACTTGGTTTTATTGACAATTTGTTTATTATCCATGCATGGTGGCATGACCCAACATTACAAATAAATAAAACATAAAAAATAAAGTCATTCTTGGGAGCCGGCAACAAGAAATGGGGATAATTTGAACCACATGACATCAACTAAATACTAAAGGTAAACATAGTTCTCATATGAAACTTGGTCTAATTAATTAATTAATTCTTATATAATAAGATAATAGAGTATCAATTGAGGATGTCCACCACTTATGCTTGGAAATGATAATGACTGTCAGTCAAACACGTGTGTTGAAAACAAAATTATTATCTCTCCTCTCGTGGATAACTCTTAACTCATTAAAAACATTTGGGTGTTATGATCTCATATCAAAAATAAAAAAAATTTAAAAAAAAAGAAAAAGAAAAAGAAAAGGGCAGTTTTGTGAATATAAGTTTATCAGATATTTTTCCTTTTCAAATCGAGTTTTAAAGATGAGTTCTAGTCAAAGAGATCGTATAGAGAGTTTGAGCTACAAAGAAAGTAGTTTATAGACTGAATTAAAGTACCGCTAAGGATTCTTCCTTATGTTTGCCTCTTGGTTTGGAAAGCACAAAAATAAAATGGAAAAAAATTACGAAAAATGAAAGAAATTTGAAGAGGAATATATCTCAACTTATAGTTACCTTTGAATGACAAGAATTACAAGAAAGAATAAGAATGTTATTATTAGTAGTGAGATTACTAATAATAAATTTTATGTGTTAATGCTATTCAAACATTTGGTTTCGTTAAGAATCCTCAATTGGAAAAACAAAAAAATTAAAAATATTGTGGACCTATTTTTTTTTTTACTCTTAAATTTTTAATATTCCTCCAGGAATGTGAAATTCTGATGGAAAAGTGGGCTAATCAGATTCCTACTTGGCCAAGTTTGGGAAGTTTAGAATAAGTGCACTTTTTGACTTTTCTTGTATTATGTGTAGAAAAAGTAGAGAGGAGATGTTGATTGATGTGACCCAAAAAAGATAAAAAGATGAAATAAGTGCACTTATATTGGAATGCCAAACTTGGCCGAGAATGTGATTATTGTTGAAATAGATAATTAGAAATTACTTTCTCATTTTAATATGTATTAAATGCTAAAGTCCTGACCACCCAAAATCGCAATTCTATTTTTCTTTAAGATCATTGTCATTCATATATAATGTAACTTGCAACGTATTTTGACTTGAAAATTGGGAAAAATCTTAGTTATCCTCCTCTTATTATTATTATTATTATTTTTATAGTGCTTTTCCTTTGAGACCAAACATAGTTAGGGAAGTTGGTTTTGGTGGGTTAGGGGTTAAAATAGTTACAAAAAATAAAATAGGCTATTTTAGTTATAAAAAACAAAACATCAAATCCAATCCATAATCATTACATTCTTCTCTTATAAAAAAAAAGTCAAAAAAGTCAAAAAGTTAAAAAGTCCTTCCCAAACTAGGTTTTTTAACCCCAGGCTAAAATAGCTAAAAAATCAAAAAGTCAAAAAGCCAACTCACTTCCCAAACGGAGGCAAAGTTATTTTCTATTTGCTTTTCTTTCTAACTTGAAAATTGGGAAAATATCTTCTTATTTTTTTATTTTCTATGTCGCTTTTCCTTCTATTTACTTTTCTTTCTTTTTATTTTCCTAAGCAAACAAAGAAAAATGGTTAACACTCTCTAATGCCCTCACTTTCTTTCCCTTTCACACTCTCCAAACATAGCCTGAACATTGGACATAATCATTAAACTTGAGAAATGGATTGATATTTGTGAATTCTTGATTTTCTTTCAACTTCCTTTAACAAAGCAATAATTAAAGTGTTTTGGTACAAAATTAAAGATGAATTAAAAGTTCTTCTTAATATTCAACAATTAAACAGTGCAAACCTTCTTTCAAGAAACTATTTGGTTCAGCTTCTAAAAATTGTTTTTGACATTTTTATATTTGTGTTTCTTTGTCTTCAGTGGAATTTTTGAATTTTTTAAAACTTTTTATATGCACCTAATCTAAATATACTTGAAAAATAAAATAATTGTAAAGAAATCTAAAACAAGTTTAATAAATATAAAAAAATACAAAGATGTACTAAAATTTTATATTATTGTATTTTTAGTGAATTTTTAATAAATGTTTTATTTTTAAATAAATCTAAATTAAGTGGATCGAAAAAATAAAAAAAATTACAGAAAAAAAACTAAAAAATATAGTTCGAATCTCAAAACCAAACAAAATTATTTATTTTTCTAACAAAAGGACTTCATTAAAGAGTCTGTGGCACCACCAAATATGAACAACACTTTAATTATAATTCCAGCTTGTTGAACCTATCAACTTTTTATGCGGTACACATGAATTCATCAAATATAGGGGTGTAATTCGGGTGAGTTCGGTCGGGTTAAGAGGTTGTTTAAATTCAATTCAAATTGTGTTGAGACTTGCCCAAGCCTAAACAGTAACCCGATGTTGTCTGTCTAAGCCTGACCCGAGTTAAACCCGAATTGCCCGAATTACCCGAATTGTAAATGAATTTTATTTTTTTTTGTAGCTACATTATTAAATTATTAAAATTTGACTCTATTTATATTTTTTTTATTTATAAAAAATCATTAATACTATCAAAACAAATAATTTATATAATGCAAGAGAGATTCCACTATAGTAGTCCTTACAATTTATGAGTGAAAAGAAAAAGAAAAAAAGTAAGATTTTATATTATTTGTATATATAATATATATTCAATACGATTTAATAATATAAATTACTTTAATATCATATAATGACTAATAATTTATATGTATATTTAATATTTTTATATATCTATATATATAATTCGGGTTTCGAGTTGCTCAGGTTGTTTGACGTCTTTATCCAAGCCCACCCAAATTTAATTCGGGCTTCTGAATTTTTGTCCAAGCCCATACTGAATTTAAAAATATTTTGTTCAAATCCTAAAAAAATTCGGACTGAACTCGGGTTGCTTGGGTTGAGTCCGTTCAAGTTGCACCTCTAATCAAATATAGGTTGTAAATTCATTATAAAAAAAAATACATATAAATTAATACAGTTTTCATACCTAATAAAATAAAGTGCTTTTTTTTTTTTGTGGTTCGGAAAATCAAGATTAAATTAAATTATTTACAAATTAATTACATGACAACAGGCTGGCTGAATTAAACCTGGGCTTGAGCATTAGGTTTAGTTGGGCTTGGGCCTCATGTGTATCGTGTTGGGGCCAATGCCAAACTGTAAATCTTCCTAGACCTAGTTGGGGATAATTCATGGGCCTACCACAAACAAACCCTATAAATAATGGTGTACCTCTTTTTAAAAAAAATTTACAAACAAAAAACTTATGGAGAATTTCATACGAGAATGATATCGCAATAATAATTTTAAAAATATAAATTCTATTAATATATATATTTTGTGTGTGTGGTACCTCGAGTCCATTGCATGGAGGAAGGTAGTATTATCTGTTACAAAACTGTGAATAATGAGGTACAAAAAAATTGGCCAACTAAACTAATTTTTTTTTTCCCCCCTTCTTTCTATCATGAATATTGAACACTTTCTCGTTTCATTAATTTATATGGTATACTATCCAAAAATAAAAAACCTAGGAAATCAATATGAAACAATTGAATTCTAAACCCCACAATCTATTAAAAAAAAAAGAAGAGGCAAAAGTACTGAAACCAATAATAATTCTTTTTTATATAAGTAGTTAACAAACGATTATCAAGATAGAAGTATATGTGCTAGTAAATTTTTTATTAAGCTTCAATCTTCATAGTATTTAACTTCAAATTTCACAAACAAAAATAAAGACCAAGTAATTGTGTTGACGGCTCAATGCCTTGAAGTATTTAAGGATTTTTTTAGAATAAACAGAATGATGCAAAAGCAACTAAACAAAGGAAATTGTATTTAATCAAACTCCCAAATTTACAAGGAAAAATTAAAACTACAAACTAAGATTTCTAAGCTATGCTAATTTGTTCCATCAAGTCGCGCATGTTTAATGCTTTCTTTAAACCAATCAGACACTCTTTGTGGGGAGAAATTTTTGTATGTTAATAGAGTATCACGTGTTATTACCTTCTACCAATTACAAATATATATGTCCCTTATTGTTCTTCAAACACCCAACATAAATGTAGTGGATCTTATTGTTAAAACCTATCACAATAATAAAAAGTACCACATAGCATATACTCTATCCATATACAAAAATTACTCGGTTGTAAGAAAAATGAGTGAAAACAAAATGTCATAAAGAACATACAAAGCTTTAATAACCTATAACTTTGTGACAATTATTAACAAGGTCTTGACTGTTTTACTATAGTCTCTATGATACTATTAATCTTGATTCCACAAAAATCATATTAAACAAATCCTAAATCTAGAACAGTCCCAATCTAAAAAACAAAAATTCAGAAAAATCCAACAAGCAAGATCGATTGTCAATTAAAAAGGTGGCAGTAGGTTCACGATAAAAATCTATTGTTTATGTGACTTTAATAACCACTTAGAGGGTCAAATTGTTGAAAATTAATAATAATTTGTCAGACCTTGACAAAACCAGTTTTAATTAGTACTAAAGCTTGGGATGATGGTGTTCTGTTTTTTTTTAGTTGACCTAAGATGCAATCAGAGTTTATTTGTTTGAGAATTCACAAGCCATTAAGATATTGCTTCTAACTACTCCTCACTATTTAGTAATAAAATTTGTGTTAAAAGTGTTTTAAAATGGTAAAAAAATAAAATAAAACAAATTATGAATTCGATTAAAATTGTCATTTTTTTTTTTTTTATAAATAATATATTTTTCTTATGCCTGAGAGGACACTTTGTTGGAGAACTTACAAGAATAAGTCACATAGCTATCTTACTGATAAATAATTCAACGATTTTAATGATGAACAATAAAAATGTTAGCTTGAATTATTAATGCAATAGTTCTGGGTACACAAATTTCAATAATAAAAAATACACAATATTTTATATTTTTTATGATTAAATTCTATATACATAATTTTCTAGTATAATTGTGACATATTTGTGACAAATTTTCATTGATCAAGCACTCGAAAAAGAAATATACAAAGACTTTCTTGAGTGGAAAAAATTTGGTGGGATATGTATTTAAAATATGTGTTTAAATATGAATTTGCCGTCTTTTAAGTTGTTATCTTAACTTAAGAGAGTATTTGAGTTTGATAAACCTATTTTAGAACCCATTTTGATGATCTGAATTGTTCACTTATTTGGACTCGTTGAGTAAAATATTCATGCAAACAAATCAATATGATTGGACATCAGTAATTATATGTTTGAATAATATTTATTTTTAAAAAATAGACGACAAATATAATTTCAAGAATAACTATCAATTTTTTGTAATACAAATTTAATTCAAACATATAGCTACCGATGTTTGATCATCTTAATTTTTTGCATGAATGTTTTACTCAACAAGTTGTAAAAAGTGAATAGTTCAGATAATTAAAATAAGACATGTGCCCTCAAATTCTCTCATGTTAAGATGTGAACAAAAGATAAGCCTAATCCTTCAAATATTGTTAGATGTATAAATATATATTTTTTTTAACAATCAATTACATATATTTTTTTCTCAATCAATAGGATAATAATTACAATTATAAATTAATAGCTAAATACAACTCCCAATAATGTGGGAGTGATAAACAATCATAAAAGATATCAAACTCCTATTAATTAAATCCGATATCTTATTATGTCACAAAAGATGTTACATGATCAATGCACAAAATGTCATGATTCAATTAATTATATTTTAACAGGGAGGGTGGTGGTCTAGTGGAGGTTTACCCTCCTTCCACACACGATGTTTGGGTTCAACACTCGGAGGCACAACTTTCTTCAAAAGATTGTGCTATACTTTTGTCGTAAAGTCTGAAGACCCTTGTTGTGGAGTGGGAGTGTGGAGCCCACTATTATTCCGGCGAGGGTCCCTTCATTTGGATTGGGTTAAATTTGACTGTCAACCGGCTATATTAGGTTTAGGGATTGCGAAAGTTATAATGTCCCTACGGAGCTTCTTTTTTTTTTCTGTTAAAAAAAAAATCAATAATATTTTATCTTTAATATATGAATAAAATTTTAATAAAAATATTCATCATATTTGGTACCAGAAAATTGAGTTCACTTTTTAAAAAATTGAGTTTTTTTATTTTTCATATTTTTTTCTAGGGGTGAATATCGGCCCGTTGGCCCGCCCAACCCTATTTGTTTAGGGCTTGGAAAAGTTATTTTAGCCTCTAAGGTTGGACTGAACTAATATTTTCAGCCCGATATATTAATGGGTTGGGCTTGAAATTTATATTTTCAATCCAACCCGGCCCAACCCTCTATTAAATTAATTATAATATATTAAAATATATACTTTTTGTTGGGATCTAAATTATATATTTGCTGATTTTATTGAAACACACATTTGTGATAAGGTCTGATTGAATTTATTTAAGAAATCTTTCAACTTATATACAAAATGTTTCAATTTATAACGATGTCAATATATTTATTTAAAAAATATAACGTATGATTGAATTTAATTATGGTATGTTCTAATTTTTTTTAACATATACCCGATGGGTGGGTTTGAGATTTATAATTATTTTTTGAGACGGACTTGGGAAGAAGTAGAGGCATGATATTGGGGTCAGGCCGGGCTTAGACAAGCACAAAAACTCTTTTTATGTAATGTTAGCCAAGCTCGAACCCGGCCAGCCCAATGAATTATCATCCCTAATTTTTTTATTTTTAGTGAATTTTTTTTAATATTTTACATAAATTTTTCTATTTTTAAGATACGCCTAATTTAAATACACTTAAAAAACATAATATTTTTGAATTTTTTTTTAAAAATTCATCAAATATAAAAAATATAAATAAATACAAAAATTCAATATATTTTCATATTTTATTATATTTAATAAAATTTTTGAAGATTTTTATACAATTTTTTTTTATTTTTAAGTATATTAAGTGAATCCAAAATTTTTAAAAAATTGATTAAAATATTTTTAAAAATCTTTAAAAATATATGAATACAAATTAAAATTTTTAAAAGGAAAATGAAAAATTCCCCTAATTTTCCTCCCCTAATCCCTCTAATTTCCTTTTTTGAAAAACTATTTTTTCTTTGTTTTTTGTTTTTTTGTTTTTTTTTTTATACCTGAAGTGAGAATTCGGGGGATTCGGGGCTCCCCCATTCAAGCCCCCAATCAATACCCTTTTTAAAAATTGCAACCGAACAGGGTCATTAATGTCAATAACTGTAGACTGTAGTCTTTAACAATAAAATATCTAGGTAGTTTGATCCTATCAGAAGGTTTTCAGAGCATATAACCATCAAAGTTGAAAATGGCCCAGTACCAAAAGCAACTAATGGGATTGCGACTTGGCACCGTGGGAAAGCAAGCATGGTCTGAGGTCCACCTCATGCCCTCTTAAATTTCACTAAATTATAAAGGATAAATTATAAATATATTTTTAAAATTTTATTTCAAATGGGGTAAATTACACTTATTTTTTTTGAGATTTGCCTTAACTATAGATATTTTTTTTGTGATTTCAAAAATTATATAGACATTTCTTACTTTTGAAACTAATATACAAAAAACTCCTTCTATTATACATCCGTCTAAAATCAAATAGATTCTGTTGATGTCATCTATAATTATTCTATAAATTCCAATATTACCCTTCAACTACTTAGCATATTGAAATAAATTACACTTACCTCCCCTTGCATATATATATACTAGGGTATGCCCGTGCTTGAAGGCACGGTGACCATTAATTAAATATAAAATTATTGGGTTAAAATGTAATTTATTTAATTTGTTGTGAAAAAAAATTTGAGGTGAAAATATAAATAGATGATCCGTATGGTTTTGAATTTTCAAATGAATTTTATAATTAGATTTTTGAAAAGAGTTTGGTGTATTGTAGTATGATGACACAAATGCAAACAAAGATTATATCACCAAATATTTACTATTGTAGTATTTTTGTTTATGTAACCCACTTGCAATTTGTAATAGAAAATAAGCATTTTATTATCCTAGCCAATAACAGTACCCAAATAAATTTCTATATTCACATTTTTTTAGATAGTGAGTTTTGATTGAAGTAAAGAAGAGAGATCTCAAAGCTATAATTTTGCATCAATTTTAATGTAATGGTTAAAATCTACCAATTTTTATGGTTTGGTGGTCAGTTTATTGTGTAGAAAATTAAATAAATGAAAAATAAATAAATTGTATGCTGCTTGGTGAATAAATCAATTTGAACATAAATTTTCCAAATTTATAGGTAAACGAAATAGTGAAAAGTAAATACATAATTGCTACGTAAAATTCAAGCACAATAAAAGCATAAGATTTTAAACAAAAATTCCACAACATAAAAACATCTATATAAAAATCAGAAGAAATACGCCAGCCAATGCTATGCAATAGAAAAAAATAAACAACAAATTAAACACACCAGCCAATGCTCTGCAATACAAAAAAAATTCCAAATAACAAATTAAGCACACCAGCCAGTGCTCTGCAATATAAATAAAAATGCCAAATAACAAATTAAGCACACCAGCCAATGTTCTGTAATACAAAGAAAATGCAACACCCTTCCTAATAAAAAGATAACCAAATAAAAAATGATTAGTTTTGTTTAACCTAATTCAAGAGCATATTAAGAAGAAAAAACAAATAAACAAAAAAATATATATTACCTAGTGTGTTACATTTACAAAAACAAACTCATAGCATAAATCAATAATTCAAATGAAAATTATCTAACATACATCTAAACTTAGTTATAAATTTCACATAAATAAAAGGCTTTACAAAACTATTGTAAGTAATAAATTTCACATCGATCGGAAACTTTACAAAATATGGATCATAGCTAGCATATGTACGCGTTTCACAAAAATAAATATGAGATTCAAACTTGTTCTTTCTTAGAAATCCTAGGAGCGCCTCATCACTTTTCAAAAAGTCCTCGTATCAACTTGTATGTACCCCCAGTGAGGAGCATTCACGACAATCTATTAATTTATGAAAATAAAAAAAGTTAGTATATTAGCAAAAGAAAATTTATATATATATCAAAACACTTTCAAATTGAAATTACCTTGTTACATCCCCATCGAAGCAATCTAGTTGTATTTATATTTTTGAGCTCCATATATTTTTTAACCCAATCCTACAAAAGTCGACACATATAGTAAAATATTTTTAAAATAACAATTTATAATCAATAGAAACAAATTTATCAATAAATAAATTGTACCTTTTGACAAAAGTGTTTTGATTCATAAGTAACACTATAACAAAATTTCAGGATAAACAATGTTTGTAGTAGAATCTGGCTCATCATTGGGAAGGAGGACACTTATACGATCAAAAGATGTACATCTAGATAGGGCCACATACAATTGCCCATGACTAAACACTGGTGTGTGCAAATCAACTCCAACAAATTTCACAGATTGCCCTTGAGATTTATTAATGGTCAGGGCATTTCTGAAAGGCATTTCTGAAGAAGACGGTGTCAAGGATATCCTTGGTATGAATACCAAATTGCCACATTTTTCTCCAGTTAAAATTTGAGCTTCAATTATGCGAGTATTGCATCTAGAAACCATCAATCTTGTGCCATTACACAGTCCATCTTTTGGTGCAATATTTCTTAACAACATTATAGGACAACCCACTTTCAACTCTACCTTAAAAGCCGGTAGCCCAGGAGGATCTAATGAATTTAAATATTCATTAGGATATCTATTTATTATAGTACGATCAATTTCATCATCTTCAGACATCTTGTCTGCTGCCAAATAAGTATGTGTGTTGCCGGGAAAAATATTCAATGTCTGAAGATTGATAGCACTGACATCATCATTCCGTGCAGAAAGAATTGTACGTTCAGTTAAAAATGTTGCAGTCGATGTCATTGCCACATCCAGTTGCGGATAAACTACTGAGATTATGTCTTTTAGATCTTCGCATTTGTGTATTGTTGATGGAAGTTTAACAATTTCTTGAGGATTGGTCCCAATCTATTTATAAAAATAAATAAATAAAATAGTAAGTAAAATCAATTAAAGTACATAAACGTAAATATATTTCGTCAATTTAAAAGAACCATATAATAGAGAAAAAGTTTGAAAAAATATTACCTCCATCAAGAATTTTGCAAAATTAGTATTTTCAAGATTTGCACGATTCAAGCGCATGTTCAAATTTAAAGACAGAACATGTATATCCTTCCATAGAAAAGAGTGTTTTAATGATACATTCACAATTTGCTCACGGACTCTTTTGGTTATAACTGGTAAGATTTGTCGAAAATCTCCACCAAGAACAACAGTGATACCCCCAAATGGCTTTTCACTATCACAAGTGTCCCGAAGTGTGCGATCAACTGCCTCAACACAATGTCTATGCTGCATAGGAACTTCATCCCAGATTATAAGTTTTGTTTCTCTAAACAATTCTGCTTGTAATGATTGCTTGCTAAATCCACAAATTGAATTTTCCAATATATCCAATGGAATGGAAAAAGTTGAATGAGCAGTACGACCTCCTACCAATAACAATGATGCAATTCCAGATGAAGCCACAGTAATAACAATATGGCCAAGGCTGCGACACTTTAATGCAATCACATTGTACAAAAACGTTTTCCCTGTTCCGGCACCTCCATTCAAAAAGAAAATAGTTCCTTTATTTTGAAAGACTGAGGAAGTGATTGCATCATAAGCTGTTCGTTGATCATTGTTGAGGCGATCAATAATAATTTCTGCATTTGCCTGTTGTGCCTCATTATGCAGTTGTTGATGTTCGAATATTAACCTGTTACCAACTACTGCACTCCAATTTGTAGAAGGTTGTGGCATTGGCGAGAAGTCAATTAAACTTTTTCCTGATTCTTGGAGCATTTGATTCAAAAGATATAGACCATAGTCTTCAATTTGAGCCTCAGTTGGTTCAGAAATGGCAAACAATGTTCGAATCTTATGTGCAAGATCATCACATATATGCATTGAAAATTGATTCCATAACGCATATGGTTGCAGTGGAGAGCATTGAGTAAGAATAATAGTAAACAATCTCCTTAATTGATAACCAGTTTTCATAACTGCAGCCTCTTTAAGGCATTGTATCCATTCTTCATCATCTTCTAAAAGTCCTCTTGCAACACATGCTAATTTAAATGTATCATGCAAGACATTGTTGACCGTGCGTAAACATTGAAACGATTTTGGTCCTTTGACAACAGTTAATAGCAAACGCAAATAAAATCTCTCCCCACAATTAGGGCTAGCAAAGTACATTCTACCGATTGCATAGCCCTGCTGCCTTGGTTTCCATCTCTTTTATGAATTAAGCCAAACAAAATGTTGTGGAAATTCTTGGTAAGTGAATGGACATTCATCTTTCATAGAAGCGCAACATGCAAAAAAACCAGTAAGAGTTGACATTTGTTGGCCAGCTCTAGAAACAATTGCTTCTAATGATTCATCAGGATTAAAAAGAACGCAATGCATTCCAGGTAAATGAAGTGCTAAGCGTACAACTGTTAGTATCTCTGCATGCAATGGATAACCAAATATTCGCCAAGCAGCTTCTGGAGGTCCAATATACCTCGCATCGAGATATTGTTGGATCTCATTTATCAATCCCAACACCATCGTTGTACGATCATAACCCTTATAAATGTACTTATGTATATACTTGACGCATCTCATTCTGGCACGAACTTCCACATTTATGTGACAATTGAAACGTTTAGAAAGATATGCATTGTATGGTACGATGTCTCTGTTATCAACTTCTTTCCCCCTCACAATATGAGCTTGACCATTATTACGACGACGATAGATAGGATATCCATCTTGATCCATAGTAGTTGTTTCTGCAAACGCTCGAGGGTATCTCTTAGTGCATTTTTCATTTTCCATACATGGTGCTTGTGGATTTCGAGCACCACATGGTCCATGTACCATACAACACTTGATAGTTTCAAAAAGCATAGGTTCATCTTTTGGATATGGAAATTCTGCACAAACCAATTTGTCTACTTGAGCACATGTCCGAATTTTGTCTAGACCCTTAAGAAATAGAAGTACATGCATATGAGGAATGCCTCGCTTTTGGAATTCAATTGTAAAAACATGTGCAACTTTATTACCAAACACTCGGTTCGTTTCTATCTCCTTCATCAAGCACTTTCTCTTTAACTCAAAAACACGGGCAATTAAATCAGGACGATCAATAGGCTTTTGGTGCGGTAATAATGCCGAAGTAATTTCTGGTCAATTAGGATTTGCAGTCATGGTGAGAAAAATGTCTGGATGTTGGTTGTATCGTGTGATAGCCATTGAGTCTTGAAAGATTTCAAACATGTGTCTAGGACCTCCAGCAAATGAAGATGGCAAAACAAATCTTTGACCAATTTGATTGGGTTGAAGGTCATTTGGATCAATATCTGTCAAATCTTGGTAAAGTTCAGCACGGATCTTCCCTTGATTAAGCTTGTAGTAAGTCAACCTATTTTGTTCAGTTGCGGCCCAAGCATCAACCAAAAACTCTTGGAACAATTTTCCAGCTCTCAAAATTGTTGAATACTCTGTGGGTCGTTCAAACAAACGATAACTATAAAAATCCATTTGAGTAAGCCGATCAGTTGAAGGCCGATCACGTTCAACATCCCACAGTTTCATCTCAGGTTCCCATCCAAGCTCACCATGTGGAAATAATAAAACATAATGCAATGGCAAATATGCTGGGTGACATTCATTGATTTGCATTAGCTCATTATTTCCATGTAGATGTAAGATAACATCTCTCATTCCACTAACCTTGGTTCCATCACCTGGTATTACAACTGCAATCTCATCTGTAGTTGGTAGGTTATACCGTTGTCGATCTGTCGATGAACTGTAGTGGAGATGAGCAGGCAAATTTCGTCCTGTCAAGGCTAATTGATTCAAAATTGCATGAGCCTGGCGAAATTTAGCAACGAATGCATTAACCTGTAATAAACTATCTTGAATAGTTTTTAGAACATCTCTTCTTAATTGAGGATTTCTACGATTGCGGACTTCTAAAGCTGAATCAGGGTCATAAATGTACAATTGTGCATAAGCTGCATCTTGCCCTGATTGTGGTAGTAGTGATCCTGTTCGATGTCGCAATTCCCCATGGATAGTGAATGATGTAGGGCCTCTTCCAGTAAGTACTCTTGGATCTAATGTAGCATCAAGACTTGTAAAAGCATTGGTTGTATTGTACACTCGAGTATAACGTCGAAATGATTTTGATTTTTCGTCATTCCCATCATATAATGCTTGAAGAAGTGAAGGGGGTGTAATAAGCAGAGGAAGCTTAACCTTCCCTTTTGAACAACATGTTCCGAATAGAGAACGGTTTGGAGATGATTTTACTAATTTTTCATCCATCCAATGTAATGCTGAACAAAAAGGACATAATACATCCATCTTGCCAAGAGAATGATGACATGAATTTATATGTGCTCGAGTACCAACCATTGGACTCATAGGCATATCCTCTAATTCCTCATTGGTACATAGATCCTCTTGAAGGGAAGGAGTTGTAAGAGTAGGCCTACAAATATTGGTTCTGTGTAAATTAAAATAGAATGGTAATAGTAAGAGTATGTATTTGAAGAATTAAACACAGTCTTTTACCAATTCCTTTGTGGAGCTAAAGATGTGCTTGGCATTGAGAACGAACATGTGGAAGGATGTGCAACCATTGTTCGTTTTTGCGCCGACTGAGTGTCCTCAATTGCCTTTGTTCCTAGTTCCAAGCAAGCACGACTACGACGACACGGTATTAAAGAAGTTTGTCTCGGTTGAATACATTCTCTTGATTTCTCCTGTTCTCGCCGTGCACGTTGGGCCAATGTAGCTTTTGATATAACATTGTTATTGTGTGCCTAAAAGGTGAATATTATATCATTGATACCTAAAATACAAATATTATCGTATACTATTTTATTTCTTTTTCTTCCTACCTTGTGATAATTTTAAGAATATTTTTACATTTTCTTTGTCTTACTTCCTTTTCCATTTTTCTTCATTTTCCCTCTTCATGCCTTGTGATATAACAATTTATTTTTTAATTATTGTTTTCTCTTTCTTCTTGCCTCATGATGATTTTAAGAAAATTAAAAATATTTTCTATACCTATGTTCCTCTGTTCCTTTGCTTAGATGTTATAAAGTTTTTCTTGGAGTTGATAAAGGTTACAATTATTTTTGAGGAAATGTTAAAGAGAGCTAAAAATACTTTGTTTGAGTATACAGAAAACAAAGAGCACACAAAAAAAATTGACAACGCAGTTTATATTTTTAAAAATATACATGATCAATGTTCACTTAAACAATATGATTGGCTTTGTTTTACTCGATAAATATTTTTTTAAAGATGTTGAATATATACCATTGGACATGCATTTTCCTTTCCTTTGTCAAAAGAAGTTGCCTTTTCTTTTCCTTTAGACATTGCCTTAGCCTTTTCCTTTTCCTTTGCCTACCAAAAATAAATAAAATTTATTCAGAATACGAAAAAGAACATGTATTTATAGAATTTATTAAGATTACGAAAAAAGAACATTTTGAACTTGATATTTATACTTACCTTAGAATTGCGGATAATATTAAGATTGCACTCATCACGAATAACAACACCGATATTCCTAGTCTCATGGAGCAATGGGTTTGCATGCGTAGGCCTACAAATATTTGTTGTGTACAAAATAAAATTTGTTAAATAAAATCTTAACAATAAGAATATGTATTTGTAGAATTAAATACAATGTTTTACCAATTCCTTTGTGAAGCTAAAGATGTGCTTGGCGAAGGTAGATGTGTAAACATTACTCCTCTCTGAGCCGGTGGAGTATTAGTTGTGCTTGGTGGAATCAATTCTCTCGATCTTTCTCGTTCACGTCGCGAACGTTGTCCCAATTGATATGAAGAGCTTGCTTTATCATTTCTTTCGCGTTCTCGCCGTGCACATTGAGCCAATGCAGCTTTCGATATAACATTATTGTTATGTGCCTAAAACATGAAGATTAATTTCATAAGATGCCTAAATTTTATCATCTACTGTTTTATAAGCATTCTCTTCATTTTTCATTTCTATTAATTTACTTTATCTTAATTCCCTTTCCTTTTGATATTTTGTAAAAAAAATTAAAAACTTTTTCATTCTGTATCCCTTCTCCCCCCATTCATTTTTTGTTCTATTCCTTTTTTATGTTTCCAAAAAGACATTTCACAAATTGATATGAAACTGTTTACTATAAGAACAGTATATGTCACTATGCAAGTAGTATGTCAATTTTACATTTAAAAATAAATAAATAATCAAGGTTCATGGTCCAAAATAAATATTTCAAAAAAAGAACTTTAAATGGAAATATTGAAGAGCCATACTACTGAACATCCATTTTCCTTTCCCTTGCTCGAAACGGTGGTCTTTTCGTTTTTCTTTAACAATGCCTTGGCAATTTCTTTTTCTTTTGCCTACAAAAAATAAAAAATAAAAAATTTAAAGAATAAAGAAAATCTATATATATGTAGAAAGTTTTTAAAAAATATATAAATAAGAATATACGGTGTATACGGTGTTTTGAATGAAAAAAAAAAAATCTATATAATTAAATTGGGCCTACCTCTCGAACACGGATGACATTAAGGTCACGCTTATCACGGATAATAACATTAACATTTCTTTCTTGAAGAAATTGGACCTAAAAATACAAAAGAATTAGAGGTAAAAAAAAAAAAAAAAAATTATACATGTAAGAAAATGAGTAAAAGGAATCAATATTACAGTTCGACGTAGGTCTCCATCCATCTGTAAATTATAAGAAAAGAGAATTTTGTTATAAGGAATTAGATAAAAAAAAATTATGAAAAGAAAAGAAAATTGACTTTTGTCTATAAGAAAAATGTTTTTTTTTTCAAATAAATAAAAAAGAAAACAACTTACGTGACCAAAAATAGTAATGTTGTCCATAATTAGTGGTTGAAGGTCAATAGTGTCTCAACCTGAAAGTGCCTGGTTATGTAAATTTGACAAAGATAATTGTATAAAGGCAAAATGAGGTTTAATAATTGCCATAAAGAAAAATTAATCGCTACAAAATTAACAACCTCCTAACATATTTTTGTTAACAACCTAGTTTAAAGAAGTTCGTTTATGCATGAATATCACAGATAGAGAAATTGACCTACTACAGGATAGAAGGAAAATTATAATTTTTTTATGTCTTCAATATACATTAAAAAGGATAGAAGAAAAATTAAATACTCTCAAAGAAATCTTCATAATTTTTCTCTATTGACCAAAATGTAGAACTATAGCAATACATGATTTTGTGGGCTCACCACACTGTAACTGAAAAATTACAAATACCTTTTGTATGATCTGTATAATTGCAAATGTCTTTTTCAAAAAAGTATACTACACAGTAGCTTATTTACTCCAAGGAGTAATACTCTCATAAAAATCATTAAAAAGTTAGTAAAACAAATTTTTAAAATAAGTTTAAGTTTTTTCAAAAGTCCTGATAAACATCTAAAAAGTCTTTTTTTGTTTGAAAAATTCCATAAATAAAATTGAAACGGCAAAATAAACTGGACTCTTTTTAAAGAGAAGAGAAGCCTAAATATTTTAAAATAGCAGTTTAATAAAAAACCAAATTAAAAACAATTCACTAAAAGCAAAAAAAATAAGGGTCATCAAATAAAAAGGATTAACTTTTTAATATTCCCTTTTCCTTCAATCAACAAATTCCCTTTAAATCCTAAATCCAAATATAGCCTAAGAGAGATGAAAAAAAAAAGAAAAAAAAAGACCTATCATATTACAGAATTAAATTATAACAAAATCTTTGTAAAAATTAAAAAAATGAAAATAGTTATTCAGGCCCAAAAGAGGACTGGTTGATAATTAAATATTATCTAATTATCAACCAATCATCTTCTTAACACATCACTGGGTCTATAAAATGGATATAAAAAATGAACTTGTATATCATTATTAAAAAACAAAGACATAAGTATTCACATAATTCATCATACATTCCAAAAAAAAAAAAAAGTATTCTCTAGAAATTGAATAGCTATATACCAAGATACATAACTATACACACTATATTAGATTTCTTTCTAAACCAAACATTAAAAGTATTAAAATCTGTGTGATCTAATTATTGAAAAATCGAAGACCAAACATGAAAATTCAAGGGCATTAAAGAAATCTAGGAGAGTTCATTCATTAATCCAGAACATTCATTAACCCACTGCAATTAGAAAAAGAAAGCAAGGAACTAATAAAGAATTGCAATGGAGAGACTTCCTAACCTGAGTATCTGCTTGAGAAGCAAAATTAAAGGAATCTGAGACAGAAGGATAAAAAGAAAAACACAATTAGTAAGAGCACTCCTCAACACTAAAACTGTACACGAATAAGAATATGACCATTAATGATTAATGAAAACCTCAACCCATTTGATTAAGATGAAATAAAAATGATTGTTGACACGAAATATAACTGTAAGGAGGCAGAATGAGGTTTAATAATTGCCATAAAAAATAATTAATTGACACAGAATTACCTACTTTAAACTTATAGAATTGTTAAATACTTTTGTGGCCAACACGCTATTGATCAAACTTATAGAATTGTTAAATTTTTTTGTCTCATAATCTTAATACAAAACACAAATCAAAGAGATTAAACAATCTTAAAAAAACCTATGACATGCATGGAATTAGGTAGATGATTGAATCAAATTATCAACTAAGCAATGAAATGCACTGTTATCAACTAAGCAATGAATTAGTAGTGGAATTCACCAAATTATAGAAAGGAAATACGAATCATAATCAGAAAATTTTAACTAATTTAGAAAAGACAAAAATCGAAGAAATCTCGATATCATAACAATAGAGAGTTGAGTGAGTATACACATATTAACGTGAATATTATTTAAAATAAAAGCTTAAAATGGGTCTATAGCTTAAAATACGATTTCAAGATTCTTATTCTAAACCGCAGAATCACAGTTCTAGAGCGGAATCATCACCTCAATAGAAGATTCATGCAACTAAGATTTGCAGAGCAGATCAAACCTAAGAGCTAATATTAGGTGCTATCTTTGGGATGTCTACATAGAAGACTTTCATGTGTATGGTCACTTTGGTTTCAGTGGGCTTGGGTTTCAATTATTGGATGAATGTTCAAAAGAAAATTGTAGATTCAAATTTCAAGCCAAATTCTACAAATATCATTCACCAGTTTTAATTGTCCCATCCACATTCTCCTGAATAATAAAACAGTGAACTCTTGGAATTGCATTCTTTGTTTGAATGAATTGACCCTGACAATATTTCGAACTTTAGTTCAATAAGTTGAATAAATCCCTCGTAATCTTTCTAGAGATAATTAATTTTTTACAATTGAGGTAAGGTTTTTTTTATTTGTTTTTTTAAAAAAAGTATATCTTTACTTATGTCTAAACTAAGAAACAATCAATAATTCACACACTCTCAGATGAGTCTCAGATATTTGCTGAAACATGGATATGTTTGTTTTGATAGACAATGAATTAAGAAAAGGAAAATTAACAGGGTGCAAACAGCCCCATGTCAATACTTTTCTGAAATCCTCATAGAAATACTTTTCTGCAAACAGCCCCATTTCAATTACTCATAGAAATCTTATTCAATACTTTTCTAAAATCCTCATAGGTTTAGTTGATGAAACCCACAAATATGAACCTAAAATCAAAACTTCTGCAATATTAATCTGAAATCTAACCAATACTAATCCATGTATTGACTAATCTGAAACATGGTACTAAATCTAAATTCTAACCATATTTATAACATCTAATAAACAAATATGAAATCTAACATATAAGCTTAGGTAGTCTTCTGTGTGACATATTTTTCGTTGATTGATAGTATTTGAGTGTAGTTGTAAAGCCTCCGCTAGTTTAGGTAGTCTTCTGTGTGACATTATTATTGTAACATATAAGCTTTTCAAAAGTTAACCCAAATTTAAATATTGGATAAATTATAACCACACATTGATTTATTTAAAATATAAATAGTCCACCTTTTAAAATATAAACAAACACATTGATTTATTTAAAATATAAACACACACATTGATTTATTTATTTAAATATTGAAAATTACGGTCCATCTTTTAAATTTTCTAATTTCATAACAAATGACTCATTTACAATTTTTAATAAACCATTTTAGATTTCATGGTTCAAAAATGGGTTACAAAAAATACCAAAAAATAAGCTATTTCAAAAAAGCTGGTTTCAGATTTCAAATGGGTTTCATGGTTTCATGGTTCAATAATAAACCATTTCAGATTTCAATGGTTCAATGGTTCAAACAATAAACCATTCAAACAAATGTACATAGGCATGATATATATAGGCATGATATATATATAGGCAACAATAAACCCCATATCACTTATAAAAAAAAAAACAGAGCATGATTTTTTGAAAAAAAAAAACATGATATATATAGGCACTGAAAAAATAGAGCATACATTGATTCTTTGAAAAAACAGAGCATGATTTTAAAAGTTGTGCCGAAAAAACAAAAAGGAAAAATTTTTTTTAATAAACCATTTCAAAAAATTAAATAATAAACCATTTCAAAAAAGCTAGTTTCAGATTTCAAATGGGTTTCATGGTTCAATAATAAACCATTTCAGATTTCAATGGTTCAATGGTTCAAATAATAAACCATTCAAACGTGTGAACCATTGAACCATTGAGCAACAATAAACCCCATATCACTTATAAACCATTGAACTGAGCAAAATTTCAAAAATATACAAATCATTTGAACGGTTGGGATGTATTCACTCATATATCCTACGATCATAATATTTCTATATTGATACAAAGATGTGATTTCAAAATACCAAAAAATTAAACAATAAACCATTTCAAAAAAGTTGGTTTCAGATTTCAAATGGGTTTCGTGGTTCAATAATAAACCATTTCAGATTTCAATGGTTCAAATAATAAACCATTCAAACAAATGTATATAGGCATGATATAAAAAAAAAAACAGAGCATGATTTATTGTTTAAAAAAAAACATGATATATATATATATATATAGGCACTGAAAAAACAGAAAGGAAAAAATAATGTTTAGGCACTGAAAAAATGTTCAGTTTAGAAAAAAAAAGATCAAACCCATTTCAGTTTAGAATAAAAAAGATCAAGCCCAACCTATAAAGATCAAAACATACAGGAAACCAAGCTTACAACCGAGCAGCCGGAGTGGTCGGAGTGATGACTGAGTTGCCGGAGTGAGGTCTGATGAAGGCAGAAAGAGAAATGGGTAGACAGAGAAATGAGAGGCAAATGGTGTGGGAGGGCAAAAAAATGCTGTGGGAAGGCAAATGAGAGGCAAATGCTGTGGGAAATCAAATGTTGTGAGAGAGAGGGAGGGAGAGACGTACAGAGGAAGGAGGGGGAGACAGATGGGTAGATGGGGAGTCAAATCACATGTTTAGGGAGAGGAGTTTTTGGGCGGGAGCCATGCATTAATCTGAGCCATTGATATCCAAATGTAGATTCATCTCAACCATTCATACCAAATGTATCTCACACACATTTTCAAAACCAAATCATCCCAGCCTTTAATTGCCAAAAACAAATCATATGAACCGTTGATGATGCCATGTAGGACAAAAATATAGACATATTTTCAAAATGAACCTTCCATTGTTATATAGATATATATAAACACATACATATCTATATATGCTCATATAAATATCTAGTATATATATGAATCATGTTATAATACATATTCTCAGAATAGTATACTGTAGCAACTTATACATTTGTGGTGTTCATAACTAAATTTTTTTAGTCACAATTAAAAACAAAAGTCATAATTAAATACCACATAAAGTATAATTAAAGGCATTTTGGATCATAACCAAAATAATAATTACAATAGACGATAACTAACATCATAATGAGTCATAATTAAGCCATAACTAACACCATAATGAGCTATGAAACATGTCTACTTTGACAAACATGTCATACTCGTATTAGGTATTTATCGACGTATGACACTTCATATAGTACTTCTGCATACGTATGGAGTATACGAAACACATACTTAAATTTTTTCTTCTTAATTTTTTACGTATCCAGACGTACCTAATATATAGTCAAGCCATACCGTACCGTACCTCAGTAGAAACAATATTTTCTTAAACTATAGGGATAAAATTTCTTTCATTAGATTTTTTTAAAATTTTTTTTTTTTTATACTTAGTATGATTTTAAAATTAAATTATGATTTGTAAGTTATTTAATATAACAACATTTAATTTTGGTTTATATCTTTACTTTTGGCATTAAATATTAATTGTAGGTTGGATCTTAACAAATTAATCCATTTAATCAATTTTTGTATTATTTCAAATTAAAAATAAATATTTTTTTTACAAACGTACCAAAGCCCTACCTGTATTGTACCAGTACCAATACTCGTACCCGTGCTTCATAGATAATGAGTCATAACCAAACTATAATTAACACCATAATAAGTCATAATCAAATATCACAAATGTCATGACTGAAATATATGATCATTTATATATGTGTGAACTTTTAAATCTAAGTGATTACACATATATTCTATTTTTCTTGTTCTTTTTTATTTTATTTTATTATTATTATTTTTATATTTGTTTTTCCACACTGTCTCTCATCATATAAACTCTTTCTACACTCTTTCTTCTCAACAATTCATTGGCAGGGTTATTGATAACCACTAATGCATAATCCAATCCCATTGTCAAATAAATTCTCCAAACCTCATATTTTCAAATCACTATAAAAAGAATTTTTTTTTACATTTTATTTCAATAGTTAATGACTTTAATAATAATTGATTTTAAATGTTTACAAATTATTTTTGACCAATACCTAAATTATCTAAATAAAAAATATTCATAATTATTAAATGGTTATAAAAATAAAAATTGTGCCAAAAACAAAAATTATTTTTGAACTACTGATTTTATTTATTTTTTAAAGACATTTTTTAGATAACACATTAACAAAATAAAAAATATTAAATAAAATGATTATAAAAATAAATACAACCACTATTTATATAATTTTTATTTTACATACTAATGTAATGAAATAAAAAATTTTAAAAAATTATAAAGAAAAAAAAATAATATAAGATTTTTTCTTTGGATTTAGATCACTTGAGTACTTGTTCTTTTTTTGTAAGCTTTTATTTTTTATTTTTTGGGAAAGAAAACTATTCAGAATATTATAAAAGAGAAGTACCTGTAATTATGCTAAACCTCAAGGGAGGTAAGTGTAATTTACCTTTGGAAAGAATGAATGAGAGGGGGTTTTTTACATTAAAGGTCAGTTGTGTCTTTTCACAATGTGGTTAAAGGATATTAAGGTCAATTACACTATCAAATTAATGTCGTTAAGGCTCTTTTAATGGGAAGAGAGAATCTGACTATTATTTTCAAAAGTAAAAGATGTCTATGTAATTTTTGAAACTACAGAATAAATATCCGTAATTAAAACAAACCTCAAGAGAGGTAAGTGTAATTTACCCATTAAAATATAAATTATTTTTTATAATTTTAAAAATCACATTCAACAGTTTATTTGGCTAGTTGCCAAACACTCTGCTATTGATGGATGAGTGGATTGGTTCCATTTCACACTTCATAATGGATCAATTACAAAAATTAGTCAATAAATTTATGAAAAATGTTAGAAATTTTAAATGTTTTACTAATATTTTTATCAAATATCTTACATGGGTGTGTGATCTACATAGGACCTATATGGTGTAGGTCTCACACCTATGTCAGACATTTAGAAAAAGTATTAATAAAACATTTGGAATATCTAGTATTATTCCAAATGGGTCCTGTTATGGTGTGTAACTTACGCCTTACACTTACGCCTTTTCTGTTTGCAATCCCGCTTTTGTTTTCACCTTCCACTTACACTTTTTGTGTAAGTGGCACATGGTGTGTAACCTTGAGGGTTGCACACTTAAGAAAAGTCCATTCCAAATTTATATCCTATCTAGAAGTGAAAAAATGTGATAAAAAAAAAAGATTATGTATAATATAACTCTTATATTAAAAAGCTAAAGAATGGAAAATTCTACTATACACATTTTTTATCATATGCACCTCTAAGTTATGTTATTTTTTTTTTAGTTATGACTTTATTTTAATTATGACTCATTAGATCTTTGGTTATATTTCATATGTTGTTTGATTATAACTTTTTTTTCGTTTAATTATGATTTAGAGAGTATGAAATTATGACATTTTTTTTTTGTTAGTTATAAGGTACATACAATACAAATGTACCATAGTATTTCCTTAAAAAAATACATGTAGACCCTCTATTTATGTTTTTAAGTAAATTTATAGAAATTTTTTTTGGAGCCTCTGCTTGATTTGATTTTTCAAAAATTATTTTTAGATGGATTTTTGTTTGTATTTAGTGATTTTTTATTTTTTATATTTTAGTCTTTTTTTATTTTTTTTTACTTTCTAAATACACTTAATTTAGAAGCATCTAAAAAATAAAATAAGTTGACTAAAATAGGAAAAATAATTTATTAAAAACAAACGAAACCTGAATAATTGTTTCATATCTTATTTTTTATTTTTAAATTTATTTAATCTTAACGTATTTAAAAATATTAACTAAAATGTTAAAAAAAATTACCTAAAAACAATTGAAAATCTATTTAAAATAGTTTGTAAAACAGCAAACTAAACAAATTGGGTAAATTATAAAGGGTGAAATACCAATAAATCTCAAAATATGATCTTATTTTCTTATGAATCAAAAAATCCCATTAAAGTGAAAATTACACCAAAGTGTAGTCACTCACACATTTGGGCTTAATTTTTTTAGGATAAAAGTGAGTTTCTCTAAATATAAAATTACACATTTAGGCAATCCGTACAGGAACAAATCTCACATTACGAATAAGAATATAACACTCCAATGTAATACACTAAAAAACTCCTTATTGTACTTTTTCTAAACGAAACAACATAACACTCTAAACTTTTTCCAAACGTAATACTCCAATGTAGCACACACATACAAAGGCCTATTTTGGGAAGATGGTAAAAATCAGCTTTTTTGCTTTTAATCAAGATTTTTTAGAGTGGTTTGGGAAGTTGGTAAAAAGTTGCTTTTAACCAAACTTTTTGGGAGTGATTTGACTAAAATACCCTCATTCAACTTAAAAAATTACATTTTATCCAAACTTACAAAATATAAATATTGAGAGTAATTATGTAATTTTTTAACTTGATTTTTACACATCACAAATGAGACAAAAAACGCAACCTGCGTTTACTTCCAAAACGCAAACCATGCGTTTTATTCCCTTTCCCAAAAGAGCCAAAAAAAAACTCGCTAATGTATTTTTTCCAAACGTAGTACTCCAATCAATATAATCCCAAACATAATATTATAATGTAACACGCACACAAAAAAACAACTTCTTAGTATACTTTTTCCAAACGTAACACTCTAATCAATGTAACGTCAAATGTAACACTCCAATGTAACACATAAAAATACCAAAAAACTTCTTAATGTACTTTTTCTAAATGTAATACTCATAGTTTAAAATTATACATTTGTGCAAAACTTACTACGAAATTTTTGTACTCATTTTCGCACGCTTTGAATAATCCCACATCATTTTTTTGGCGTGTTACGTTTGGAAAAAGTACACTTAAAAAAGTTTTTTATAGTAGTATTATGTTGGAGTGTTATACTAAGCCGTCTTTTATTTATTTATTTATTTTTTAGTGTTACGTTTGAAAAAATATATTAAGGAGTTTTTTTAAAGTCTTACATTGGAGTGTTATACTAAAAAGTTTTTTTTAGAGTGTTACATTTGAGTGTTACGTTTAAAAAAAGTATACTAATGAGTTTTTGTGAAGGCTTACATTTGAATGTAATGCTTGAAAAAAATATACTAAAGAGTTTTTTTTTTTTAGTGTTACATTTGAGTGTTACGTTTGCAAAAAGTAAACTAAGAAGTTTTTTTTTGAAATCTTATATTTGAGTGTTACGTTTGCAGAAAACTATACGAAAGAGTTTTTTTTGAAGTCTTACATTTGAGTGTTACGTTTGCAAAAAAGTATACTTTAATAGTTTTTTTTTATTTAGGAATGAATCGGACTCTTATAATAAACTAAGCCCAGATGACTATTTTCCTTTTTAATAAATTCTTTGGTACCCATTTATTTTAATTTATTTTATTCGCTAATCTACTATTACAGAAATTTTAGAATTATTTTATTTATATTGCCTTGTTGCGACGCTAAACTTTTGGGTACTGGGTTTGGGTTGTGACAATGTGGTATCAGAGCAATGGTTTTGGGTTTAAAAAAAAAAAAATAGAAGCAATACTTTAATTTGTCTAACACGATTAAACCGTTTATAAATATTTCTAGGCTAAGTTTTTCTGTGTTGTAGGAAATGGAAAATCTAATTGAGTTATTCTGGTTTGAGCTCCCAGGAGCTTACTTTATCCCAAACCTACTAGAGGGCTAGAGAGATTCAGAGAGTCTTGTCAGGCAAGCCCACCCGACACTTGATCGGCTCATCGGGAGACCCGTATATCTATAGGCTGACCCTGATGATGATTTCTTGTTTTGGAGACTTAGCCGAGACAACACATGTGAGAGGTACATTGGGCCGACCCACGTTATTGGTCTTGCTTCGGATCTAGGATAACCGCACTTTTTGGTTGCACCATTGCCCCTGGGCTTTGCTGAGAGGAGAGGGCACGCATACCCTAGCAGCCACATACGCACTACGACACCTCCCTCACAGCACATTATCTATATCTCTATTGTGGATTTCACTAACGCACCGTCATACTTGGAGATAGCTTTGCGGATTACATGACAGGAGTTTTGGGGTTATGATCATAGTGTTCCTGCCTATATAGTCCAGGTGGTATGGCATTGCTTTAGGATAGAGCACAGTGGCTGAGAGTTTGAGTCCCTCATGCAGAATGAGTTTGCAGGGTTGTTCTATGGCCCAGTTATTCAGAGCTAGTTCTCATGGTGGCCTAACGGTCCATTTTAGATGACCGACTAGGAGATTTTTGTGACCTGACCATGATTAGTCTGATCCTTATGTTTTTTTGTATTAGTAGGATTAGATACTAACCTTTGACTGATATCTAAGACTGTTATCCAAGTATGTTATATTAACATCTTTTCTTTTACATAAGTAACACAAGTGTTATTTAAATTATATATGTGATGTTATAGTATCTTTGTGAATCATAGATATAATATTGCGATGATTAAATACGTAATAATTGGTTCAAAAAAAGAATTGAATATTCCACTAATCGTTTTCACCCTGTAGTAATGGCTAACGATGGAAATGAAACCGGATCGTCGATTAGCTGTTGTAGACACCCCAATTTTGGTTGTTCGTAAGACTTATGCGCTTTGTTCCAAGCACTCGATGATGAAGGTTACATTGTGTAAGTGTTTTGAATTCTCAACAAAGAAATCCGATTTTAAGCTCTAAACAATCCAAACCTGCCATACCCACCATATTTTTGTCCCAGAATTCAGTTTTGAACATTGTACCAACTTGCATTGAACCTGAAAGTGAGAAACAATAGAACTACACTGAGGCCCGTCCGTGCTTCAGTGACAGCCGACTGTGGGAACTAATGCCTGGCCAGGCCTTTTGACTTTTCTGGACAGAATTGTGTAGCAATCTGCTAACTATCTATTTTATAGATATTTTGATCTGCAGCTCGAATTCTATAAATAAAAGGCTTAGACTTGTGTTTTAGGGGTTAGAAAAAGATCAAGGAGAGGAAATATCAAATATCAAGGTGTTAGAAATTATTAAAGAGTTGAACTTCTTCTTTTGGAAGTCTTCTTCATACTCTCATAACCTTTGAGCTCTCATATCATCCATATATACCACATCAAGAGCTTGGACTTGAAACTTTGATTGAGATTTGAAAATCATAACTCAAACTTGAGAGTGCTTTGGAATCAAGTTTGCTTTACAATAAGAATACCTTTGCTACAAGAGGTAAAAGCTTACTACTTTCTCCCTTGCTTTTATTTCAACCTTTGTCCATCTTTTTCTTTTGTTTTCATACTGTTTTGGGACTGTTTTCTAGGGCCGAAACTTGTGATTTAAGAGCTACCAAAGATAGAGGGGTTAACTACCCTTTCTTGAACCTTATCCTAAGCTTATATCCTTGTGTTTCCCACTTATTTCCCTTATTTTAGCTAGTGTTTTGGGGCTATTTTTGGACTATTTTTGGACCATTTTTAGAGGTTAAAATATGGTTTAGGAGTCCCAAAAGTGGAGCAGTTAACCACCCCTCCTTGGATTTGTTTACTTGCTTTGTATTTCTTTATTTCTTGTCTATATTCTGCTCTCTTTTAATATGGTTTTAGCTACTATTTTTAGCATATTAGAGACTATTTTAGGGCTATCTTAGTTTGTTCAATTAGTTTATGCTTTGATTAGTTTGCTTGTTGTATTACAAGTTCTTATATGTAGCTTGTTGTATGTTATTCTTGGCCGTTCTTTGTTTAAATTCCATGTTGAACCTCATTTTAACAAGCAACCTATCATCCATTTCTTTAATTTGAGAGTGATTTCAAATGGCTGATGGTTGTTCAAAGCATAAGCTAGGGATCTATATTTAATGGCTTAATCTCTACGGAGGTTCATCGCCAACGGTATAGTCTCTTTTTCATGTTGAGAATTACTTCCTGCTTGACACACTTCTCATTTAATGGACGTAATCATCACCTTGGACTTAATGGACTAAAGAATGGAAAAGACTAAGAAAATTGGCTTAAAACAAACCAACCAACATAAAAAAAAATGAATTATATTGCCTAGGTTTGGCCGAATGTTATGCTAAGTCCATTGTGTCAAGAGTGATCATACACTAATTCATGGTGTTTTGCTGATTCTTGAAGCGTCTCTACTACCCTTTTTGAGTTTACTCCATGACAAGAGGGAGGGGTGGTCATATTTATTGCATTTCATTGATTTTTGTCCAAAATTGTATTCGAGATCATCAAGCAATCAATTTTCTCGTTGATGGTTTTGGAATCAATTTCAACCCTCTCTCGAGGCTTTCCCATGGCAGAGAATGAAGAAAGGGACAAACAGAGCTTGAGAACACTCTATTTGCACTGGTTCACCTCAAGACACAAAAACAGAGTTTTGCACTAAATTGATACACGGCCAGTCATTTATGGACCTGGCCGGCCATCACTGATGCACAGCTGGTCCTTAGTGTGTGGCCAGCAGTGCAGTTTTGTAGAAAACGGAGGTAATGGCTGGATAGATAGAGTAGCCCTCAGACGTTGTACATGCAACCTTCATCCATCTTCATTTACGCCTTTGTCGAATGCTATTAATTGTTTCATTAAAGTTATAATTATCATATTGTAATTAATTAGTTGTAGCTAGTTTAGTTTTGTCAAGTCTTGTAACTAATTAGTTAGTCAATTAATTATTCAATTTCGTTTTGTAATTAGTTAGTTTCATTTTAGTTTCATTTGTTGTAATAAAGTAGTTAATTAGCTTAGTTAAGTTAATTATTATTCATTCATTCGGTTTTGTAATAGTTAGTTTAATTAGGACTTTCGGATTGATTCGTACTCTTTTGCATGAGGGATCAAACTGTTGTAATAATGTGTATGCCTTCCAACCCCATGTCTTTCTTCCTTTTATTTCACTACTTATGATGGTTAGTTTAGGGACATCACACTTCGTTTAGCATACTTCGTGTTTGCATCCACTTGTATTACATGCATTCAAGACTCCGCTCATCATGCTAACTTGATATCAAATGTTTCAATCCATTGCTTGAATACGTGCTTTATTGCATGTCTTGAATGGAATCATATGCCATGCTCATAGCCGAGCCTATGACATACATATCGCATGTGTTGCATTAGTCATGTTGAATATGAATCATGTATTTTTCTAACTAGTTTCTCTTTTGGCTTGGAGTACGAGGTAAGTTTTTATTTGCTTTAGCACGTTGCATGTTTGTGATTATCGCTATGTCTAGCATGCTTGCCATGAGGCTAACTGCTTAATTGATAAATTGTTTGAATGCCTGTGGATGAAGGCTATTTGCTTGAATTGGAATAATTTGAGTAATGTTCATATTCACTTTTTCAAGTGATACATATTCAAAACACTTTTTCAAAACAAACATGAATCAAGTGTTCCAATGTTTGCAAACTTAGTCTATACTTATATGCATCATATAGTAAAGTTAACCTAATAATTGGAATAAAAGCATATAATGTAAATAAAAATCACATCATGATTAGTAGAGGTTGATCTTTAATTGGGCGAATGGGGTGCTCAATTCATGACCTTTCCCTCTCGTACCTAAGTTCCCGAGCCAAGACACTTTGGTGATGACGGATAAGTGGCCTTTGGCATGAGTCTTGGGTTTCCTAAATTTTTCAAAAATATTTAGGTGGCGACTCTGTAATCTGGTAAAGCAGTCCATTTTTGGCATTTTTGATTCAAATCGATTTGCCAAAATAATTGCCGAATTTGGACTCTTTTTGTGTTTTCACTGTTTCACATTGCACTTGTGAAATCAGATTCAAAATTACAAGTGGAGTCCGAATTGTAGGACTATTCGCCTTCTGAATGGAGCGCGGAAAGTCAAACTACAGTTTCTGGCGACTTTGCTGGGAAATTTAGAGAACTTGATTTTAAATTCATGATGTGAAATTTTATCTACCTATATATGTTTTTTGCATTGCATTTGCATTGGTGCGCTTAAGCCACTGTGTTTGCCACCTGTTATCTTGGACGATCTGCTGGAGACTTGCCTAAAAGCTTGCTCAAAGGCTGATCGGTCGTGGGCTTTACTATGATGGAAACACAACCTTGGATCTGGGCTACCACTGTACCATTTGATCATTCTTTCACTTCTCGGTGTTAGGTGTGAAAGGTATATTAGGTAGTCTTGCTGAGGTACCCTGTTTCGACCATTCGGCCTAGTTGCATATAGTGAAGCCACAGTGACTGTTCCAAACTAGGACAGGATGCTCACCCAATACAGGATTGCTTGAAACCACTTGATTGAATTAGTGAAACTTAGTTCCTGACAAAATTAGGACAGGGTAACCCTACCCCCTCATAGGGGTGTTTTGGTTCTCAATTAACTGGTATGTGCTTTACAGTAAAATTATACATGAATGTGTGTATTAGTTGCAAGTTGGGTATCAATTTTGGGGGGCAAAATTCAGTGTTAAGTGCAATCCTACAGCTTTGATTTCATCTGTGTGTTGTTAACATCTGAGCTGAGGTGCTGTGTAGTTTCTGATTACTGTTTTCTTTTTGCTAGGTAGTATAACACTATCGCTTCAGACAGTTTGGATATCCCCCAAGTGCCTTGGACCCAAGTTAGAA
The DNA here is from genome assembly GCA_025200525.1 of Camellia lanceoleosa. Classification (NCBI taxonomy): domain Eukaryota; kingdom Viridiplantae; phylum Streptophyta; class Magnoliopsida; order Ericales; family Theaceae; genus Camellia; species Camellia lanceoleosa. The sequence continues at coordinate 203,365,884 of CM045763.1, read as the reverse complement.
GGCTTTGCAAAGCCGGAGATCTTGTTAGGGGACAGCCTGTGTTTACTTCACTCCCACCGGTTACGAGATAGAGGAGAGTCAGGCAGAGTTTACCTGTCTAATTTTTATAACAGTCACTCCTCAATTCACCTGTATCCAATCAGGCTCAAAGACAGTCCTCAAAGACAGTCTTCTACTTCTAGACCAGCACAAGATCACTTACCTATGCCAATGGCACAGTATCCCCCAAACAGTATGGAATAACTGATACGCCACCTGCAATAGAGAGTTGAGATACTACAGTAAGATGCTGCTCGTCAGGTTGAGGTAATAACCAGGCTGCAATAGTAACAACCACAGCCGGCAGTAGCTTCTGCATCTCATGCACCTTCTACAGGTATTCCAACACCCGGAGCCACTATCCATATTGCTAATATCCAAGAGAATCAAGGCAATCCAGTGGAGCCAATCCCACCACAAGCCTCCAAAGCACCCATGCATTAAATCAAGGCTCTATTTGAGTTTGAGGTTGACCCGACCATGCTTAAAGTCAACAAGCTGGAGAAGCTCTTCAAGAGAGCACACGGTGTAAAGTCCATCCCCGACATAGAAGATGGGTATACCGACTCTACAGTGACATTTCCAAATCGGTTCAGAATGCCATACATTGATCGGTTCGATGGTTCCGGAGACCCTATGGTTCATCTTCAATTGTTTTTAAACATCCTGTGGCCAATAGGTCTAACCAGATTGTAGAAACTCTTACTCTTTGGCCGGACCCTGTTTGGTATAGCTGCCATATGGTATATAAAACTGGAGGATTCTCTGAAACAGAGTTGGGAGGAAATAGCCGAGGTCTTTATTGCACAGTACTCATACAATACACAAATCGAGGTCACAACTCGTGATCTCGAGGCAACATGCCAGGAGCCAAAAGAGGGCTTTTCAGAATTTGAGACGAGGTGGAGGGCTAGAGCTTCAATGATGACTACACGACCTTCTGAGAAAGATCAGATAATGATGGTAGTTCGTAATCTGCACGAGAAATTATTGTAGAAAATGATCATCCTACCTCTGTTCACATTCACCAAACCCTATGAAATGGGGGTTCAAATTGAAGACGCCATAAAATAGGGGTTGATCACTGATGAGAAAGAGTAGACCGAGAGGCCTTTTGTGGGTAGTTCTAATGCAACCACCAGTGGTAGTACAGTTGCGAGGCCATCAGATGTAAGTGTTGTCACTACAACTAACACCGCCAATCCCTTTGCCAATACAACTCCACAACCTTCAGCCAACCCTGTCCAATCCCAGAGGACGTTTACCTAACTTTACATGACTCTATTCCAAGCCATGAAAGTGCTGATAAAAAAAGGGCACCTCAAACCGTTAGAGTCTCATCCACTGCCCGATCCTCTTCCACCCAAACATGACCCAGCAAAATATTGAGCATTTCACCAACAACACGGTCATGATACTGACCAATGCTTCCGACTGCGTCATGAAATTCAAGACCTCATTAACAACAAGGTGATCGTACCACCTGAGAAACCAAATACAACTACCAACCCACTGCCAACTCATAATTATGTCCCCCCACCTCGGAATCTAAATCTAATCCATACACTGGCCATCTCTTATGACCCCAGCGTATATATTACCTCCTTCTACCTGCCAAAACCGACGTTGTTCTTCTAGAAAACACAAATTTGTGCATGATGGACACGTTTACACTTCAACCTAAGCTTATGGTGGTGACGGTTGCAGTAGATTGGAAGTTGGCCTTGGAAAGTATGAGTCTGTTGCCGGAGAGCTCTAAGGACTTGTCTAAAAAGGTATATGATCCTTGCTACTACATTGTACCAACTGATCAAAACAAGCCAGGATTGATGTTGCCAATTGTAGCAGAGATTAACGTGGTCAAAGAGGATAGTCTGAGCTAGGGGCTGCATGATCTAGTAGAACTCAAGGAGGACTTGGACAACCTACAGTTCTTCGATGAGCAGGATCAAGGAGATGTGTAGATTGGCTGGTTCGATTTGAATGGATCAACTGACAACTCTGGGTGACTTAGTGATGAGCTCGATAAGGAGGAAAGAGCTGAAGTGAAACCGGAAGGAAAAGAAGCAGGAATTGCTGATGAGAAAGAAAAACAGGAAGCTGTACTGAGACAGTTTAAACTAGAAAGGCTTGAAAACAACCGGGAAACTGTACTGACCCAATTCCCTAGGAAGGATACTTGTGATGTGAAAGTGATACAAGTGGAGCCGGATAATTGTTTGTCAGCTGCTAAAGGTGGATGATGGGACGATGATGATCTGCATCTGGCCCACATTGACGAGGATTGGGGTGAGTGCCTTCCAAACAAAACATGGTACGCGGAAGAAATAGATCACATGACAAGAAGTGGGCAGTATTTTAAGCCACCGCACTTAGATTAAGCTGAAGCATCTGGAAAAGACAAAGAGGTTGAGAAACAGAAAACGAAACAGTTGGAAGAGGAGGCAGTGCTGAAATAACTCAAGAAAATCCAAGTTTACATTTCGATTTGGGGTCTTCTCATGGCCTCCCGGGTACACCAACAAGCAGTGTTGTCGGTAATAGACAAGGCTAAATTGTCCATTGATATTACACCTGAACAACTTGTGGGATTGGTTTTTTCAGGTGGCGCCATACCAACCCTAACATTTTCAAAGAACTGCCGCTGGAAGGCTCAGTTCATAACAAACCCTTGTACATATCTGTTGAATGTAGGGGGAAATGGGTACCGGTGGTGTTAATAGACACCGGTTCGGCGACCAATGTATGGCCTTCTCACACAGCCTATGCAATTGGCCTTAAACTAGTAGACTTTGTACCTACAGCCCAAGTAATTCAGGCATACAATCAGGGAGGTTATGGATACGGTGCAAATCAGAGTCCAAGTGGGCCCAGCTTAGCAAGATGTTGAGTTCCATGTCCTGGATGTGCCGGCCACTTTTAACTTACTGTTAGGACAACCTTAGTTGCATCATGTGAAAGCTGTCTCCTCCATCCTTCACCAAATGCTGAAGTACCCTCACAAGAAATGAGTAGCGATTGTTTTCAGGAACTCATCCATCTACCAGAGGTAACTACACCAGTGCTGGAAATCGACCATGGCGAGGAGGATGTATTCCTCTTAAGGTTTATTTTGGCTGAGGCCCGGGCAGTACAGAACATCTTGGCAGCAGATGCGGGCATATATGTCAGCGCCCAATCAATCTATTTCATAAATAAGCTCCAATACATGCCAGGAATGTGTAACAACCTGAAAATTTAAGTTGTCCTTTAAATTTTATATTAGTATTATTTAATTATAAATGAGAAAAACCCTAAATGTTTAATTAAATATTCTGTAAGAGTAAAATAAAATATTAAATGTTACGGGTGTATGAGATAAAGTGTAATTAAATTAGGGATTATTATTTAGGGCCAAATTAACGGAAATATGAAATTATAATACTAGTTGGGCCAAATTAAAGTTAAAGATAGTAAATAAATAAATATAAAAGTAAGAGTAACTAAATAAATAATAATAATAATAATAATAATAATAATAATAATAATAATAATAATAATAATAATAATAATAATAATAATAATAATGGGTGTGGTAGTAAAATAAATAATTAATTTACTGTTGGTATATGATAGAGTATAATTTAATTAGGGATTAATTTATTTATATAGTTATATTAAAAAAATGGGCTGAAGTGTAATTATTTTAAATATCTATTAAAGATAAGTATAAATTTATATAATTTATAAATCAAATCTGGAGAAGATACGTGGGCCACCTTCTTTTCTCCCTATATAGGGAGGAGGTGATCAACTGGGCAGAAAGAAAGAAAGAAGGAAAAGAAAGAAAGGAAGGAAGGAAGAGGAAAGAGAAGGGAAAGAAAGGAAGAAAATGAAGAAAAAAACAATGGAAGCCGAGAGAGTCTTTGATAGTGGAAAGAAAGAGTGAGGTATTAAAATTAAGGTAAGTTATATTATACCTTGAGTTACCATAATATGTTTCACATATGTTTTGACTTACCATAATTGATTTTATACAAATTGTATTTTATTAGTTTTATTAATGTAAGTTATGTTTTATAAATATTTCAATTACATGGATTAATTTCTGAACTCTATTTGTTAAAATGAAACCCATGGATATGTTTGTTTATATTTTAAAGAATATTTGACTATAACTTTATAAACAATTATATTTTGTAAGTATCACTACGGGAGTCCCACGCGTTGGTGGACTTAAATAACTATTGACCTCTGTTTGATCACTTTGTGGCCCTCTGTTGTCATGGATCCATTGACCTCTGTTCTGTGCGGAGATAAGTGCTACACTATTGTGGGAGCCACCTCTATAATCCGTACGAGCCACCTCTGGAATCCGTATTTCTGTTCTGACTATCATTCTTGTGACCTCTGTTCTGTTCTGTTCGGTACCGTGGTTATGGTTTTTTTATTTACATAATTTCAGTTTTGCTACTTAAATGATTATTTGTTCAAATTAAGCTATCTTAAATATTTTAGTTACATAACAATCTATGGTTATTTTGTATCCCTTATACTCTTGGTATAATATTTCTCACTCTTTCATGTACTTATAGCTGTTTACTAATTTTCAGGAAACTATGCAATTCAGAAATAGCTTTTAGAAAGTCGGATTGCGGAATAGACACACACAACACTTTTATGATATTTTATATATGTAAATATCGGTCCTTTTGGTCAATAAATTTTGTAATAAAAATAGAAACTCTGATGATTATTTTGGTACCCTCATTTAAATATTACTTTCGTTCGCATTTATTAATTTGTTCAAGAATTGGCCGGAGGTAACTTTAGTTATTGGCCATCAAGATGCTTAACCCTTGGATACGGTAAGCGGGTCGTGAAAAATGGGACTGGGAAGAAGTAGCCGGAAAGGTGTCACAGCATTGGCCAACGTACCACATAATCCGCATGCCTTTGGTCTTGGCTATGTGCCCACCAAAGAGGACTAGGTCAGGAAAAGGGAAGAGATGACAAGTAGAGCTAGAGCCAAGCAGGCCGGGAAACACTATGAGCTCGTTCATAGGCCAACCCGGGGAATGCCGAATGGTCGCTTTGTTCGGGAGGGAGAAGATTTCCCCTTTTGTAGCCTTTTCGAGCCCTGGATGAATTCCACAAAGCAGCGTATCCTCGGGTTCAAAATCTTCTTTGTCTTGCAACTGTAAGATAGTGATACTGAGGAAAATCCTAAACCACGTACTGAAGTTGAACAGGGCATGGAAAGCAACTCAGACAACAACGAACTTAGAGTGGGGGAAACACTAGCATGTCTCATTACAGATCTTGTGGCTAATTCAGAGAACTTAAGGGATAACCTTATCATCTCCATGATCGGGGGAAAACTAGGTATGAACCCAACTAATGGCATTTTGGATGCATCAGGAGCACCATCTCTTACTTGGCAGTTGGAGAAAGGCTACATTTCCAATTCTAAATTGGATAATGAGCTTGAATCTGATTCCATAGAGTTTGTGGGGTCGGGATCAGATTCAAATCAGTTTGAGGAGTCTGAGTTTGGTATTCCTAAGGGTGGTAACCAGGATGCCAAGGTCCTTTCTAGGTCTTCTTTTTCTTTTGCTTTTGAGTCTGTTGTAACCAAAGAGATGGACCTGTTGAATGAGAACTCTGCAAGTTCTGAGTACTTCTCCGTGTCGCTTATTTATTGCATTAACCAAGATTTTCAAACTTTTAATGAAAACGCAGAGGAAGAAATTCCTTTGGCTTTGAAAAACTTGATTAATTGAGAGGATGAGAGGTATATTAAACCCTGTATTGATAAAATCATTGCCATTAATGTGGGTATTGAGAAGGATTTGCGCATGGTCCAGATCGGGTCCACGTTGTCTTCAGAGGAACGCGAGCGCTTAGTCGATTTATTAAAATATTTCGAAGATGTTTTTGCGTGGTCTTATAAAGACATGCCTGGAATCAACCCTTAGATCGTACAGCACCGGATCCCTCTTGACTTTGAGGCCCGACCAATCAAGTAGAAGTTACGTCGAATTTGTCCAAATTGGGCATTGAAAATCAAAGAAGAGGTCACCAAGCAAATTGATGCAAGTTTTCTTGTTGGTATCCGAGTATCTGACTTGGTTGGCCAATATAGTCTCGGTGCTGAAGAAGGATGGCAGAATTCAGGTTTGTGTAGACTTCTGGGACTTAAACAAAGCCAGTCCGAAGGATGACTTTCCTCTATCGCATATTGATGAGGTGGTAGACTTCACAGCTGGCTATGCATTACTTTCCTTCATGGATGGGTTTTCTGGGTATAACCAGATTCTGATGGCTCTTGAGGACAGAGAGAAAACCGCGTTCACAACACCGTGGGGTACGTATTGCTGCCAAGTTATGCCATTTGGGTTGAAAAATGCTGGGGCTACCTATCAGAGGGCTACAACTACCATTCTGCACGATATGATCCACAAAGAGGTCGAAGTGTACGTGGATGACATAATAGTTAAGTCCAAAGACCGAGAAGGCCACTATATCGCTCTGGAAAAATTCTTTTAACGGATCAGGGAATATAGATTGAGGTTAAACCCACAGAAGTGCACCTTCAGCATAATGGTAGGGAAAATGTTGGGCTTTTTGATCACATAGAGAGGAATCGAAGTTGATTCGTCCAAGATCAAGGCCATCCTAGAAATGCCACCACCAAGGACTGAAAAGGAAGTACGAGACTTTTTGGGTAAAGTGCGATTCGTAAGACAGTTTATCTCTAAATTAACCTTGACTTGTGAACCACTATTTAGTTTTTTGAAGAAAGGAAAGAAATTTCGATGGGACAATAGATGTCAATTTGCCTTTGAGCAGGTCAAGCAGTACCTCCAGAATCCGCCTATATTATCACCAACAGAGTTGAGAAAGCCTTTGATTCTGTACTTATCAGTAACAGACACGACCATGGGATGCATGCTAGCACAAGAATCTAAAGATAGGGTGGAGAAGGCCATCTACTACTTGAGCAAGAAGATGCTAGACTATGAGACTTGTTAAACTCCCCTCGAGAAGGCTTGCCTAGCCTTGATATGGGCTACCCGAAAGCTGAGGCACTACTTGTTAGCTCATCTGTAATCCTGGTTTCGAGATTAGATCCCATCAAATATTTTCTTTGAGAAACCGGTGCTTACGGGTAACCTAGCCCGCTGGTTGTTTCTCATTTTCGAATTTGATCTCAAGTATGTCACCCGCAAGTCGGTCAAGGGAAGGGCTGTAGCAGAGTTCCTGGCGGATCACCCGGTAGAAGGGGATGAGGCGGTCGAATACTTGTTCCCAGATGAAGCCATTCTATAAGTCAAGAAGGAAACTTGGACAATGTACTTTGACGAAGCATCTAATCAGTACGGTTATGGGATAGGTGTGTGTAGACGTCCCCGAACGTCCCGGGAGGGAATCCCCCGTTTTGTTCATTTGGGCTCACTACAGTTCAGGACTCAATGTCACGGTTCTTAATTTGATCTCGCAAAGTGCAATGCGAGATTGATAAATCACCAAAGAGTCCAAATCCGGCAAATCGTTTTGAAAACAGATTTTTAGAAAGAAGTGCCAAACATGGACTGCTTTGCTAGATACAGAGTCACCACTTAAATATTTTATTTTGAGGGAATTTAGGAAACCCTAACTCGTTTGCCTAAGGCCACGTGTCTGTCATCACCAAAGTTGCCTCGGCTCGGGAACTTGGGTACGATTGGGGAAGGTCAGCTATGAGCACCACCGGTCGCCCAATCAAAGATCGGCCTCTACTAACCATGATATCTAGTTTTGAAAACATTATGCATTCTTATTCCGGTTAATTAGCTAATCTTACTATGTGATGCGCACAACACAAAAGTATAGACTAGATCGACTAATTTGGAACAAAGCATTGCATATCCGCTCGTTTGGAAAACAGTTTGAAATTTGCTACTCGCAAGTAGGCTAAAACATGGATTTCAACGAGTTGTTCCAACTCAAGCAATCCAACCTCCACCCACAGGCATCGAGGCAGTAAATCAACTAAGCAGTTAGCCTCATGGAAAGCATGCTTTCATGTTAACATTCACACTCATGCGAGATGCTAAGCATAAACACTCACCTAGTACTCCAAGCCAAAACAAGGAACATGTTAGTAATCAAATATATGATCCAAGTCTGTTAAGGTGACTAATGCATCGCAGGCAAAATGCAGCTAGAATAGGCTCGGCTAATCTATGGATGGCATGTGAAATGCAACTTGATATATGTATTCAAATTGGAATTGAAATACTATGCAGTTTTTATGATGCGCCGAGCCCGGTGCATGCAATACGAATGAATGTGTGCAAACATGCTATCATAAGTATGCTAATCAAAACATGTCCTAATACTAACCATCAAAAGTAGGTAAGTAAAAGGGAGAAAGAAGTGGGGGTTGGAAGACATGCATCACACACACGCACGCTTATTACACAATTCGCCCTCTCTCGAAGGGACCAAAAGAATAATACAAATTTAACTAACTAACGAGCCAATTAAATAGTTACAGACCACTTATCTAGTTAAGCAAATTAACTAAGCTAATAAAGCGGTAAAACAGCCTCGGGAAGAGGATCCAATGCATGCGTGCTTGGCTCCGCTCGGAAATCCACCACCATGCACAAGCTGCCTCTGTTTTCATTGTTTTATGCCCTTGAAAATTGCACAAGTCCCAAGGATGCTTCAGAATCACTCCTTGATCATTGTGGAAGGTCACCGGACAAGAGGAATGGTCACCGACCATGGAAAAGTAGTCATCGACCATCTATGTAGCTCTCGGCCAGAGATTTGTGGTCGGCCGGCACTCAATGTGGTCGGTCGACCATCTATGCCTGCAGAACCCTGTTTTGACAGCAGCAGAGGGCAGACAAAGCATGTCAATGCATTTCAAGCTGCACATCCAACCTCTCCATCATGTTGTGGACTCAAGGGAGTGTGGTACTCGACCCTCGGACCACCAATCGCGCATTTCAATGCGTGATGGTCCAAGAAGTCAATTGTGCATTTTGATGTCAAATGTAATGCACACAAACACACTATGGGCCCAACCTCTATCATAATCAATTCAAGAGGCAAGGCATGCATGCCAAATGCAACCTAAGCATGCGAGTTAAGTATGCAACATGAAAATGCAAACACGCATACAAACATGCAAGCATGTGACAATATTCACACAAATGAGCATGCAAGACATGATGCAACCAAAGCATGTAAACATGAAGCAAGGTAACAACATTTGAGCAACATGCAAAAGATGGACTTAGACTAATATGGACAAGCCTTAGCTATGTCTAAATAAGTAGCCAAAATGCTATGGAAATGAAGGCAAATTTGCATATAAACATGCATGCAAACATGGTTCAAAACTTAAGCACAAAGAAGCAACTTTTAAGAACACTTAAAAGGAACAAACATGAACAAATGGCATACATCGTAAGCTCTAAAATCATGTTAGAATGGCGCCAAACCAAACAAACAAAACATGCAAGCAAGCCTAAAGCCTAAGGCTAACCTAAGGGATCAAATCAAGGCCATGCAAGGCGAGACCCAAGGGATCGAGGGGACTCAAAACAGTCCCAATGTAGGTCGAGACAATGCCCAAAACACACTTAAATGGCATCTAAATGGCCTACATATGGAAGCATACACAATGGTCCAAACATGGAGCATAAGACATCAACCTCTTAAAGCATTAAAGGAGTATCAAATGCAAGCATACAAGCATGCCACAAGGACTGAAATGACATAACTAATGGTGCCAAATCACTGAAATGATGCAAGTAGAGCATGCTAGAGAATCCAATACTCAAAGCTTACAAGGGAGATTGCATGGTAGCTATACAAAGCAAGTCATGGATGGCCCAAACAACCAAAATCAGACCTTAAGCATACTAAAACATGCATAAAAGCTTCACAAAGATAAGCCAAAGTAATGCTAAAAACAAGGCTCAAAGCACAAAGCATGTTAAGGCAATTTCATGGCATTACAAGACAAGTATGCAAATCATGCATGGTGTGTCTAAAGCAACTTAAAACAGTGCTATAACATGGAAAAATAACCACAAATACCAACTAAGACATGGCCAACATGGACTTAATCAAGGTGCTCACACATGAGGCTAAAATGACAAGTTTTGAAGACAACAAGGAGAGGGGATGGCCCTCCCATTTTTAGGACCTCAAAACACCATCCCCGGTGAGGAGGCCAATACAAGGTGGTCTCAGAGCTCACCAAAAATAGCACAAAAAAGAGGCCAAACAAGGCTTAAGAGGGGGTAAACAACCCCAAACCTCAAAGAGACCTTAAAAAAAGATCAAAAGCAAGTAAAAATAGAACTTTTTTCAGTTATACACTAATCTTAAAAATAGATTCAAGACAGGTTAAAAGCTTGTGCAAAAATGGGAAATAAAGGGGTAAGTTTCTTACCCTTGAAGACCTTTTCAAGAATGGAGCTCCAGCAGCCTTTTCAAGCTTAAATCCACTCAAGAACTTCAAGAACAACCCTTTGGCACCTCAGCAACCAAGGTATGGTGTAACACTAGGTGTCTTAGTGCAAAACTAAGGACAAGACAACCTTATGCACACACAAAGGCAAAAGGGAGGGAGATATAGAAATAGATAGATACACAAACCCTAACCCTAATCTTAGAGCCTTCTGGAACTTTTTTGGAACCCTTGAGGAGGGAGGAGAAGCCCTCCCTTTATAGGAATTCCAATCTTGCAAAGCTTACAAAACAAGCTAAGCAAGAGTGAAATCCCTCCATACACGTGTATGGAGGGGGTGCATTGTGGATGCCAGCTATCACAGCTGGCATAAAATATCTGCCAAAAGCAGATGAACAGTGGTCGGCCAGCCAAAAATGACAAATTGACCAAAACAATGGTCGACCGACCAGAAAGAGTGCCGATCGGCCATCACCAATGGCCGGTGGCAACAAAACAGGGCCGGTGGCCTCAAGCCATGGCCGGTGAGGTGTGGGGATGGCCAACAAGCCATTCCCTGCCCTCAAAAGCAAAACAACAAGTGTTTGGTGCAAAACCAAACACAAAACAATCAAGTTGAGAGTTCCTAAGGCAAGGCACGTAGCCGAGACCTCCGAAAACTTAAAACGAACACGAACATGGATGATTACCGAGTGTTCAAACGGTGACGTCCAAGTCTTGAGGACGGTCAAAAATGGGGTGTCTACAGTGTGTTGCTGATAGCACCTGACGACTCCCATATATCTTTAGCCTTCAAACTTTGATTCAAGATGTCTAACAACGAAGCAGAATGTGAAGCGTGTATTGCTAGTTTAGAAGTTGCCCTAGAACTAGGGGCAATATGGTTGGATGTTATCGGAGATTCGAACTTGGTTGTTTTTCAAGCAAATGGAGATTGGAAAGTCAAAGAAGAGAAGATGTAGGTTTATCGCCAGACTTTGGATATATTGATCCCGAGGTTCGAAAAGTTGACGTTCACGCATCTGCTGAGAGAGAACAACAAGTTCGCTGATACTTTAGTAATTTTATCTTCCATGGTGGACTTCCCACTTGGAGTGAAGATGCGTCAGATCATTATTGAACAGAAGTATACCCCTGCTTATGAGACCATTGCCATGATAGATGAGGTTCAAGACATGAACCCCTAGCATTACGACATTTGGGATTTCCTATAAAAAAAAGGGGTATCCACCAAGGGCAAATGCCAATGATAAAAGGGGAGTACGGCGGATAGCCATCCAATTTATCATCTGCGGAGGCAAACTGTACAAAAGAGTTCATTTGGGAATGCACAAGTTGTGTGTCGAAGAAGAGGAATCAAAGCGCCTGATGGAGGCCATCTATGGAAGAGAGTGCGGATTGCACATGAATGGAGTAATGTTAGCCTAGAAGATTCTCAGGCAAGGTTATTACTGGTCTACCATGGAGGAGGATTATATTTGTTTCGTTCAGCGATGCCACAAATGCCAAATTCATGCTAATCACATGAATATCCTGCCATCGAAGCTGTACAACATGACTTCACCATGGCCTTTCTCAGTCTGGGGAATTGACGTCATCAGCATAGTCGCACCGAAAGAGTTGAACGGACATGAATACATTTTGGTGGCAATTGATTACTTCACAAAGTGGGTGAAAGCTCAGTCTTATGTAGTGTTGAAAGCAGCGCATGTGGCTAAGTTTATCCGAAACAACATCATTTGCCGATACGGAGTCCCAAACGAGATTATATTAGATAATAGCTCCCACTTCAAGAAGGAGATGATAGACTTGTTGGAGAAATACAATGTGGCTTTTCATAAGTCATCTACATACCGATCGCAAATCAATGGAGCTGTTGAGGTGGCCAATAAGAACATCAAACATATTTTGCAGAAGATGGTTGAGACCTACAAGGACTGGCCAGATAAATTGCCATTCACACTTTGGGTTTATAGAACTTCAATCCGGATATCTACAGGGGTGACCTCCTATTCTATTGTTTATGGTGTGGAAGTTGTTCTTCCAATTGAAATTAAAGTACCATCACTGTAGGTTATGGCTGAGTGTCAGATAACAGAGTCTGACTGACAACAAAGTAGATTTGAGGAGTTAATGTTGTTTGATGAGAGAAGGCCAAAGGCATTGTATCATGTCCAGGGCTACCAACGCAGAATTGCTAAGGTTTTTAATAAGAAGGTTAAGTCTAGGAATCTCAAAGAAGGAGATCTAGTGCTCAAAGACAACCGAGCTCCTATTCATGACCCTAAGGGCAAGTTCAGACCCAATTGGACTGGTCTTTACATCATCAAGTCTATCTGGTCAAGAGGAGCAGTCATTCTCATGGATCTAGATGGCCTGAAATTTTCATAACCAATCAACTTGGACAAGTTGAAGAAATACTATCCCTGAGAGGCTCGCTAGGCCGAAAACTCGAAAGGGCAACCTAGGTAAAAGTTAGAGTATAAAAAATTAGAAATAAAGAAAAATTGAGCTCACAAGGTTGAAAACCCTAAAGGGCGACTTTAGCAAAAGTTAGAGCACAAAAAGAGAGAGTTAATACTCGAGTGAACCTTAACCGAACTACGTAAGGACTGATTGCCATCTTTGGGATACGTAGGCAACTTTATCTTGAAGTTCGGCCGTAATCAATATGCAGCTCAACTGTCCTGTCCGTTGGTTTGATCAAGTCATCTTTGTCTGTTCTTTACCTGAGAGTTCGGTTGTGATCTTTACTCTAAGAGAAGAGCTAGGTACAATGCAGAGCAGTGGTGTTCAATTAAGGGGTAGTTATGATCTTTTGATCCGGCATTATACATCTTGAGGATTGATTCCGTGCGTGTCAAGTGGTGATCCTTTTCGAAAATGGTTTTTAGAAATTTTGATAAAAGTTTATTTTGTTCAAATTTTACCTTTTACAACTTAGACCATTTTTGGACCAAAAAGGAAAATTTTCAGTGCTCACAACCTTAATTTCATTGATTTCAAACTTAAAGTTCTCCAAATTTCTGATACAAATCAAAGTTGATTTTATTACATTAAAAAAACTTGAAAAAAAAGGTCAAAGCAATAAACTAGGGGCATAGATAAGTCAGGTGTCAATTCTCTTCATTTTGTTCGCCCCCGTGGAAGTCTCTGTAGCCAAAGTTGGCCCAATCTGTTCCTCATCCCCAAGCCAAGCCAAACACTCACTAGGAAGTATATAATTGAAATTAAGGGCAGAAGCCAGAAGCTCTCTTGTTCTCCAAGAAGTGAGGTACCGAGTCAGGTTTGAAGCACGAATGGGGAATGGAGACAGATATTTTACTCCTTTACTCAAACGAATCTAATTATGTCCAAACTGGCGTTTGAACCGGAAAGGGAAGTAGAATACGCAGTATGTCAGACTAAGCAATTGTATGCCGGGTTGACGTGTTATACTGTAACTCATTTTGGCCAAATCAAGCCAGGGACAACGCCAAGCTATGTCAGCTACAGATCGGCTACACATCTAGTCATATCACAACCCTTTTGAAAGGAAATCGACTAACCGTTGGTGAAAGAAGTAAGCTCGAGCCGAGTACTCAAGGCAAGGATCTACTACTTTTAGTTTGTCCATTAACCATACCTGGGGAGGGATGCAAAATCAGAGAGATTAAAGAATAGAAAGGTGTACGTTGAGAGAAAAGTAAAGAAGAGGTTTTGAGAGAAAAATAGATTGAGTGTTGAGTGACATTAAAATCATAAATCAAAAGGGTGGGAAATTACACCTGGAGAAATAGCGGACTTCTTACAAACCTGGTGATCTCCCACCGATGAACAGCGTCTAACCCCATCAAGGTTTTGGCCAGTGCCAAACCAATACAACTCTTACCCTCTTTCAGGCATTGGGCCATTTCGATTAACTAGATATGGACTTCTTACAAACCTGTTAGTGGCTACGCCAAAGAAGGTCGCTCCTATCTCCAATAGCGGAAAACCAATGAACTCAACCGGGAACGTCCAGATCTCCATCATGTGCCATAGACCGAGCCTCGTGCAATGATATTCCACACATCCATCCCAAAGCTTGGGCATGGCCAAAACGGGGTTGAGGCATGATTTCCTCATCATGCCAGGATTCCATTAATGCCTGAAATTCTTCAATTGTCAAGCATATTTCTTGCCCCCCGAAGCTAAATATATGTGTTACTGGGTTCCAACATCTAATCGCGGCATGGAGGAATGGAAAGCAAAGCAAAGTACGGCTTAAAGGGAAAAGGGGGTTTAGGCTGAAACCGTGGAAATTCACTTTTTCCAAACCATTAAAGGTGGCGATCCGGTCTTGAAGCCTGTTGACAAGTAACATCTCCATCTTGAGTGCAAAATATCAAGGACTCGTAAGTCTGCTAGCAAAACAGCATGGGAACACTATTTATAGAGTTTGAGAAAGGGCTGTGCATGACAGCTAGATAGCACTAGCCAACATCACACTGATAGGCTGCCGTGCATCAGTGAAGCCCGGCCGGATCTTGGTGCTGGTCCAACTTAGTGCAGTTGCAGTAGAAGCTGGCCTTTGTTCGGGTGGACCACAACTGTACTTTTGAGTCTTGTTTTGTTTGTACCAAATGTTTTGTAGCTTTTTTCGAGTTATTTTCATTTCGTTTTTCTATTATCGAGTTGTATTTTACATTTTGGCCAATCGTAAGTCATTATCCGATTCATGAATCAATTCAAGAACAAAGCATTCACAGTTCCAAAAGTTACAATTCAAGAACCGTTCATCACATGCAAATGCCGTTCATCATATTGTGCAAGGAAATCATTCAACATAAACTTGTCTTTTATAACTGGCTGGTCTAGCCCCGATCATCGTTTTACAAAACAAAATAAAAAAAAAGTCTTCAAAAACAAAAAGGTCTATCCGAAGCTAGTTGTTTAACTACATAGCAAAATGAAAAAAAACAAAAACAAAAGCAAAATCATCATCATCATCATCATCAGTAGCCCATCCTAGCTCTCTTCCTCCTCGACTGCGGAGGAAATGTATTGCTATCATTGCTGGGGTTGCTCAATTGCAAGTTAATCTCATCTCCCTTGTCCTCGGGGGTCGTAGACCCATCAAAAGACTCCTCGGAAGGCAAGCACTACCTCACTCGACCTCTCCTTCGATCGGCTCCTCCATGGCCAATCCCTCGGCCCCATCTTCGTCTACTAGCCGAAGAAGGTCCTATTGTCACTGCTGGTGTCGGTTCAAGCTGAAAAGAGGACAGATATCAGTATGACAGTATGGCAACAACAATAAACCACAGATAGAGTGTACCTCGATCACATGAACGACCAAGGTGGTCTGCCTCCTCCATATCATGAGAAGCAATCTGTCAATCGTCCGAAGGAGCTCGTCACCGAATGCCCGGGGTATCTGCAAAAGGAACAAAAATTGAGAAAAGTGGACAGAAGTAACATAGAACAATGAACAGAAATGGTAAAAAACAAAACAAGATAAAGTATAATGAGTAGAAACATGAAGAGATATATACCTGCTCGATGCTAGGGGCAAATGCTAGCTTGCGGTCCTTCTCCTCAATATGCTCAAGTGGGATCTACTTGACCACTCCATCTGGACGCATGTACACGATCTCAGTGGGAATCACTAGAAACCCAGGAATGGGAACAACGACAGGGGCACCTCTAACAGGGGCATCACCAGTCATAGCAGTAGCAGCAACCGCAAGAATAGTATGGGCCACGCCTGGGGTAAGAGGTGCCATCACTCGGGTGTGTAAGAAGGTAGTGAAGTCACCAGGCTCGTGATAACGATCGCCATCCTCACCTATCATCAAGAGGTCAAGCTCAGGATCGTCCTGTAGATCATCCACTACCCTCATGCTGAGAGGAGGAGGATGTAGAATGTTGGGGTCAGCAACGCCCCGCGTTTGGCAGATGAACCTCTGTCCTAGATAGTAAGCTCGGCCGAATAGACCTTCGAATAGAATCCGCATGGTGGGGGCATGCCATGTAACGGTGTAGGTCGTCCTCAACACCTGGTAAATGCCCGCCCAGGGGTGCCAGTTAATCTGTGAAAGCGGCCATCAGTACAGCGTCAGAAATCAGTATAGTATGAGAATGGCTGTGTAGTTTGGGAAAACAGTGCAATATGCTTACCTAGTCTGCTGTGATTGTGTCAATGAGGCGGTCAATGAAGCGGCAAAAGTATGGAAGGTTCGGTTTATAAGGCAGTGTCGCTCGAACCGCGAGTTGTAGTACTGAGAGTGGGCTACTGACAACTCGATTGGCCTTAATAGGACTAAAGCCAAAGTGGTAAAATATGTGTAAACCCAAAGCTGCACACAAAAGACATAATGGGCATATCAGACAAACAAGCTGTGTAAAGCAAAAGTGAACAAGAAATGCAACAATGAGCAAAATATAAAGCATATTAGAAAAGTAAGGGTAATGTGTACCTCTCAAACTCACCAGTGACCGCCAAGTGAATCCGTCATACGGCGAGATACCGAGCTCATGTAGCAATAAAGGGTGGCCAGGCCGGCACCATTCTAGTTGTACTCCACCACCCGAGGAAGATGTACCAGTGCCCTTAGAATGTATAACCCCACGGTATTTTCCCTATTCGCAAACAGGGTAGTACTGAGAAAGTATATGAGGAAGCCGCGGGTGTACTGGGCAACCTTATCTGCAGTAGCTGGTTGAGTGTCAGAAAAGTGCTCCAAGAACCAGCTGTAGCGCACCATCTCGTGGGTGGTGGTATCTAGGATCGCCCCGAGAAGTTGGAGCTGTGCAGCTCTCCACTGGGTCATATCCAGATCAAGGGGGACTGGGCCGCTGACCCCAACCTACAAACCGGTCAGCATCGAGAAATCGTATGGGGTCAGCGTCATCTCCCCGATCGAAGAGAAATGGAATGAGTCGGTGGTGTCCCACCATCTCTCTACTAGGGCTCCATAAAGCCAAGACTTGGCCCTCATCTGTATTAGCCCGAAGCAGAAGGGCCCAAAGCCAACAGCATTGACTAACGTACGGACCTCTGTGGGAAGCCGCTCGTACCAACGCCGAAGGCTGGATATGGAGCCATAGCCGCATATCCTCCTAGCTATCACCTATCAAATGAGAGTTTTATTAGTATATGTACAACAGAGACGAGTGGTTTGTTCATCAGTTTCAATATTCCAACATGTGTGCAAAGTAAAATAAAAAAGAAAAATTGTGTACCGTGGAGGCGTCGGCAGATACATGCTCCATGGGCTCTCATAGCAGAGTGTCCTTATCTATCCTCGGAATGAAACCTTCAAATCTCAAGATGCCACATGGGGGTGGCACATGTGTACGCAGCAGGTAAGTAGCTGCGTCAAAGGGCCTTTTGGCAAGGAGAAGCAATGCAGTAGTCTCCTCATCCTCCATGTCTGCACCAAGGGCGGCACCAACACCTGCGGCGGCATCGAAAATGGGAATCTCATCACTAGCCATGGGAAAAGTAGAAGAAAAATAAGGAAAAAGTAGAAGAAAAATGAGGGGATGAGTGAAAATAAGTGAAAACCCCAAAACACAAACCCTAGGAGGGAGAAAGTAAAGAGAGGATGAAAAATCAAATGGGAGAAGGAGGAAAATGTGGGCAAATATGAGAGAAATCAAAGAACAAACTCAAACTTCAACCAAAACAAATTTTGTTCGGTTCAAAGTATAGAGGAGGAGAAGAGTTTCAAAGAAAATTTGGCGAGGGTTGTTGGGTAAACTCAAGAAAAAGGAAATTTAGACAGAGAAAGAAGCTAGAGAGCGAGAGAGAGGGAGAGTTTCGGATGTGGAGGTGTGAAAGAATGAGGGTTTTGTTTTGTTTTAAACAAACAATACCCGAGGCTTTCCCGAAACTGTCCTTGCCGCCGCTGAAGCCCGGCCAGCTATGTTGAAGCCTGGCCGTGCTTCACCAATGCCCGGCCGACTCTGGATAAAAAATATATAAAAAAAAAATCAGTGTTATTTTATTTATTTTATTTTGTTTTGTTTTAATCTGAATATATATATATATGTATATGTAGAGAACAAAAAATTTTAAAAAAAAAAGAGTTAAAAAAAATGAGGGTTTTAATCAAGAAAACATAAAAAGAGGAGAAACTTTGTTTTGTTTTGTTTTGTTATGATAATTTGTAAGTTGTTATGTTCTTTCGTGTGTTGGTTTTCTGTCCCGTATCTATACTATCGGGGTTTTTATCACCGGAAAATGCACAGTAATTATCGCCGGCGATACTTTTCCGATGAGCGATTGACCAGGTGATCGACTGGTGTTGCTCTGTTTTGCGTCCATTTTGTGTCTATTTCATCGAGTTTTGTCATTTCATCGAGTTTTATTTTGTGTTATGATCAGTGAGAGGCCCAATGCCAAATATTCATACCATTCGGATTTGCCATTCGGATTTGCACAAAAACAAACTTATTTTTATTAATATCAAGGATTAACCCCAATCAAATTTGTACAAGCATATATACAAAAGAAAAACAAAAACAGAAAAAAAAAGAGAAGAAAATTAAAAAAAAAAAATTAAAAAAAAACAAGAGAGAGAGGGATCTTTTTCTTCTTTCTTCTCCAATGACGGCCACATGCCGAGCTAACCTCACATACTCTACTCTCCCACTGATTTCTTCATTTCGATTTTGTCTTGGGAGACCCTTGAAGGCCTTGCCTTAGTGCTTACAAGACTGGCGCGAGAGTCGACTCCCCGCTAACCATCAAAGGCAAAGTACGAAGGTGCTCCAAATCGGGCCATAGAGGTGACCTGCCGTTTCAACTCTTTCATTTCCGCCTTTAGAGTACTGATTTCTACTCACGCATCCTTGTACATACGTTGAAGCAGAGCAAGTTGGGTGTTTAGTCGGTGTACTTCACTTGTTCTATGCTGTAGTTGATGAGACAAGTTAGAGACTGTAGACAAGACTTCAGCTTGTAGTGGTTGGCTTCAATATCAGATTGAGCTGCCATTATTTATTCAACTATCAGTGTAGGAAGGTTAGGCAGAGTTGGAGCGGGGGCACTTTGTCCAGGGGAGCTTAAGGGATCATTAAGGTCTGGAAAGAGAGTGAGGGGACGAGACGAGGCCATATATTAGAGGAGAGAAGTGTAAAAGAAAGGAGTTGCAGAGAAATAGCAGAGAACAGACTGGGTTTTGGTAGCCTTTCTCCTCCACTCGATCTATCTGTTCTATCTCTCACAGTCTCTCTGTTCTATGTCTCTCAAGGAGTGATGAAAAAGAAGACGGAAGAGAAGAAAGAGACGGAAGAGAGTGATGAAGAAGAAGACGGAAGAGAAGAAGAAGAAAGACAAAAGAGAAGAAGAAGAAGGAGATAGAGGAGAGTGATGAAGAAGAAGATGAAAGAGAAAGACAAAGATAGAGAGAGAGAGCCGAGGCAATTGTCGACCGGTTGATACAAAAGGCGAGACTGCATGTCAGACGCAATTTTCGAAGGAAGAGAGAAAGGCGGCAGAGTTGTATACATATATGTATATGTATTGTATATCTATGTATTATATATATTTATTTGAATTTTTTTGTCACAAAAGTGGCTTGGTTAAGTGGTCTGGTTCGGCAGTTAAGGACTAAGAGGCTAAGCTTGAGGTCAGAGGTTCGAACACCTATAGTAACGAGTGTTTCTTTTGTTTTGTTTTGGTTTATGTAGATATGTCTCGTATACTTATGTATTATATACATATTGTTTGAATGTTTTGTCATAAGGGTGGCTTGGTTCAGTGGTTTGGCTCAGTGGTTGAGGACTCGGAGAAGCTTGAGATCAGAGGTTCGAACCCCCGTATCCATGCATTTTGTGGTTTTTCCTTTCTTTTTGCGTGTTTTGCGTACACACGCTGACGTTAGTAAACGAAATATGCTTTCTTAGTAATGGCTTCCCATTGACGGCCGCAAATAGAATATTCCCTGAATATGTATGTAATAACCCCGACCCTGATTAACGCTAATTGGGACTTAATTATGTCTAATAATAATTAAGGGAAAAATCTGGAATTCATTTGCATGTGCATTGCATGACTTACGTGTTTTTATCTGTTCGGTGTCAAATATCTGTTCGTGTTTTAGACTTTAGACTGCAAATTGGAGGCCTTATCGGCGACCGAATTCAAAATCGTTTAGTGCTTCATAATCGTCCTAATTTATGTGATTTTATGGTATATTTAAGTAAAATGTGATTTGGTACGATTAAATTAGATTAAATAATGATTTAATGCCAAGTTTGACTTATTTACCATTAGACCACTTAGTGGCCACTATCTACTCACCTCTTGAGCCTTAATACATTTGATCAAAACAACATTTCATCAGCCACTTGAGAGCCTTAGCCGACCAAGAGAATTAGAGAGGGAGAGATTGAGTTCTTCTTGCAAAATTTGCTTGGAGACTTGGAAATTGGAAGAGTAATTGCATGTTTGAGCTCCTACACCTCTAATTCAAGAGTTAAGGTAGGAATTTATCCTTTCATTCATACAATTGAACAAGTTTTTGCATATTTCTTGACCATTGGAGATTAGAGGCTAGATATAGCTTGAAATTGTTGAATTGGGTAGTGTAACATACATGCATGTACACATTCATGGAAATTGAGGTTGTTGGATGTTAAATTTCTACATGCATGTGCATATTTTTGATAAAGCCTTTGAAGTCAACAAATTTCTGAGTTAAATGTTGCCTTGGATCATGTTTTGAAGCTTTGAAATGCACTTGAATTCATGCATGAATGTTTAAACTTGGTTCTTGGAAATTTATGGACATGATGCTCAAAATTGACTCACTCTTGGGCAATGATTTTATAAATTGGCTTTTGGAACTTGATGTACTATGGGTTTAAAGTGTTTTTCCAGAATTTGGGCCCAAGAGGTTGAGCTTTGGGTTGTAGAATGCTTGGTTCGAACTTGGGAGACAAATCTGGAAATTCCAGATTTGGCTTCCTCGCTCGAGCGAAGGATTCCTCGCTCGAGCAAGCACCTTTTTGTCCAGGGCTCCGCTCGAGCGAGCATCGAGCGAGCATCGCGCGTAAATTTCCAGCAACCAGTACTTTTTTCATTTCATCAGACCGCTCGAGCGAAGGATTTCTCGCTCGAGCGAGACCTTTGATTTTGGAAGCTCGCCCGAGCGAGCATCGAGCGAGCATCGCGCGGAAAAAATCAGCATCCAGTATTTTTACTGTTTCATCAGACCGCTCGAGCGAAGGAAGTCTCGCTCGAGCGAACCCTTTGATTTTGGAAGCTCGCTCGAGCGAGGATCCTATTTTCAGCAACTTTTGAAAAACATTTTCTAAGGCATTCTTGCACCCTCATTCCATCCTAGGCATTCCTAAGACATGATTAAGACTCCATACTAAGGTTCAAGGGTTAAGTACACATTTAGAATTGTTAACGTAAGTTTTGATACAATTAGAAGTGCGTATTTCAAGTGTGTACCCATTATGTGATTATGTAGGTCGTGTGCCGTAGTCTGTTTGATCGTTTGGCTTCTCCTATCGGTTTCAATGCCCACTGTGAGTAATAACTTAGTAAAGTTATGTTCAATTATATCTACTTTCTGTGTGATGAAACGAGATCTGTTTTCTGCAATGATATTTCTGTATGAATGAATGGTTGTCCAATGTTTTCTGAAATGTATTCGTGACATTCTTAGCCTCAATTATGTTCTGTTACGTCCCTTCATGGGCCAACTGTACGTCTCATGAGCCAACTGTTTATTACGTCCCTTATGGGTCAACTGTATTGTCTCCGTGCACGTGAGTCAACTATTTGCCTTTATGGCCGTCCCTTTATGGGTCAACTGTTAGCCTTTAAGGCCGTCCCTTTTTGGGTCAACTGTATCTGTGAGGGCTATTGAATGTTTCACGCATAGTTACGCAAGTCTTCTGATTTCTGTAAATGATCTATACAAGTATGGCTTTGTTATGAACTGAATTTGAATTATGAATCTGTATGGACACATTCATTTTAACCCCTTTACTCTGCTTATTATTCACTGGGCTTTCGCTCACAGTTTATTATATATATGTAGGTGAGCCGGCACAAGACCCTGGCCAGAGTTGATGGCCCTCTGTTTCGTTTTGTTTTGGTCAAGCCACCTGGTGCGCCTCCCGATGAGGTACCACTTGAAGCCTGATGCTTGGGCAGTTTTGTGCATCACGCTAGTTGATGGTTATGTTTTGTAATGTCGGATCCTGGGGCATACTTATGTAAATATTTTGTAAATATTGGTGTACATTGACTAGCATGCTATGTATATAAATAAGTTTTTGAATTTTCTGTCCCATGTATGTCATCACAGCTCTTTGGACCTTGATTATGTTACATTATTGCTTCCGCAGCCCCTTAATATTTGTTATTCTGTTTGGAGGCCGTAGGTAATCCACGGATTACTGGCCGGTTACAGCGTAAACCTATAGGGGCGGGTTTGGGTCGGACAATGTACAAGTATACCGCATGTATATATCTGTGTGTATTTTATATGTATACTATATGTACATATCTGTGTGTATTTTTTTGTATATGTATACGGTATTTGGTAGTTACAAAAAAAAAAAAATTCTTTTTAACTTTTTTTGAAAAAAAGAAAGAAAAGAGAAATCATTCTATTATACCTTCTTTCACTCGCATGAGGCGCGTTTGGACTTCGAATTCACCTTTGTTCCTTTCACATGAAATGTGTTAGGATTTGATGTTTACCCAGTTAAAACCTTCTCCCTCTTTGTATAAGATAGGGCTAGGAGTGTTTATTGGTTATACCACTACACCACATTTGCTCCTTTCACGTGAAACGTGTTAGATTTGATATTTACCCGATTAAAATCTTTCCCTTCTCTGTATGAGATACAGTTAGGTATGCTTGTTGGTTATACCATCTTTGTTCATTTTATGTGAAACGTGTTAGGAGTTGATGTTTACCAGGTTAAAACCCTCCATTTTCGTATGAGATACGGTTAGGTACGTCTGTTGGTTATGTTGCAACCAAATGATATTATATGTACGGTTCATTTAGAGGAGTTATCTGGCAAATGATATTATATGTATGGTTGATTCAGAGGAGTTATCTGGCAAATGATATTGTATGTACGGTTCATTCAGAGGAGTTCTCGGTTGGTCATTCGTGTCCAGTATAAAAACCTGCACGGCTTTGTTAAGATTATGGAGTGCATCTATCGCACTTGTTCACTTCGTGCATCTATCGCATACTTTCATTCCTTTGTGTTTGTGGTACAGTCTCGTACCTTTTCTTTGTATCTTGGGATGCATGAAATGCGACTCCCGAGTGGTTTCTCTTGTTTCTTAGGATGCATGAAATGCGGCCCTGGGCATGTTGTATCTTAGGACGCATAAAATGCAAGCCCGAGCGGTTTCTCTTGTTTCTCAGGAAGCGAGAAGCACGGCCCTAGGCTTGTTGTATCTTGGGACACATAAAATGCGATCCCGAGTGGTTTATCTTGTTTCTTAGGATGCGTGAAGTGCAACCCTGGGCATGTTGTATCTCGGGACGCATGAAATGCGATCCCGAGCGGTTTCTCTTGTTTCTCAGGATGCGTGATGTGTGGCCCTGGGCGTGCTGTATCTCGGGACACATGAAATGCGAGCCTAAGTGGTTTCTCTTGTTTCTTAGGATGCATGAAGCGCGGTTTTAGGCGTGTTGTATCTTAGGACGCATGAAATGCGAGCCCGAGTGGTTTCTCTTATTTCTCAAGACGCGTGAAGTGCGGCCTTGGGTGTGTTGTATCTTGGGACACGTGAAACGTGAGTCTGAGCGATTTCTTTGCTATCTCAAGACGCGTGGAACACGAGTCTGAGCGGTTTTTTTGCTATCTCAAGACGCGTGAAATACGACCTTAAGCAGTTTTCCTTGTATCTTAGAATGCTTGGAACGTAACCCTAAGCGATTTTTTTACTATCTCAGGATCCGTGAAACGCGGCCCTGAGCGATTTTTCTTATATCTTGGGATGATTGAAACTCGCCCCCGAGCGATTTTTGTGTCTCAAATGCTCAAAATGCATGAAACGCAATCCCGAGCTGTGTTTTCTTTCCTTGTTCTACGTTTTGACGTGGTTAGAGTGTGTTTCAAATCTTTTTGCATGGAACTTGTGTTGGTGTTAAGCTTGAAGCTACTCATGCATATGGTATTATCTTGTTATCTTGATTATTGCATCATCTTACTGCTTATTGCATCATCATTGCATGATCATAAGTTTTCAAAATAGTTGGCTTCGCGAAACATGTAAGTCCAGCTTTCAAAGTAATTTTTGTGCATATCATTTGCGTCTTGTCCCTGAACTACACAGGTTTGATTCCTTGCAAAGGGATACGTAGGCAACCCTCGGGTTCAACCAATTGTTTGCCCAAGTCTTACGACCTCATCAAATGGGTTGTCTTCGGGCTTTGACATTCACTCACGTCATGAAAATGACTTTGAGCTCTGTCAAAGAGGGGCAACTGTAGACACCCCAATTTTGACGGCTCGTAAGACTTAGGTGCTTTGTTCTAAGCACTCGATGATAAAGGTTACATTGTGTAAGTGGTTTGAATTCTCAACAAAGAAATCCGATTTCAAGCTCTAAACAATCCAAACCTGCTATACCTACTGTATTTTTGTCCTAGAATTCAATTTTGAACATTGTACCAACCTGCATTGAGCCTGAAAGTGAGAAACAATGGAACTACACTGAGGCCCAGTCGTGCCTCAGTGACAATCGGTCGTGGGAACCAATGCCCGGCCGGGCCTTTTGACTTTTCTGGATAGAATTGTGCAGCAATCTGCCAACTATCTATTTTGTAGATATTTTGATCTACAGCTCGAATTCTATAAATAGAAGGCTCAGACCTGTGTTTTAGGGGTTAGAAAAAGATTGAGGAGAGGAAATATCAAATATCAAGGTGTTAGAAATTATCAAAGAGTTGAACTTCTTCTTTTGGAAGTCTTCTTCATACTCTCATAACCTTTAAGCTCTCATATCATCCATGTATGTGACATCAAGAGCTTGGACTTGGAACTTTGTTTGAGATTTGAAAATCATAACTCAAACTTGAGAGTGCTTTGGAATCAAGTTTGGTTTACAACAAGAATACCTTTGCTATAAGAGGTAAAAGCTTACTACTTTCTCCCTTGCTTTCATTTCAACCTGTCCATCTTTTTCTTCTGTTTTCATACTGTTTTGGGACTATTTTTAAGGGCTGAAACTTGTGATTTAAGAGCTACCAAAGGTAGAGGGGTTAACTACCATTTCTTGAACCTTATCCCAAACTTATATCCTTGTGTTTCCCACTTATTTCCCTTATTTTAGCCACTGTTTTGGGGCTGTTTTTAGACTATTTTTGGACCATTTTCAGAGGCTAAAATATGGTTTAGGAGTCCCAAAAGTGAAGGGGTTAACCACCCCTCCTTGGATTTGCTTACTTGCTTTGTATTTCTTTATTTCTTATCTATATTCTGTGCTCTTTTAATATGGTTTTAGCTACTGTTTTTAGCATATTAGGGGCTATTTTAGGGCTATCTTAGTTTGTTCAATTAGTTTATGCTTTGATTAGTTTGCTTGTTGTATCATAAGTTCTCATATGTAGCTTGTTGTATATTATTCTTGGCATTTCTTTGTTTCAATTCCATGTTGAAACTCATTTTTAACAAGCAACCTATCATCCATTTCTTTAATTTGAGAGTGATTTCAAACGGTTGATGGTTGTTCAAAGCATAAGCTAGAGATCTATGTTTAATGGCTTAATTTCTACGGAGGTTCATCGCCAACAGCATAGTCTCTTTTTCATGTTAAGAATTACTTCCCGCTTGACACACTTCTTATTTAGTGGACACAATCATCACCTTGAACTTAATGGACTAAAGAATAGAAAAGACTAAGAAAATTGGCTTAAAATGAATCAACCAACATAAAGAAAATGAATTATATTGCCTGGGTTCGACTAGATGTTATGCCGAGTTCATTGTGTTAAGAGTGATCATACGCTAATTCATGGTGTTTTGATGATTCTTGAAGCATCTCTACCACCCTCTTTGAGTTCACTCCATGACAAGAGAGAGGGGTGATCATTTTCATTGCATTTTATTGATTTTTGTCTAAAATTGTATTTGAGATCATCAAGCAATCAATTTGCTCGTTGCTGGTTTTGGAATCAATTTCAACCCTCTCTCGAGGCTTTCCCATGGCAGAGAATGAAGAAAGAGACAAACAGAGCTTGAGAACACTCTGTCTGCACTGGTTCACCTCAGAACACAAAAATAAAGTTTTGCACCAAATTGATGCACGACCGATCATCTGTGGACCCGGTTGGCCATCACTGATGCACGGCCGGTTCTTAGTGTGTGGCCAGCAGTGCAGTTTTGTAGAAAGCAAAGGTAATGGCTGGACAGACAGAGTAACCTTCAGGCATTGTGCATGCAACCTTCATCCATCTTCATTTACGCCTTTGTCGAATGCTATTGTAAACCGCCCGAACTTTCTCCGCGCGCCCCTCTTTTGGAGAGGGCGCGGATTTGTGTTCATGCTACTACAGTTCGGACTCCTGTCACGGTTCTGAATCTAATCTCACAAAGTGCAATGTAAGATTGATAAATCACCAAAGAGTCCAAATCCGGCAAATCGTTTTGGAAAATCGATTTTAATAAAAAAGCGCTAAACATGGACTGTTTTGCCAGATTTCAGAGTTGCTACCTAAATATTTTATTTTGGAAAATTTAGGAAACCTTGACTTGTGCCTAAGGCCACGTGTCTGTTATCACCAAAGTTGTCTCGGCTCGGGAACTTGTGTACGAGAGGGGAAAGTCCTGAAATGAGCACCCCCGCTCGCTCGATCAAAGGTCGCCCTCTACTAACATAATATGTTGTTTTTGAAAACACATGTGTTCTTATTCTGATTTTTTAGCTAACTTACTATGCGATGCGCATAGCATACAAGTATAGACTAAATCACTCAATTTGGAACAAAACATCTCATGTTTGTTTGTGAAAATGGTTTGAAAGTGCTACTCGCAAGTAGGCTAAAGCGCGGATTTGCCACCCTCAAGTGGGCTTTAAAACAACATGATTTTTCCACTCCGCGAAGTGGGCTTAAAATGCACATTTTTATGAATTGTTCTAATCCAAACAATAAAGCCTTCATCCACAAGCATTCATGCAGTTAATCATTTAAGCACATAGCCTCATGGCAAGCATGCTAAACATGGCAATCACTCACACTCATGCAGTATGCTAAAGCGTAAACACTTACAGTGTACTCCAAGCCAAAACAAAAGCTAATTAGAAATTATGCATAATCCTAACTATGTTAAAATGACTAATGCAACACATGTAAAAAAATGCAACTAAGTTGGCTCGGCTATCTAAGATACCACATGAATGCAATACTTGATAACATGCTTTGAAACACGTATTCAAGTAAGTATATTGAAATACAATGCAATTTGTATGATGCACCGAGAACGGTGCATGCAAGACAAATGAATGATGCACGCATGCAAGTATAAGGATGCTAATCAAAACATGCCCAAAAACTAACCATCGAAAGCTGATAAGTAAAAGGGAAAAAGAAATGGGGTTGGAAGACATGCACACACATACACACCCTTATTACAACATTTTGCCCTTTCGACGGAGGGTCTGAATAAGCTAAGCAAATCTAAGCTAAGCTAATCAACTAATCTAATAATCTAATTAGACTAATTATTACACAACCAAATGGAATAACTAGCAAACCAATTACTAATTATTATAATGCTTTAATTAATTAACAAATTAACTAATCATGGTATCTTACTAAGCATGTAAGATATGTAAACTAGGCTGCCTCAGCTTCTGCCTTGAACAATGAAGGATGCATCCTCTCGGTTGCCACCTCGAAACGCCTTTCGGTTTGCTTTTGAGAGGCTCTATTTGCAGGGTGTCTTTAGGAACTTTCTACTCCACCTTACCAAACCACCTTTGAGGAATCCACCAGTGGCCTGCCGGCCATGAGAAGCTTCTGCCGGCCACCTGCCGGCCAATGATGTGCATTGCCGGCCAATGATGAAGCAGTGTTGGCCATCTACAAGGTATTGCCGGCCACTAGTGTGCTGCACCACCATTCTGCAACAGAGCACAAACTAGAGGAAAATGGAGGGTCTCCCACGGGTATGTACGTACTATGCCACTCCATGTCACCTCAAAACATCAAGGGAGAGGCACCATTGGATCCAAGACCATCAATCAAGCATCTCAATACATGATGGCCAAAGATCCAACTTGCACAAATTTGATGAATGCATAACAAACAAGACACTAAGACCACGACCTTATCATAAGTGATCAAAGGCAATTGAGACAAAGGGGATTGGCTCACTTTCATCACTTTGAGTATGAAGTGGGCCAATCCACCTTGTGTTCAACATAACGTCCGGTTGAACACGATGTAATGCAAACAACACGCTCATCTTGACATGAAACGCAAGACTCTAACATGCAAACAATGCATGCACAACATGTTAAGAGACTTAAGCATTAAAACTAGGGAAGGATACAACACTAGGACCATGCAATATAATGTTCAATGGACTAAACCAACCCCAAACAGACCTCATGCATGCCAAAACAGTGGCCAAAATGATCTGAAATGATAGCATGAAAGGCAAGAGAATGATGTTCATGCATTGGTTCACAAACAAGGCATAATGCTCAACTCTCAAAAGCATTGAAAGAGTGATAAACATGAGAGTATAACAAGGCTATATGCTCTGAAATTATGTGTTAAATGATGCCATATCACATAAACATCACAAATAAGGCATCCTAGAAGACCTAAAACACAAGGTTAGTAAAGAGCACTACACAAGAAGTATACAATACATAGCCCAAACAACCAAACTAGCTCTAGAAAGAGCTTAACCATGCCAAATCAAAGGCTAAAACATGCTGAAATGATAGCCCAAAAGCTTAGACAAGCATGCATACATATTGGCTCACAAACAAGGCATAAGGCACATCTCTCAAAAACATTGAAAGAGTGGAACATGTGAGAGTGTGACCATGCTATATACACTAAAATCATGTGAGATATGAGATTAAGGCATGCAATCATCACATTCAAAGGATGTTAGGGACCTCAAACACAAAGCTAGTGAAACCCAACTACACTATACCTATACAAAGCTAAGCATATATGACCAAGACCACTTAAAACAGACCTCAAGCATGTTAAATCAGTGGCAAAAATGTGCTGGACCAAAGCTAATGCATGCTAGAATGATAAACTAAAACATGAAGCATGTTAGGCCAACAAACATGATTGCACTACAAGTACCAAAAGCAAGCAAGAGGTGACCCAAACACCCAAAAATAGAGTTAAAGCATGTCAAAGCAAAGCCAAAAACATTCTCAAACTAAGTCACAAAAGAGTAGAAACACATGCTCGTTTGATAGGCCAACAACATAAGCAAGCAAGACAAGAAGAGAAGGGACCACCCCTTCCCATTTTGAACCTCAAAACCACCTTTCCACCACTGAAATTCCTCTAAGTTTCAGTGGTAGAAAGTCCATGCAAAGGCTATTACAAAAGCTGTAAAGGATAGCTTAAAAGCTTCACAAATAAGTAAAGCAAGATGGTAGACCATCCCTAACTCGAACAAGGACTCAAACTAACATTTTTAACACTTAAAATCAGAGCTTTTTGTAGTTAACAACCAAGTTTAAAACAGCATGCAAAGATGGCTAACATGGCATACAAAAATAAGCTTAAAAGGGGAACATGCTCACCCTTGAAGCACAGCAGCAAGGCAGGTCTTTCTCTGAGCCAAAACCAGCCTTTTGAGTTCCAAACAAACCTTTAAAAACCTCAACTCCAGGGTAGTGGTGTTTGACTAGGTGTTCCTTTGCAAAATTGTGAAGAAAACACACTTTAAGGCACTATTGAGCACAATATATAGAGAGAGAGTGTGAGAATTCTAGAGAGAGAGAGAGAGATTTTGTCTCTAAATTTTCTGAACCTTTTGATAGGGAGAGGGGCCTCCCCTTGTATAAGAAATGCAAGCAAAAGCTTGCTCGACAAGTTTAAACTTGCCTCCATCACTCCATACACGTGTATGGAGGATGGCTCAGTGAGCTACAGCTGGCTCAAAAGATCTAAAATAATATCTGTTGAAACATGGTGGTCGGCTGGCCAGCTATCAGTGGTGGCCGGCAATGCCTCATCGATGGTCGGTAGGCCTCATCAATGGCTGGCAGGGCTAAATTGATGGCTGGCAATACCAAAAAAAGGCCGGGAGTGCACCACAAGAATCATGCTGAAAGGACCAACACATGGTCCAAAAATGGAGCAGAAAGGACATAGGGTTTGGAAAGCTCAAACTTGTGACGTTCCGCCGCGAAATTCGAGTACTCGACGAGCAATCAAACTTGTCATTGGATGTACTTGCAAGCATATCCAAGTCTTGAGGACGGTCAAAAATGGGGTGTCTACAGTTGCTCCTCTTTGACAGAACTCGGAAGTCACAAAGTGATGGGAGTGAATGTCAATGCCTAGAGACGACCCATTTTTGACAAGGCCAAAGACTCAGGCAAACATTCAATATAACCATACAGAGATGCGCCCGCAGGCTGGGGCAAAATGCAAATGACATGCATGATGCAAGAGCATAACTTATGATTATGCAAAGAAAACTGTAATGAAGCATTTATGCAAAATAAATACAACAATTTAAGCAAACCGACAAGTTGCAGAAGTCTTACACATTTCAATAGAAAGGATGTAAGAAAATTATGCAAGCTTAACTACGCATCACGCGAGGAAGGCCAAAAGTGACTACTAGGGACCACCAAAGTCTCAAACGAAACACCTCTTAGCGTATCACACGCGGGAGAGGGAAGGCAACATCTCTTAGCGTATCACACGCAAGAGAGAGAAAGGCAACACCTCTCAGCGTATCACACGCGAGAAAGGGAAAGGCAACACCTTTCAGCGTATCACACGTGAGAGAGGGAAGGTAAACACCTAAGAGTGGTATAAACATCAAAACACATTCCAATGTTTGTAACCAAAGCAAAGAGGTATAAGTGTCGGGCACACAGTCCAAACGCTTCTAACAGAGTGTTAGTGTAGACACCGGGCGCACCGGGGTGTTTCTAACCAACGGGGTAAGGGAGAGGAATGGTGTTACCCGGAATTCCTTTGAATGAACCGTACATACAATATCATGCATGTATAAGAAAGAAACTTGAAAGGTACAATGCAATACAATGCATATCTCATACGAGACAAAGGATTGCAACACGATGCCAAGGCATACTCAATGCTCAACATGTAAGAAATGGAACCGAAGCATGTTCTATGAGAGATAATCAACAATGCATATTCAATGCAAGATAAACGACAATGCATATTCAATGCAAGATAATCAACGATGCATAATCCATGCAAGATAATCAACGATGCATAATCCATACAAAATAATCAACGATGCATATTCAATGCAAGATAATCAATGATGCATATTCAATGCAAAATGGTAATGCACGTTCAATGCAATTATTCAAAATACATACTCCATGCATCAATGAAAGCGATGTTCTTTCTATGCCACAACAAAAGCATATAATAGAAACAATTCAAAGGCAAATCCCGATTTACCTCTTGGAGAGTTGCACCATGCTTAAAAGGATACACCTTGTGTGGGTTGAAAGGCGATGACCTTCGCGCATTGCAAATGTGATTCTGGGTTTCCACGGATGCATTCTGAATCAAATTTTGAACATAACCCAAGGACACATATCAAGGTAAAAGAGGCAGGGGAAGTGGAGGCTGCCGCCATCGAGGATGTCGCCACACCGCCGCCATCGATTATACACGCCGCCATCGATTATACTTCTAACGGCCATCAATGTGCCACTACCGGCCATCAATGGCCGATTGGGGCAGAATTGTCCTTTGACTCGTGGCTCTTTAAGTACACACAAAATCAATTTATTTCTTTACAAACCTTTGCATGAAAATCATCTCCCTTGTTTTCTAGGTGTGCCTTCTTTCTAGATCCGCGCATTCTACGCGTTTCCCAACACCCTAGAAACATTTTCTTCGCGAAAACCCTTTCATTCTCTTCGATTTGAACCGATCAAAATTTGATTTCAACGACTCTTCCGTCATTTCCACCATTCAAGGTTGATTTCCCTCGAGTTTCTTCCAAGGTTAATACGCTTTTCCCAGGTTTTCAACTTTCTTTGATTTTTTCTCTCTCCTACGGTTTACTTTATTCAAAGTTCACCATTTTTTGCATTTTTGCTCATTTTACATCCATTTCAGATGGCAGACGATGTCCCACATGACGGGGGCTTCCCCGCACTACCTCCAGCAGAGTTTGCAGCGGACTTCGAGGCTGAGCCTGTGGTTGAGCCCAAGCCATTACCGCCGAGCAATCACCCA
Source organism: Camellia lanceoleosa (assembly GCA_025200525.1). Lineage (NCBI taxonomy): Eukaryota > Viridiplantae > Streptophyta > Magnoliopsida > Ericales > Theaceae > Camellia > Camellia lanceoleosa. Next base: position 203,332,983 of record CM045763.1, on the reverse strand, counting down.
TTCGATCCGATGAGGTACCACCCTGAGACGCACATTATACCTGTTGCGGGAGGCATCAAGGTCTTCACTGATTTCGCCGAGGACGTGTCAGATGACCTCTTACTAAGAGAGCCTATGTCTCACTTGTCGGCCATAGCCGTAGAGGTACAAACTTCACTTTTCTGCAATACCATCTTTAACTATTGCATTTCTTGCACTGCTTTGATTTGATCGCATCACATGCCTTGATCTGACTGTATTTCATACACTGCTGCTTCACATTCAATTGTATTTCATACATCACTGCTCTGCATTCAACTGTACTTCATACATCACTGCTCTGCATTCAACTGTACTTCAATTGTGCTTTCATTGCTTGATCTAATTGCATCACATGCATTAACACAGGATGGATCCCGCTCCTTCTGAGGCTACGGTACCACGACTGCTCGGGATTGGTATAAGGAGTTTCTAGCTGGGGTCCGTGACATCGTCGATGGGACCGGCTTCGGTCTATTTTCCTCCAGCTTGACACGAGTCATAGCGAGCCACCCCATCTTAGGGGCTCTTGTGGAGAGGTGGTGGGATACCACCAACTCCTTCTACTTTTTCTCTGCGGGGGAGATAACGATGACTCCTTACGAATTTGCCATGATTACTGGCTTAGGCGTAGGAGGTGATCCAATTCCCCTCGATCCTGACATGGGAGAGTGGGAGGCTGCATGGGCTGCACTTCTCGGGGTACAGCCACCGACACTTCGGGCAGGTATGGTCCGATACAGCTAGTTTGAGGAGCAGTTCAGAGGAGTCGAGCCCGAGACTGTTGAGCAAACTGAACAGTACGCCAGAGGCTTTCTCATGTTCCTCTTCGGTACCACCTTGTTCTCGAACAGGTGGAATACCGTCGGTTTATATTTTTTGAGCGCATTGGTGGTGCGGCAGCGAGTCTCGTTCTACGACTGGGGTGGAGTTGGTCTCACCACTCTTTACAGATACACGAGCTCGACCTCCCGGATGTGCGGGACCTCGATCGGCGGCTACTGGCGAGCTTGAGAGGTACGCAGCTTAGTTCCCCCCTCTTCACTTTACATTTTCGCTTAGCATTTCTTGCTTTACATTTGTGCAACACATGTACTCTCTATTCTGCATTTTTATATACTTTGCTCATACACTGTATGCTTTCTGCTTTGCATTTTCTGTACACTGTTCATACACTGTATTGATCACGTTTTCCTTGTAGCTATGGTTATACGCATACTTTCCGACTCCTGCCCCAGAGCCCATAATGGAGACCCCTGCGATAGTCTCGTTCTCTCGGGTGTATGACGGCCTGCTCCATCGGAGGACTCGGGAGAGCTTCATGTTCTTTCAACAGTATTTTGACACAGTTACAGCACGTGAGGTAGCCCAAAACATAGTCATGTTGCTTTTCAATTAGTTTGATACACACAGTAGTCAATTGATAACGACTAATCATCTGTTCATTTTCTTATCTTCAGATCGCATGGTAGCTGTGGGACGTGATATCGTCAGGGGCCAGATTCGCATGTCAGACCACTAGGGTCGTGGCTCGCTACCACATCCTCTTAGAGGGACTGATCTGTCACGCTTGGTTCTTGAGCGAGTGCTTTGTGTACCAGACCTTAAGCTTGCCTGCCTCGTTTATACCAATGGCACCTCCCGCATCTATAATAGAGACACACAGGCTTTCTGAGGAGGAGGTGATCGAGTTCATGGGAAGACTAGATGCAGACCTTTTTCGTATGGAGGGCGACTACGCGACCTTCATTCAGACGCATCTGATGCCGTCTCTAACTAGCGTTCGTGGAGGTAAGGGAGCGAGAGCTCCAGCTGCGAGAGAGAGAGGCAGAGCGACTAGATCTCGTAGGAGGAGAGATCCTGAGGTAAGGCAGGAGACTGGATGGCCAGAGCTGCCGACTACAATGAGTTACCGGAGACGTTCTGGAGAGACTAGTCAGATCCCCATTGAGCTTGCACCAGTTGGTCGCGCACTTGTTGGGATTCGAGGCTCGACTCGGGTATGCACCAAACTTTACATTTTGCATATTTACTTCCTTTCAACTATGCTTTATAGAATATTGATCCCTTCAATGCACTTGTAGGCACCCATTGAGTACACAAGGCAGGCCCTTGAGCTCGTGGCTTCCTTGACAGACATGGTGCAAACGAGCTTAGATCTGCTCAGCTTTTACCAGATCCTGATAATTTTCAATTTGCATTTCATGCCACAAAGTCTTTCTGCTAACACATTAGCACTGCAGCTGCTCTAAGCTTCATTGATCTGATATACTGCACTAAAACACTGCATCGATACATTGTTTCCGCACACTGCCCATGGCATACAGACACTGCAAATCCACTGTTCACAGCACATCATCTACAATCATTTATTGCTCACAGTACATACAATGCAATCATCCATTGTTCACAGCAAATACACTGCAATCATCCACTGTTCATAGCACAACATCTGCAATCATTTACTACTCATGGCACATCATCGTTTGCATTCCATGTACATAGACTAATGCATTCTCATAAATTGCCCTTTTCAGATTCCTTTCGAGATGCCAGCCCCGTCATTCACCCCAGCAAGAGCAGAGGTAGGACCTTCAGCGCCTCCCCCAGCAGTAGAGAGGAGAGAGAAACAGGCTCAGACAAGTGGCCGAGGTAGAGCTAGAGGCACTCGCAGCGAGAGTGGCCCTTTAGAGCTCATTCTGGGCGATGATGATGATAAGACAATCGAGGAGGCTGAGGCAGCGAGTCGATAGTCCGAGTCATTTGATGATGGAGATGGCGACGCCGGCTCGGTTCAGCTGAGGGCGAGGTTGGAGAGACAGAGGAGGGCTTCGATTCAGCTTCAGACAGCGGAGCTGATGGCGACAGTGCTCTAGAGGCCGCTCGGCCGAAGAAGAGGACAAAGAGGGCCTCTCAATCTTGAGATAGACAACACCAGTTTAGATGCTTTTGCTTTGTTTTCTTTTTGCTTGTAGTTTTTGCACATTGTACAGCCTTAGATAGTTTTATTTTCTTCAAAATTCGTACTTTTGTAAACAGAAACCATGGCGGGAATGAAAACAACTTTTTGGTTAAAAAGTGTTACATTTTACATTCTAATCATCGTATCGCATCGCACGCCATGAAAATGAGATTGATCTTTGTTTGAGAACTACACATTCAAAATGCATTGGTCTTAATCAAGTAGTGAACCAAATAACAACTAAAAAGAACAAAACAACTTGATAAACAACACAAGTGCAACTTGATAAGCAAAATGCATACAACTCGATAAGCACACTACATATAACTTGATAAGCAAAGCTAAACAGTTATAACTTAAACAGACATGCTCAAGCCCGAAAAGAACCAAAACAAGACCTTGAAAGGTACCGATGATAGAATTCAACTTCTAAAAGCATCTGGATCTTCACACAGGAGATGATTGAATATGAAGGAAGGCTGCCGGCCATGGGGAATGGCCTGCTGGCCATTGATGACACCCTGCCAGCCATCAATGTGATGTTGTCGGCCATCGATGGTAGAACCTTCGAAACGTCGACATCTGCCCTCCACTGACTGCCTTATCTTCTATAAAGGTTCTAGCTTCATGGGTTCTTCATTCTAACTCCATTTTTGCCCCCAAATAGAAGCATTTCTTGCCCAAAACCTCATAAATTGGATTGCAAGCTTGGATGGCTCAGAAAAGTTAAATTTCTGAGGTTTCAGAATAAATGCACTATTCACGCTGAGCCGCACCCCGCTGCATTTTCCATTCCTCTATGTCGCAGCTAGGTGTTGGAATCCAGTAACTCATGTTTTTAGCTTTGGCGGACAAGAGATGTGTCCCACTTTTGAATATTTCCAAGCTTTGATGGAGTCTCAACGCGAGGAAGAGATCTTGCCCCAATTCCGTTTTGGCCACATCCAAGCCTTAGGATAGATGTGTGGGCTTACTTTGCATGACGCACGGTCTTTGATTCGCAATGGAGAGTTGGACATCCCGAGCTTGATTTATCGATTTTCTGATACCGGTGACCGCGGCGAGCATCTTTGGCAGAGTTTGCGGCGACACGCCCTCTACTTGTGCATGTTGTCTCATTTCTTGCTTGCCCCAGGCTTTGGAGGGTCTAGCATCCGTTTGATTGAGGTTGCCCAAGGCTTGAAAGAGGGCAAGAGCTGTATTGGCATAACACTAGCTGAGACTCTGATGGGTTTGGATGCCTTCCGTCGCCGGGAGACAACCAGATTTGCAGGGAGTCCATTACTCTTACAGGTAATGTTTCCCACCCTTCTCACATGTGTATTTTTCACATCACTCGGCCCTCAAGCTTTGTTTTTCTCTTAAAACCCCTTTCTCAATTTTCCCTCCACGTACACCTCTCTATTCTTTAATCTCTTATTTTTCATCCCTCCCCAAATATGGTTGATGGACAAGTTGAAAGTAGTGGACTCAAGCCCAGCATATTCAGTACGTGGTTGTTTTTTCCGATAACGACTAGTTGATGCCCCAAATCAGGGCTGGTGGTGCGAATGGATGTGTAGCCTATCCGTCGTCAACATTGCTTGGCGCTGCCCCTAGCTTAATCTGCCAGCGATGAGCCACAACATGTCTCGCCAGCCGAGCATTCAGCTGATTGGCCTGACATACTGTGTCTTTTACTTCCCATTTCGAATCCAGCGCCAATTTAGGCCTGATTAGACTTGCCTAGAAGAGGGGATAGAGTACCCTGCTGCATTTTCAGTCCAAGGCGCATAGCTAGCTTGGTATGCCACAGCATGGAGGACGAGAAAGCTTCTGGCCCCTGCTCCCACTTTCAGTTGCATCCTTTCTGATGAGTGCATAGCTTGGCTCGATGAAGAGGCGCAGGTTGGGCCTATATTAGCATCAAAGGCTTCCACAAGCTCTGGGAGGGGGTGCAGGAACACCTGACTATGCCCCGAATTTATTTGCTTTAATTAGTACTTTCAAGTTTTCTTTATGAATGTAATAAAAAGCAACTTCAATTTGTATTCAAGAGTAGGAGAACTCTATATTGAAATCAATGTAATTGAAGGTTGTGGGTACTGAAAATTTTCCGTTTGGTCCAAACATGGTCTAAGTCGTAAAAAGATTAATTTGAACAAAATCAACTTTTATTAAAACTTTTCAAAACCATTTTCGATATGGATCAAAACTGGACAAGCCTAAGATCTATCCTCGAGGTGTACAACCCCGGATCCCAACAACTAGAAAGTTGCCCTTAGTCTGAATAGCACTGCACTGGAGATCACAACCGAGCTCTTGAATATAGAGAAGACAGAGATGACCAACATGATTACATGGACAAAGTTGATTTGGAAGTGTTTGTGGCTGAAATTCAAAATGAAGTTGCCTATGTATCCCAAAGATGGAAATCAAGCCTTACGTAGTTCGGTTCCGGTTCACTCGTGTATTAACACTCTCCTTTTGCACTCTAACTTTTGCCAAGGCCGCCCTTTTTGGGTTTTCAACCTTGCGAGCTCAGTTTTTATTATTTCAAATTTTTCATGCTCTAATTTTTGCCTAGGTTGCCCTTTCGAGTTTTCGGCCTAGCGAGCCTCTTAGGGATAGTATTTTTTCAACTTGTCCATGTTGATCGGTTGGGAGAACTTAAGGCCATCTAAATCCGTCAGAATGACAGCTCCACCCGACCAGATAGACTTGATGATGTAAAGACCAGTCTAATTAGGTCTGAACTTGCCTCTAGGGTCATGGATGGGAGCTCGGTTGTCTTTGAGTACTAGAACCCCCTCTTTCAAATTTCTAGACTTAACCTTCTTGTTGAAAGCCCTGGCAATTCTTCGTTGATAACCCTGGACGTGATACAGTGCTTTCAGCCTTCTGTAGACACCCCATTTTTGACCGACCTTAAGACTCAGACGTCACCGATTGAGCGCTCGGTGATGTTGCATATTGTGCTCGTTCAGAAGTCTCAGAGTTGCGGCCGTGCGCCTTGCCTCCGGACTTCCGAATTCTCTTCTATGCCTTGTCTCGGTTTGCGAACCAGACTCGGTTTCCTCTGTTTTCTTTCCCGCGGGAAGGAGGGTCTCAGAGACTATCTCCGGTGGCCGTGTTACATTTCGTGGCGCGAGCCATTTTGCCCATTTCGAGCCGGTTCGGTTTCGAGACCGTCGAGCCGTGCCTCGGTTCGGATCGCCAACCATCTCCGAGTTCTCCGGTTTTGGCATGCACCTCTGTTTCATCATTCCGAGGAACACTGGGCCTCTCGATGCCCACTTCAGGCCGCATGCCACTTTCGGTGATCAGGCGGTTCGGGACCCTAACTGCGTGATTTGGGCCCCGAGCATTCATTTTGCATCAGTTTTCTCTGATTTTTGGCAGGAACCTCTGTTTTGTCATTCCGAAGGACACTGGGGTCACAGATGCCCACTCCGCTGCTGAACACCACTTCCGGCACTTATAGCCCATTTTCGGGATCCCGAATTGCCCGGTTTTGGCTCCGAGCGTTCATTTCTCATTAGTTTTTGTTCAAATTTGGAAGGTACCTCTGTTTCAACACCAGGAAGATCACTGGGGGGTGGGAGGCCATCAATTATCCCAGATAACCAGTTTCGCCTCCTCGCCTGCTTTTGCTCACTTCCGGGCCAATGTTGAACACCCTGGGCATATTTTCTTCCAACCAAAGCTACATATCTGTGATCAGGGGACATGGGAGGACCCTTAGAACTACTGGTCAGCCAGCAATTCAAAGTTTCATTTTTGAGCCTCTCCTTCAAGCTCTATGTTGTGGCTCCTGCTTCAGTGTTGCCAATTTCCGACCTTGGAACCTTGTTCCACACATCTGGGAGGACCCTAAAAGTTGGTGGTCGGCCAGTAATTGTGCATTTCAGTTTTGAGCCTCTCCTTCAAGCTCTATGTTGTGACTCCTGCTTCAGAGTTGCCAGATTCCGACCTTGGGGCCTTATTCTACACTCATGGGAGGACGCCTTTACATGGTGGTCGGCCAGAATTTTTTCCCTTCATTTTTGGGCCATGGCCGGCCGAGGTGAGTGGTGGTCGACAGTGGGGTGGCCGGCCGGCCACCTCCAGAATTTACAGCCGACTACCGCTTCAAATTTCCTTTGTCAGGATATTTTTCAAAATATCCCGCATCCGGATATTTTGGGAGGAAAGCTTGGGTGCTTTTCCTCCTTTACACTCTTTTGGCCTTTTTAAAGGGCTGCCCTCCTCCTTTGCTAGGGTTGGAACATTTTCTCTCAAGAGCCCTCTTCCATAGCCTCCATTTCCATAGCCAAAACCTTGAAAAACCCTTCAAGCATCTAGACCAATCCTTCATCAACTCCAAGCACCACCATCAACAACTCCATTCCAGCAACAAAGAAGGCTTCTTCAGAGGCTTAGAAGCAACTTTCATCAAGGCAAGAAGAGGCAAAAGACTTGTCTTCAAGGGTAAGTTCCTAAATCCCTTTTTCTTGCATTTTCTTGAGTCATTTCTTTACCCTATTTCCCTTTTGTTTTGGGCTCCGACCCCTACTGGTTTTGGGCTTATTTTGAGCCCCTCTACAACTTTGTAGAAGGGCTCAACTTCATTTGGTGTCTCCATGATATACTTCCTTCCATACCACTCTTTAGGCCATTAATTTGCATGCTTTATTTTCCTTATGAGTAATCTGATTTCGAGACTGATGTAAACTGTTAGTAGGCTTATATTGAGCCCCTCTTCAACATTGAAGAAGGGCTCAACCATGTTTGGTGATTCTAGCATGCACCTCCTTTGTAATTCCTCCATTTTACCGTAAAATTGCATGAGTGTTTTGGCCTATTTTCAATCTGAGTTGGAGCATGAAACCTACTGATATTGTGCTTCTTTTGAGCCCCTCTTCAACTTTGAAGAGGGATCAACTTGGTTTTCTTGCTCTACATGCTACTTGCTTTGAATTCTTGTTCCACTCTCATTTTGCATGCTTTTTTAAGCTCACCATGCTTCGGATTTCAGCCTTCATCAGGCCTAGAGAGTGCCTTATTTTAGTCCATTTTTCATGCTTTGTTAAGGGTTTTAGGCCATTAGATGATTGGTTTTGGTACTTTCTTTGTAATCTTCCATATTTTCCGTAGAATTGCATGCTTTGTTAGGCTTGCTTAGCTTCGGATTTCATCCTTCATCAGGCTTAGAAAGTGTCTTGTTTTGGTCTATTCTTAGAGTTTTATTAAGGGTCTTAAGTTGTTTGGTCATTTCTTATGATACCTCTCTTTATAAACCTCTTTTGACCCTTATTTTGCATGCTATGTATTGTATATATACACACTGATTTTGGAGTTGTCATTCACTGTAAATATGCATGTTTTGGACTCCTCTTCAAAGTTGTAGAAGGAAATTTTTCAGTTTGGGATTTTCATATACTACTTGCTTTGTAATTCCCCTCTTTTCCTGTATTTTTGCATGCCATTGTTGCCCTATCTATGCTCACAATTTGGCCATGTTTTGTATTGTACAAGTGCTATTTTTGGGGCTTCCTTGCCACTGTTTTTGCTGTCATGTGCCAATTTTGCATGTTTAGCATAGCCGTAAGCCATTTCGGGCATTTAGAATCATGTTTCGGGATGATTTCATGCGTTGATTGTCATTTCGTATCACTTCGGGGCTGTTTTCCCCTTCATTTAGTGGCTGAAATTTGGTTTGCATGCTTGCATATCATTTTCCATGTCATTTCATGCTTTAGTGCATTGCCTCGTTTTGCGTGCCCGTGGGCACTTCAAGGCTCCGTTTTCATCGGCGGCTTATGTGAGTGTGGCTGAGGCTCTCTCATGTTGGCATAAGCCCATCATTGCATTCCGTATGCCATTTCATACATTCCTCGGTTTGCGTGCCCGTGTGCGCGCATTTCGAGGCGCATCTTTTTATCCGACGGCAGCCTATGTGAGTGAGCTGAGGCTCTCCCATGTTGGTGTAAGCCCATCGCGGCATTCCGTATGCCATTTCATCTCATTTCATCATCGCCTCGGTTTGCGTGCCTGTGGGCGCGCACTTCGAGGCACTTCGGTTGTATCCGATTTTCGAGTCCGAACTGTAGCGAGTCCGAACTGTAGCGAGGTCCCCCGCGGGCGTTGTTACAGTTTGTAGCGAGGTCCCCCGCAGTCCATGTTTGTCGCGGTTCCAAATCTTGAACCAAAGAGTCCAAATCCGGCAAATCGTTTTTGAGAAAAACAGATTTTTGAAAGAAGTGCCAAACATGGACTGCTTTGCCAGATAACAGAGTCGCCACCTAAATATTTTTTAAATGGGAAATTTAGGAAACCCTAACTCAGTGCCAAAGGCCACGTGTCCGTCATCACCAAAGTTGGCTCGGGAACTTGGGTACGATTGGGGAAGGTCACATCGTGAGCACTTCGCTTCGTCAAGACCGCCTCTACTAACCATGATATCTGTTTTTGAAAACTTTGTGCGTTTTATTCGATTATTGGCCTAGGTTACTATGTGATGCTCGCAAAGAAACAAGTATAGATCGGGCCGTCAATGGAACGAAACATTTCATGTTTGTTTGTTTGAAAATGATGTGATGGTCTTTGCCAGCAGTGCTAAATGCGGATTTGCCACCCTCGGGTGGGCTTAGAAAACATGGTTTTGCCACAATCTAGTGGGCTTAAAACAAACATTTGATGAATTGTCCCAATTCAGATAACTCAACCTTCACCCACAGGCATTCAAGGCAGTTATATCACATAAGCACATAGCCTCATGGCAAGCATGCTATCATGGCAACACTCACACGCATGCAAGGATGCTAAAGCATAAAACTCACCGAGTACTCCAAGCCAAAACAGAAAACTGATTAGAAATCATGCATGATCCTAAATATACTGAAATGCCTAATGCAACACATGCAAAGATGCGAACTATAGCAGGCTCGGCTACTCTAAAGATGGCATATGATGATGCTACAACTAACACGTATTCAATTTGGAATTGAAATACAAGTGCAGTTTGTATGATGCGCCGAGCCCGGTGCGTGCAAAATAGATGAATGATGCAAACATGCTGTCATGCTGTATGCTAATTGAAATATGCCCTATATCTAACCATTGTAAGCGGATAAATAAAAGGGAGAAAGAAATGGGGGTTGGAAGACATACATCACACTCACACACCCTTATTACAACATTGCCCTCGCGCAGAGGGTCCGAATAAATATACAGTCCCGAAATGAAAGAATATTACAGTCCGAAACAATATACAAATTTCTAATAAATTAACAAATTAAACTAAGAAAGTCAGAATCGCACGCAGCCGTGGGCTGCTTGCTATGATGAAGAGCCTTGGGTTTCGGAAATCCACTGGGATGCCCCAATCAGCCTCTGTTTGTAATATTTCTCGGAATGCGTGCCGGACTCCGAAAAGTTGTTGATCCTCGGTTTTGCTGTAACAGAGAGCAAGAAAAGGGCATAGCGATGTATTTCACTAATATATGCATGCCTCGATCCTCGTGCCACCAATCACGCATACCAATGCACGATGGCCGAGGAATCGGATTGCACAACTCAATATAGGATGAATGCAGATGAATGCGACAACAAAGCCTAACTCCATCATGGGTAATCCGGAGTATCGATGACTTGGGAATTGAGACACACTCCGTCACTCGGAGTACGGAATGTATCTCGTTTCCCGTGCCCGGGCTAACTCATATCCCGAATACGATGCAATATGCATGGTATGCATGCGATCCTAATACACACAATGCCATGAAAATGAGATGCCTCGAAATGCGTGCACACGGGCACGCAAATCGAGGAAATGTATGAATGTAATCTAAGATACAACCCAGTATGTATTATGCTGTGAAAATGAGATGAAAATGATATGCTTCGAAAAGCGTGCACGCAGGCACGCAAACCAAGGCGATGGCATGAAATGAGAAATCGGATAAAACCGAAGTGCCTCGAAATGCGTGCCCACAGGCACGCAAACCGAGGCGATGATGAAATGAGAAAATCGGATACAACCGAAGTGCCTCGAAGTGCGCGCCCACAGGCACGCAAACCGAGGCGATGATGAAATGGAAATCGGATAAAACCGAAGTGCCTCGAAATGCGCGCCCACAGGCACGCAAACCGAGGCGATGATGAAATGAGAAAATCGGATACAACCGAAGTGCCTCGAAGTGCGCGCCCACAGGCACGCAAACCGAGGCGATGATGAAATGAGATGAAATGGCATACGGAATGCCGCGATGGGCTTACACCAACATGGGAGAGCCTCAGCTCACTCACATAGGCTGCCGTCGGATAAAAAGATGCGCCTCGAAATGCGCGCACACGGGCACGCAAACCGAGAAATGTATGAAATGGCATACGGAATGCAATGATGGGCTTACGCCAACATGAGAGAGCCTCAGCCACACTCACATAAGCTACCGTCGGATGAAAACGGAGTGCCTTGAAGTGCGTGCCCACGGGCACGCAAAACGAGGCAATGCACTAAAGCATGAAATGACATGGAAAATGATATGCAAGCATGCAAACCAAATTTCAGCCACTAAATGAAGGGGAAAACAGCCCCGAAGTGATACGAAATGACAATCAACGCATGAAATCATCCCGAAACATGATTCTAAATGCCCGAAATGGCTTACGGCTATGCTAAACATGCAAAATTGGCACATGAAAGCAAAAACAGTGGCAAGGAAGCCCCAAAAATAGCACTTGTACAATACAAAACATGGCCAAATTGTGAGCATAGATAGGGCAACAATGGCATGCAAAAATACGGGAAAAGAGGGGAATTACAAAGCAAGTAGTATATGAAAATCCCAAACTGAAAAATTTCCTTCTACAACTTTGAAGAGGAGTCCAAAACATGCATATTTACAGTGAATGACAACTCCAAAATCAGTGTGTAGATATACAATACATAGCATGCAAAATAAGGGTCAAAAGAGGTTTATAAAGAGAGGTATCATAAGCAATGACCAAAAATCTTAAGACCCTTAATAAAACTTTAAGAATAGACCAAAAAAAGACACTTTCTAAGCCTGATGAAGGCTGAAATCCGAAGCTAAGTAAGCCTAACAAAGCATGCAATTCTACGGAAAATGTGGAAGATTACAAAGCAAGTACCAAAACCAATCATCTAATGGCCTAAGACCCTTAACAAAGAATTAAAAATGGACTAAAATAAGGCACTCTCTAGGCCTGATGAAGGCTGAAATCCGAATCATGGTGAGCTTAAAAAAGCATGCAAAATGAGAGTGGAACAAGAATTCAAAGCAAGTAGCATGTAGAGCAAGAAAACCAAGTTGAGCCCTTCTTAAAAGTTGAAGAGGGGCTCAAAATAAGCACAATATCAGTAGGTTAAATGCTCCAAATAAGATTGAAAATAGGCCAAAACACTCATGCAATTTTACGGTAAAATGGAGGAATTACAAAGGAGGTGCATGCTAGAATCACCAAACATGGTTGAGCCCTTCTTCAATGTTGAATAGGGGCTCAATATAAGCCTACTAACAGTTTACATCAGTCTCGAAATCAGATTACTCATAAGGAAAATAAAGCATGCAAATTAATGGCCTAAAGAGTGGTATGGAAGGAAGTATATCATGGAGACACCAAATGAAGTTGAGCCCTTCTACAAAGTTGTAGAGGGGCTCAAAATAAGCCTAAAACCAGTAGGGGTCGGAGCCCAAATCAAAAGGGAAATAGGGTAAAGAAATGACTCAAGAAAATGCAAGAAAAAAGGGATTTAGGAACTTACCCTTGAAGACAAGTCTTTTGCCTCTTCTTGCCTTGATGAAAGTTGCTTCTAAGCCTCTGAAGAAGCCTTCTTTGTTGCTGGAATGGAGTTGTTGATGGTGGTGCTTGGAGTTGATGAAGGATTGGTCTAGATGCTTGAAGGGTTTTTCAAGGTTTTGGCTATGGAAATGGAGGCTATGGAAGAGGGGCTCTTGAGAGAAAATGTTCCAACCCTAGCAAAGGAGGAGGGCAGCCCTTTAAATAGGCCAAAAAGAGTGTAAAAGGGGAGGGAAAAGCACCCAAGCTTTCCCTCCCAAAATATCCCCCGGATGCCCGGGATATTTTGAAAAATATCCGGACACCGGAAAGAAATTGAAAGCGAAAGTGGCCGGCCAGTAAATTGGGAGGTGGCCGTCAGCCACCCCACCCGTCGACCACTCACCTTGGCCGGCCGGCCATGGCCCAAAAATGAAGGAAAAAAATTCTGGCCGACCACCATGTAAAGGCGTCCTCCCATGAGTGTAGAATAAGGCCCCAAGGTCGGAATCTGGCAACTCTGAAGCAGGAGTCACAACATAGAGCTTGAAGGAGAGGCTCAAAACTGAAATGCACAATTGCTGGCCGACCACCAACTTTTAGGGTCCTCCCAGATATGTGGAGCAAGGTTCCAAGGTCGGAAATTGGCAACACTGAAGCATGAGCCACAACATAGAGCTTGAAGGAGAGGCTCAAAAATGAAACTTTGAATTGCTGGCTGACCAGTAGTTCTTAGGGTCCTCCCATGTCCCCTGATCACAGATATGTAGCTTTGGTTGGAAGAAAATATGCCCAGGGTGTTCAACATTGGCCCGGAAGTGAGCAAAACGGGCGCCGGAGGAGCGAAACTGGTTATCTGGGATAATTGATGGCCTCCCACCCCCAGTGATCTTCCTGGTGTTGAAACAGAGGTACCTTCCAAATTTGAACAAAAACTAATGAGAAATGAACGCTCGGAGCCAAAACCGGGCAATTCGGGATCCCGAAAATGGGCTACAGGTGCCGGAAGTGGTGTTCAGCAGCGGAGTGGGCATCTGTGACCCCAGTGTCCTTCGGAATGACAAAACAGAGGTTCCTGCCAAAAATCAGAGAAAACTGATGCAAAATGAATGCTCGGGGCCCAAATCACGCAGTTCGGGGTCCCGAAAACCGGCTACAGTCACCGAAAGTGGCATGCGGCCACGAAGTGGGCATCAGAGGCCCCAGTGTTCCTCGGAATGATGAAACAGAGGTGCATGCCAAAAACCGGAGAACTCGGAGATGGTTGGGCGATCCCGAACCGAGGCACACGGCCTGACGGTCTCGAAAACCGGGAACCGGGCTCCGAAGTGGGCAAAATGGCCTGCGGCCACGAAATGTAGCACACGGCCACCGGGAGATAGTCTACAGGACCACTCCCTTCCCGCGGGAAAGAAAACAGAGGAAACCGAGTCTGGTTCGCAAACCGAGACAAGGCATAGAAGAGAATTCGGAAGTCCGGAGGCAAGGCGCACGGCCGCAACTCTGAGACTTCTGAACGAGCACAATATGCAACATCACCGAGCGCTCAATCGGTGACGTCTGAGTCTTAAGGTCGGTCAAAAATGGGGTGTCTACACCTTCTTTCGTCAAACAGTATGAGTTCTTCGAACCTGCTCTGCTGCCAATCTGCCTCAGCTATCTGGCACTCAGCTATTACCCGCAATGACGGAACCTTAACTTCGATAGGCAAAACAGCCTCCATCCCATAGACGAAGGAATACGGAGTTACTCCAGTAGAAGTTCGAATTGAAGTCCAGTAGCCCTAAAGAGCGAATGACAGCTTATCTGGCCAGTCCTTGTAGGTTTCCACCATCTTCCACAGAATGTGCTTGATGTTCTTGTTGGCGGCCTCAACTGCTCTGTTGGTTTGCGGCTGATATGTAGATGACTTATGAAAAACCACGTTGTACTTCTCCAACAAGTCGATCACCTCCTTCTTGAAGTGGGAACCATTATCCGAAATAATCTCATTCGGGACCCCATAGCGACAGATAATGTTGTTCCTAATGAACTTAGCAATATGCAATGCCTTCAGCATTGCGTAGGATTGGGCCTCAACCCACTTCGTGAAGTAGTCTCTCATTACCAGAATATACTCATGCCCGTTTGACCCCTTCGGAGTAACTACTCCAATCACATCGATCCCCCAGATTGAAAACGGCCATGGCGAAGTCATGTTGTACAGCTTCGACGGCGGAATGTTCATGTTGTTTGCATGGATCTGACATTTGTGGCATCGCCGAACAAAGCCTATACAATCCTCCTCCATGGTTGACCAATTACAACCCTGTCTAAGGATCTTCCGAGCTAGCATTACCCCGCTCATGTGTGCCTTCATCAGGCGCTTGGATTCTTCAGCATCAACACACAGTTTATGCATCCTAAGATAACCCCGCTTGTACAGTTTACCCCCGCAAGACAATGAACTGAGCCGCCATTCTTCGTATCACCCTTTTGTCTTTAGCGTTTGCCCCTGGTGGATAAGCCTCATTTTCCAAGAAGTTTCAAATGTCGTAATACCAGGGGTTTTGATCTTGTACCTCATCTATGGCAGCAATCAGCTCGTAGGCTGACACGAATTTTTGTTTGATGATGATTGGACGCATCTGGACTCCAAAAGGGACATCTATCATAGAAGATAGCGTTGCCAATGAATCAGCAAACCTGTTGTTCTCTCTTAACAGATGGGCAAAGTTCAATTTTTCAAACCGAGGAATCAGAATGTCCAAGGCCTGGTGATAAATCTTCATCTTTTTCTTCTTTGACTTTCCAATCTTCTTTAGCTTGAGATACAACAAGGTTCGAGTCCTCGATGACATCCAACCGTTTTGCCCCTAGTTTTAGGGCGGCTTCTAGTCCAGCAATACATGCCTCATATTCTGCTTCATTATTTGATATCTTAAATCGGAGCTTGAAAGCTAAGGGTATGCGGGAATTGTCAAGTGTTATCAGCAACACCCTTATCCCATACCCGTACTAATTTGACGCTCCGTCAAAGTATATAGTCCAAGTTTCTCCTTCAACATACAGAATGACCTCGTCCGGGAACAGCTACTTTACTGCTTCGTCCCCTTCCACTAAGTGATCGGCTAGGAACTCTGCTATCGCTCTCCCATTCACAGACTTGCGCGTTATATATTTCAGATCGAATTTGAAGAGAAGAAGCAACCAACGAGCTAGCCTACCCATAAGTGCTGGTTTCTCGAAGAGATATTTGATGGGATCTAATCTCGAAACCAGTGTTACAGAGTGAGCTAACAGGTAGTGCCTCAACTTCCTGGTAGCCCATACCAAGGGTAGAGAAGCCTTCTCCAGCGGAGTGTAGCGGGTCTCATAATCTAGCATTTTTTTGCTCAGGTAGTAGAGAGCCTTCTCCATTTTCTCCTCAGACTCCTGTGCAAGCATGCAGCCCATCGTCGTGTCGGTTACTGATACGTACAGAATCAACGATTTTCCCGGCTCCTGCGGTGACAACATAGGTGGGTTCTGTAGTTATTGCTTAATCTGCTCGAAAGCAACTTGGCATCGATCATCCCACTGGAATTTCTTTCCTTTCTTCAGGAGACTAAACAGTGGTTCACAAATCAAGGTTAATTTTGTAATAAACCGTCTTATGAATTGTACTTTACCCAGAAAGCCTCGTACCTCCTTTTCAGTCTTTGGTGGTGGCATTTCTAAGATGACCTTAATCTTGGAAGGATCGACCTCGATACCCCTTTGTATGATCAAGAACCCTAGCATTTTCCCTGCTGTAACATCGAATGTACATTTATGAGGATTCAACCGCAACCGATATTCTTTGATCCGTTGAAAAAATTTCTGCAAGGCGGTGTAGTGGTGTAGACACCCCATTTTTGACCGTCCTCAAGACTTGGACGTCATCGTTTGAACACACGATGATCATCCATACTCGTGTTCGTTTTGAGTTCCCGAAGGTCTCGACTGCGCGCCTTGCCTTAGGATCTCTCAACTTGTCTGTTTTGTGCTTAGTTGTGGACCACGGACTTGTGGTTTTGCTTCTGAGGGAAGAGGGTGGCTTGTTGGCCATCCCTACAACCCATCGGCCAAGCCTTGTGCTTGTCAGCCTTGTTTTCTCGTCATCGGCCATAAGTGGTGGCCGATCGGCACCCTTTTTGGTCGATCGGCCATATCTTTTGGCCGAGACCTTTCCACCTGCTTTTACAGATATTTTTGTGCCAGCTGTGACAACTGGTGAGCACAGATTCCATCCTCCATGTATGGAAGGATTGAAATAAGTCTCAAGCTTGCTCAACAAGCTTGAGATTTGATTTTCTATAAGAAGGGAGACCCCTCTCCCTTTCCAAAGATTCTGAAATCTTGATAAAGAAAATATATATCACACTCTCTCTCTATATATATATATATTTGCACTTACTTGTGCTCAAAAGTGTAATTTCTTCAACTGGTGAGCACAGATTCCATCCTCCATGTATGGAGGGATTGAAACAAGTCTCAAGCTTGCTCAACAAGCTTGAGATTTGATTTTCTATAAGAAGGGAGACCCCTCTCCCTTTCCAGAGATTCTGAAATCTTGATAAAGAAGATATATATCACTCTCTCTCTCTCTATATATATATATTTCCTCTCTTTCTCTATATATATATATTTGCACTTACTTGTGCTCAAAAGTGTAATTTCTTCACACTTTTGCACTAAAGCACCTAGTGAAACACCGTACTCTTGATGCTGAGGTACTTGAGGTTTTTGTTTGAACTCAAATTTTGGTTTTTAGCTCAAAAAGTTGCTGAAATTACCTCTTTGAAGTTGTTCTACAAGGGTGAGTCACTAACCTTCTTTTAAGCTTTGTGTTCATTGCTTACCTGGCCTTATTTTCATGCTTATTTTGGCTTAACTCTCAACTTTAAAAAGCTTCATTTTCATGTGTTTGAAATGATTGTTTAAGGTCTTGTTGTGTTGGGGGTGATCTACCCCTTGAGTGCCTTGTTTTGCCTTGTTTTGGGCCACCCTTTTAGGCTTTTGTTTTAGCCTTTGTTTGACCTTTCTACCATTGAATTCCAGAGGAATTTTAGTGGTGGAAAAGGTGTTTTGAGGCCTTAAATAGGAGAGGGTCATCCCCTCTTCTTGTGTCTTGCATGCTTGTATAGATGGCTCATCAAAGTAGCATGTTTGTCTAGCATGTATTGGTTCTATTTCGGCAAGTTTTTGGCATTATTTTAGCATGCCTCAACTCTGTTTTAGGTTGGTTTGATAGCATCTTGCATGCTTCACATTCTTGTAGTGCAATTCTATCCACTAGCCTAACATGCATCATGTGTTTGAACCATCATTCTAGCATGTTTTGGCTTTGCTCCAAGAAGCTTTTGGCCATGTTTTACCATGCTTAAGGTTTGATTTGTGTTGTTTTGGTCATACATGCATTGCTTTGTATAGCCATGGTTCATTCTAGCTCATTAGCCTTGAGTTTCCAAGCCACTAGCATGCATTGCTTGGGCTATTCACATGATTTGGCATCATTTGTTATGTGATTTCAAAGCATGTTTCATTTCCATGCCCTCACATTTGTCACTCTTTCCATGCTTTGAGAAGTTGGTTCTTTATGCCTTAAGAATGAGCCATTGCGTATACCATTTTGCCTAAGCTTGTAAGCTGCCATATCAGTGTGTATTTGGTCTCATTTTGCCATGATATAACTCTGATTTTTGTTGTTGAAGTCACCTCATGCTTGTTTTGATAGGAGTAGTGTAATACTCCTTATTAGCCTTGCAAGTCCATGCTTCATGCCTCTTATGTTAGCTTGTTTTGGTGATGCTCCATGCATATTTTAGACTCATTTTGGCATGATCTAGGATTGTTTTGGGTTGCCTTGGCTATATGTTTCATTTATTGCATAGCTATGGTGTAAGTCCCTTGGCTAGTTTTAAGTTTTGAGCTCACTAGTATGCTTTGCTTGTCGTATGTGCATGATTTAGTGTCACTTGGAATGTGATTTCAGAGCCTATGTCACTGCCACACTCTCACATTTTCCACTCCTTCAATGTGCTTGAGAGTTGGTGCCTTCATGCTTTGTTTGTGAACCAATTGGTATGCATGCTTGTATATACTTTTGGACTTCATTTTCCACATGCTTTGGGCCATTGTATTGGCATGCATGAGGCTTATTTGCGGTTGGTTTGGTCAATTGAATTTTGCATTACATGGCCCTTACCATTGCATTATTGTTTGCATGTTGTTGCATGTTTGTGGCATTGCTTGTTGTTGCATGTTCATGATGTTTAGCATGTTGATTAGATAGCATGTTGTTGTATGCTTGTTAGATAGCATGTTGTTGCATGCTTATTCCATTGTATTGTTGTTGCATGCTTGTTGTCGCATTGCATGATTTTTGCATGCCTTGCATTGCGTTGTGTTTAGATAGGGTGTTAGTCCAAACACGAGGAACGAGGGACATTTCATACTTGAAGTGATGAAATATGTCTCATTTTTCGATCGCCGACCCTCTTGATCAAGCATGATAGAGGTTAAGGCATTTTTGTGTCTTTTGTACATTCATGTGATATTGATTTGTGCAACTCGGCCTCTTTAGCCATCATGCATTGAAATGCATGATTGATGGCTCAAGAGCCGAGCACTGCACTCCTTTGAGCTTTAAACATGATAAGGAGTGTGGTTGCACATACATTTTCTTGCAAATACACTGCCATGCCTCTGTTAGTGCTCTGTTGCAACAAAAGGAGAAGTTTGCAGGAAGAAGTGGCTGATTGGCTATCAAGTGTGCCGATCGACTATCAATAATTGGCTGATAGCCTCGAATTTGGCCGATGACCATTATTCTTTGGCTGATGGCCACACATTTTGGCCAACTACCCCTCAGATGGTTCCTAAGGTAGGTCAGAAGCATCATGGAAGTTGGCACAATTTTTAGAGGTGCAGAAGTGTGCAAACAGAGGCAACATGAGGTATGGTAACGGATTTCTGAGCGAGACGATCGTGCATGCATCTTTGAACTCTTAGAACTGAGCTAAGGCTTTGTAATTTGTAATTAGCTTTACTTGATTAGTTAGCTTTTGAATTTGTAATTAAACTAGCTAATTTGTTAATTAGTTAACGTGTTTTAATAATTAGCTTAGTGTTAGCCAGTCATTCAATTTGATTATGTAATAATTAGTTTAATTAGTTTAGATTAGCTAGTTAGCTTCTTATTCAGACCCTCCGTCGAGAGGGCCAACTGTTGTAATAAGCGTGCGTGTGTGCGATGCATGTCTTCCAATCTCCATTTCTTTCTCCTTTTTACTTAACTACTTACGATGGTTAGTTTTAGGACATATTTCAATTAGCATCCTTATGCTAGCATGTTTGCATTCATTCATCTGTTTTGCATGCACCGGACTCGGCACATCATACAAACTGTATTGTATTTCAATTCCTATTTGAATACGTGTATCAAGTGTTGCACTCATATGCCATCTTAGAATAGTCGAGCCTATCTTAGTTGCATTTTACATGTGTTGCATTAGGCATTCTTAACAAAGCTAGGATCATGCATTGATTACTAACTAGCTTCTTTTTTGGCTCGGAGTACACTGTGAGTGTTTTTTGCTTTAGCATCCTTGCATGCGTGTAAGTGTTGCCATGTTTAGCATGCTTGCCAGGAGGCTAACTGCTTAAGTGTTTAACTGCATGAATGTTTGTGGATGAAGGTTGGATTGCTTGAATTGGAACAATTCATCGAAATGCGAGTTTTAAGCCCACTTGAAGTGGCAAATCACCATGTTTTCTAAGCCCACTTGAGGGTGGCAAAATCCGCGTCTTAGCCTACTTGCGAGTAGCACCTTCAAACCATTTTCAAACAAACAAACACGAGATGTTTTGTTCCAATTTAGGCAGTCTAATCTATACTTGTTTGCTGTGCGCATCACGTAGTAAGATTAGCTAATTAACCGGAATAAGAACACGTGTGTTTTCAAAAACAACATATCATGTTAGTAAAGGCCGATCTTTGATCGGGCGAGCGGGGGTGCTCATTGCATGACCTTCCCCTCTCGTACCCAAGTTCCCGAGCTGAGGCAACTTTGGTGATGATGGGCACGTGGCCTTAGGCACGAGTCAGGGTTTCCTAAATTTCTCAAAATAAAACATTTAGTTTTGTCAAGTGTTGTAACTAATTAGTTAGTCAATCAGTTATTTAATTTCGTTTTGTAATTAGTTAGTTTCATTTTAGTTTCATT
The DNA here is from genome assembly GCA_025200525.1 of Camellia lanceoleosa. Lineage (NCBI taxonomy): Eukaryota > Viridiplantae > Streptophyta > Magnoliopsida > Ericales > Theaceae > Camellia > Camellia lanceoleosa. The sequence goes on along the minus strand of CM045763.1, from coordinate 203,312,013 downwards.
TGTTATAATAAAGTAGTTAATTAGCTTCGTTAAGTTAATTATTATTCATTCATTCGGTTTTGTAATAGTTAGTTTAGTTCAGACTCCAGTACTATTCGTAAAGAAAAAAGATGGCACGATGAGGCTATGCATTAATTACCGGAAGTTAAACAAAGTCACCATTAAGAATCGGTACCATCTGCTACGAATCGATGACTTGTTTGATCAACTTCAAGGCGCTCAAGTATTCTAAAAAATCGACTTGTATTCTGGCTATCATTAGCTAAAAGTCAAAGCAGAAAATATCGAAAAGACTGCCTTCAGAACACATTATGGGTATTACGAGTTTCTTGTTATGTCTTTTGGCGTCATGAATGCCCCAGTAGTTTCATGGGCCTCATGAACTGAGTGTTTAAACCCCACCTTGATGAATTTGTCATCATCTTCATTGACGACATTCTCATATCTTCTAAGCCACCGAAAGACCATGAGCAGCACTTGCGAACGGTTCTACAAACACTACGTGGTCATAAACTTTATGCCAAGTTGAGAAATGTGAATTCTTGATGACTAGTGTACACTTCCTCGGTCATGTCATTAACAAGGATGGTATCTCGGTCGACTCCCAAAAAGTTGCATCAATCGTGGATTGGCCACGACCTACTAACGTGCCTAAGATTCGAAGCTTCTTGGGTCTAACCAGCTATTATCGACGCTTTGTGCAAGATTTCTCGAAGATAGCATCACCCTTGGCCCAACTAACTCAGAAGAACACGCCATTTGAATGGACGAACAAGCAGAAACGTTGCTTTCAAGAGTTGAAAAACAGGCTTGTGACAGCTCCTATACTAGCACTCCCTACGGGAACGGAAGGATTCATAATTTATAGCAATGCCTCATACAATGGTGTGGGTTGCGTCTTTATGCAAAATGGAAAAATCATTGCATATGCCTTGCGTCAACTAAAGACCTACGAGAATAACTACCCAACCTATGATATGGAATTAGCCGCAGTAATTTTTGCCCTCAAAATCAGGCTTTATTATCTCTACGGAGTAACCTGCGAAATTTACATAGATCACAAGAATCTTAAATATTTGTTTACACAGAAGAACTGAATATGAGGCAACGACGATGGCTAGAATTTATGAAGAACTACGATATAGAGATCTATCACCATCCAAGCAAAGCTAACGTGGTAGCAAATGCATTAAGTCGAAAGACGACTAGAAGTTTGGCATGTACCTTTGTTTCCTGCCAGATCAATGGATTACTTGCTAATATAGCTGCAGAACCCACTTTGATTGAAGTAATTAGAGCCTGCCAATGTGAAGATAAACTTTTGACAAAAAAAGTATGAGGAGCAAAGAAACACGCCTGATCCTGATTTCACTATAAGCAATGGGATGGTAAAATTTTGGAATCAAATTTGCGTACCCGACTTTCTAGAACTCAAGAAGAAGATATTGGTAGAAACTCATAGCTCAAGGTTTGAGGTTCACCCTGGCAACATGAAGATGTATCACAATTTGAAAGGACACTACTAATGGACATGAATGAAAAGAGACATAGCAAGCCACGTCTCTAAATGCCTACATTGTCAACGGGTTAAGGCAAAACATCAGAGACCTGCAGGAATGCTACAACCACTCCCTATTCTTGAATGGAAATTGGAGCACATTACTATAGATTTTGTGGTTAGGCTACCATAGTTAGTCTCGAAGAATGATGCAATATGGGTTATAGTAGATTAATTGAAGAAATCAGCACATTTTCTACCAATTCGAATCACATACCCCTTTACTAAGTTCGCTACTCTATATATCAAGGAAATCATTCGATTGCATGGTACCCTAGTTTCAATCGTGTCTGACCGGGAACCTCGCTTCATGTCTCACTTCTGGAACAAATTGCAAGAGGTATTGGGAACCACATTGAAGTTTAACACTGTTTATCATCTACAAACTGATGGACAATTAGAAAGAACAATCCAAACCTTGGAAGATATGTTACGTGTGTGTGCACTAGACCTCAAAGGTAATTGGGATGATCACCTACCTTTGGTGGAATTCACCTATAACAACAGCTACCAAGCAAGCATTGGAATGGCACCATCCGAAGCACTTTATGAAAGGAGATGTTGATCACCTCTATGTTGGACTGAAGTCGGAGACAGGAAACTGTTAGGTCTCGAGATCATGTAAATAATGAGCAATAAAATTTAACTCATTCAATAGCAAATTTGCACTACTCAAAGTCACCAGAAAAGCTATGTGGATACATGGAGACAGGACATAGAATTTCATATAGGAGATCATGTGTTCCTAAAGATCTCACCAACGAGAGAGGTCATCTGATTTGGAAAGCGAGGAAAGTTAAACCTACGTTACATCGGGCCGTTCGAGATACTAGAAAGGATTGGTCATGTGGCATATCGCCTTACACTGCCACCTGAACTATCCAATATTCACAACGTGTTTCACGTTTCGATACTCCGACGGTATCTTCGAGATCCAGGACATGTTGTAGATTATGAGAACTTAGAAGTTCAAAAAGATTTCTCTTATGAAGAACAACCAATGCAGATTCTCGATCGTCGTAATCAGGTTCTCCAAAACAAAACTATACGTGTTATAGAGAAACCATCGTGTCGAAGAAGCAACATGGGAAACTGAAAGCCAAATGCGGACCAAGTACTCACACCTCTTTGAAAACCAAGGTACATTAAGTTTGGGGACAAACTTCTATTTAGAATGGGAGAAATATGACACCCCAAATATTTAATTAATACCACGTTACTATAAATAATAATAATAATAATAATAATAATAATAATAATAACAATAGTAATAATAGTGGTGGTAGTAATAGTAAAATAAATATAGAAATAAAATAATTTAATATTTATGTGTGCCTACAATATAACTTAATTAGGAATTATGGTATGCTATCAAGAGAGGATGATGTAATTTTTTTATTACTCGGGACACAAGTATAATTACTTAACAAAAGTTGAGAGATGGCACCATTAGGATGAGTGTAATCTGTTGATAAATGTAGAAGGCTTAAGAGAGCATTGCTGGAGGCAGCCAAATTGAGCTAGCTGTGCATGTAATGATTAAAGGAGAAATTGGGCTTGAGGCATCAGCATTTCGGACATGTATATATAGGGGTTAAGGTAGTAAGCAGAGGATCACAAAATAAAAGTAGAAGCAATGAGTGAGGTTCGGAAAATCGAAGGAAATAAATAATAATAAGAGTCAATATTAAAGTGAGTTATATTATACCTTGAGTGACCATAGTATATTTTATGTATGTTTTGAGTTACCGGAATTTATTTTATACAATTTGTGTTTTATGAATTATATTAATATCTCAATTACGTGGATTATTTTCTGACTTTTATTTACTTAAATTGAAACCCATGGATATGTTTGTTTAAATTTTAGAAATTATTTAACAATGATTTTGTAAACAATTATGTTTTGTAATTACCATCACGAAAGTCCCATACTTTGGCCTCTCCTCTGTTTGTCATGGATCTATTGACCTTTGTTCTGATTGTTACTCCAGTGACCTCTGTTCTGTTCTGTTCTATACTGTAGTTATGATTATTTGTTTACATGATTTTCACGTTATGCTTCTGTTATTTAAAATTAATTATGTATTTCAGTTACCAAATTAATCTCTGTTTTTAGCCAAATAATTATCCATGGTATTTTCTATACCCTCATACTCATTGTATAATATTTTTCACTCTGCCATGTGTTTATAACTGTTAACCCCTTTCAGGTGATGTGATTTAGCGAGAATGAGATTGGGAATGAATCGTAGTATTTTTTTTATTTACTATTTGTAATTCTGATTAGACTCTTGTAATAAAATAAACCCAAGATGACTATTTTCCTTTTTAATAAACTTTTTGTTACCCATTTAATTTAATTTAATTTATTTGCTACACTATTACTACAAAAATTTTAGAATTATTTTATTTATATTACCTTGTTGCGACGCTAAACCTTTGCGACATTATGTGCACAGGTGGCACAATTTGGCTGGCTCCAGCAATGCTCTCTTAAGCCTTCTAGATTTATCAAGAGATTACACTTATCCTGATAGTGCCACCTCTCAACTTTTGTTAAGTAATTATATTTGTGTCCCAAATAATAAAAAATTTACATCATCCTCCCTTTATAGCATACCATAATTCCTAATTAAGTTATATTGTAGGCACACATAACTATTAAATTATTTTATTTCTATATTTATTTTACTATTGCTACCACCACTACTATTATTATTATTATATTTTTTTTGTAGTGACGTGGTGTTAGTTAAATATTTGGGATGTCATATCTTGGGACTAAATAGAACACCATTCCTGAAAATGGGATTTATAGATAAATTTTCCAATTATATATATATCCCCTAATATTTGTTTAAAATGCGAATAGTTCGTTATAGTCTTAAAAATTATAAATATCTCGTTATTGAATTTTTTTATTTAACATAATTAACCCAAAAAAAAAAAAAAAACTTATAACTTCTCTTTTATGCAATAATTAAATTATATTTCTAATATCATTAAAAACTGTTAATTGATTTTATAATTTATTAATAAAATGATTAATTTATTATGAGATTAAAAACTCAAAGCTTGTATTCGAGTCTTCATAATCCTTTGTTAAAGTTAAACATACTTCTTTGCGTCTAGAGCACGTGTAGTCTTTAGTTTTGGCCTCAACATAGGTGTGGTGGGGTTCTCTGTAGATGTGTTGTGGATAGTAAGGGACAACATTCCCTGGCAGATATGTGGAGTAGCCTATCTACATATCTATTTTTATAATAAAAAAAAGAGAAAAATTTAAAGAAAAAAAATGTAATTTTCATAGCCACAAGGAACAATTTGTATTTTAAATAAGAATAAATTACAAATACACCCCCGGATGTTTGTTTAAAATACGAATTACATTATGTGATTTGAAAAATTACAAATATTCTATTGTCAGAATTTTTTATTTAACAAAATTAATTAAAAAAATGAAATTCTTAAATTGTTCTCTTATACAACAGTAAAATTGCCTAATTTATTAATGAAAATATATTTATGATATCATTATAAACTGTTAATTAATTTGATAATTTATTAATAAAAGGAGTAATTTATCATAAAATTAGAACCCTCAGGAGTGAAATATAATTTTTAAAACTTAAGAAATATTTTGTGTTTTAACAAATTTCAAGAGATGTATTTATAATTAATCCTTAAAATAAATTCAATGAGTGTATTTGTGCACAAACAATTTGAAATAATGCTAAAGACACAAAAATTTTATTAAATTTTTTATCAAATATCTTGGATTATGACTCACACCATGTGATTCCACACCATAATATTTTTAGTAGAAATTTTATTTAAACGTTTGAAGTGTAGCATTTTTCAACAATTTGTAGCATGTTTTCTTTACATAAAAAATGTCACATATTTTCGAATGGATTCTGGCCCACGTGCTGTAAACACTCATCCTGCTCCTGTCGGCTTGTTTGATTTCTTAACTCAAGATCGAACTTTAAAAAATTAAAATTTCTTATTTTTATTAAAATTTTTAATATTATACTTAATATAAACATATTTAAAAAATATAATATTTTATAATTTTTTTTTAAAAAAATTCATTAAATACTAAAAATACAAACAAAAAAAAAATCAATGCATTTTTCATATTTTTATATATTTATAAATTTTTTAAAATATTTTTAAAAATATTTTATTTTTAAAATAAATCTAAATAAGTGATATCTACAAAAAAAAAAAAAAAAATTTACTTAAAACTTTAAAAATATTTATTAAAAATTTTTGGTTTGTTTTTCAGAAAAATTTTTAAAAAAAATTCTCTACAAACAAATTTTCAAAAGTAATCAAACCAATTAAATTTTTCCAAAAAAAATATCAAAAATTTTGTTTGGCTACATATTTTCCAAAATCACTCTCTCTCTAATACACATCAAATCAATCACTTTTTTTAAAACTCTTTCTCTTAAAATAATTTTCAAAATCATTTCTAAAAAAAAGATAAATCAAACAAATTTTCATACATTTTATCTCAAAAATTATTCTAAAAACACAAACCAAACACTCTTCAATTTCTAAAAAATTAAAACCAAACATGAATATCTCGGCGAGCGCAAACGCCTGGCCGAAAACAGCTCATAAGCAGCACATAATCTGACGATCCAGATTAAAAGACAACTAAGAGAGAGAAAATGTTTATATAAATACTAGTAATGCCCTTTTCCTCAATAGCAGCTACAAAAGGAGTGTATCATCATTCTTAATCGTTAAATCGAAGAAATTCAACTTTGCTCCGAGCTTTGTGTTTTTCTCTTTCTTCAACAACTTGTTTGTAGAGTGAGTAGAAATGGGAGTTCTTGATCATATCTCCGATATGTTCGATTGCTCTGGTCATGGTCTCCGCAGTCACAGTTTCAAAAAACGCAGACCATTGCAGGTACATATACAAAAGTTTTAATTCATTTTTTTTGTTTGTTTGTTTAATTTCATTGTTGTTTTTGTATTCTACCTCTTATATATACATCACTGTTTTGCAAATTATTTTTAAATTTGTTAGATCTGTTGAGTTTGAGTTTTCAATTTTTGGAAATAGTAGTTTGAATCCAACTTCCTAATAGATTCTGACACTTTTTGGGTCAGATCTGACGAACATAGATCTCTTTAAATCAGTGTATATTTAGAAAAATATTTTCAGATTAGTAGTGAACTTTACAAATATTAAAAAGTAAAATCATAATTTTTTTCATGTATTTGTAATTAATTTTTACAAATACTGTGTCATGAAAATTTCCCCTTTTTGTATACACTTTGGTGTTCGGCCGATTAGAGTAGAGTAGGACCGGCCGGGCTGAGATCAACCACCGTGGAACCTACCATGGTGACCCGGCTGTGCCACCGGTTCTGTGTGATGAAACAACCATGAACTGCTGATAATGGTGTCGGTCAAGGGCATTGTAGTCATTTCAGTAATTAATATACTTTTTGATTTAGCATTTTCAAAAGTTTGCTAGTTTTGACTTCGTATTTTTTTTTTTAATGAATCTTTTTAATATTTTAATTTATAAATTTACTTAATTTATATACACTTTAAAGGCATAAAATTTATAGCATGAAAAGTTAAAAAAAATTCATTACATTTACATACAATGAAATTTTATATTTTTAAGTATACCTATTTGTAAAAATATAATTTTTTAATTAAAAAAAAAAGAGTTAAAAAATCACTATAAATTGTTTAGTTTTTATTTTTTATGTTTTTATATAAAATATCAAAAAATAATAAAAAGATCAATTCACAAATATTTTAATTAATTAAAATATTAAAAATAAAAAATACTGATAAAAAATGAAGAAACAGTTTTTAAAAATTTAAAATAAAATAAAGTAATCTTTGGTTTTTCTGGGTTGGTATCAGGACCGTCCACCTGGCGGGATCTTCCAGAATAAACCATTGACTGCGGGTTTTTGTCGTTTGGGTTGGTGGGCCAAACCTTTTGTCTGGATCCTGAACAGTCTTTCCTCTCATCATCCCATTTGGATTGGATTAGGATGGGATATAAATTACAGAGTAATCATTCCCTGTAAATGCCTCTACATTGTTAAAATGTTACCAACTTACTAGGACTACAAATAAATAAATAGAATCGTTCGTTGAACTCGATTTGTTAATTTTTTTTTGCATTCAAACTCGAGATCATTAAATTTTTAATAAATAAATCCAAACATTTTAAAGTTTTGTTCATTAGCTGGTTCGTTTAATATTTATTATTTATATATTAAATAATATAAAAATGTGTATAAAAAATAAGAGAAATATGTTATTTATATATTTAAAAAATATAAATGGAAATAATAGTTAATTATAGATAATACATTTATATAATAGTAGTAGTAGATGTTATTATTTCAGTAAAATATAGATTTTTTTTAGTATGTTTATATATAATTGTATAATTAAAATTTTAATTGTAATTTTAATTTCATATGCAAGTATTAATTTATAAATTTTTCGATTCATTAAAGCTCTTGAACAGGCTTGAGCTTGAGTCGAGTTTAAGCCAACTCGATTTAAGCTCGATCCATTAAATTTTTATTCAACTTGAACTTATTAAAATCTTAATAAGTAAGTCCATTATATTAAAACTCGATGCGGTTTGTTTGCAGCCCTCCGACCTACTCCTAGCTTTGCCCCACTTCTGCGAAGCTCACGTGCTTGCTCACGTAATCCAAGTGGTTGTCGTTTGTCAACAAATTAAAATAATTAAAATGTTAGAAATTTATTATAAATTATCACATTATTTTTTTATTTTTTTTAATAAATATTAAAAAATTAATTAAAATAATTAATTTTCAAATGAAATACTAATCTTAAGTGGCCCATTCTTTTTAGGATGTGCATGCACCATATGCTGGCCCTGTTTGTCAGGGTTTAATTTTAGCTTTCAGCTTAATTTAAGCTGTTTTGATATGTTTGAGTTAGCTTATGCTTATAGCTTATAGCTTTGTGGAAGCTGAAACCAAATTTTATTCGTGAAATTTGGATATGCTTTGAGAATAAGTGGAAATCAAATTTGAAAGTTATAATTTTATATGTTTGTTTTAAAATATAAGCTTTCCCACTTTTACCAAACAGGGCCGCTATCTGGTCCCACATGACTTATGATTCGAGGATAGTAATATCTAGTCTAGCTGGTAAAAGGCCCATGGGGTTGTTGGAGATTGTAATGGAGCGGGTTCCAGGATGGGTTTGTAGTATCCGTGTAAGGATGGCAATTGGTTGAGATGTCGTGTCCATTTTTTGATTTCAAATTCAACAATTTTATATTTTATTCTAATTTTGTCCGTTTTGACCTATTCATTATTCACTCTAGATCCTACATTATTAATACTCTTTCAATTGTTTTTTCTTCTATTTTTTATAATTAGGTTGGGTAAAATATAATCGGATTTTGGGTAATTTTGTCATTCCATTAGGCCTCCTATTTTGATTAATAGCATGGTAGTGGACTTTATGTGGGGGTGAGTTGGGTTAATTTTGTAATTTAAAAAAATAATAATATTAATAAAAATAAAAAATAATATGATATATTATGAATAATGATTAATAAATTATAAAAGTTAACTTGATGGAAGATGGGAGATTTAATATTTTGATATTTTATTCTTTATTATATTCAAAAAATTAAATTTAATCTGTATAATTGTGACAAAAGTTAAGTAAAACGGATTTATTAAAAGAAAAAAAAAAGTTTTAAGTAAAACGGAGCAATGGAAGGAAAATCCGTCCTTACAGGCATCCTAGATTAGTAGCATTTTGTTGTTTATATTTTATTTTTGATTTAAAAAATTGTGAAGATTGTCATCTTTATTTAGGACTAGGTATAGGCTTATCCGATTCGAGAAAATCGCCCAATCCGAATCACGTGCATCTATTTGGACGGTTTTCAGATGCATGTTAGGACTTTCCTATTGTGTGAATTGTGGGCGGGTCGCGGGTTTTTACCCTCACTTGCACTCATCCGCTGCATCTTTTTACATTTTTTTGAAAAATCTGGACCGTCAGATTTTTTTGTAAAAGGACAGATGAAATTGGTATCAAGTTTTTTCTATCTCATAATCCTTTTCAGCATTTGAGTTTTTTGTTGTCTATAGACAAGCTTCAAAGTTTGTGTCACAAATTATTTTCTTTGTTTTCTAAACCACAAAATAGAGATATAAACCCTTTTTGTTTTCTCCTAAAAAAAATTCTCAAGAGTATAGAAACCCTATGAAGATTGAAAATAAAATAAATGATATAATTTTCATTTTTTATTAAATTTGCGAGTTTGTAAATATTTTTATTTTATTTTCTTTAAGGGGTTTGGATTTAGATGAAATTTGACAATAATTTATTTCAGTTTCCAACTAATTATTATTATTATTACATTTTGATTTTGGATGAATGTAAAAATTAATGAAGAATTACTTTTAGGTAAGTTTAGGATTTTAAATGATTTTACTATAATTGTATTATTAGGTATTAAATAGTGAATGAATTTTTAACGGAAAAAGTTTAATCTGCAAACCGTCCACAATGGCCCGTATATTTGCGAATCTTATTTGCATAAATTATAACCTGCACTGCGGACAGTTGTGAGTTCAATTTTTCTTAAATTGCAAACTTCTCGATTGGTACAAACCACAAATTATTTGTCAAAAATTGATTTACGAGCACCCCTACCTTTATTGGTTTCTTTTAAAATTTTGTTTTTGTTTTTTTTTTTGAAAAAATAAAAATTATTTTGTAGGAAATAAACATTAAAAAATGTTTTTAAATTTTCAATAGTTAAAAAATAGAAAATTATATAAAATAATTAGTGTTTTTTATTCATCTGCCTTGTGATGTGTGATCAGACGGTGGAGATAAGGGTGAAGATGGACTGCGAAGGATGCGAGAGGAAAGTGAAGAGAGCGGTGGAGGGAATGAAAGGTGTACAGTCGGTGGACGTGGACCGAAAACAGCACAGGCTGACAGTCGCCGGATATGTGGACCCCGCCAAGGTGGTGGCCCGCGTGGCTCATCGGACGGGTAAGAGGGCCGAGATCTGGCCTTACGTACCCTACGATGCGGTGGAACACCCTTACGCACCTGGGGTGTACGACAGGAAAGCACCAGCTGGGTACGTGCGATATTCTGAGGACCCACGTGTCAATCAGCTCGCACGTGCCAGCTCTACTGAAGTTCGCTACACCACTGCCTTCAGTGATGAAAACCCTGCTGCGTGTGCTGTCATGTGATCGTCATACTTAAATAAATATCACCCAAAAAAAAAAAAAAAACAAAAGAAATTTACTAGATCACCCTTTTGTTATATGTATACAAGAGAATTGCAAATTAGTTAGAATAAGTAAAAATAATTGTAAAAATATAGAGGAACGAGTGGGGTATGTGTTCTGGTGTAAGTCAGATCATAGTTTTCACGAGTACTTCTATAATTTTGCAATTACTTTTTTATTTCTACTAATTTACAATTTCTTCTATATATAATATGGTTAATGGGTAATGTGATTCTCTGTATTCAAAATCTTACTCTTATATTCTGATGCATTTTTAATCGTACGATTGTGCGAGGAAGAGTGTATTGGATACAAGAAAATGAAGATTTCGAGTGAGGGTCTATTCTAGCCTCTACAAATCGCTTCTTTTGTGGAAAAATTGTGTGTTTTGGACTGTTAGTTTTTGTTTTATGCATTAGATATTTTGTAGAACCCAAAAGAGACAATTTGTTTTTGTTTTTTTGGTTTTTAATTTGGTTGGTGTATATTGTGTTGAATTTTAGTTTGCTTGAAGTGGAAGAGATGAATGTTGAAAGGTAAACAAATGGGTTGTCATCTTTTTACGTTTGATTTTTTATTGACAAAAAATGGGGTCGTGGTTGATGAATGGGGTGTACCATTCAAAAGTTTCATCATATAGTAGGAGAATTGCTTTATGTCAATCACATTCATACCCTCATTTCATACCCACATGCAATGAGAATGGACTGGACTATATTGCCCTGGAAAGACATGTAGGCCATGTTTGTTTGGACGGACTGAATTAACATTCCCATGACTATTAGTCCTAGGACTACGAATATATTGGATTATGTATCCTATCTTAACTAATAGTCAAGTTTAAAATAATTAGTCCGTACTTCAATTGTTTAACCAAATATCGGATTAATAATTTTATTGGACTATTAGTCTAATCCCACGCTCATGTCCACCTATCTTAACTAATGGACTCGATTCGATTGAGTGGAAAATAAGGTTGGACAACACAAAAAGCTGGAGTGGTTCCACAATTCTATTTTAACTTCTTTGATGAGGGCTGCTTGGGCTTTGTATTTTTATTTACTTTTTCCTTTAAATTTTTAATGTTTTACCTTTTGTGGGGCACAATATCATTATCACCACACCACCAATCAAGGGCATAAGTTGTATTGTTATGGTGATGTGGTCTGCCTGTTTGGTGAGTTACAATGAAAGGTAAAAAAACACTAATTTTCGTTTAAACAAATTTTTTTTTTTTTTTCAAACAACAAAAAATTTTTTTTTTTTTTTCACAAACAAAAAAAACAAGTTTTTTTTCCACAAATCTCTCACACACACACATCAAATCAACTTTTTTCAAAAAACTTCTAAAACACATCTCTCAAACACAAACCAAACATACTCACTAATTTTCGTTTCTTTTTATTTTAATGCAAAAATATTTTCTGAAATTGAAGGAGAAACTTTTGAGCACAACAGCCTCTGCTTCTTTCTTTTCTTTTTTTTTTTTTGAAAATTTTTTTTTCGGGTTGTTGGGTGGCCGGTTTTTTTTTTTTTTTTTTTTTTTTTACAATTGATATAAACTTTTTTAAAAAATTTTTCAAAACTCTTTACCAAACAAATTTTCTACACTCAAATCATAATTCCACAACACACAAACTCAAAATACAACTCATACTCTCAAATCACATTTACAAAACTCTACCAAACACTACCTTGGTGTTTTAGCGGGTTCCCATTCGATCCCACAAACAATTTTTGGAGATGTTTGCCCAACTAATTTATTTGTTTTTTATAAAATAAATAGAAAGCAAAAATGATACCATACAAGGCAAAACAGTGAAAACAAGAGGTTTGGCATATTCTTTTGAATACGTTACCCTAGATCTCAATTTTTGTTTCATGCTCCATACACTTTCACATCTTATTCCCATTTTTATTTTATTTTATTTTTGTGGATTACAGTGACAGAGTAAGGAAACTAAATCAGAAAGGATACTTCTTGATTACAACTTTCATTTTTTTTTTCCATAACCAACAATAAGAAGATAATAATAATTTTTGAATTAATATTATTTTTTCCCTTTTTGCCCCCCCCCTCCTTTTTTTTTTTTTTTTTTTTTTTTTTTTTTTTTTTTTTTTTTTTTTTTTTTTTTTTTTTTTTTTTTGGGTGGGGGGGGGAGGGGGACTCCCCCTCGAGGTCCCAATCAAAACCCTTAATATTAAGTACAAAAATTTAAATAAGTTATTACAAAAGTATTTCACATAAAATTTTACAATTAACTTCGAGTAAGATCGAAAAAAAATATTGCGTGTAACTAATATATTATGGACAATGTAAAAACAGTCATATATTTAAGTCTTAAATAAATTATACAATGGTAATAAATTAAATTTTTACAAAATTTGAGTAAAAATTTCATATAATAGTGATATCACGTCATTATTGACATATGATATTACAGACCAATAGTAAAGCAACATATGAAGGGTGAACTCTACATGCAAATATAACTAACACTTTTAGTAATTTTTACATATATGTAGTGAGATTAATTATATTTGCATATCAATAATGATGGATATTATCTTTATATTGAGATTTTTTCATAAAATTTTTATACATAAAAATATAATTTGTTGTAGTCATTTCATTTTCAATAAAACAATCACTATTGTTTTCATAAATTTAAAAATACCCTTGATATTTTATTCTAAATATTATTTTTGTTTAAAATTTTATTTAAAAATAATATTTATATACATATGTTAAAAAAAAAAAAAAAAAAAATCTAGGAAGACACGTAACCTCCCTAAGCCCCATGTGACTCCGCCACTACATAAAACAAATAATAATAACATGATAACATATAAAGAACTAGATAGAGAAGAGAACCGAAACAAAGAAGCAAATGTCATAAATCACAGGAAACATTTGAGCAATCACAGCCTCCTTCTCTCTACTAAAATCATTTGATCCCACATATCTATTTTATTGTGGCAGTGATAACACTACTACGGAGTTAGCTCGTTCAAACAAAAAAAAATAAAAACTATAGAGTCAGCCCTCACGACCAGGTCAGTACCTTTTGGTGGTGAAGCATAATGGATTTTTTTTTACTTTGAAATATCATTAGATTGAAATTCATTTGAAACTACCTAATTAACTAGTCTTCATGTAAAATTTTCTTAAATGCATTCATCCTATAATTATCATAAATGTTACAAAAAATTTTTTTACGATAAATATCATAAAAAGTGATCATAGTTTGAATATACGGTATAAATCAAAGTTGGTGTGGTGTGGATTGCACTCAAGATAAATATTGATAATAACCAGTAGACGGCGGGCTAATAGGCATTGAAGATAAATACTGATGATAAGCAGCAGACGGTGCGTTAATGGGCTAAACCATATCGCTAGCAGGAATCGAGTTACTATATCAAACTTGGGCATTCCCTTTGATGACAAAGTAGTTATATGCGAAAGAGAACGAGACGATAAAAGAATGTAGTGATACGAACAAAGCATACCATAACTTATTGTCTTGTATGGGAGTGTGGTTCCATTGATCCTTTTTCCTTGTCTTGTTTTCCACTGTGTTGTACTATTCTTGGGGCATGCACAACAATATTTGTGTACAGGTTCACGTTCTCTCTGTTTTGACAGCTAATATAAGTTGCAAGGGTAGTCTCTAGTCATGTAAAGTTCTTCGCAGGTTCGGATCGTACCAAGTATGGAGGGCGATGGTGTTGATCTGGTGTGTCTAAGTATCTCATGTCATCAACTAACTTGATGGATAGATATTTGCCACATATTGCGTTGACCTATCTTTATGGTCGAGGGGGATGAGCAGGCTGCCCTTTTGAGGCTTAGGCCAACTTTGGGCCTTGGAATCAAGCCAAGATTCCATCCATGCTCATCCAATACGATCCATATATTTTAATTTGAATAAGCAAAAATGCTTGGACCTCTAATTAGAGGCGTCACTAGTGATGTGACAGTGGGTCTCACCAACTGTCACTATCAAATTTTTTTTTTTTCACCTCATTAAAGGTGTGTTTAGAACCTCTAAATTAAAGATCTCTAGCATCACTATTTGAATAAGTCTACTGTTCCAAAATTATCCACTCAGATTTTTCTAATTGAGTGGTTATGTAGTGAAGATTAAATCTGTGCAGTGTATGATTCATATGTAGAATAAATCTGAATTACAAGATGATAATTTTAAATAATTTTTAGGTATTTAAGTCTGAATTTGTAATATTGCTATTAATATTTGACACTTTTTAAATACATAACATTATTAATATTACATATATATATAAAGCTTAAATTGGCAATAATTTGGACAAAAGCATGGGAATTTTGCCAATTCAAATATTTTGTTTATACTGTAATTATTGGGGCAAGCCCTCCTCCTGGAAGTCAGATTGGGCTTTTTCCGATTGGACAGGCTCAATGGCCCAACCTAAACCCATCCTCATATACGGTATATGATCACTTTCCCACAGTTTCTTTGGCGGGAAAACAGAGTTGCAGAGAGAGAGAGAGAGAGAAGGAGAGAAGAGGAGAGAACAGTTTCTTTGGCGGGAAAACAGAGTTGGAGAGAGAGAGAGAGAGAGAGATGGGAGACGAGGGAGAGGCTGGGATTGAGCAGGTGGAGGAGGAGTTCACGGTATGGAAGAAGAACACTCCACTTCTCTACGATCTGATCGTTTCTCACTCACTCGAATGGCCATCTCTCACCGTCCATTGGCTGCCATCGCCTCCGCAACCGGTCTCCACCGATGGATTATTCGCTGTACACAAGCTCATTCTAGGGACGCACACATCTGATGATTTCCCAAACTTCCTCATGGTCGCCGATGCTCATCTCCCCCTTAATCCGGCCACGGCACCGGCGACTGATCCCGACCACGACTCTGCGATTCCCAAGGTACGTTTTTCGATGATCAATGGTGTGCGTGTTTGTGTGTGTTTTGGTGTGTGATTTATTTCTCTCCATGTTTATGCGCGCCAAGTGTTTGATTAAATTACCGACTGAATACGTTTTGTTGAACTTGTTTGAGCTGGTAGAAAAAAAGGATTTGATTTTGATTGCGGGTTTTTATTGCCCATAAAAAAGCATCGTTTTGGCAATAAATTGCCTTTTTTTATTTTTTCTTCATTGGGTCTCTTAGTGTTATACCGAAAAAGATAGATTTTACAGTGATGCTCAAAAGATTTTACACCTAGAATAAAAGATTAAAACTCACAATACAATGGTTAAAAGAAAACTAGCACGGCCTAATGCAACAAGCTAAGAACAGACGAAACAGAGGAGGTGGGTAAGAACAAACCACCATCCAAAAAACAAAAGAGCAGTCACACATCCATCAGAAATCATTTCCAAATTCGCTCCGAGTGTTTGTTGCTTGTGACTGAGCTGAGTGTGCCTTGGTAGGGTAGCTTAGCAGAGCAAGCTTAGCACCAAGCTAGACGTGCGATGTGCCATCAACCTCCGTCTGGTGTGGAATTTTTTTTACAAAACCCGTATTATTTTGAAACACATATTCTCAGTGCAATTTTTTAAACTCTAGGATTTGAAGTCGTGTTTTGAAGGAACGACTTCAAAAAAATTTATAGGTTGTTTTTTGGACCCAAGATTGAGAAATAAGTTCTTAACAACTCGTATTTGAGAAATTTGTTTAAAAATGACATGGATTTTCTAAACAACTAATCTCATGACATGACAGTTGGCTTCACTTATTGTTTGGTATTGTATAGCAATATATAAAAAATAAAATAAAAAATAAAACCAAAAGATATACATTATTGATGGTTTCTGACATACCTATGCATGTTTGATCTTGTATATATATATACTACTTGTGTTTATGTTTTCTATAAACTTGTGTTACTTGGAACATGGATCGTTTTGGTATGTGGAACCAAAATAAGAATGCGATATGCTATATTCTTAATGTGGTACGATAGGGCTAGACCAATTATCATGTAGCAACACATTTCTATGAGCATTATACGACCCATTTTTTTACATTTTATCCTGTCAAAACTTCACTCACCCTTGATTTTAGTTCATTATATTTGAAAAGTTTCGTTCTAAAGAACCATTTAAAGAAATATATTGGAAAAAACTTGTGGGATTGCTTCGGATCACTAAATTTACTATTTTGGATAATTTGTTAGGGTATTAGCATTTTTTGGTAACATTGCTATGAATGTGTGTGAAAGAGAGAGGCTGCACAAGTGGCATTGTGAGCTGAAAATCTGAGTTTTTTCTTTTTAACAGGTTGAGATAATACAAAAGATATATGTTGATGGAGAAGTGAATAGGGCACGCTGTATGCTTCAGAATCCATCTCTTGTTGCAGCGAAGACTAGTGGATCTGAAGTGTATGTATTTGACTGTAGCAAACACACAGTGAATGAGAAGGGGGGATCTTGTGAGCCTGATTTGAGATTGATGGGTCATGATAAAGAAGGGTATGGTTTGTCGTGGAGTCAATTTAAGGAGGGTTACCTTTTGAGTGGTTCAAATGATTGCAAAATATGTTTGTGGGATGTGTCCGCAATGCCTCAAGATAAAGTGCTTAATGCAACACGTGTTTATGAGGTATTTGGTTCTTACCCTTTTCATTTTGTGTTTGTTATGATTGTTTTCGAGCTAGATTTGTTGATGAAAGAGTTAGTGTTCTGTGTGTGTTTGTTTTGTTTTTCAACGTGGTATGTTCAATGCTAATTAGAGTTTACCAATGTGAATTAGGCTCATGGAAGCGTGGTTGAGGATGTAGCATGGCACTTGAAGAATGAAAACTTATTTGGGTCTGCAGGGGATGATTGTTGTCTAATGATTTGGGACATGCGCACAAACAAACCCCAGCATTCTGTCCAAGTTCATGAGAAAGAGGTGAACTAAATCTTTAGAAATATTTTACTTGCATGATTGTGCCACTTTGTTACATAAGCACATCTTGTTTTCCATCTAGGCATTCTGAATTCTGAAATGCTAATAAGTTGAAGCTTTTTAAGATATGACCATAATTTGTTTTGGCATGATATTTGTTTCATTTGTTTGTTGATTTGGTAACGTATTCATTGAAATCTGAACTTTACCAGTAAATGTTTCCAATTGGATATTTCAGATTCACCAACTTGAAAAGATATGTTGTCATTATGTAAACGTTGCTACGAGGATTTGATGAATAGTCATCAGGAGAACAAAGATTAATTGATGCAGACCGCAAGATGATTAAGAAGAAGCCAAATAAAATTAATAATAAAGTTTGAAATTGCTTGAAACATATCCAAATTCACATGAGACCAATTAGAATCTTGCATAGTCAAGTTATTAGGTCTTACTAGTGTTTATTTTAGGTTAAATATGCTTGTTTTCTGTATTTCATATTTTCTTATAAGTTTTATTGGTCAATTATATATCAGTAATTTGAAAATTTTCTAGATGTGGATACATACACATGGGTCTGCCACATGGCATTGTCACACACACACTACATCATTTACAATGAACATGGTGCCACATGTCAGCCTCTTGACGCGACACATGGGCCAACCATACACCTCCATGCTCTCCTCTATGTGGCCAAGCTATGCTGGCTAGGGATAGCACACATGGTGGTCTAACCCTGAGCCTAGGCACTCCCACATGTGCCTAGGGAACAAACCCCTCCTACACCTGATTCCTGTGGCATTCATCCCAACTACTCTTTGCACCAGTTGTCATTTTGGGAGCTTCTTTTTATAACTGAAGAAAGAAAATAGGAGTTAGTATAGTACATTGAATCTCAGAAGGCCTGATCCTTTATTTATGCAGAAAAATATGTACTAGCAACAAAAAGAAAGAAAATAAAATAAAACTTCTTAGGTTTCCTTTAATTGCTACTTCCGAATCTTGAAATGAAGACTCCCCCTCTTCTTTCCCTTTTGTGATTCAAATTTTTGTTCACTCTGTGAGTAGATAATTCATGGCTTTGTCACTAATAGCATTCTTTTCCTGGTCCCAGGTGAACTACCTATCTTTTAATCCATACAACGAGTGGGTTCTGGCTACAGCTTCTTCAGATACTACAGTTGGTTTGTTTGATATGCGGAAGCTGACATCTCCATTGCATGTTTTGAGTAGTCACATGTATGCCATTTGTCTTTCAGATAGATATTATACTTCAGTACCATGTAAATTCATTATGTTGATAATTCTAACAAGTAACATATATTAAATGTTGTTATATTATGGTTGTTATTCCGTTGATGAACACTAAAAATTTCTGAATTTTGGATGAAGTTGCATTTGTATGTTTTTCCTTAATGTGTTAACTATTATCTTCTAGATCTTTGATGAAACTATTGCATTGCTCACTGGATTTGGTTTGTACAGGGAGGAAGTATTTCAGGTGGAATGGGATCCTAATCATGAAACTGTTTTAGCATCCTCTGCTGATGACAGAAGATTGATGGTTTGGGACCTTAACAGGTATTTCACACCTAGAAGTTGATGCTGTGAATTTGTTTAGTATCATGATATGTTACTTTAATTTCATTTCTCTTGTATATTTCATTTATGGCTTTACTCTGTTCTATTATTAAAAGACAAGGACAAAATAATAAAAAAACTTGAGTTCTTTTTGTGCCACCATCAACAAAATGGAGCATTGTGGTCTATTTGGAACACTTAGAAGTTGACTGAAGCACTAGACAACAGCACATGCCACTTAGAAAATGATACTGGAGTAGACCACCATCCAGGCATCTATAAGACTATTGACAGTTGACCATTTTTGTTTCCTAACTATTCAATGGCTATTAGAGTTGAGGAAAAATATGAATAGGAACCTCTCAAGCCATATAATGCTTAAATGCATCATTCTGTGCTATTAACATCTAGTGTTGCTCTTCATTAGTTGAGGGTGTTTCAGGGATAGACTGGAAATAGACCAACCTTTGGCATATTTACACAAAGTGGCTTTTCTTTTCCTTTTTTTTTTCCCCCTTCCCACTTGGACCTGTTCTCACTTGGCTGCTCGAGCTCACCAATCAGTGGGCCTTACTAAAACCAATTCAATAAAGCCTTTCCCGGTTACTTGGTGTTGGCTACACGAATCCTGTTTCACCAATCCTCACTTGATCAAGGGCCACCTTAATAAGCTAATCCCCAGTGGTAGTAGTTATTATAATCTGCAATGAGTAATAATGAAAACGATCACACTGAATTGTATTCTGTGTTGTTTTATGCCTAAATGCTCTGTTGGAAGTCATGAATATGGATACCAGACTGTAGGAATCATGAATCATGATATGAAATCAGAAATTTCTTGGATAAGCTTTGTTTTCCATGATGGCTTCATATTTGTCACTGCAACTGATATTTCAAAGTTGCATAGTTCTAATTGTCAATGAACTTTTGTGAGTATCACTGAATTGGTTTTATTTTTCTATGTTTAATTTTGCGATATACTTGTCTGTATATTGATCTCATCTTACTAATATATCACTGCCTTTAGGATTGGGGATGAACAGTTGGAAGGAGAAGCTGAAGACGGCCCACCAGAGCTTCTCTTTTCTCATGGTGGTCACAAAGCAAAGATATCTGATTTCTCATGGAACAAGAATGAACCATGGGTTATTTCGAGTGTTGCTGAGGACAATTCCCTTCAAATCTGGCAAATGGCCGAAAGTATTTATCACGATGATGATGATGATGAAGGCAAAACATCATCCTCAAGATAAAAGCTTCAAGTGTAAAAGGATATTAGTATGCATCTTTCAGCCCAGGATATTGTTGGACTTGAAACCCTTTTAACACTATTGCTTCCTAAACATATTTTTCTCAAAATTGGTTTTGCTTGTGTGCTGGTTGACTGGGCCTTTTTCAAAATTGGTGGCCTCTGGACAAAGGAGTAAACTTCAATTTAATCTACCATCCACTAAGCATCTTTTGGTCATGGATATGATGAAGCTACAAGAAAACTAGTTTAAAGTATAATTATTCTTCTCTGTTTGATTGTTATGTGAAGGAGAAAAAAGAAAGTATGGTTACAATTACCTGAAGAGAGAGAGATTTACAATTATTTAGAGATGCTCTCAATCACCTTAAAAAATAGGCATCAACTTCACATTGAGGGGTTGTGCACAAAATGACCAATAAGAGATGTGTATTGTAGAATGATTCTTTTATATTGTTAAAATTCTGAAAGTAAAACCATTAAGAAATAATCTCTTTCCATTTTGGAATAAAAGTCGATGATTAAACAGTGAAGAATCTGAAGAGACCTTTATTGTAGAATGACTCTTTTATTGTTAAAATTCTGATAATAAAGGGGGCAAAATTAAACCCATGAAGCAATAATGTTAGTGTTTGGAAAGTTGTTATTTTAATAAACTATTTTAGTTTTTGATTATTTTAGTAGGTTACAGTTTTTGTGTTTAGGAAAATAATTTGATTTTTTTAAAGTTTAATGTGATGTTTGTGAGAAATTTTTTTTTTTATGAATTTGATATGATATTTTGTTTTATTAACTATTTTAGTCTATTTTGTCTTTTTGTGAATTTCTACTTAAAAAAGACTAAAATAGCCATTGCCAAACACCACCAACCTGTTTCCATTTGGAATAAAAGTCAAATGATTAAATAGTGAGTGAAGAATCACTTTTTGAATGATTTGCCAAGGCAACTACCGCTAAAATCACCTTGAGGACAATTATTATTTCTTTCTTATCAATCTACATTCTTGCAATCTAATATCACATTGTTTTTCCATTATTATTATTATGAAAAAAAATAAAGACGGCATTATGGTTGTCATTAACCTTGATATGTGTTTAAAAAATATATAAAAAGTGTAATGAGATTATAAATATTATCTTTATTTGTTTCTTATTGACAGTCTTACGGACTGTCATTAGCATTACCCTCATTATTATTATTATTATTATGTTTTGTCTTTTCCCTAATGCTGTGTTTGGTTGGAGGATTAGAGAAGGGATTTAAAAAGGGAAAGAGAAAAAGTGTGTGAAACTAGGTGAAATATAAGTATGTTTTATTCACATTTCACCTACCTTTTCCATTTCCCTTTCTAAATCCCTCCTCAAATTCCCCAACCAAACACAATATAAATCTCATTTCCCAGCTAAGAAATCATACTTCAAAGACAGTCTAAAAAGAATGTGTACCCAACATGAATCATGTTTGTCTTTAATTCATTTTTTCAATACATAGAGCAAAACGAAAAGTTGAAGCCGCAACATATGGGTTCTAATCTAACCACTAGGCTAATACCAATAATTTACTTGATTCATATGATCTTACGGGACAATAATTATAAGAAGTAGAGCTTTCTGTAAAAGATGATCAGTGTAAGTAAAATACAAATTTAAACATCATCGACCAACATCGCTTTTGGCTACTAGAGTTACCAAACAAAAAGTTTGAAACACAAATTCTGTTAATGAATTAGCCATTGGCCATCAATAATCCCACATTAGTCGCCTCCATCAATCACAACACATTGAACAGGTTATCTACTTCCCTGTCGCAACCATAGATAAAATCACAATTTGCATACACTTAGGTCACCAAACGAAGCATTCTCAAGAAACTTTGGCATCATTGATAACAGAGGATGCTCAATTATATGCAGTCTTCTCCTGTTTAAAACAAAGTAGAACTAAAATAGAAAAGGCTGCAAAGCAGAAACTAGTCTTGCCTGGTCTACCACAAATCAAAAGATTGGTCCCCTCGGAGTAATATCATATCAAAAAAGGGGTCTAAGATTAAAAAGATCGAAGAGAAACAGCAATGCAACGCATTAAATATTTTAAAACCAGAACAACATACTTACATGTCATAAAGAACAAGAAAGCCGCACAGAAAAGCAACAGGAGCTTCATGAAAAACCAAAAAGTTGGTCTCTCTCCCGGGCTGCTAAGTCCTACAAGCTACTCTGTCCCGTTAAGCATTCTACTTCACAAAACATTATTTATATAGAACCGAGATTGAATTCATAAACTGAGCAACGACCAACACAAAAAGCAGTAAAAGGTAGCTAATGTTGAGCCTCACATAATAAATAAGAAATGCAGCTAGCTATAGAACCCGACAGCAGGGTAGAGAAGCAAAATACTCGAACACACGATGACCTGAGGGGAAGATATCACTGAACTCCAGCAAAACCACTTATAGAGAGAGATCGTGTATCCTCTAGAATAAAGAAATCTCCATCTGATTAGCTCTTCACCTGGCTGCACGAGACCCTCCTAATAGAAGAAATGCCAAATGATTAGTTATAAGAATGCAAATGAAAGTCAACCCATCAGACTGCATTCAAGTTCATACATGCTTTTGTTTAACAAAAAGAAAGGGTTGGTTGTTCTCAATGGAAAGAAGTCAACAAAGAAAATTTGGTTCATAGTATACAGAAATAATTTGTGGACATCTTACAAATGCAAGGGTCATTTGTAGCTCTTTTTCAGGATTCATCTATTTACCTTGCAGTTATATATCACACAACAGTCAGAATTTTACCAAGTGGAAGAAATTTAAGTAACAGTAGAAAATACCAAATGGACCAAACGAGGACCTCAATCCATGTAAGACTGTCTTTGGATCAAAGATTTGAGGAGGACATTGCAGACAGAAAGAAAAAAGGAAAGGAAAAGTGAATAAAATAAAAGCTAAATTTTTGTCACGTATCCCTTTTCCTCCACAAATCCCTCTTCAAATCCTAAATCCAACCACAAGCTAAGAGTACATAATCTATAGATGTACAAATCTTTCTTATACATTTTCTTTTGCAATCACAAATTTTAACTTACTGTCTTTGTTTGTTCTTTTCTCATAAACAGACCAAAGCCCAACCTTACAGTCCAAATAAATTGATTGCCGAGTTCCATTGGGCTTGAGGCTCTCACCTCAAACAAGCTACAACAAACTTGGTGTGATGCTTAGATTGGGTTGAAAAAGTAATTTAATTAATTTATAGAAACTGACTCCATATAATCCACAGAATAAAAAAAGTAAAAAATACTTGGAGAAACCAACTGAAAAATGAATAAATACAATGTTGAAAATTAATATCATACCACAGAAGAAGTCGCCCTTTGACAAATTTAAAATTTAGCTGAAATCTATAACCTAAAAAATTATGAGGCCTATGTGGAAAAACTATTAATGTAATTAACCATACATACAATATATGAAAGAATACGTATAACCATATAGGGACTGGGGTTGAAAACTACACAGTTGGAACTGAGAATAAAAGTATATTCTGCTTATTATTTAGGCAATTCTACCCAATTTCTACTCTTATGAGATAAATAAAGACCATTTTTTTCCAATTTTAAGTTGTTCATCAAGATTTATCCACTAACAAGAGAACTATCAGCCAACACTCTATTCAACACCACACAAATTACAAAGGAAACTGAAACAAGATATCAGTCTAATCATAAACACATTTTTAAGAAGAAAGTGATGAAGACAAGATATACATATATGCATACAAAGCTGAATTTCATATAACAAGGCCATAGGGGGTCCAGGCAGTTTGGTCACCAATATTGCAAAATGCAACTCAATTGAAGCATATAAAGCACGAGTCCTCCAAAAATGTTGTTGTATAAATATTGGGTACTTACCGGGTGCGGGTGCGGGTGCGGGTACGCGTACTGGGTACGCCGTATACATACGGGGTATGTCGTATACGGTATGGGAAAGTTGGGTACGCCAAGGGTACTCCATGGGTATAGGGTGGATACTCCACAACAACTGATTGTTTTTTATTTTTTTATTATTTTTTTCTTCAAAAGTTGGAATTTGATGGATAATAAATTTTTGATGTTTATAGAAATATTGAAAATTATATTGATGTTTCATTGTTACTTCCATAATATTGATGTTTTTAAATTGTTATTTGAATATTTGAAAATTATATACTTGAATGAAGTGAAAGAATTCACAAATTATTGTCTTAATGTTTATAGGAATATGAGTTCATCAAATTCAGGATTTTACTTTAGTATTGTATTGGTATTGTTGAATATTAATTTATTTTTAGTTTTGTATTTTCTCTTTTCAGTTATTGTTTTGAACTTTGATTTGTAGGTGGCATGTTTAGCTATAAATTAAAAAAAGAAAAGAAAAAGTGATGTACCTTAACCGTACCCGTACCTTACTTTTTTTAGATTTTCGCGTATTATCGTACCCGTATCATACCTGTACCAGCACCCCTACTGGCACCCGTGCTTCATAGGCAACTATATATATTTTCATAAATACTCAACTAAAGTAACTATATAACATCATATTTCAAGTATTGTTGCTAACAAATGACACAAAATTGTCATGGAAAACACAAACTAATTGAAAGTTGAAAGTTTGAAACTATACCAGATACAAATAAAAACGCATTCCTTGTCATGAATAAATACAAGAAGACAGACTGCAGAATTATGAAACTCTAATAGTAGCACTTCTTATTGCAAAGTCTCAGATAAAATTATCATCACTCCGAAGTCAAAGTTGCCTCTAAAGGATAAGACTCTTCTAAAACTATGTTAAATCACTAACAACCATTTGCATTGCCCCTGCAATAAGCTACAGGCAGCTAAAAAAGTGGCAAAGAAAGCATTTTCAAATAGAAAAAACATGCTTTTAAGATAGTCAACAGGGTATAATTGTGAAAATCAAATCTGCTTTTAATTAGGAACCAAAAAATCGTAATGAATATCAAACATTGAGATAACTAATATGCACTGATGACAAACAGACACAAGAATGAGGAACAAATCATATGTATTTATTATCAACCAGACCAACCCACAAATGTAAAATAAAAAAGAAACCAAAGTTTCACCTTTTCTCTTGTTTGCACCAGAAGAATTGACTGTTGAAGCTCCATTCCCTAGTCCACAGCCAGGTAACTCCTTCAGTCCAGCATTCTCGTTCCCCAAACAGTGCAGATTTTCAAATTCACAACCACTGAAGCCTTGACCATTTATCGATGCATCTTCCCCACTTTTGCTTTCCGCCCCTGGTTGAAGGCAGTAGACCTGATCATCACACTGCACATTACATGGACTCATCACGTATGCACCAGGCAAGTTTGGATTAACCAGGTTTTGATACATATCACCATTCTTGGAAGGCTTCTGATAAGGAAAAGATCCAATCTCCCCTTCAATCCTCCCTCGGATGTCCACAAGCAAACACTTGAGCCTTGCAATCTCGGTCTCCAATGCAGCCTGACCTTGCAATCTCTTCATCAATTGTTGATTCACAGCCCTCAATCTCACAACTTCATCCTCCAACGATGCAGTGCGAGCCTTCTTCTTCTCGCGGTACTTGCGAACCGCTTCACGATTACCTGTTGGACATTTCTTTGATTTCTTTTCCGAGGACTCTGCAGTATCATCGGTGGAAACCTTATCTTCAGTTGGGGCAGGCACAATTTTGGTGTGCACATGAAAACAAGTGTGTGTATGAGAGAAATCAGGGCCTGGTGGGTTGCAAGTGTGGGTATGAGTGCATGTATCCTTCAGAAGTTCATCAAAAAAGCTATCCATAGAGCAACTGCTTGGGAGTTCACCCATGTTTGGACTTGAAAACACGTCTTGGTTTGAAAAATCAATCTCCCCGTCGTCCATCGTGACGAAACAAAGAAACCAGAATCCAACAGAAGAGTGATAGGTTCAAATTTTCGACCTATATAACAATTTGCTGTGTTTTCTCAATGTAGACCCTCAATTTCTTGATAGGTCTTAGCGATTTCAAGTTGGGTGTTGCAAATCCCGTTTACCCGAAACCCTAGGGCAAGCAAAGACAACAATACAAGGCAACAATCACGATTTTAAATTCATAACCCAGATCAGAAGTTGTGTTATGAAGGGAATTAAACTACACAACTTGAACGATTGAAGATAAATCAAGTGGGTTAGATAAGAAATCAATTTTAACCAAATATAAACTTCACAAACACTGTACATTCAAGCATAAAAGTCACAACCCAGATTGCCTCACAGAGCACCAGGATAGAAAAAGAATGGAACTTTAATTCCAAAAATATCGAAAATTCAGACTTTACTTACCATAGAGACCCTTTAACGAAGTGAGTTCCGCGAAGTTTCAAGTCCAATCGGCCATGATTGAGTTCCTCCTAACAAAGCTCGTCCACGAAATATCATCAATTTGAATTGTGAAACCCTAGAATATGGTGTTACTGAGAGAAGGAAATTGAGTGAGATTGAAATGGAGATAAAAGAAACCCTTAAAAAGGGTTGATGAAAGCAATGGAGGAAGAGAAATGGAGGAACCAGAAGAGTCAGAGGTTGAGAGATTCCATAGGTGGGCTGTTTTTTTTTTTTTTTTTTTTCAGTTAAAAAGTTTTGTTTGGGATAAATCTTTTTATTTTTTTTTATTTTTGTGAGATGAAAAATAAAATTATTATGGGTTGGATATGATGTGTTTGTCTTATTATATTAAAAAGTTTATTTTATTTTTTTATGGCTAAAATAATTAAAAAGTTAAAAAGTCTGGCATGCCAAATGAAAATAGTATAGGGTCTCAATTTAGGTAATTATTCAGTAATTTTAGAGTATGAACACATGATATTCTATAATATTATAATTGGTGGAGAAGGTATGTAAGTGAAGTATTATGTTAAGTGATTAAGAAACATGCAGGGCATATTGAATAATATTTGATTAAAAAATACAGACACGTAATATTCCAAAAATATTGAATGGTTTTCCTTTAATTTATGTATAGTATAAGGTCCTAATTCAATTTACTCATTCAACCTCAAAATAATGGTCTTTTAAAAAAATTTAACTTTTCTATAATATAATTATTATATTTTAAAAATATTAAAATTTTAAAATTATCCTTTTGATAGTATATTTTTTAAAATATAAATTGTTCTAATTGTATTTTTTGTATTATTAATAAATTAAAAAGAAAGATAAAATTATAAAATTATATTATTTTATTTTTTGATTTTTAAGAATAAACTAATATTTTGAAATAAAAAATAAATAAATAAATAAATTAATATTTTAAGATAATCAAAAATAAAGTAAGGGACTGAAAATTATTTGGGGGAAGTGATGTAAAGCTATAGTGGGTAATTATAGCACACGTACGGTACTAGGATAGGTCAACAATGTAACCATGTGGGTCCTTAGCAACAAGATTTTTATTTTTTTAAAAGAAAAGAAGAAATTAAAAAAAAAAATTGTATTACATTTTTCAATTTTTTTTCATAAATTAAAATATTTAATTGGTGAAAAAAATAGTACTTTTTTTTTTGAAAAATTAAAACCAAAAAAAAAAACACGCAAAATTTGACCATTATAATAAAATAAAAGTTAAGATTTTAATATTATCAATTTAAATTTTAATATTTTGATTTACTTTTAATCTAAACTATTGGTCTATTCCGTTATTTATTTATTTATTTTTGGGATAAAAGTAGTATCTATTTTGTTATAAGGGTTAAACCCTAAGGTAATTTTTTTTTTTTTTTTGGTAATTTGTCTCTTTTTTATTTTTTTTGTGGTACTAAATAAGTAGTTGGGGTCACTCAATATTTTCACAAAAAAATTTAATCTCTTTAAATAAAAATTTCACAGAGAAATTACAGTTTTACATATTTCAACTTGCCACGAAGAAATTTAATTTCTCTATGAGGAGCTGAAATTTCTCTAATAATATTATTGAGGGACCTTATCTAATAAAAAAAATATATTGGACCTCTCTTACTACCAAAAGTTGGAGAGTGATTTTTCACTAAATTTTCTCAAGTAATTTGGAATGAGGAAAGTATTTTATTTTGATTCATAATTTTTTATTTGTATTTATTGCTTCATATATGAATTTAATATAATCCCTCTTCTTAATATAAGTAGAAAAAAAAAACACATGAAAAATGTTTAGTCAAGAGATTACATTAGGTGCCTGAAGAACATTGAGAGAAATTCATCTTATTTATTTATTTTTTATCTAGATGAACTGCGAGACATATATGAAAGGTGGGTTTGGGAAGTGAGTTGGTTTTTTGGCTTTTTTACCTATTTTAGCCTGGGCTTAAAAGCTTGTTTTGGGAAGGGCTTTTTGACTTTTTGACTTTTTTTTGTGAGAGAAGAGTGTAATGATTATGGGTTGGATGTGATGTTTTGTTTTTTTAGAACTAAAATAGCCTGTTTTGTCTTTAGTGGGCTAAAATAACCCAAACCACTTCCCAAACGCAGCCGAAATGTATTTTCAAGCCTTATACTCCAGTACTCATAACCAACTATATAGTGTGTTTGTTTATTTGATTGAAATATTATGGATAAATAATAAACATATTAAAATGCCTGTTAACCCTTTTCTTATTTTATTTTTTATTTTTTTCTTTTGAACGCGTTAACCCTTTTGAATTCCTAATGTAAGGTTGGCCTACATATTTTTCGTGTTTTCTTTTAAGCTACTGAAAGGAAGAGACTATATTGAATTAATGTATATTGATGCAATTAATACAAATTAAATATTAAGGATCAAAATAAAATAGATATTATACTTTCAGAATTATTCATGTAATTAATCAGTAAAGAAATTTTATTTATTACTGTCTTTGATTCAACCATGCAATTTACTATTCATTCAATTAATGCTATATGTAAATATACGACCCATCATACTTAATAAATAGTGAAATTTGTCATCTCACAAGAGGAATCTAAATGGGACATGAAATCCAATTTTAAGTACAATCAATACGTTTAAAATATATATATAGTCTATAGTTATGAATTAATTAAATTAGTATGTATTTTGTTTATACACGAGAAATTATGTGAAAAAATAAATTATTAGGTGATATATATACATATTGGTCATCAGGGACGGAATTAGGATTTTATTACTAGAAGGGTCAAAAGATAAATAAATTTTTTTATACTATTTACATGTATGTATAATATGATATATAAATTATGTATATACACAAAAAAAATTCAAATACTACAAAAGTAATTTTTAATAGAAAAAAAATTTTTTAGTACAAAATAAAAAGAGAGCGCAAGATAAGAAAAAAATGAGATATATATTTTTTATATTGAAAGTCATTTTATGTATAAAATAAAATATATTTTTAAAATACTATAACAAATCATATTTTTTACAGAAATTAAGAGGTGATGACTCCCATAATCTTTCCGTAATTCCTTCCCTATTGGTCACACAGTGTACATTAGTGGGTGAGGAGTCACATCACAAAGTGACTAAGCAATTTATAATGGGCCTTGCTAATGATAATTTTAAAGACTATCAATAAAAAATATTAAATATCAAAATATTTGTAATTTTAATACATTCTTTACATATTTTAAAATATTTTTACATATTTCATTGCACTTTTTTTTATAAATAGCTTTTACACATTTTTTTAACACAAACAAAAAGCTACAGACTATTTTTAACAGTTATTAATACTCTCAAAATATTGCACTTTTTTTCTTTCTTTTTTTTTATAAATAGCTTTTACACAATTTTTTTTTTAACTCAAACAACAACGCTAGAGATTACTTTTAACATTTAGGCTTCATTTGGAAACTAAGACCTTGTTTGGCATAAATTAAAAAATTTAAAAAGTCAAAAAATTACTATTTTATTTAAGTCATATCATCTTATTTAAGTTATATCACCTATCTATCAAATCACTTTAAACTCAACTCATATCCAACTCATATTTTATAAAAAGTCAAAAAATACACTTATTTAGATCATTCCAAACAATTCCTAAATATATTAGTTAAAAAGTTACTATAATTTATTAAATAAATCTTTGTATCTTTTACATATTTTTTTTTTATAAAAAATTAAAAATTATTAAAATAACATATTTCTAAACTAGGATCTCAACAATGAGTCAAACAAAAATCAACGGCTCTAAGCTTATGGTTAGTCAGGACCATAGGAATTTACCAGGGGTGGCGGCTCTACGGTTGCTATCAGGAGTTTTCAATTGATTCCACTTTAATACCAAAAGAATATATATTTTTAAATTAAAAAATGAGCCAACTAACCATTCATTGGGGATTGTTTGGTTAAAACTTTTTTTATTAAATAAAAAAAAAAGTATAAAAGACAAAATAGATGATGTGCTATATAAATATATTTTTTAACTTTTTTATTAAGAAAGTAGAGAAAAAAAGGATGTATATTTAGGATAATTTTTTGATTTTTTAAGAAAAGATGTGTAATAAAATATTGTCGTAAAATCAAAATGACCATTCTATCATTGACTTGACTTTTGGATAGTTGAATTCAAAGGGCACAATAATAATTTTGCACTCTAGGCTTCCCTCACAAACTTCCCCAAATAATATGGACTTTTTGACTTTTAGTAACTTTTTGACTTTTTAACTTCGGTAGATTATCCTAAACAAATAGTAAATAAGTTAATAAAATAAAATACCATATCCAAATCATAATCATTTTATTTTTTCTTTCAAAAAAGTCAAAAAGTCAAATCAAACAAACTTTTTGTCCCAAACTAAAGGGGTGTTTTGGAAAATAGTTAAAAGGTGATTTTTTAGGTTTTTTTTTTTTTTTTATGAGAGAGAAAGTGGGTTAAAAGTTGGGAAGTGACTTTTAACCCAGTTCCCAAAATGAGATAAACTAGCTAAAAAGTCAAAAAAGACAATTAAAAAAGTTAATTGCCAAATGGCAACTATCTTAAAGAAAAATTCGTGGAATGATGTGTGGATTTTTTCTATTTTAAATTGAAAGAAATTTTTTATTATAAAACTAATAAAAAATTTGATCAATCTTATATAAAAGTAGTAAAAGAACTCATAAAGAAATAACAAATTTTGTAGGAGAAAGAATCTTAACCTTCATAGAGGGAGAGAAAAAATCCTCACAAAGGAGAGACATAACCTTGACACAGGAAGAATTATTACAGCAAATAATAAAAAAGCAAACTAA
This sequence comes from Camellia lanceoleosa, assembly GCA_025200525.1. Taxonomy (NCBI): domain Eukaryota; kingdom Viridiplantae; phylum Streptophyta; class Magnoliopsida; order Ericales; family Theaceae; genus Camellia; species Camellia lanceoleosa. The sequence continues at coordinate 203,280,181 of CM045763.1, read as the reverse complement.
AAATAATCAGATCCAAGTTGCCAATTGCATCCAAAGTTCTATTACACTGCAACCTTCAACTTAAAATCTAAAGATCTTACCTCCGCTAGTTGGGATGGAACATTGAGTTTGAGGTGGTTGCTTATCGTGAAACAAACGTGTTAAACAACGTCGATCTTCGGATTGTGAGAAAATCTAAAACTCGATCTTAAAGTTTTGGATGCCAGGGTAAAAGTTTGGGTGCAAGCCAAACATCAGATTTGGAAGATCAGAAAGATGAGAGGCGACGTCAACACCAATGACTAAAGAAAATCTGAAGGAGATGAGGTAGATCTGATAAGGGTGGATTTATGGAGGCGAAAATGTGGCAGACCTAGTATCACGACCCAAATCCGTCCCTATGGGTTTAGCATCAGAATCGCCGAAGAATCCGAGATTAGAAGGCCCGCTAACAAAGATAAAAAGATGTCTGAGTCTGTGGTGGAAGCCAAAACAGTAATTAAAAGATGTCCAATGAGCTGTGACAGTATGTATGCAAAAAGACTTTTTATAACATATGCACATTCAGAACAAAAACGGTATATACATACATCACTTACAGGCATACAAGTTAGGGACCAAATCCCCACCATAACAGTATAGTACAAAAGATTACTCAGTCTATACATAAAAGAGACAGTTAAGGTGAATCTGAGACACCCCAAGAATAGCCTTAGCTTGAACAGATCTGGAACCTCTAAGTGAGGCACAAAGGTTGGCTTGACAAAAGGGAGTTTGACCCAACGCTCCTAGCTTCGTTCCGGTGCCTGTATACCTACATATATATATGAGCAGTGAGCTAAAGCCCAGTGAATAACGTATGCATAAAGAGGTTAAGAATAAATGTCCTTTCAGTATTGAAAACGGTCATTTATCAGTATAACAGTTATTCGATCATAGCAGTCATAAGTGGTACATCCAATAGCAAACAGTACAGTAGGTCTTAACAGACCGAACAGTCAGTTGATGGCCATCATATCAGTAAACAGTAGTGGTTCCAAACATGGGAATCGACAGAGATCTCTGTGACAGTAGCAGTACAGTACAGTAACAGTAAATTGCTATGGATGCCACGAATACAGTTCGCAAATAGGACAAGCATTCATTCAGTAAGAAATACCATTTCAGAAAGACAGTACAGTTGATCATTTAGCAAATATTCATGTTTGAATATATCTTTACAACAATGTTACTCACAGAGTTCTGGGCTACAGATAAGCTAGTGCGCATCTCCGGATGCCAACCCTACACAGTTACAGGATGAACACATACTAAGTTACATATTTGGGAAACAATAACTTAGTCCCCATCTTGACTCGGTGTGGTTTTATAGCATTATCCTCATTAAGATGCCTTAAACTAGGCCTAGGAATGCCTAGGATGGAATGAGGATGCAAAGATGCACTTTAAAACACTTTTCAAAATTTTCAGAAAATAGGGGTTTCGCTCAAGCGTGGCTTTCTATGCTCGAGTGGACATGCAGACAAAGGTTCCCCGCTCGAACGTCACTTCCCTTGCTCGAGCAGACTGCAAAACATGGCAAAAGTACTGGATGGATGAAATTCACGCTCGACGGGCACTCGACTCTCGCTCGAGCGTGTGACTCAGGTCCCCGTTCGAGCGTGCATTTACCTGCTCGAGTAGACTGTAAAATAATGCAAAGTGCTGGGAGCACATATTCTACGCTCGAGCGCCAATTTCCTCGCTCGAGCGTGAGTCAAAATTCTGGAAATTCCAGATTTGAACTTTAAGCTCAAAACCAAGTTTTCATACATCAAATTCGATCCTTTATGGCCAATTTTTTGGAAAATACTTGTAAATTCATAGTATAACATGATTCAAAGCTCAATTTGTAAAATCAAGGCCCAAAGGTGAGTCAATTAAACCCAATTTCAAACCAAACTTCAAGAACATACTTCAAATGTAACATGCATGTGTTCAATCAAATTCAAAGCTTCAATTACTTGCTCAAATGAGCTTAATTGCCTCAAAAACAAGATGAGTTCATGGACTAAGGTCAAGATATGAACGTGCATGTGGAATTTCATGAAGAACAACCTCAAAATGCAAGACCATGCACATGTATGTATGGATTAAGCTCCAATATTCAACATTATTAGACTAAATCAAGACTCAATTCATGCATAAATCAAGAACCATGCAAGAACTAACTTGAATACATTAATGAGAGGTTGAATATCCTACCTTGAGTTCTCAATTACAAGTCTAGAAGCTCAATTTGCCAATTATCTTTCAAAATCCCTAAGCCTCCAAGCAAATCAAGATGAAACCAAGTTTTTCTCCTAGCTCTCTCTCTCTCTAGTCGGTTTGGTGCAAGCAAATGGCTGAAGAAGTGTTAATTCTAAGTCTCAAAATATGATATGGAGTGGGCCACTAAGTGGCAAGGTTGTAAATAAGGCCAATTTTTGTAATTTATCAATATTTAATCTAATTTAATCATACCAAATCACATTTCAATTGAATATACCATAAAATCATATAAATCTTAATTATTACAAAATGTCAATCAATTTCAGATTCGGCCACCGATAAGGCCTTCAATTTGCAGTTTAAAGCATAAAACATGAACAGATAATTTAACAGTCAACAGATAGAATTGCATTCAAACTAGCACAATCAATCAATCAGTTTAGTAATTCAATCAATCAGTCAATTAACATGCTTAATCTAATCAGTAGTGTTATCAGTAAAAAGTGGTAAGGGTTGTCACAGTCTTCCCTCCTTATAAAGAGTTTGGTCCTCCAAACTCGAATTACCTTCATTCTAGAAGAAAATAGGATTCAGTGGGAACAATTCAGGATATCTCTTCATCATATCATCTTCTCTCTTCCAAGTGGCATACATATCACCATGGTTTTGCCAGTCAACTTTCACTAACGGAATCTCTTTGTTCCTTAACTTCTTGATCTGTCTGTTCACAATCTGAATGGGCCGTTCTTCGTAAGTGTAGTCATCACTTAGCACTACACGGGTAGGCTCAATCACATGGAAGGGATCCCGAAGGTAGTCCCTCAACATTGAAATGTGGAACATGTTATGCATATGCTCCATTTAAGGAGGAAGCGCTACTTGATACGCCATCAGATTGATTTTCTCAATGATCTTATACGGTCCGACATATCTCGGCGCTAGTTTACCCTTGACTCCAAAACGAGTCTAGCCTTTCATCGGTGTCACTTTCACAAATACGTGATCACCTATTTCGTATTCTCTGTCTCGCCTTCGGACATCCGCATAACTTTTCTGTCGACTTTGTGCGGTTTTCAGTCTCTGTTGAATCAGTTTCACCTTTTCAGTAGTCTCATGTACAATTTCGGGCCCAAGCAAAGGCCCGTCTCCAACTTCTGCCCAGCAAATCGGAGATTGCCATTTTCTACCATACAAAGCCTCGAAAGGCGCCATACCAATGCTTGAATGAAAACTGTTGTTGTAGGCGAATTCAGCCAACGGTAAATGGCTTTTCCAATTTCCTTGGAAATGAAGAACACACATTCTCAGTAAATCCTCCAGAGCTTGGATGGTTCTTTCTGACTGGCCATCTGTTTAAGGATGGAAGGCTCTACTCAATCTCAATTCAGTACCCAATGCTGTCTATAGGCTTTGCCAAAATCTCGATGTAAACTTTGAGTCCCTATCAGAAACAATGGACACAGGCACTCCATGTAATCTAACAATCTCATCAATATAGATTACAGCCAATTTGTCTGCATTATAAATTGTTTTGACAGGTAAGAAATGAGCAGATTTAGTCAGTCTATCAACAATAACCCAAATTGAATCCATATCTTTACTGGAGCAAGGTAAACCAACAATAAAATCCATAGTGATGTGTTCCCATTTCCACTCCGGTATCAGTAAGGGTTATAGTAAGCCTGTGGGTCGTTGATGTTCGGTTTTAACTTTTTGACAATGAAGACATCTCGATACAAAATCAGTAATTTCTTTCTTCATTCCCGGCCACCAGAAATTCAGTTTCATGTCTTGGTACATTTTCATATTCCCTGGATGGATAGACAGTTTTGAATTGTGGCCTTCTTGCAAAATTCTTCTTTTCAGTTCAGAATCATTCAGTACACACAATCTTCCCTGGAATTTCAACACATTATTCTCAAATTTGAAATACGGCCTCGGTTTGGATTCCCGTTTTTCAATGATCTTCTTCAAGAAGTCATCTTGTTGCTGTTTCTCTTTAATTTCCTCAATCAGTGCCAGTTGAGCAGAAATGACAGCTAATATTCCACCTTGTTCACGCAAAATGATTTCAACTTCAAATCTTTCAAGGTCACAAAGCAATTCTTTCTACCCGGTGAGTAAACAGGCTAAATTTCCAATCGATTTCCGGCTCAGTGCATCAGCAACGGTGTTAGCTTTTCCTGGATGGTACAAAATTTGCAGATCGTAATCTTTTATCAGTTCTAGCCATCTTCGCTGCCTCATGTTCAGTTCTTTTTGTGTGAAAAAGTATTTCAAACTCTGGTGGTCTGTATACACCTCACATGTCGCCCTATAAAGGTAGTGACGCCAAATCTTTAGTGCAAACACTACTGCAGCAAGTTCTAAATCATGGGTCAGGTAGTTCTTTTCATGTGGTCTCAGTTGTCGAGAAGCATACGCAATCACTTTACTATTCTGCATTAAAACACATCCCAAACCCTTATAAGAAGCATCACTATATACAGTATAACCATCCGTACCTGAGGGTAAGGTGAGAATCGGGGCAGTCACTAGTCGAGTTTTCAACTCCTGAAAAGCTGATTCCCTCTGATCGGTCCAGTCAAATGATATCCCCTTCTGAGTCAACTGTGTCAGTGGTAGGGCAACTTTGGAGAAATCTTTGACAAACCTTCTGTAATACCCGGCTAAGCCTAGAAAACTTCGGACTTCGGTAACATTTGTCGGTCTAGGCCAGTTCACTACTGCTTCAATTTTCTGTGGGTCAACTGTAATACCATCCTTACTGATCACATGTCCCAAAAACATCACACTGTCTAGCCAAAATTCACATTTAGTTACTTTTGCATAAAGTTTCTATTCTCTTAGGGTCTGCAAAGCAATTCTCAAATGATGTTTGTGTTCTTCTGTGCTTTTGGAATAAATTAAAATGTCATCTATGAATACAACAATAAAGTTATCAAGGTACAGTTTAAAAATTCTGTTCATAAGGTCCATAAATGCAGTAGGCGCATTGGTAACTCCGAAAGGCATAACAAGAAATTCGTAGTGTTCATACCTCATTCGAAAGGCAGTCTTTTCAATGTCCCCTGTCTTAACTTTTAGTTGGTGATATCCAGATCTAAGGTCAATTTTAGAGAAAACTTGGGCACCCTGTAACTGATCAAATAAGTTATCAATGCGAGGCAATGGATATTTATTTTTCACGGTTACCTTGTTCAGTTCACGATAGTCAATGCAGAGTCTCAGTGAGCCGTCTTTCTTTTTCACAAATAAAACTGGAGCGCCCCATGGTGAAGTACTGGACCTGATGAATTTCTTGTCTAATAGTTCTTGCAGCTGAATTTTCAATTCTTTCAGTTCGGTAGGTACCATTCTGTACGGAGCTTTAGATACTGGCTGTGTGCTCGGAATCACATCAATGGTGAACTCAATCTCCCTATCAATCAAATCCCCTGGCAACTCATCTGGAAAAACATCTAGGAATTCTTTGACTATAGGAATACTGTCCACATCAGTTTTAGCATCAGTAGGTACAGTCAATACACAACACAGATACCCTTTACACCCCTTTCTAATCAGTTTAAAAGCTTTCATGGATGAAATCAAATATGGGGGATGTACTACTCCAACTCCATTAAACATGAATTCAGGCAATCCAGGTGGACGGAAAACAACTTGTTTTGTTACATAGTCTATGGTGGCATGATATTTTGTTAACCAGTCCATTCCCAATATTACATCAAAATGGTCAATGTTCAATGGCAGTAAATCAATATATAAATGTGCATCTTCAACTATAATCTCACATGCAGGGTACATATAAGCACAAGTCATGGATCCCCCAACAGGTGAAGATATAGCTAACAAGTAATTCATGGGTTCCAACGGTTTATTCAATTTTTGCGAAAAAACATGCGATACATATGAATGTGTAGACCCCGAATCAATCAGAACATATGCATTTTAAGCACAAATTGAAAGTATACCTGACACAACGGTCTCGGTATTCTACACATTTCCCGGTACGAGTGCAAACACTCGGCCTTGTCTCATAAGCTCTTTTCCAGTGGCTTTAGGGTTGGGTTTTGGTACAGCAGTTGATGCTGCGGCGCTGGCTGTAGCTTTACTATTGCCCGGAGGAGTGTAAGAGCAATCTTTAACCATGTGGCCCACCTTGCCACACCTGTAACAAGCACTTGAAATTTTATAACAAACCCCTTTATGTTTCTTACCACATTCAGAACAGGGCGGTATGAAACTATTTCCTTGGCTGGAACTGGTTGTTGACCCCATATTTTGCTTTTTGTTCAAAGGGTTGTTTATGCCTTTTTTGAACTTAAGACCCTGTCTCTTACCACGCCATTCTGACGCCGGTGTTTCAGTCTATTTCAATGCTTCAATATTTGATTCAGCCATTATTGCTCGGTCAAGAACATCTACATACTTCAGTAGCTTTAGAACATTTATTCTGTCAAGAATTTCAACATTAAGGCCGCCTTCAAACTTTCTGGCCTTTTTGTAGTTGGTATCCACCATGTGCGGTGCATAACGGGCAAGTTCTGTGAATTTAGATTCATACTCTGCTACGGACATAGTGCCTTGTTTAAGTTGTTCAAACTCAGTCACTTTTCGATCCTTGACATACTGTGGAATGTATTTCTCAAAGAAGGCTCCCTTAAACTGAGCCCAAGTTATAACAGTGTCGGTGTCACAGACAAGCATCCATCACTTTGTGGCCTCTTTTTGCAAGGTGAAGGTAGCCAGTAGCACTTTGTGTGCTTCAGAACACGGAAAGACTTCAAATAATTTTTCGGTTTCTAGCACCCATGCTTCGGCCTTCAATGGTTCAAGGCCTCCCTGAAATGATGACGGTTTCATCTTACTAAACTTCTGTGTTAGAGCAATGATGTCATCATTTACATTCTGTTCATTTTGTCAGGGGAAGGGGTGAAATTCTGGTTACATTGTTCTTTGTTGCCTTAAGGCCTTAGTTAGCAGTTCAACTGTTCTTTCCAATCTTGCCATTTTGGCTTCGGATGATTCAGTTTCATCAGTAGTTCTTGCATTATCTATTTCACTATATGCAACATAATAATAATAAACATAGGAAGTTGCATACTTTAAACACATTAACACATTAGCACATATATTCGTGTCATGTCCACACACACTTTTCATGCTCATGTAATGCCCTATTACTTTTCTAGGACATCCTATAGCTCATTTGGACACGTGTGTGCGGTATAACTCGTGGTTTAATAACGCTCTCATATCACTCTGTCACGACCCAAACCCGCCCCTATGGGTTTAGCACCGTAATCGGCCAGTAATCCAAGATTACCGAAGGCCTGCTTAACAGTAAAACAGTAATACAGAGTACAGAGGCTGGCGGAAGCCAAAACAGTAATTAAAAGATGCCCAATGAGCTGTGACAGTCTGTATGCAAAAAGACTTTTTATAACATATGTACATTCAGAACAAAAACAGTATATACATACATCACTTATAGGCATACAGGTTAGGGACCAAATCTCCACCATAACAGTACAGTACAAAAGATCACTCAGTCTATACATAACAGAGACAATTAGGGTGAATCTGAGACACCCTAAGAACAGCCTTAGCTTGAACAGATCTGGAACCTCAAAGTGAGGCACAAAGGTTGGCTTGACAAAAGGGAGTTTGACCCAACGATCCTAGCTTCGTTCCGGTGCCTGTATACCTACATATATATATGAGTAGTGAGCTAAAGCCCAGTGAATAACGTATGCGTAAAGAGGTTAAGAATGAATGTCCTTTCAGTATTGAAAACAATCATTTATCAGTATAACAGTTATTCGATCATAGCAGTCATAAGTGGTACATCCAATAGCAAATAGTACAGTAGGTCTTAACAGACTGAATAGTCAGTTGATGGCCATCATATCAGTAAACAGTAGTGGTTCCAAACATGGGAACCGACAGAGATCTCTGTGACAGTAGTAGTACAGTACAGTAACAGTAAATTGCTATGGATACTACGAATACAGTTCGCAAATAGGACAAGCATTCATTCAGTAAGAAATACCATTTTAGAAAGACAGTACAGTTGATCATTTAGTAAATATTCATGTTTGAATATATCTTTACAACAATGTTACTCACAGAGTTCTGGGCTACAGATAAGCTAGTGCGCGTCTCCGGATGCCAACCCTACACAGTTACAGGATGAATACACACTAAGTTACACATTTGGGAAACAATAACTTGGTCTCTATCTTGACTCGGTGTGGTTTTATAACATTATCCTCATTAAGATGTCTTAAACTAAGCCTAGGAATGCCTAGAATGGAATAATGATGCAAAGATGCACTTTAAAACACTTTTCAAAATTTTCAGAAAACAGGGGTCTCGCTCGAGTGTGGCTTTCTACGCTCGAGTGGACATGCAGACAAAGGTTTCCCGCTCGAGTGTCACTTCCCTCGCTCGAGCGGACTGCAAAACATGGCAAAAGTACTGGATTCATGAAATTCACGCTCGACGGGTGCTCGACTTCCGCTCGAGCGTGTGACTCAGGTCCCCGCTCGAGCATGCATTTACCCACTCGAGCGGACTGTAAAACAATGCAAAGTGCTGGGATGTCACGACCCAAACCCGGCCCTATAGGTTTAGCACCGTAACCGGCCAGTAATCCGGGATTACCGAAGGCCTGCTTAACAGTAATATAGTAAAATAGAGTACAGGGCCTGGCGGAAACCAATACAGTAAATAAGTAATGTCCAATGAGCTGTGACAGTCTGTATGCCAAAAAGATTTTTCATACATTTATGCAAATAAACAAAGGCGATCTATACCAATATTTACAATCACTCGGCAAGGGACCTAATCCCTTGATAACAAGATAAGAAAGCGATAATCTATACAAACAAAGGAGACAGTACAGAGAGGGGGAATGCTAAAACACCCTTAAGCCTTAGCATAATAGGCTTGGAACCTCGCAGTGAGGCACGTAGGCTGGCTTGACAAAACTAGAATAACCCCGACACGTCTAGCTTTGGTCCGGTGCCTACACACCTACATATATATATGAGCAGTGAGCTAAAGCCCAGTGAATAACATAATGCGTAAAGAGGTTTAGAATGAATGTCCTTACAGTAATGAAAACGGTTCAATTCAATCAATATATATATATATATCAGTTGTTCAGTGCAGTAAACAGTCATATGTGGTACATCCATTAGCGTAACAGTAACAATAGGTCTTAAAAGACCGAGCAGTAATGATGGCGATCAGTCAGTAAACAGTAGTGGTTCCACGAGGGAACCGACAGAGATCTCTATAACAGTAACAGTAAACAGTAGGTGCTAAGGATGCCACAGTACAGTTCAGAAATAAAGGACATACATTCATTCAATAACAATATCAGTTCAGTAAACAGTTCAGTTCAGTGTTCAGAAGATAATCATTTTGAACATATCTTTACACAATTGTTACTCACAGAGATTGGGCTACAGTAGGCTAGAGCGTCTTCTCGGAATGCCAACCCTAAATAGTTAACAGAATGAACACACTCTAAGTTTCACAGTTGGGAAAGATGATAACTTAATCCCTAATTGCCTCGGTGTGTTCTACATCTATATCCTCATTAAGATGTCTTAAACTAGGCCTAAGAATGCCTAGGATGGAATGAGGATGCAAAGATGTGCACAGAAAACAGTTTCCGAATTTTTTCAGAAAACAGAGTTCCGCTCGAGCGCAGGTTTCCCCGCTCGAGCGGACAAGTAGACAAAGGTACCCGCTCGAGCGTACACTTCCCCGCTCGAGCGTGTCACTCAATACTCCGCTCGAGCGTACATTCTTCGCCGAGCGGATCGATGAAAGGTAAAGTATCTTGGATGCTCGATTTCTCCGCTCGAGCGTGCATCTATCCGTTCGAGCGGACTGCAACTCAGATCAAAAAAATATACTGGGAGCTTGATTTCCCCACTCGAGCGGCACTTGCCCCGCTCGAGCGGACGACCAAAATCTGGAAATTCCAGATTCGGGTCCCAAGCTCAAAATCAAGTTTAGATGCTCCAATTTCGATCCTCTTGGGCCCATTTTCTGGAAAAACATTTGTAACTCATAGAACAACATGTTCCAAAGGTCAATTTGAGAAATCAAGGCCCAAGGGTGCTCCAATTAAACTCATTTTCAAACCCAATTTACATGAACATGCATGAACATGCTACAAAGTGACATGCATGAGTTTAGATCAAATCAAAGTTTCCATTTCATGCTCTAATGAGCTCATCCTTCCCAAAACAAGTTGAAAACATGGACTTAAACTTAATTTTGAACATGCATGTGACAATTTGCCATGAAATCAACTCCAAATTCAACAATACAACCATGCATGCATGAATTCTAACATAATCCAACATATATGACCCAAAACATGACTTAGCTCTACAATGAAGCATGAATCATGCAAGAATTGGCTTAATGACAACAATAAGAGGATGAATTCTTTTACCTAAGTCTTCAATTAGGAGAATACAAGCTCAAGTTTGTAATTTATACTTCAATCTTCAAGCTTCTTAGCAAATCAACAAGATGAATGCACTCTCTCCCTTTCTCTCTCTAAATTCGGTGGGAGCAAGGATGAAGCTGAGCAAATGTTTTGGTGTAATGTATACAAGGCTCAACAAGTGCAAGGTAGTGGGCCACTAAGGGGTAGTTTGGTAGATAAGTCAAACTTGTTCAATTTAGCTTAATTTAATCTAAATTAGTCATACCTAATCACATTTTGGATAATTTTACCATAAAATCAGATAAATTCTACTGATCATGAAACACTAAACGGTTTCTAATTCGGTAGCCGATAAGGCCTTCAATTAGCAGTTTAAACATAAAACATGAACAGATAATCAATCAACCAAACAGATAGAATATGCAATACAACAATTATACTTCATCAATTCAGTCTCAATTTCAGTCAGTCAGTTCAGTATTTTAATCAGTCCAGTCACCAATCATAAGTAGTTCAGTTTAACGGTAATCAGTGGTCATTCGGTAAACGGTAACGAGGGTTGTTACAGTCTCCCCTCCTTAAAAAGAGTTTAGTCCTCTAAACTCGAGTTACCTTCATTCTGGAAGAAAACAGGATTCAGCGGGAACAATTCAAGATATCGCCTAGCTATGTCATCTTCCCTTTCCCAAGTGGCATACACACCACCATGGTTCTACCAGTCAACTTTCACCAATGGGATTTCTTTATTTCTCAGTTTCTTGATCTGTCTGTTTACAATCTGTATAGGCCGTTCCTCGTAAGTGTAGTCATCACTCAACACGATACGAGTAGGCTCAATCACATGGAAGGGATCCCGGAGATAATCTCTCAACATCGAAATGTGGAAGACGTTATGCATATGCTCTATTTCAAGAGGGAGCGCAACTTGATACGCCACCGGATTGATTTTCTCAACAATCTCATACGGTCCGACATATCTCGGCGCTAACTTGCCTTTGACTCCAAAACGAGTCTGGCCTTTCATCGGTGTCACCTTCACAAACACGTGATCACCCACTTCATATTCTCTATCTCGTCTTCTAACATCTGCATAACTTTTTCGACTTTGTCAGACGCTTTTATCTTTTCAGTCGTCTTATATACGATCTCGGGCCCAAGCAAAGGCCCATCTCTAACTTCTGCCCAGCAAATCGGAGATCTACATTTTCTGCCATACAATGCCTCGAAAGGTGCCATCCCGATACTTGAATGGTAACTGTTGTTGTAGGCGAATTCGACTAATGGCAGATGACTTTCCCAATCTCCCTGAAAATCAAGGACACACATTCTCAGTAAATCCTCCAGAGTCTAGATGGTCCTTTCTGACTGGCCATCTGTCTGAGGATGATAGGCACTACTCAGCCTTAATTCAGTACCCAATGCAGTCTGTAGGCTTTGCCAAAACCTCGATGTAAACTTCGAATCCCTGTCAGAAACAATAGACACAGGTACTCCATGCAGTCTAACAATTTCATTAATATAAATTACAGCCAATCTGTCTGCATTATAAATTGTCTTGACAGGTAGAAAGTGTGCAGATTTAGTCAGTCTATCAACAATAACCCAAATTGAATCCATACCTTTTCTGGAGCGAGGTAATCCAACGATGAAATCCATCGTGATATGCTCCCATTTCCACTCTGGTATGGGTAAGAGTTGCAGTAATCCGGCTGGTCGTTGATGTTCCGCCTTAACTTGTTGGCAATGAAGACATTTCGATACAAAATCAGCGATTTCTTTCTTCATTCCCGGCCACCAGAAATTCTATTTCAGATCTTGGTACATTTTCGTATTCCCCGGATGAATAAAAAATTTTGAGTTGTGGCCCTCTTGCAGAACTCTTCTTTTCAATTCGATGTCATTCGGTACACACAGTCTTCCTTGAAAAGTCAGTACATTATTCTCAAATTTGAACCCCGATCTCGGTTTAGATTCCCGTTCATCGATGATCTTCTTCAAGAAGTCATCCTGTTGCTGTTTCTCCTTAACTTCTTCAATCAATGCCGGTTGAGCAGTAATAGCAGCTATCATTTCCCCTTGTTCCCTCAAAACGACTTCAATTCCTGGTTTTTCAAGGTCACGAAGCAACTCTTTTTGTCCAGTGAGCAAACAAGCTAAGTTTGCAATCGATTTCCGGCTCAGTGCATCGGCAACGGTATTGGCTTTTCCCGGGTGGTACAGGATCTGTAAGTCATAATCTTTAATTAATTCCAGCCATCTCCGCTGTCTCATATTTAGTTTTTTTTGAGTGAAGAAGTACTTCAGGCTCTTGTGATCAGTATATACTTCACATGTTGCCCCATACAGGTAGTGACGCCAGATTTTCAGTGCAAACACTACTGCAGCAAGTTCCAGATCATGGGTTGGGTAGTTCTTTTCGTGCGGTCTCAGTTGTCGGGAAGCATAAGCAATAACTCTCTCATTCTGCATTAAAACACACCCCAAACCCTTATGAGAAGCATCACTAAACACAGTATAACCATCCGTACCTGAAGGTAAAGTTAGAACCGGTGCAGTCACTAGCCGAAGTTTTCAATTCTTGAAATCCGATTCCCTTTAGTCACCCGGTCAAATGATGTCCCTTCAGGTCGGGTTGAGTTAATGGTAGGGCTATTTTGGAGAAATCTTTGACAAATCTTCTGTAATATCCAGCCAATCCCAAAAAGCTTCGGATTTCTGTCACATTGGTGGGTCTAGGCCAGTTCACTACGGCTTGAATTTTCTGCGGATCAACAGAGATTCCATCTTTGCTAACAACATGCCCCAAAAACATAACATGATCAAGCCAGACTTCATATTTAGACAGTTTAGCATATAGTTTCTGTTCTCTTAAGGTCTGCAGGGCAAGTCTCAGATGTTGTTCATGTTCTTCTCTAGTCTTAGAATAAATCAGGATGTCATCAATGAATACAATAATGAAATCATCAAGATAAGGTTTAAAAATTCCATTCATGAGGTCCATAAATGCAGCAGGGGCATTCGTGACTCCGAATGGCATAACTAAAAATTCATAATGACCATACCTCGTTCTAAAAGCAGTTTTATCAATGTCTTCTGGTTTCACTTTCAGTTGATGAAACCCCGATCTGAGGTCAATCTTGGAAAACACTTGTGCACCCTGTAACTGATCAAACAGGTCATCAATGCGTGGTAAAGGATATTTATTCTTTACAGTTACCTTGTTTAGTTCGCGGTAATCAATACACAATCTCAGTGAACCATCTTTCTTCTTTACAAACAAAACGGGAGCGCCCCACGGTGAAGTACTGGGCCTGATAAACTTTTTGTCTAACAGTTCTTGCAGTTGTACTTTCAATTCCTTTAGTTTGGTTGGGGCCATTCTGTGGGGAGCTTTGGATATCGGCTGTGTACCCGGAATCACATCCACAGTAAATTCAATCTCCCTGTCAATCAAATCCCCTGGCAGTTCATCTGGAAAAACATCTGGGAATTCTCTGACTATAGGAATACAGTTCACATCAGTTTTTACACTATCATCAATAGGTACAGTCAATATGGAACACAAATATCCTTTACACCCCTTTCTAATCAATTTAACAGCTTTCACAGATGAAATCAAATATGGAGGAGGTACTACTCCAACTCCATTGAATACAAATTCAGGCAAACCAGGTGGACGGAAAATAACTTGTTTTGTCACATAGTCAATGGTAGCATGATATTTTTGTAACCAGTCCATCCCCAATATTACATCGAAATGATCAATATTCAATGGCAGTAAATCAATAAACAGATGTGCATCCCCAACAATAATCTCACAAGCAGGATACATATATGCACATGTCATGGATCCCCCTATGGGTGATGATACAGCTAGCAAGTAATTCATGGGCTCTAAGGGTCTATTCAATTTCCGTGAAAAAGCATGCGATACATATGAATGTGTAGACCCCGAATCAATCAGTACATATGCACTTTGAGCACAAATAGAAAGAATACCTGACACTACGGTCTCGGTATTTTGCACGTCTCCCAAGATTAGGGCTAAGACTACCGCCTCATAGGCTCCTTCCCAGTAGCTTTGGGGTTCGGTTTTTGTGCTACAGCTTGATCTTTGCATCGCTCAGAGCTCTCATTGTTCGGGAGCAAAGGAAGGGCAATCTTTCACCATGTGGCCCACTTTGCCACACCTGAAACAAGCACCTGAAAGTTTATAACAAACTCTCTTATGGTTGTTACCACATTCGGAACAGGGCGGAAAGGAACAGTTTCCTGGACTAGAAGTAGTCGTTGACCCTGTATTTTGCTTTTTGTTCAGTTGATTATGCTTGCCTTTCTTAAATTTGAAACCCTGCCTTTTGCCATGCCATTCAGTTGTTGGTGTTTCAGATTATTTCACTGCCTTGATGTTCGACTCGGCCATCAATGCTCGGTCAAGAACACCTACATAGGTCAGTAGTTTTAACACACTTATTCTATCTAGTATTGCAGCATTCAGGCCACCTTTAAACCTTCGGGCCTTCTTGTATTCGGTGTCCACCATATGTGGTGCATATTTGGCAAGTCCGGTGAACTTTGTTTCATATTCGGCAACGGACATGGTGCCCTGCCTCAATTGTTCAAACTCAGTCACCTTCCTATCCCTGATACACTGGGGGAAATATTTTTCAAAGAAGGACTCCTTAAACTGAGCCCAAGTCACTACAGGGTTAGTATCACGGACCAGCATCCACCACCTTTTGGTCTCTTCTTGCAAGGTGAAGGTAGCTAACAATACTTTATTTGCTTCCGAGCACGGAAACACTTCAAATAACTTTTCAGTCTCAAGTACCCAAGCTTCAGCTTTCAACGGTTCCAAGCCTCCCTGAAAGGATGGCGGTTTCAGTTTGCTGAACTTTTGGGTGAGAGCAATTATGTCCCCATCATTCAAATTCGCATTCGGTTGTCTGCCAGGAGGAGGAGAGGTGAAATGTTGGTTCTGTTGTTGCTCAAGTCTAGCAGTTATCAGTTCCATCATTCTCTCTATTCTTTCCATTCTTGCCTCGGTAGATGAGGATTCAGGTTCATTTGCATTGTCCATTTCACTATAAGCAGTTATAACAGTTATAGCAATTATACCATAAACAGTTGCATGTTTAGACAGTTATCACATTAACATGTATTCAGTCATAACATAGCCACACACTTTTCAAGTTCATGAAATGCCCTAATCACTTTTCTAGGACACTTTATAGCTCATTTGGACACGTGTGTGGGGTATAACTCGTGGTTAAGTATTGCTCTGATACCACTCTGTCACGACCCAAACCCGGCCCTATAGGTTTAGCAATCAGAATCGCCAAGAATCCGGATTACCAAGGCCTGCTTAACAAGAATATAGTAAAATAGAGTATGTGGCTGGCGGAAGCCAATACAAGAATAAGTAATGTCCAATGAGCTGTGACAGTCTGTATGCTAAAAAGATTTTTCATACATTTATGCAAAACAAGCAGTCTGATCTATACCAATATTTACAATACTCATGTGGACCTAAACCCTTGATAACAAAGATAAGAAAGGTATAATCTATACAAACAGTGAGACAGTACAGAGAGGGGGAATGCTAAAACACCCCTAAGCCTTAGCATGATAGGCTTGGAACCTCACAGTGAGGCACGTAGGCTGGCTTGACAAAACTAGAATAACCCCGACACGTCTAGCTTTGGTCCGGTGCCTACACACCTACATATATATATATATATATATGAGCAGTGAGCTAAAGCCCAGTGAATAACATAATGCGTAAAGAGGTTTAGAATGAATGTCCTTACAGTAATGAAAACGGTTCAATTCAATCAATATATATATATATCAGTTGTTCAGTGCAGTAAACAGTCATATGTGGTACATCCATTAGCATAACAGTAACAGTAGGTCTTAAAAGACCGAACAGTAATGATGGCCATCAACAAGAATGAGTGGTTCCACGAGGAACCGAGATCTCAGAGATAAAGAATAAGAAATGAGGGTGCTAAGGATGCCACAAGATGCCTTGAAATAAAGGACATACATTCATTCAATAACAATATCAGTTCAGTAAACAGTTCAGTATTCAGAAGATAATCATTTTGAACATATCTTTACACAATTCTTACTTACAGAGATTGGGCTACAGTAGGCTAGAGCGTCTTCTCGGAATGCCAACCCTAAACAGTTAACAGAATGAACACACTCTAAGTTTCACAGTTGGGAAAGATGATAACTTAATCCCTAATTGCCTCGGTGTGTTCTACATCTATATCCTCATTAAGATGTCTTAAACTAGGCCTAAGAATGCCTAGGATGGAATGAAGATGCAAAGATGTGCACAGAAAACAGTTTCCGAATTTTTTCAGAAAACAGAGTTCCGCTCGAGCGCAGGTTTCCCCGCTCGAGCAGACAAGCAGACAAAGGTACCCGCTCGAGCATACACTTCCCCGCTCGAGCGTACATTCCCCCGCTCGAGCGGACTGATGAACAGTGCAAAGTACTGGATGCTCGATTTCTCCGCTCGAGCGTGCATCTATCCGCTCGAGCGGACTGCAACTTAGATCAAAAAAATATACTGGGAGCTTGATTTCCCTACTCGAGCGGCACTTGCCCCGCTCGAGCGGACGACCAAAATCTGGAAATTCCAGATTCAGGTCCCAAGCTCAAAATCAAGTTTAGATGCTCCAATTTCGATCCTCTTGGGCCCATTTTCTGGAAAAACATTTGTAACTCATAGAACAACATGTTCCAAAGGTCAATTTGAGAAATCAAGGCCCAAGGGTGCTCCAATTAAACTCATTTTCAAACCCAATTTACATGAACATGCATGAACATGCTACAAAGTGACATGCATGAGTTTAGATCAAATCAAAGTTTCATTTCATGCTCTAATGAGCTCATCATTCCCAAAACAAGTTGAAAACATGGACTTAAACTTAATTTTGAACATGCATGTGACAATTTGCCATGAAATCAACTCCAAATTCAACAATACAACCATGCATGCATGAATTCTAACATAATCCAACATATATGACCCAAAACATGACTTAGCTCTACAATGAAGCATGAATCATGCAAGAATTGGCTTAATGACAACAATAAGAGGATGAATTCTTTTACCTAAGTCTTCAATTAGGAGAATACAAGCTCAAGTTTGTAATTTATACTTCAATCTTCAAGCTTCTTAGCAAATCAACAAGATGAATGCACTCTCTCCCTTTCTCTCTCTCTAAATTCGGTGGGAGCAAGGATGAAGCTGAGCAAATGTTTTGGTGTAATGTATACAAGGCTCAACAAGTGCAAGGTAGTGGGCCACTAAGGGGTAGTTTGGTAGATAAGTCAAACTTGTTCAATTTAGCTTAATTTAATCTAAATTAGTCATACCTAATCACATTTTGGATAATTTTACCATAAAATCAGATAAATTCTACTGATCATGAAACACTAAACGGTTTCTAATTCGGTAGCCGATAAGGCCTTCAATTAGCAGTTTAAACATAAAACATGAACAGATAATCAATCAACCAAATAGATAGAATATGCAATACAACAATTATACTTCATTAATTCAGTCTCAATTTCAGTCAGTCAGTTCAGTATTTTAATCAGTCCAGTCACCAATCATAAGCAGTTCAGTTTAACGGTAATCAGTGGTCATTCGGTAAACGGTAACGAGGGTTGTTACATGGGAGCACATATTCCACGCTTGAGCGCCAATTTTTCTGCTCGAGCGTGAGTCCAAATTCTGGAAATTCCATATTTGAACCTCAAGCTCAAAACCAAGTTTCCATGCATCAAATTCGATCTTTTAGGGCCAATTTTCTGGAAACACTTGTAAATTCATAGTATAACATGATTCAAAGCTCAATTTGTAAAATCAAGGCCCAAAGGTGAGTCAATTAAACCCAATTTCAAACCAAACTTCAAAAACATACTTCAAATGTAACATGCATGTGTTCAATCAAATTCAAAACTTCAATTACTTGCTCAAATGAGCTCAATTGCCTCAAAAACAAGATGAGTACATGGACTAAGCTCAAGATATGAACATGCACGTGGAATTTCATGAAGAACAACCTCAAAATGCAAGACCATGCACATACATGCATGGATTAAGCTCCAATTCAACATTATTAGACTAAATCAAGACTCAATTCATGCATAAATCAAGAACCATGCAAGAACTAACTTGAATACATTAATGAGAGGTTGAATATCCTACCTTGGGTTCTCAATTACAAGTCTAGAAGCTCAATTTGCCAATTATCTTCCAAAATCCCTAAGCCTCCAAGCAAATCAAGATGAAACCAAGTTTTTCTCCTAGCTCTCTCTCTCTAGTCGGTTTGGTGTAAGCAAATGGCTGAAGAAGTGTTAATTCTAAGTCTCAAAATATGATATGGAGTGGGCCACTAAGTGGCAAGGTTGTAAATAAGGCCAACTCTTGTAATTTATCAATATTTAATCTAATTTAATCATACCAAATCACATTTCAATTGAATATACCATAAAATCATATAAATCTTAATTATTACAAAACGTCAATCAATTTCAGATTCGGTTGCCGATAAAGCCTTCAATTTGCAGTTTAAAGCATAAAACATGAACAAATAATTTAACAGTCAACAGATAGAATTGCATTCAAACTAGCATAATCAATCAATTAGTTTAATAATTCAGTCAGTCAGTCAATCAATTAACTAGCTTAATCTAATCAGTAATGTTATCAGTAAACAGTGGTGAGGATTGTCACACCTAGTGGCGGTGTGGTGGTGGTGGTGGTAGCATAAAAAAGGATTAGAAGAATAAGCTTCCAATAATATTAAGAAAAAAGACAAAGAAAAGGGGAAAAAAAGAAAAAAAAAAGATGGAAGGAGGAGAGAGGAGGCCAATGGCCAGAACTCCTCTCCACTCCCGACAACACACCTAGTAGAAAGTTTAAAGAAAGAGGTTTATAGAACGATACTCTAAATTTATGGAGAGAGCAACCCTAGCTAAAATCCAAAATCATACTTATACCTTAAATAACATGAGAGTTGGTTGAAAATAGTATTATAAAAAAAATGCTACACTTTGTTCATAAAAATTCTGTTGTAAAATTAAATAGGTGATCAGTTAATAAGTAATTGCCTAGTCACATGCATTAAAAAATAATGCATTTAATAGTTTTAATAACGAAATAATCATACAACTATCTTACAATATAAAAACTTGTTTAGACTTCAAAGTTTAGGAAAATACTATGGGGGTGGAGTGTATACCATATATTTGTATTTTTGAAAAATAATTAATTTAATGTAATAAATCTTTTAGTAGTTCTACTGCTTAAATATAGTCCATCTCGTAGAGATTTCGTGTAGTAGCTCCTCATGTTCTCCGGGTGCATACTAGACAAGGTGTAGCAATACACTCAGTTTGTGTAGTGTACTTGGAGAACCATGGGGAGATGTTGCCGAAATTTCGTTAGAGATGGATAGAGCGGTATGAGCTACTTTTTACAATATAGATTGTGCATTCCTGAATGGGAAAGTAGGATGAACCAACCTATTAGAGAAGAGTTAGAGGTGAATGGTGTCATGTCGCATGCATTATAAGGTACTTAATTGAGGTTAAGAATAATTAAAATGAAATGATAATTTTAAATTTTGTTGATTTGACAGTGACATTTGTAGTGTAAGACGAAGTCAGATGGATAAAAGTTGGATAAATCAGCATAGGTTGCATCCAGAATATATAGAAGGGGTTAAGGAATTTGTCAAACTTGCATGCCAAAATAATCCTCTATCAATTGAAGTCACATGTCCATGTAAACGGTGTCGGAATGTCAAACTAGTAAAGAAAGACCTTTTGGGGGAACATTTAATGGTCAATGGGTTTCTTCCAAGCTACACCAGATGGATTTTTCACGTTGAAGATTTACCGTCGTGCCATTGAATGAGAATGTCAGTGATTCGAATGATGGCGATGAAGTCAATGAAATGATATATGAGGGGTTCGGACTTCCTCCACCAAGCTTGGTTCATCGTGCTAGTAATGAGACAGGAAGTTCTAATATCGAACTAGGCCCGGATAAGAAAACTGAAAGATTTTTCAGTTTATTGAAGGAGGCCGAAAGAGAGTTGTATCCAGAGTGTCACAAGTTTTCAACGCTCTCATTTGTTGTTCGATTATTGCATATCAAGTGCCTTAGTGGATGGAGCGACAAGTCTTTCACGATGTTGCTTAAACTTTTGAAGGATGCATTCCCAAAAGGTGAAACTTTGCCAAAGTCGTTCTATGCAACGAGGGCACTCCTTAGGGAATTAGGCCTCGATTATCACAAGGTACATGCATGCCCAAGAGATTGCTCATCAGATTGGAAGGAGACTAGTAGGGATGATTGCATGGTGTGTCAGACGCCTAGATACAAACAGTTTGAGGGTGAGAAGAATGATTATAAAAAGAAGCAACAAAGAATTCCACAAAAGATTGTGAGATACTTTCCTTTGATTCCGAGGCTTCAAAGATTGTTCATGTCATCTAAAACTGCTTCATTAATGAGATGGCATGCAGAGGGCCGAATTGATGACGGCAAAATGAGACATCCTCACGACTCTCTGCTGGAAAAATTTTGATACTTTGTATCCCAAGTTTGTGAGTGAGCCTCGCAACGTCAGACTAGGTTTAGCAGCGGATGGATTTAATCCATTCAAGGCAATGAATGTTGCTCACAGCAGTTGGCCAATTATTGTGATGCCTTATAATTTGCCACCGTGGTTGTGCATGAAACAACCTCATATGATGATGATATTGCTCATTGATGGTCCTTCTTCACCTGGCAATAACATTGATGTCTACTTGCGCTTGTTAGTGGATGAACTGAATGAATTGTGGGAAAATGGTGTTCAGACGTACGATGCAGAAACTAATCAAATGTTCCAATTGCAAGCGGTCTTATTGTGGACAATAAATGATTTTCCTGCATATGCAAATTTGTCTGGATGGAGCACGAAAGGTGCTTTAGCTTGTCCTTGTTGTAACATACGTACTCGACATCGGTATTTGAAGAATGGAAGGAAAATTTGTTACATGGGGCATCGCTGCTGGTTGAATGCGAGTCACAAATTTCGAAAAGATGGTGTGTCTTTTGATGGAACTTTTGAATTTGAACCATGTCCAACTCGGTTATCGGGGGCTAATGTGTTATGACAGCTAGGGCCTAAGCATCAACCAACTAACAGACAAAAAAGAACTAGGAAAGGAAAGGAAAAAAAGGACAACGAGGAGGATCATAATTGGAGGAAGAGGAGTATTTTCTTTGAGCTTCCATATTGGGAACATAATTTGATCCGCCACAATCTTGATGTAATGCACATTGAGAAGAACGTGTGTGATAATATATTGTGGACGATATTAAATGTTGATGGGAAAGGAAAGGATAATTTAAATGCTCGTCGAGACTTGCAAGATATGGGAATTCGAAAGGCATTACATCCTAAAAAAGGGGTTGGGAACAGGTATTATTTGCCGCCTGCATGTTTCGCTATGAACAATAGAGAGAGAGGTTTGTTTTGTACACTCTTGAAGAATATCAAAGTTCCAGATGGGTATGCATCCAATATTTCTCGTCGTGTTAACCTCAAACAACATAGCATATCTGGACTGAAAAGTCATGACAACCATATATTGATGCAACAAATACTTCCAATAGCAGTGAGAAATTTGTTACCGAAGAAAGTTGTTGAACCATTGATTGAGTTAAGCAATTTCTTCAGGCAGTTGTGCTCCAAAACTCTAGAGCCAGATGGGTTAGATCGTCTTCAATCCCAAATTGCTCTTACACTTTGTCATCTTGAGAGAATTTTTCCTCCATCCTTTTTCGATATAATGGAGCACTTGCCTATTCACCTAGCAGAGGAGGCCAAGATTGCTGGTCCAGTGCAATATCGCTGGATGTACTTCATAGAAAGGTGTGCAATTCTACTCCAATTTAAGGTTGTAGTCATTTGTTTGTTTATAATTGAAAGTCATGTGTGCATTTGTTTGTTTATAGGTATCTTATGACACTTAAGTCATATATGCGTAATCGAAGTCATCCAGAAGGTTCAATTGCAGAGGGATACTTAGTTGAAGAGTGTATGACCTTTTGCTCAAGGTACTTGGATGATGTCGAGTCAAAATTGAATCGACCAATAAGGAATTACGATGTTAGCGACAATCCTGGGATATTACTGGGTCATGCTTTAGGAAAAGGAAAAGGGTTTGCGCTTGATAACACATCATGGGTACAAGCTCATCGGTATGTGTTATTTAACACTGCTGCGGTTGTCCCATATCGAGAGTAAGATACAATCTTTGTTCCAAAATTTTATTGATACCATTAATAAGTATCTTACATTTTATAAGTACTTTAAATGTATAGGGAGCATCATGATTTTATTAAGCGGTCACATCGTCGTCTCAAAGATTTTGACGTGGATCGCCGTCACAATGATGAGTTTCCCAGATGGTTTAATTCTCATGTAAGTGCTAATAACTTACATGTTTTTAATTTTCAATTTTCATGTTTTCAATTTTTAATTCTCGTTAGTTGATGTTTAATTTTGTTGACTTTGTAAAAATAGGTTGAAGAGCTTCTAGCTATTGAAAATCTTGTGTTGTCGATGAGATTAAAACTTTGGCATTGGGACCTAGTAAAAGGCCACGAGATTCAATGGGTATATAATTAATGGTACTAGGTATCATACGAGGAGTCTTGGTGGAGAAGAAAAACTCAAAATAGTGGGGTTATGGTGAAAGCAAAGACTTGTAGCTATGCAAGTACCAGAGACATGAATCTGTGGAAGGTGAAGTAGCATACTATGGATATGTGATGATATTATTGAATTGTATTACTCATACGACCGTAGATATGTGCTATTCATGTGCATTTGGATTGACAACAACAAAGGATTTGAAGCAGATGGGTTTGGTTTCACACTTGTTAATTTCAATCATTTGTTATATACAAAGAAACAAAATAGTGATGAGCCATTCATCCTAGCATCTCAGGCACAACAAGTTTTCTATGTTAATGATCCCGTTGAAGCTGATTGGGATGTTGTAGTCAAGATGAAACCTAGAGACTTGTATGAGGTGTGTGGAGAACAACCAATTAATGATGGAGAACATCACAATGAAGTGGAAGGATTTGGTGACCAAGAGTTAGATGCAACTTCGTTTGCTTGTGAAGAGGACATAAATTGGGTTAGACAAGGTGAAGTTGGAACAACTATTGATGAAACTATTGGACCTCTTGGGATATCGACACAGACACAATCTGAAGATGATGAAGAAATGATATGATATTGTAATTTTGTTTCATATTCATTGTTACATTTGTGCTTTTAGCATGGATATTCATGTTAATGAAACCTTTGCTTTTAAAATGCGTCATTTGTTTTTTTACTATTTTGGAAAATCTTAATGTAGTAGATTCTTTTGTGCCAAAAATGGTGTTGAACTGGTTAAAATTACAATATCATATTCTGTTAGATATTAAAATTCTATTGTTTTTGTATTCACTATTGTATCTATTGTACTTTGTATTCATTGCTAACCCATAAAATTTTACACGTATGCTTGTGGTCTTCTGTTAACTAGCATGACAGATCGACGATGCTCTAGGCAGAGGCAACATTCAGCCTCTGCAAATTCTGAGAGTTCTTATAGTGGGAGTGCAGATGAGAGTTCTTATAGTGGGAGTTCAGATGAGAGTTCAGAGGAGAGTACACGCATCATACCTGATCCACCCATGTCATGGTATCCTCCAGGTAGCTTGCCTAGTGCATCATCGAGTACTGGTTCAACACATGACACTACTGCTGGTATGAATTATTTTATTCAATTGAATTACTCCATTAGATTTCTTTGTTAATGTTCTTTTTTCTTTTGATGTTTTACATTTCGTTTTTTTAAACTAAGTGACACTACTCCATTTGCAAAAGGGGAACTCTACCCCAAATATTTAATTACCAAGTAAGTTAGGGGTCCTCTAGGGAAACCATAAAGGCTTCTATGTTATGAACTAACAGCAAGATATAGTCCAAGAACTTGAGAATTTTTTTTTTACTGTACGTTGTTGACTTCTTTTTTTTTCTTTTTTTTTTTCCTTATAAAAATAAAAAAACTATAAGAATAGTGTCATATGTTTGCATATAAAAAATTTCTTTATCTCATTGTCATGCTTTCTCTTTATTGGGTCAGCAAATTATCAGTTGTCATTGGAGGCATAATCAGCCATCAGCAGTGTCCATGCACTCTTCACCAATTTCTGCCTAATTTTGATTCACTCAACTGCTTATTTCTTCTTTGAAGTTATTATTCTTTATACTTCCTTTTTTTCCCCTTTGCAATTCATGTAATTAAGAACCATAAAATGTCACATTTCTCTACTTGTATTTGTTACATTTTGGATCAAATTAGTTTATCGGATGACATTATAACAAGTGCAAAGACTAGGTAAATGATTACAGATCACGATAATTCACCATTTCCAAACTAATCTGCACTTTAGTTAATAGTAATGGTAGTGGTGATAGTGGTAGCAAGTAGCAACAAAAGAGGTAGTTGTTAGTAGTAACTAGTAAAGGAGGAAGAGATATTACTGACGAAGAAGGGCATGATTTGAGTTGAAATTGTATGCCACTGTTTTCCCAAACCAGTAGGGTTTCAGAAAAGAAAAGATGAAGAAGACAACCACAACGATAACATAGACAACAAAAATTCACTTCCTAAGACATCATTTGTGTAGGCATATTTTCCATGTTTTTGGAGGCTCAACAATCAATGACATTCTTCGATTTACTCTGTTTTTCTCTTTCTTTTTCTTTTTAATAGAAAAAAGTCAAAGAGAGTAGACATGAGTAAATCATCCATTTTGTTTTGTTTACATGCGCATCGACATGTGGGAGGTTGGTTGACAAACCAAATGAATTTAGACATCCCATGTTCTTCATATGAAAAATGATATATAAGTTTGATAGTTGGTTTGAAACTGATTACGTGTTGAGTATAGATATTATTAGTCCACTCTAACACTGACCAATGTACTCATTATGTGAATTAAGTTTTAAGCTGATTGTCAACTTGAATAACACTGCTTCTCTTTCTTTCTTTCCATATTTTTCATGTGCTTCGATTTTAACTGTACTTTTTTTCCCCTCACCTCACTGCTGATACATAACGAAAGATGTCCTAATGCATGGTTGAAGATCAATTCTTCAAACTATAAACATTAAGCATAAAGTTGATGGTGTACAAATTAAAAAACAATTACACGTAGCAATTGAAAACAGAATGATGTGACTGTTGTTGTCACATTATTTTGGTAGTGGATCCTGTAAGAATATATATATTCTAAATATAGATATTTTCAGACCTAAAGTAAATGGGTTAATGTCATTTCTGTTTTTAATGTGTCCGTATTTTGTTGGGAATAGATTTAAATCAGATACAAACTTCAAATCATATATATAGTCAACTACTATATTTTTCTTGCTTAGACATTAATAAATTGTATACATGATTGTTCAGTCTCACTTGATTTCCATTGTTACTAAGGAAGAGAAATTTAATGCTTTTTTCAGAACTCAAAAATGACTTTTTACCATCCTCCACTGTGAGGCCCCTCCCAGTGTCATCTTATAAGGGAAGGGAAGGGAAGGCTAACATTGTTTGAAGATAATAAAAAATATTTATCATGCTATTACTAGGTAATGGAAGATTTATACATGGATATTCTTGTTCTAAGTGACCCTTTTTCTGCTGAAACTAACTATGGAGATTCTTGTTTTAAGTGTCACTTTTTTCTGCTGAAACTAACTATGAAAAACTCTTGCCTATGTAAAAAAGATAACATAGTTTGGTGATTCCTAGGCAATGGAGAATGTACAAGCCCTGACCATAAGGCTCCATTTGGATCAAACATAACCTATAAGATTAACAACACAACACAAGTTGATGTCTCTGTGAAAATAATGTGTTTCTAAACATTTTAATTTTTTTATTCCAAAAACACAAAATATAATGACTGAAAGCTAAAAAAATGAAGAAAATGGAAACACTACCAAACAGTAACAAAGATTTTGTGTAAATCTGCCTTTTGAAGCTCCGCAGGAGCTCCTGAGAGTTCCACTATAGCCTCAAGAAATGTAGTCTCATCCGAAATTGTACAGTACAACTCTTTTGACAACTAATTCAAAACAAAAAAATGTTACAAATCATCATCAGAGGTTAACCATAGTAGTGAAGATCAAATCTGCACTTTAGTTAATAGTTAATACCTTTAAATTTTATTGGTGGCTAATTACTAATTAACAATTGTAGACACAAATGAAGGATCTTGGGGCGCAATCCAATGCTACAGATGAAGAAATTATCACGAGTGTTCTAGGGCCCGAGCGACTGGTCGTGTTCGAACATATGGATTGGGTCCTTCTCCGACAGATGTCTTTGGAGGCGGATATAGGCAATCGCAAGAACAAACTCAGATATCCAAATGCAAGTCCAAGAGCAACTTAACCAATATAAAGCACAAATGGAGATGCAAATGAAAGAGATGATGGATGCTATGCTTAATCAGCAGAAAGTACAAATGGAGATGCAAGGCACAATCCAAGCTCAACAAGCACGAATAGAGCAATTGAGTCTCAACAGGCCATGGGTGGGCTGTTGCACCATACTACACATGTGCATTCACAACAACAATCCCATGCATACACCTCATCGCTTTAATTGCCATCGTCGTCCGAGGAAGTGAGTAAATAGTTAATTATGAAATTTTCATATGACATTTTATTCATGTTATTTGTTCTTATCAAATGCAGTTCACATATCAAAGAAAGAAAAGAAGAAGAAGAAGAAGAAGTAAATATGACAAATTCAGTTCATTCTAAACCATTCTAGTTGGATTGCTTTCTCCTTCTCACTTATTTGTTGATTATAGTGGGTTTAATTTAATTGCTTAACCGAGTAAATGACTATAGTGGGTTTAATTTAATTGCTTTACATTAGAGGTTTTAAATCGATTTTAAACAACAATGTTGTATTTTAACTACTAATGGATCTTTGACTATATAGGTTTTTGTTTAATTACTTGGGAATGCATAAGATGTCGTGTATTTCAGTGTTTTGTGTTTTTACATCTTTATTGTTTCAAGCGATTCATTCTCGCCTCGATGGTGGAGCCGCTAAACAAGTCTGTAGTCTGCACTTAAGTGCCATCCTATTATAGACTGTTGGGTTGTAATTTTAATAGAACATAGTACAATAAGAATAAGAATAAGATGCAAAATTTATGGGAAAGCGCTGCAACAAAAGTAATATTTATTGTGGATGCATGTTTCAAACATGGAATGCTTCTGTTCCACAACATAGAATTTAATAATGCAAATATTATCTCTTTATTCTTCAAATCATTTTCTTGTTTAATAGATTGAATTTTAAGAATAACTAGAAAAGGTAAGAGAATGGGGAGATTTGTTGGAGAAGAACATTGAAGGAAAAGGCCATAAGCACATCAAGATATGATGGACGAACTTAGTTTAATAATTCAAATCATATTAGTTATATCTAATTAGTTCTTTGTAACCAAGTTTTAATACTAGTTGAATGACTATACATTGTAGTTAAAATATTCATGATTGATTTGATGGTTGAAAGAAAACCAGTCATGCATTAGAACTAGTTCATCACATTCCAATTATGTGATCCATTAATCTTGTCTCCATAATACCACATTTTAGTCTATGTAGCATATCACATTCTTGTTCCCCTTTGTTGAATAATGATTGGCCTTGCCATCTTTACCACCTCTCATCTTGTTTGTGTTGTATTGGACTCACACGTGCATTCTTTTATGTGGGTAAATATTTGTTTGTATAGTAAATGAGCATAGTGCTATGAGTTTTCAGTTTCTTGCGTCTTTTTTTGTTCTTGTTTTTGTTTGCATATTTCTTTTCTCTGTTTTAAATCCAATATCTTTCTTTTGTTCCTTTAGTTTTACTGATTCTACCATTTCCTAACCTTTGTCAGGCTCTCTGCTCTCTTAATGTTGAGAAACTAGTTATACCGCCATCTCGAACTTGCAAACATGGACTTGCTTTTTGGTTTCATTCGTTGCAGAATTAAACAAGAGAGAACTGAAACACATGAATAAGACAGTGTTCCCTGGTGTGGATATGTTAGAGAAACCTATGTTAAAGCAAAGCAGCTTTGTTGGAGAGAATCTTATTTCCACCGCAGTATGTAACAATGCTTATAGGTATTTTTCTTCCACAAACTTTTTCTCTCAAGTGTTATTTGTTTATGTTTATAGTTCCTATATTTTATTCATTTATTTTATTTTGGTCAGATAACATATAGTCTAATTGTTTGTACCTCTAGCTACAATGTAATGCATTTTTCTGCCTAAATGAAGTAGGTAACATCTTTGTATCCCTCTTTGCAGGGCTTGTCTAACAGTGTTAATGGAAATCTTGATGATTCTCAATTCTCAAGTCCTAGTCAACAAATGTGGAGTTAGCAGTGTGGTTCAAGATTTTGATTCTCAGAATATTCTTTGTGATGATGGATGTTACTAGTTTGGTTTCATTGTTGTTATTACTACAATTTTACTACTACTATTTTAGTTCTGTTTTGATAACCGGGAAACCAGATGATGTATGTTTTTGCCTAAATGAACTAGATGACAGCCCTGTTGATGCTATTCTTATGTTGTGTTGCAGTTGATGTTAGTAGTAGTTTCTAAGGGATGTGCCGCCTCATTTCAGTGTTCTTTTTTTATTATTATTTTTTTTTTGTCATACAAGAAACGATTCAAATGGAATTAAGAATAGCTTCATTTTAATAAAATATTCCCTAATTTCAATTAATGGAAGAAAAAAAAAAAAAAACTAACATATCATTCAAAATGGTATTTTATTTCATATTTTTGCAGCAGCAGCAGGTACCCCTCACCACCAAAAAAAAAAAAAAATGGCGTTTTTTCGAAAAAACGCCACAAAATGACGTTATTGTGACGTCACACATTTAATTCATAAAAAATAAAAAACAGTGGCGTTTTTCGAAAAAACGCCACAAAATGACGTCATTCCACGTCACACGTTAATTTACATTTAATTCATAAAAAAATAAAAAACAGTGGCGTTTTTCGAAAAAACGCCACAAAATGACGTCATTTCACGTCACACGTTAATTTAATTTGGAACGGAGGATGAGACGGTCGTCAAATATTTTACGGCGTTTTAAAAAACGCCGTATAATGTTTTTAGCGACGTTTTTTAAACGTTGGGTAGCTATTGCGGCGGCCCTATCAGCGGCGAAAGTTTTACACGTCGCTATAAAATATTACGACGTTTTTGAGGCTTTTCGCGACGTTTTTAAAACGCCGCTAAAAATCAAATTTCCTGTAGTGTACGGGAGACATTTAAGTTATCTTTGTCAAATCGTTGAGAATATGTGATAGATATAAATAAGAGTAATTTTTTGTTTATAAAAAAATTGTGGTACTTGCAACAACAAAGCAATTCTACTGGTTGTTTTTAATGTGGCTGTGAAAATTAACAATAAGTCTAGGATACATAATTATTCATAAAAAGTAGTGCTAACTATATTATCTATACTATTTATTAAGTAAAAGGAGATTTTTAAACCCCAAGACCTGTGAGAACTTCAATATCCTAATCTGAATTTTCTATATTTTTTATTTTAAAAAAAATCTCAGCATTTATTGATTTGGTCAAAATCTCCTAATTAGCATTCATTAAATTTTTTTCAATTCACATGTCTTTCCACATGCCTGCATTTATTGATTTGGTCAAAATTTCCTAATCAGCATTTAAAATTTCATCATACAAATAATTATAGATACAATCCATGCATAGTTACTGCAGTACCATTTTTAACTTCTCCCATACACTATGGCTAGTGATAAGATTGTTAAATTATTTTTATAAAAAATCTTAAAAAACATAATTTGTATATTAAAAAAAATCTAAAACAAATATAAAATATTTATAATTATCCCGTGCATAGCACGTGTGATAGGCTAGTAAGGGTAAATTACAAAGGCTTAGACTTTCCTTCCGTCTGTAATCAGATTAGAAAGTACTGTTAAATTTGTAAGGATTTATCACGTGTTTTATTTTGATAATCTGAAACGTTTAATGTGTAGAACTCATTGAGTACTATAAACC
This sequence comes from Camellia lanceoleosa, assembly GCA_025200525.1. Taxonomy (NCBI): domain Eukaryota; kingdom Viridiplantae; phylum Streptophyta; class Magnoliopsida; order Ericales; family Theaceae; genus Camellia; species Camellia lanceoleosa. The sequence continues at coordinate 203,249,254 of CM045763.1, read as the reverse complement.
TATAAAAAATTATGTTAATCGGATATCGATAGTTATTTTATTGGATCAGATTTTTGTCAACCGTTTATTTTTTCATCGTCTATTTTTTATACAAAACTAATTTGATCTTGTAGCTATCGATATCCGATCAACATGATTTTTAAAAAACATATAGTACTCGACGACTTCTACACATTAACAGCTCAAATTATCGAAACAGGACTTGTGGTGAGGCCCCACGAGTCCAATAGTACCCTCCAGTCCAATCACGGACTGGAAGGAAGCGAGCCCCAATTACGAATGCATCCCTGAGATTTGATTAAAATAAAAATTGCTCCTGTGATTCTAGAAATTACATTCCACTGTTGAGATTTCTAATTTTATAACAAATTGTTATTTTTATTAATAAATTATCAAGCAAATTAACAATTTTTAATGATGTTAGAAATATGTTTCAATTAATAATTTAAATAATTTTATTATTATATAGGAAAACAATTATGAATTTTTTTTTTATAGTTAGTTCTGCTAAATAAAAAATTCTAACAAGGGAATATTTGAAAACTTTTAAATCACAAGAGACAATCTGTACTTTAAGTAAATCTCATGCGGTGTATTTATAATTTACTTACATTATAATTATGATCAATCAATTTTGGGGAATAAGTTTAACCTACAATTTTATGTCATAAAAAGTATCAAACTCTTTTAATAGAAATTTAACTTGCAACCTTATCTCACACAGTAGAGCTATAACTACATTATAATTATATAATAAATTTTACTTAGTAAAAAAAATTATGTTACTTATTTGTTTGTGTACTATTATTCCATAAGACTTGAAGATATGTAGCCATCAATCAATTGGTATAAAGATATTAAAGTAAAACTTATTAATATATTAATGATTAGAAATTTGATGTCTAAATTTATCAAATATTCATAGTAGTAATAGAAAGTAAACGTATAATTATGCCACAATTGTGTGAGAAAAAAATCATGATAAAAGGAAGAAAAATAGAAAAAAAATTTAGGGTGGACCACTTCAATTTTATTGGATCTCCTATTCCTTTAGCATTTTATACAAGTCAACCTTGGTTAGCCACTTTAATCACGTTATGTGATTTTGATGTGATGCAATCATTTGAGTTGGACCAATCAATTTTGGTGGTAAGGGAATGTTATAAATATCTTAGAAGGTAAAATATAAAAGAAAACAAAATCATATTTTTTTTTGGTCAGTATTAGTTGAAGGTTCAAAATAGAAGACAAAGAAATATTGAAAAATTGTACATATACATAAAATTTATATAAAAATTTTCAGAATAATGATGTGATAATATTTTTATTATAAATAAATTCATCTTTAATGATATTTTATTTTGAAATGAAAGGTTCACAATGAATCACATCATTATTGTGGGGACATAATTTTTAAATGATAACACGTGGCCGAAGTGACACTGAAATGTCAGCTGAGGTGTCATGTGTCTTGGTCATGACACCGAGATGCGAAGAAACCGGAATCCGAGATAAGCAGATAAGGGACAAGAGTCCTAGAATGAAAGATGACTTCAGTTTGGGTAAAGATAAGACTCTTAGAGAGTTTATCTCAATCCTACTGGGAGTCCAAGATTAGCAGTAATCCTAAGTCTATTGAAGCTAGGCTTTTATTGGGACTAGGTTTGTATTAGCTATAGAAGAGAGGCATCCTTATGGGTCTAATGTATGCTTTTTATGTTTTGAATAGTGAGTTAAGTACTTTTGTTATCTTAGGTGGACAAATCATCGCCGGAATCTCTTCTTTTTGTGACAGGTCGTTCAGACTTAATTTATTCTGCTAGTGTTCTTCAACTGAGTGTTTGATTGACAGTGTGATAAGAAATTAACACAAATAATTATGTATAAATTTTTTATTTATATAATATTATTCAGAAATATTTGCTTGGGCTATATGTTTTATGAGAACTGGTATTTATGTGTATGAAACGGCAAAGATTAAAGAGCATGGATTTTTGAGAATGATTAGAATGATGTGTTGTATAATTGACATTTAATATTTAAATATATCAAAAATCACATAAAAAAGTCGAACTAACAGTGAATATCAAGTTGGGCCGAGTTGAAAAATGGTGCCCAAACTTTGTTAATCAGACCTTTTTTTTGGTCAGACCATCAGCAAAAACCATAGGCCAAGTCATGCCCAATAAATTTGGCCCAAGCATATAGTGGGGCTTTTAATTGGAATGACTTTTAATTTGAATTATGATAATTGCTAGAAAAATATTATTCATTATCGCAGGCTTTACTTAATTTGTCTATTTATATTTATACAATAAATCTTACACGTATATATATGGTATATCATATTAAAAAAAACATATAGTATGACATAACACCATATTAAAGATAAAAAAAAAAAGTAGTATGACCACATTCTAATTTTTTTTTTAAGTACATTTTACGTTCTTGTCATGGAAGTTGCTTGGAAGAACGGATTGATGGAAAGTCAGAAATTAGAGAAAGAGAAAGTGAATCAGCACCGTCCTTTGTGACTTGATTGGAGTAGATTCAAATCGTGTGAGATAGATTTTGATGAATTTTGTATTCCCCTTTCAACCTCATTGACTTCTGATTAATTATTGTTAATGAAAAAATGTTTTTTTTTTTTTTTTTTAATATTTAATTGTGAAGGATGATGAAATATAGTTGTATTGGTAAAATTATAGTTTAAAAAATACTTTTTACTTTTGAATGAAAAATATATATATATGTACATTTAAATGGGTTTGTTTTATGTTACGAATAAAAAAAATTCTATTTTCTTTTTTTTATCATACCAAACTTCAAAAAATGCAAAAACAAACTCAACGTAAGTTACAATTTGATCTTTACTCTCCCATGGTAATGGTAATGTTAAATTCTTGAATAAATGTGAGTAAAAAATGCAAATGGCCTCTAATATTTAGAGATCAAGGTTTATTCGAGCGTTTCATAATGCTCTCCATGTGTATGATTTAATTGCCCAAAGATAGCAATTTGTTCATTCTGCAAAGACTTTTCATTGCATTGTTTATTAAATCATACTTTTGAAGTGCATAGTAATTGCTACTACATTTTGATCTAGAAAACGATTTTTATTTTTATCTTTTTCTAGATTGAAAATTTTGACCTTTATGCAAGTAATGTGTGTGTGTTTGGTTTTAATTTTTTAAATTCAGTTTTTTGAAAATTGAATATTTTGTTTTTTGTGTTTTTCTGTTTTTAATAAATATTTTTAAAATTTTAAGTAATTTTCTTACTTTTTTAGATACACCTTACTTAGATATATCTAAATAGTAAAATATTTATGAAAAAATATTTTAAAAAATTAATAAATACACAAAAATAAGAAAAATGCACCTACTTTTTGTATATTTTTTAATTTGGTATTTAGTGTATTTTTTAAATTTTTTTTTTATAAATATTATACTTTTTGTGTATTTATGTTAAGTGTGTCTAAAAATTAAAAAATATTTCTTAAAATATTAAAAAAATTCATTGAAAATATTAAAAAAATAAAAAAGTAGAATTTTTTGAAAATTATTTTCTGAAAATCAAAACCAAACAAGCTGTTATTATTATTTCTTAATTTGAATGCGTCGAACGCACGTTGAAGAGTACAAAAAATTGAGATTATTGTGATTCGAGATTCCATGCACACCATATGAGATTTTGAGTGAGATTATAACGTGAATTTTACGATGTAAATCTTGGGTTGAGAATTTTGGGAGAGGAACTTGAAAATGCTTGCTAAAAATGGCAAAGGGCATAGAAGGAGGGGAATTGGTGTACAAATTAAACTTGGATATGAAAACAGAGAGATATGGAAGAGATGAAAATAGAGAATTTCTATATGTATATTGATATATCTATCTGTATTGTTTAGCTCCTTTATATAGAGGAGTTACAAGCCGAAAGAGGAAACATTAATGATGAAAGCATTACCAACATAATGAGTAAAGTAGCACTAACATAGCACTAGCATATAATATACTAACAGCTACAATTATGCCTAACCCATTGATTGTGTAGTTTAATATAACAAAGCTAAATTCCTTTAATTACTCAATATGATTTCCAACACTCCCCCTCAAGTTGGAGAGTGAATGTTGAGAAGTCCCAACTTGTGACTCAGGTAATTGAAGTTATCCTGCCCCAAGGCTTTCGTAAATATGTCTGCAAGCTCATCTCATCAAGAAATGTAGATTGGAGAAATTTCACCAGCTTGTAGCTTCTCTCTCACAATGTGACAATCTATTTCAATATGTTTCGTTCTTTCGTGATAAATAGGATTTGCCGCTATATGCAATGCAGCTTGATTATCACAATACAAAGGAGCAGGGCCTTTTTGGTTGACTCTTAAATCTAGCAATATCTATCACAGCCATGTAATTTCAAGGCATGTGTTTGCTTTCTTGGATTTCCATGAGACAAGAGAGTGACCTAGAAACACACAATAACCTGTAGTTGATCTTCTTGTTGTTGGACAACCTGCATGATCTGAATCACAATAAGCTTTCAACTTAAGATTGTTTATAGCCGGGAAAAACAATCCTTGGCCAGGTGTACCCTTAATGAATCGCAAGACACGAAGTGCGGCTTCCATGTGTGGTTTTCTTGGTTGGTGCATAAATTGACTCAAATTCTGAATTACAAAAACAATGTCTGGTCTTGTGACAGTAAAATAAATTAATTTTCCAACCAACCTCCGATATCTCGTTGGATCATTGAGTATAGTACCATCTGTGGTTTGTAATTTCACATTTTGTTCCATTGGACACTTTTCTTGTAAAATATATAGAGCATATTTCCTTTGGGACAAAAAAAGACCTTTCTTGGATCGCGAAAATTCAATGCCTAAAAAATACTTCAAGTCACCGAGATCCTTGATGCGAAACTGTTTGAGAAGGAAGGATTTAAGGTGTTCCATTTCTTCAAGATTATTGCCTGTAATGATAATATCATCAACGTAGATGAGCACTCCTGTAAAAGAATCGCCATTAACTTTGGTAAAGAGGAATAGTCCCATAGATTGGTGAAAACCCGCTTAATAGCATTGAAAATTTGGAGAAGAAGCTTGTTATAAAGAGATTTATTAAGGATTCTCCAAAGGCCAAGAGGAGGAACCATATAGACCTCGTGCAAGTCACTATGGAGGAAGGCATTGGTAACATCAAGTTGGTGAAGAAACCAATTAAAAAGACAACAAAGAGTAGTAAGCAGAGAAAGTCTCAATGTAATCAACCCCTCGATTTGGTGTAACCTTAGATGAGCTTTCAATGGTGCCATCGATTTATTTGAGTTTAAACACCCATTTGCGACCAATGGGTTGATGACCACCGATAAGGGCATAAGGGTCCAAGTGCGATTGAGTTGCAATACATCTAACTCGGGGCCTAAAATGTTATCAAGAAACACATGGTGCGAAGGAGAAAAACGATGATTGGAAAAACATAGATGGGAGAAGAGGCGGAGGTGGAGGATTGTGGAAAGGAGGAGGTGTGGTCTTGTTGAGAAAGAGGTAAGACAGTAGGGCGAGCGCAAATTGGGGTGGGAGGAGAGTTGGACTGGTAAGGAAAAACGTTTTCAAAAAATTTGACATCCCGACTCACAAGAAAAGTTTTAGAATCCAAGTCATAAAGTTTGTAACCCTTGTGGCCGGTGGGATAACCAAGAAAGACACAACGTCGTGCACGGGAGGCAAACTTATGAACATGATGAACAACGGTAGCATAACATAAACATCCAAAACCACGAAGATGGGCAAGAGGCGGTAGTTTCTGATAAAGTAACTCAAAGGGAGATTTATTGGCCAACAAAGGGGTGTTAGCACACACTCACCCTAAAAGACAAGGGAATGTGTGATTGAAAGCAATGTTAAGAATATGTGGTGTTTGCGCCAACTACCCCATTTGAAACACATGAGCGTTGAAATTAAGAAAAAATCCCGCATGGAAATGAATTCAGATCCATTATCGCTTCTAAGAGTTTTGATACGACATTAAACCGATTATAGACTAGGGCAAAGAAAGCTTTAAGCAAGGCGACTTGTATGTCATCAAGAAGACCCAAGTACACCTAGTAAAATCATCCACAATTGTAAGGAAGTAACATGCACAATGCGATGTGGACCCCAAATATCACAATGAAGTAATTTAAATGGTGATTAATGTTGTACTTAAGGAAAGGGAATGTGGGTTTGCTTAGCCATAGGGCAAACAACACAATCATTATTAAATGAAATAGACATGAAGGAAACAATTTAGATAAGAGTTGAGATGAAGGATGCCCAAGACGTTGGTGCTTGAGGACGGTGATGAGACATGATAGGAAAGGTCAATGGCGACATGTAGTAGAGTCCATTATTACCAATCATCTTCCTCGGCCAAGTCTGGATGACACAAAATCAAAAAAGAATGATAATGAAGGATTTAGTGAGTTTACTAGCGCAAGAAATTTAAACGAAAAGAAGGAACGTGAAGAACTTGGTCTAAAGTGATGTCTTTATTGAAAAGAATGGTGCCTGTAGAATCAATAGGAACTGACGATCCTATAGGTAAGGTAATGGAAGGAATAGGAGATGGATGACTATGAGAAGAAAAAGAGGAATCGGATGTGATATGATCTGTGGCTCCATTGTCAAGAATCCATGAATAAGAAAAAATTGAATTAATGGATGGAATAGAGGGATGAAACTGACCTGCTGCATTAGCAAAGGCATCTGAGGTTTCGGAGGATGATTTGGACAAGTTTGCCATGGCAGTGGTGAGTTGTTTGCATTAGAACCTAGTGCAAGATATGGGTTCGAATCGTAATGACTAGCAAGGTTTCGTGGGCTGTGGAAGGGTCCATGGCGTGAACTTGGTGGATGGAATGGTTTCCACGGATTGGTGTTGTTGCTATTGTTGAATAGAGCCATGATTATGCATTGGTGCCCTTTCCAAACAAGTATCCATGTAATTTGTAACACGCCTCGATATTGTGTCCATCACGATCACAATGCAGATCAAAAGAGGATGAATGATCTCCGAGAAGAGTGATTGAAGGATGAACGATCTCTGATAGATTTTGGGTTCCAAAACGAGAAGAGTTGGAGCCTTTGTACTTATGGAAAACTTTTCTGAGGAGGAACCAATTTCCGTTGTTTTTCTTCTTGAGTAATTAAAGAATATGCCTTAACGCTTGGTAACGGATTTATGAGAAGAATCATGGCATTATAAGACTCATTTAGACCCATGAGAAATTGCATAATTTGATCTTGTTCCCGTTGTGCCTTCATTCCACCACAAGAACAAGTGGGTTGTGTTTTATAGGATGCAAGTTCATCCCATAAAGCTATGAGTTTTGTATAGTATGTGGTGATAGGCATAGAACCTCGTGCATGTGAACTGATTGATCTTTGTATCTGGAGAATTAGAACATTGCCTAGAGAAAACGATCATGGAAATCGATCTCATGACAACACCATAGCCATGAGAGAACCATTTTGTCGGCATAATCGAGCGGGCTTTGATCGTACCATTAACAAAACCAATTTTGTTTTAAAGGAGAGCAATCACCATGGAGCGTCTCCATGTTGCATAATTGTTTCGAGACTAGGAAAAGGCCCGGATGATCTGATGGGTGAATAAACAAAGGGCTTGAGGGTTCAACCATGGAGTCCTTATTCTGGTTGTCACCCATGTTGAGTGAAGGCAAGGGTGTGGAAACCCTTGAAAGCTTCAAACAATAAGGATATCAAGAATCACCCAAACATTGCTCTGATACCATGAAACTAGAGAGATATGGAAGAGATGAAAACAGAGAATTTCTATATGTATATTGATATATCTATCTGTGTTGTTTAGCTCCTTTATATAGAGGAGTTACAAGCCGAAAGAGAAAACATTAATGATGAAAGCATTACTAATATAATGAGTAAAGTAGCACTAACATAGCACTGACATATAATATACTAACAGCTACAATCATGCCTAACCCACTGGTTGTGTAGTTTAATATAACAAAGCTAAATTCCTTTAATTACTCAATATGATTTCCAACAGGATAAGAGAAACAAAGTCCCTAACCACTATATTGTTTTTATTTGTCATTTAGAAACTTCACAATGACCGGAATTCTGTGATATTGTTTATTCTGAAATTGCTTTATCTCACTTCGCAGTAAGACGATCATCTCCTCGCATCTAGAATTTATTGATCTTAGTTTGTTTCAACAAATTTATTTTTGTTTTATTATTTTTTTTTGTAGAAAACACTTTCCAATGTTTAGTTGCGACCTTAAAACTAATTTACTAATGATGGTGGTATTAGTTAGGGTGTTGGTAGTGGTGATAGAACGATGGAGGTGGTAGTGTTGGTGATGGTGGAGCAAAAGAGGTGGTGATGGAGGTGGTTGTTGGAAATATGGGTTTATAGGCTTATTTTTTGGTAATTTTGAGCCCAAAAATAAGTGAGACTTACACGCCTTTCAAGGTGGGTCCAAGTGGTGACGTGTTTCTTGCCGCAAGATAAGTCACACCTCAAAGTCGGTTTGTCAAAAACCATTTCCAAGTGAATGGAAAATTAACGTTATTTCCGGCTTCATGGGATTTGGAAGAGTTGAGGAAACTATGTGGGTTAGTCAATTTGGTTGTCCCATGTTGGAACAAGAAGAGAGTTTACATGAAGATATAAACTCTAGATTGGCAACCTTGGGTTAGCCCTCAAGGGATACCCAAGTTTTGTGAAGGGAAGAGTTATGGACCAAGCATGGTTCAAATCATATACAATACACGCACCCATCCAATCAAGCAAGCTAGGCTGGGTGTAGGTCAATTCAAACATTAATCTTTTAGGCAAACTTCATCTAAATTTTTTCCAAATTTTCTAATTGAAAATTTTCAATTTCAAACTCTAACCAGTGTGACCTTTCATACCAGTCCGAAATTTTCTTCTTTTTTTCAGTAGATTCAAACTGTTTTCAATAGATTTAATCTTACACCTGTTCAGTTCAAATTCAGGCCTGTTCGGACCTATCGAATAGTCACCACCTTATCTATAAATACAGGCCTTTCCAGCAGTCCAAAAACAATTCAATTGTTTTTTCCTTCTTGGTTTATTTTCTCTATTCTTGCATTATTCTTCATATTAGTTCTTAGAGAGATTTCTGAGAGTGTAGAACACATGTTCTAGTTTGCCGAATATATTGTTTATAATGCTATTACAATCTGTGTAAAATCATTATATCTTGAGAGATAGACGCCGTTATTCTACAAACACCTGAGCGGGCTGAATTTGTCTTAAGAACAAAGTGTCATATACTCGACTTGATCATCCTTGTTCGTAATCTGTTTCAGTAAGTAATTTAGGCCTGGTTTGGGATAATTTAAATAAGTGTACTTTTAAATAAGTGTACTTTTGGACTTTTTATGAAATATGAGTTGAGTATGGATTGGGTTTGAAGTGATGTGGTAGAGAGATGATGTGATTTAAATAAGATAGTGACTTTTTGACTTTCTGACTTTCTAACTTTTTTAGATTATGATAAATAAGGCCTTAGTTTAGTTGTTTGATTTGTTTCAAGTTATTTTATTATATACAGAGGATTATTTCTACAATGGTAAAGGTGATGGAGGTGGTTGTAACATAGTGACGTTGGTAAGATTTTAATTTATAAAATATATTTCACCTTTTAAAAAGTGGGAAACATTTTTTTGTACAAACGACTTGTTTTCCATTGACAAAAAAAAAAAACATTTTCCATTGACTTTCATTTTTGTGTTCTATCATACAAAATACTAGAAAATACTAAAAACATTCCTGAAACAAACGAAGCTTTAGCATGTGAATATTTTCTCTCAAATACTGGATTTTGGCATATTATTATGTCTCTATGTTTTTCTCACAGTAATGGTTCTCTCATATGCTTTGAAGCTTAAGAGAAGAAGGGGGGTTAGAGAAGCAAGGCAGGAAGCAAAGCAGGAAAGAGAAAACGAAGCAAAAGAAAGCGCATAAAGTATATATCGGCCACAAGATCAATGATGATCTCTGAGCCTCTACGACTCTTCTGATGGTTACCCAGAACATCAAGAGGCATTTGCCGATCTCTCCCAGTGGCTGCTGTAACCACGGTGTGTTTCTTTAGTCCCTAGCTTTGATGGTGGTTTTGCTAGTTGAGTTTGCTCTCTTGTATCAGATACTAAAAAATCATGGTTCCTTGTTTTATTGTCAAAAGGAAGCATTGTCAAAATTATTTTCCTGCTACAAATGAATAGGAATTCGGGAGTGTTATTTGGTTGATTGCTTCACTCCATCTACAATAGTTTTTATTTATTTATTTATAAAGATATTGTTCATTGGTGATGTAATTTAGGGTGAAAATAGAGTTACTTGTAATATGTATTTGATGCTTCTTGTAACCAGTGATTGGATAAATAAAAAGTTTGCAGATAAATATGGATGCTGCAACATCATTTTGCTGCTATTTCTTGCTGCATTTTAGAGCAATTCTTAGTGTGGCTTTTCTTTCAGTTTAGCAATGAAATGTGCAGATAAATATGGATAAGAAATGTGTTGCTTATTCCTCTAATTTTTATTTTTTGGGGTAGATAATAGAGTATTTTGTAGAAGATATAATAGAATGTACCGCAACAATATAAGTAGTGGTGGGCGTCGTGTCGTGTTGGATCTTATTTGTATTGTGTCATCTCGAATTGGTGTCATAATTAACTCAACACTAACTCGACTCGTTTATTATTTCATGATATCGTGTCATGTCAATTTCGGTCTATATTTGGTTCGTGTCATGTTAACATGTCATGTAAAAAAATTTCACTATTAACTAAAAATATTAAATGTATGAAAATTTGAAATTTTTTTTACAAGTTAAATTTAATGAAACTAATCTTTATTAAATGAAATTATTTATAAAAATATTTGATTTAAACTTAATTTTATTTTCTTAATTTATAAAAATTATATTTTATTATTATATTTTTTAGGGGAATTGACCAGTAAATTCTGTTTTGTAAGACTCGTAATCCATAAGGTCCTAAATGTTTTTTTGGTGATTGAGTGGTTCCTTAAATTATTTGTTGATTGTTTTGCCATTGTTGGTACAGTTGGGGACAGGTGGCGTGGTGCGGTGTTTGTGTGTCACGCTATTTGAAAAGTGCACTAGTAACTTTTTAAAGTTTGGTTGTTTTTAACACGTGTATTGTGGGACGTGAATTCCTTACTAATTATTTTTTGGCGCATGACGTGAAGACACACAGTAATTCAATCAAATTGGGTCTGTCACGTTGGAGTGTCATATGTCACGTTTAGGAAAAGTACACTAAGGAATTTTTATGTATAGGGAAGGTGGTGGGGTGTTTGTGTGTTACGTTATTCGAAAAGTACACTAATAACTTTTTAAAGTTTGATTGTTTTTAACAAGTGTAGTGTGGGACATGAATTCCTTACTAATTGTTTTTTGATGCGTGACGTGAAGATACATAGTAATTCAATCAAATTGGGTCTGCCACTTTGGAGTGTCACATGTCACATTTAGGAAAAGTGCACTAAGGAGTTTTTAATTTTTTTTAGAGTGTCACAACATACTAGCTACGTTGTCACATTTGAAAAAAATATACTAAGAAGTTTTTATTTATTTTTAGTGTCACATCATACCTATCACGTTGTTACATTTGCAAAAAGTATACTAAGAATGAGTAAAAATTTTAGAGTGTTACATCATACCTGTCATGTTGTCCCATCGTTGGAGGGTTACATTACTACCTGCCACATTGTAGTATCACACCATACTTGTCACACATTCCAAAAAAAAAAAAAAAAAATCCAATTAACTAGTGAAGGTATATCTGTCTAACCAATATCCATCCATGTTTGAAAAAGGACTTACTGGTCACACACTATACCTAATAAGGACTCCTCAATCAACCATTTAAAACGTGGGACCAAATGGTATAAAAGTTCCAAAAATAGGACTTTCCAATAAATTTTTCTATTTTTTATTAGATTAACTCAAATAATAGAAAGAAATACATTATTAAAAGCAAAAACAATGATTATATTAACTTAAAATCGGATTTTACATACTTTTTAATAAATTGGATATAATTATGTAAAAAGATTAAAAAATGTCATGATGATCTTTAGTGAAATAATATTAAAATGTGTAACTACGTGGTTGTTTGGGATGTACTACAAAAACACACTTATTTATCTTTTTATTTTTTTTGGATTACATCATCTCTATACTTTTTTGTATATTTTTTCGTAAAAAGTCAAAAAATATACTTATTTAGATCATTCGAAACAACTCCTTCATTATACGGGTTATCCTTGTCAATTTCGTCCTGTACAGATTTGACAATAACCCGATTTATTTAATGTTCGTGTTATTGGGTCGTGTTATATACGCGTTCGTGTTAGGAAATGATAAACCCTAACCCGTTAACTTCGTGTATGGTTCGAGTCGTATTATCGTGTTATGTCGCAAATTCTCACCCTTAAATATAGGGGAGAAGCCCCTTAAGCACAAACCAAGACTACCGCTTTGTTTTGGCACAAAACGGTTTTTGAAAAACATTTTTCTTATTTTCTAGCATTTTGGTATAACAACAAACAAAAGTTAACAAAATTTTTTTTTTTTTTTTTTTTTTTGTTTTTTCTTTTGTAATCAACAGAAAACAAACCTTTCAAGCACCTCCACCACCCTACCTCCATTGTCGCTGCCACCACTATTGCGGCTCCCACCATCACCACCCCACCACCACCACCACCATTGCTGCTGCCATCATGACCAATGCCACTAATATTAATACAACCACTAGCACATTAGTTTTAAGGTCCAACCAAATATAGGAAAACATGTTCTACAAAAATATTTTGTGAAAAATATCTTCCATATGTTTTATGACAAAACAAACAGAGCATATATCAGGAAAAATAAAAAAATAAAAAACCACCAACATTCCTAAACATTTCCAGCAAAACTACCAATCTCCTTTATTGAATTAAAAGTATTGGATAATTCTTAATTATTGTGAGGATAAACACAATAATATTTTTTAATATTTTACTTAGTGTTTTGATAAGAAGAACAAACTGAGTTAAAAGTAATAAAATTTGTCAAATTAGCGTATCCTGATTATATATTTTGCATGTCTCATATAACTCTATAGAAAGTGAAGATTAACAAGTGAATACAACAATAGTAGAATTAAATATCAATAAACAAATAAACAAGTAAACTTAACGTATAACATTTTTGACTAGTGTAAAAGGAAAAAGCACATATCCAAATTAATGTGGATTGTTTTGCTATTGTGATATAAACATATTGGACTTGATATTGCAACAAAATATTTGTAAAATCTATTGAAATTTAAGAAATAAACTAACTAATGACTTAAATTAATTCACAATTCTTAGAGATTAGTATTTTACATTATAAAATTACAGTGTAGTGTTTTACATTCTCAACATTCTTGAGCTGATGTGTTCACTATTAAAATTTTAAACATAATTTTTTTACAAACGTATCTTAACAGTTGTATCGCCATATCTTTATCTTTATTTGTATCATATTTACATCCGTGCTTCCTAGTTTGCACCAGAAGAATTATAGCCCACAACCAGGGAACTCCTTCGGTACAGCATTCTGGTTCCCCACACACTGCAGATTTTCAAATTCACAACCGCCAAAGCCTTGACCATTCATTGATACATCTTCCCCACTTTTTCTTTCCACCCCTGGTTGAAAGCAGTAGACCTGATCATCACACTGCACATTACATGGATTTATCAGGTAAACACAAGACATGTTTGGATTAGCAAGGTTTTGACACATATCAGCATTCTTGGAAGGGTTCTGATAAGGAAAAGATCCAATCTCTCCATCAATCCTCCGTCGGATGTCCACAAGCGAATACTTGAGTCTTGCAACCTCGGCCTCCAATGCAGCCTGACCTTGCAATCTCTTCATCAATCGCTGAATAACAGCCTTCAACCCCGCAACTTCATCCTCCAATGATGCGGTGCGAGCTTTCTTCTCACGATACTTGTGAACCGCTTCACCATTACCCGTTGGACATCTCTTTGATTTCTTTTCTGCGCACTCTGCAATATCACCAGTGGAAACCTTATCTTGAGTTGCGGCAGGCACAATTTTGGTGTGCACATGATGACAAGTGTGTGAATGAGAGGTATCAAGGCGTGGTGGGTTGCAAGTGTGGGTATGAGTGCATGTTTCCTTCTGAAGGTCATTGAGAAAGCTCTCCCAAGAGGAAGTTTTTGGGGGTTCACCAATGTTTGGACTTGAACACACCTCTTGGTTTGAATAATCTATCTCTCCATCCTCCATCGTGATGAAACAAAGAAACCAGAATCTAACAGGAGTGACAGGTTCAAAATTTTGAGCTGTACCCAGATAACAATTTGCCGTGTTTTTCTTTGTGATTTCAAGTTGGGTGTTGAAAATCTCGTTTACCCGAAACCCTAGGGAAAGCAGAGACAACAAAACAAGGCAAATATCACGATTTTGAATTCATAACCCAGATCAGAAGCTGTGTTTGAAAGGAATTAATTTACGCAACCTGAACAATTGCAGATTATATCAAGTGGGTCAGATAACAAGTCAATTTTATCCAATTATGAACTACATAAACACTGAACATTCAAGCATAAAAGTCACAACCCATATTGATCGATGCAATCGCAGAGCAACAGGATACAAAAAGAATGGAACTTGAATACTTACCGTAGAGATATCGAAATTTCAAGTCAAATTTCCAGTGATTGAGTTCCTTCCAAAACTATTTCAAATTTGTCTCTATCCTAAAAATTATTTCAAATCAAACTATTACCAAACTTACATTAATTAAACCAAATATATTTGAAATTCATATATTACCAAACTTATATTAATTAAAGGAAAATTTAGCCAAAATCCATCCATTGAACCCTTGTTTAGTGAAAATAACAATCAAATTTATTTTGCATCATAAATCTCTTAAGGAGGAGACGCATAATTGAGTAAGGATAAAATAAAATATAAATTTTTTTTTAGACAATATTGTCCGTGTAACATGTTACTAGTCTACATCAATTTCGATGATAATAATAATAATATTATTATTATTTTCAAGAATTTCATAATCAACATGAATTTTATTTGATAAATCTTAATGACAAAATTTTAAATATATTAATTTGATTAAAAATCGATATCTAGATCAAAAATTATATTGTTTAAAAATTTAATATTTTGATAAAAATGGTATACGTTGAACTTTTCAATAAAAACTCATTAAAATTTTATTATAAGAGGGTATTGACCAATCCCCTTAATTAAACCAAATATCTATGCTAAAGTATGTGATAGGTCATACTTTTAAGTTAATAATTTTTTTTTGGTATGAAACTTCGTAAAAAAATTATTTGTCAATTATGTAAAAATTTAAAACAAAATGAATTTATATTTTGAATTAAAAAAAATGTTTTTGAAAATAGTGAAGAAAATGTGTTAAATTTTAATTTGGACGACGAGTGTGGAATGATTAAATGATTCTTAAAACGTTGTTTGATTTTGATGTATTCAAAAATAGTTTTTGCGTTTTTAATTTGTATTATTTTATTTATAGTGGAAAATTTTAATATACTGGCCAATTTTTTTTTTTTTTAGATACAATCTAATCTAGATATCCTTAAAATAAAAGAAATGTGAAGAAATCTTTAAGAAATTTAATAAATACAAAAAAAAATATGAAAATGTATTAAATTTTTGTTTAATATTTAGTGATTTTTTTTTAAAAAAAAATTCATAAATTTTATAAGTTTTAAGTGTATTTAGATTTAGTGGATCTAAAAACTGAAAAATATTAATTAAAATATTTAAAAGTTCATTACAAACAACAAAATACAAATTGAAAATAAAAAATTATTTTTAAAAACTTCAAAAATAAAAATTTTACTAAAATAAAAAAAAATACATTTAGATTATGTGCATCTAAAAAATAAAAAAAAATTAACTAAAATATGAAAAAGGTTTACTAAAGACAACAAAAACACGAAAAATAAAAAACTCAAAAATTAGTTTTTAAACTCAAAACCAAAAAGTTCTTCAAATTTTTAAAAATTATTTTCAAAATATAAAACCAAACTATTTTTTAAATTTTGTAACTCTTTTCAAAAGTTATCTTTCAAAATTGATTATGAAAACCAAAACACATGGACCCTCAATTTTTAGATCTACTCAATCTAAATACGCTTAAGACGTATAACACATTTTTTTCACTATTTTCAAAAACATTTTTTTTATTAACTCAAAATACAAATTAGTTTGTTTTAAATTTTTATACGAATTTGTAAATAACTATTTACAAAATTTCATAAAAATAAATTCGATTAACTTGAAAGTATGATGTACCACATACTTTACCATAAATATCGGTTCAATTAATGTAACCTTGGGAATAAAGATAAATTTAAAATAGATTTAAAGTAGTTTTGAGAATAGAGATACATTTAGGGTGGGTTTGGGAAGTGGGTTAGCTTTTTGGTTTTTTTGGCTATTTAGCCTGGGTTTAAAAGCTTGGTTTGAGAAAGGCTTTTTGACTTTTTGGCTTTTTTGAATTTTTTTGTGAGAGAAGAGTGTAATGATTATGGGTTGGATGTGATGTTTTGTTTTTTTGGGACTAAAATAGCCTGTTTTGTCTTTTGTGGCTATTTTAGCCCCAACCCACTACCCAAACGGGGCCTAAGTATATATTTGAAATAGTTTAGAGAATAGAGATCAATTTAGAATAGATTTGAAATAATTTTGGAAAGGGTCTAGTTCCCTCCACTCCCAAATTCTTAAATTATTTTTTTTTACTAAAACATAAAAGTACAAAAAAAAAAACTAATTTTTTATAAGGTAAGTTAAAATTAGTAATATTATAAATTTAGATTTAATTATTCACAAAATAATTTAAAATTATCATTTTATTATACAAATTTAATTTTCACATCACAATCACCACCCAAAAAATCTGGGTGGTTTTGTCTGGGGACTTTTTTAACAGGGTATGGAACTTGAATACTTACCATAGAGATCCTGTAAGGAAGTGAATAGCGCGATGTTTGAAGTCCACGAAATATCATCAATTTGACTTCTGAAACCCTAGAAAACGGTGTCGAGGATAAAAAGAGATTGAGAGAGATTGACCCTAAAAAGGGTAGATGAAAGAAGCCCCCACTTCAACTTCAGTGGAGGAAGAGAAACGGACGAACCACACGAGTCATATGATGAGAGATTCCATAGATACAGTGATTCTGCTTTTTGAAGGTTAAAATGAAACAAGAGAGAAATGTATCGGAACTCAATTCGAGTAATTGGGGAAAATATATAGGGAGAGAGAGAGAGAAGAAGTGTCAGTCAAACGTATCAGGATCCTCTGAAGTGTTGGTCCTAAAGTGATCCCTGAAGTCTGTTGATCCAATGGCTGAAAATGTAACTAATCAAAACGACGTCGTTTTGGTTAGTTATTTCAAAAAAATAAAATAAAAATTAATTGAGTTGATTCAAAATTCTCAAATCATTCCCTCCGGTACACAAAGCTGCGTGGCGGGAATGCAAAAAAGAGAGAAGAAGATAGAGAGAGAAGAGAGGTGGGAGTGTCATCCAGCCATTGCCACCGCCGCCGTTCAGCCATTGCCGTCAGGGCTTGCCGCCATTATCCGAGGTGTGTGGGAACATTTCATTCATCCCTTTTAACATTGTACAAATCTATACATATATATCCCAATCTCTGCACAATCTCCAGAATTTTTTCGACTCAAATTTTTATGTATATGTATTGTTTAAAGTGTCCTTCATTTTTCACAAATTCCACTGTTTAACTAAATGAATGATGATTGAGATTTAAGGTTCTTATAAAGTGAAATGTGTGTTTACATGAAAACAAAAATACGCTGCACCTATATCTCAATCAGAATGACGGAGAATGGAAAGGCAAAAGCAATGTCCCTGAGTGCTTGAGCCACTAACCATATTTTTTTAGTAGTAGTAGAAGCTGGTACACCTCCAATGCTACCCTTTATGTTTCCATCTCCTCCAATTTTACATTCTTGAGCATCTTGGTTTGATTTCATTTTCAGAATCTGTTTTCTGAAAAATACTAAAAAACTAGTTTGCTGAAAATAAACACCAGAAAGATATCTTTGAATTTTTAATAACTAGTTATGCACACAACCAGAAGGATGGTGATTGCCAAATGGAAAGAATTCTGGCAGTGATTGAGACATAGTTAGCAAAGAGGTCTGAAAAAGAAAACCATTTCAAGAAATGAAACAGTAAGTCCTCCATGAAATCTTATTTTTTCAGTCCTTTCTGAAAGAAGAAATGGAGGTATATGTATTGTTTAAATATAAGTTTATAACCCTTCTATGCTTTTTGCACATCATTTATAGGCTGTGCTTTTGGGCAAACTTATTTATTTTTTTATTTCATATTAGTAATTTAGCTATTATCTTGATCAATATTGTGCAATTGTAGGTTATAGCCATTTGGTTGATTTTCTTACTCCTTTCTTTTTGTTTGATGTGGAGGTGTGGAAAATTGTGGGCATTTTGTTTAATAGAGATGGTTAAAAATAAATGAAAACAAAAAATCAGCTTTAATTGACCTTAGATTAAAAATTATCATCATGGTTTATTGTTATGGTTATCACTTTAGCTGATAAGTGATGTTTTTTTTAAACATTTGGTGCAGTCAAAGATAATGTATATAAATAGAAGTATCTTACATTTCATTCATCCATTTATTTTGTTTGTTTTTGTTGTTTAATTTTAATTTTGATTTTGTATGTTAACATGTTGATTATAAGAAAATTAAGAAATTTGTGTTCAATCTGGATCATTTAAAACATAATTTAACGTTGAAGACCATCTTTGTGCCCCTTTGTTTATATAATCTAATATGATTCAATTCTTGTAGTGTTTTTATTTAGTTTGTATTATTTTGCAAACATAATTTACAGTTTTTATGCTAATATTGAGCACTTTTTTTTAATTTTTTTAAGTGACTTGGCACAGTGATATGGAACCTAACAATGTTGAGAATGACGGGGGTGATTGTGATTGGAAGCCTAGAGTTCACATGACATTTGATACAGAACAAGAAGCATATAATTTCTATAATGCTTATGGAGGAAGGATGTGGTTTAGTATTAGAAGGGGTTATGTAAACAAGAACAAGGAGGGGCAAATCACTTCAAGGCTATTTGTTTGTAATAATGAGGGGTTTTGGGGTATAGACAAGCGAGATCCATTAACAAAAAATCCTAGGCAGGAAGTGAGGACTGGTTGTCAAGCCCGACTTATCATTAAGTGGGATAGGAATATTCATAAATTTTTTGTTGGTGAGTTTGTTGAACAACATAATTATATTTTTGTACCAACAGAATGTACGCATATGTTACCATCCCAAAGGAAGATATCTGCATCACATGTAACCGAAATAGATTTAGCTGAAAAATTTGGAATCCGGCTTAATGCTGCATTTGAGCTCATGGGTAATGAAGCTGGTGGAAGGGAGTAGCTTGGGTTCACAAAAGTGGACCAAAAAAATTATTTGAGAACGAAGAGGCAAAAGAGTTTAGCATATGGGGAGGCAGGTAGCATTTTGCAATATTTTCGTGAGAAGACATTGGAGAATCCATCTTTTTTTTACTCGGTCCAATTAGATAGTGAGGAGCAGATTACAAACATATTTTGGGCCGATGCTCAGATGATCATGGATTATGGGCAATTTGGTGATGTTGTCACTTTCGACACTGCTTACAAGTTAAATAGTGCACATAGACCATTTGTGTCTTTCGTTGGATTTAACCATCATAGGGAAACTGTTATATTTAGTGCAGTTTTGATGTATGATGAGACTGCTGATTCTTTTATATGGCTTTTTAGAAGATTCTTGGAGGCAATGTCAAGTAAGGCTCCAAAAACAATTTTTACGGATCAGGATGCTGCAATGGCTAAGGCCATACCTATTGTCATGCCTAACACAAAACACCGCCTTTGCACTTGGCATTTGATGCAAAATGCATTAAGGCATGCAAATTCTATCTTCAAGGATAAGGAGGTGAGGGATAAGGGGATGAAGAGTGTTTTATCCAAATTTATGTATGACATTGGGGATGAGGATGATTTTACGTTAAAATGGGAGGAAATGCTTGACAAGTATGAAGTGCGAGATAATCATTGGTTGAAGTTAACATTTGGAGTCAAGGAAAAATGGGGTTGGCCATATGTTAGAAATGCATGGGGTGCGGGTATGAGTAGCACCCAACTTAATGAATCCTTTAATGCATTCTTGAAGGATTTCATTCAGTCTGATCATAACTTAATGCAATTTTTCATGCATTTTGATCGAGTTCTTTGTGAGAAGAGGTACAAAGAGTTACAAGCCGAATATGCTCTATGCCAAAAGTTGCCGAGGGTGAATATTAAAGTGAAGATTATGGAGCAAGCTGCAGATGTTTACACAAATAAAATTTATGAAGAATTCCAAGATGAGTATGTCAAGTCCCTTGAAGTAAATATTGAAGAAACTGAAATTTGTGGTGAGAGTACCATTTATATGGTTCTTGATAGTGATGGTGTAAAGGTGAGGAAGGTGATAGTGGAGTGTGATGGTTCACTCACTTGCAATTATAGGAAGTTTGAAATGAAAGGCATTTTGTGTAGTCATTGTTTGAAGATCCTTAGAGAAACCCTCAAATTCAAAGAGATTCCTTCCCAATATATTCTCAAGAGATGGACTAAAAAAGCAAGAGCTGAAAATGTGAAAGATAGGTGTGGGCATGATATTAAGGTTGATGTAAGATTGGATCAAACTTCACGCTTTAGATCATTGATGGCAATTTTCAGAGTGGTAGCGTGTAGAGCTTCCGAAAGTGAGGAAACATATAACTTGACGGTAGAGAAAGCGGATGACTTAATTGCAAACATTGAAAGCATGTTAAGCGCAAAATTCAATATGCCTTTTCTAGATACTATTGAACAAGAAAGCCCTCTTGACACATGCCTCGAAAGCTTTGAAGTGGATGGTGTAGTGGATACAAATGTAGTTCAAGCAAAAGGACTCAAACGAAGAGAGTGCACTAGCAAGGGACGAAGGCGGACAAAAGGTGGTTTGGAGGTAATTTGGTTTTCCAATCCATAGAATTGTTTGTTAAATAAGAGATAATTATTTCAAGGGACCTCTGTAAACAAGGTCCAGGAGCCATCAGCACCTACAGAAACAATCAGGAATATGTCTTCTTAACCGCATCTTCGTTAACAAAGCCATGGTGGACACAAGTTATGTCATCAACTTCTGCCAAAAACAAGAAAGCTCAATATCAAAGAAGAATTAAAAGTCCGCACACTTCACACCCTCTTCACAAACAAATACCAAGCAACATATCTAATAACAATTCCAAACCACCCTACACATATAATCCAAAATGCTCTCAATAATTGGAGCTGGAAACATAAAATCCTAAGAAAGCCATGTATGATAGAACACTAACGAAATTCAAACATTTCCCTTCCCCCAATGTTAGATCCTATATGAAATTCAAATTTTTTTTAACCATATCTCAAAAAACAAAATTCAGATTGGAGGATTAACAAAACACTACATACACAAAGATTCTTGTATAAACATCATGATCACATATAGAATGACAGAGTGTACCAAGTTCAGATTTTCCCTAATTTTTGGATTCAAAGCCCTAATTTTTTATGTTTGGAGGATGAATGAACCTGTGCTCTTTTCCTTCAATCTGCTGGAGTATGGCGGGGCAACGGCAACGGCGAGTCGGAGGTGGATCGGAAGCTCCTCCTCTCAGCCCTTTTCGTTCTCTCTCTCTCTCTCTCCTTTGTAATGCTTCACGTATCACAGGGCTGAGGGAATTTTGAATGACTTCATTTTCTTTTTTTTTTTGAAACTACTAACCAAAACGACGTCGTTTTGGTTAGTTATATTCTCAGCCGTCGGATCAACACACTTCGGGGACAATACTTTAGAGGATCCTGATACCAATCAAACAAGCAACAGGAGATTCCAAGAAAATGGTGACGGAGAAAAAAACATTAAAGAATATTCTAAGAGAAGTGATTGAGACCCCTCCAATCACCACCCCATCACTCCACACACATGTGATGAGTGGTGATTGGAGGAAAAAAGAAAAAAGAAAAAAAAAAATAAACTAGCCAATTAAAGAGAGAAAAGGTCAAAGGAAGTGTCTCTTTGAGAGGTCCAACTCATTTTCCATATTCTAATAATGTACCAATGTGTGTCCTTAACAAGATAAACTTCAAAATAATAAGGATAAATATTACACGTAGTCTTTGTTTGACATAAATTAAACTGGTTTTTTTTAAAATAAAAATAGTCAAATAAAATAAAATAAAATAATTTTTTTAATTTAATAAGATAAAATATTATCACTAAACCATAATTATTTATTTTTTCTCTTATTAAAGTTAAAAAAATCAAAAAACATAATTCAAACGAGGCTTTTTAGCCGAAAGACTAAAATAGTTAAAAAGTCAACTTACATCTCAAACCTTTCCTAAGGTTTATAAATACATTTTTTTTTGGGTAGTTTTAATGATTATGATAACATTTTTTATTTTTAAAATTATTATTAATATTCCTTTACTATTTAGTTATTTAACAGAATTTACTGATATTATGTTGATATCATACAAAAAATGACGAAATTACCCATTAATTTTTTTATATATTCAAATGAAAAATTTACTCACATTCCGTAGGGTTTTGTATATATCATCAAAAATTCATATATAATTTACCATTATTTAATAAAATTTTTAAATTTCATGCAATATTAAATAAAATCTTTAAATTATTAAGACATTATTAAATCATTTAATGTAAAAAAACCTTAATTTTTATTGATAAAATACTTAAAATAAATAATCTCTTCAAATTAATATTGGATAACATCCTAATAATTTAATATAAGACTTAATTCACAACACAAAAATAACATAAAATTTATTATTTTAAGTAATACATTTATTATTTGATTTTTTTTAAATTTAAAATAAGTAGAATTATTTTTTTCTGACAATTTGCATTACTTATTTATTCATATACAAAAATATTATTATTTTATCTTTTCTCAATCATATATTATTCTCAAATTTTAATTTTTATGTTTGAGTCGTTAAACTTCTAGTCGATGCATATTTTAAAAAAACGCTGGTGGTTAATATTTCTTCCATGATTAAAAAAAATAAAAAATAATAATAGAAGTAAAAAAATTTAATCGCCTCACAATAAATTAAAAGTAATTAATAGGAAATGAAAGATCAAAAAATCATTTGAGAATAATAAACAATTCAACAATTTGTCATTTCTTACACCTAAAATTAAAATTAATCTTTACTTGAATGGTGAAATTATTTGAGAATAATAAAATACTCAATTAATTTGTTATGTAGAATACTTAAAATCTATTTCTCCATATTTATTTATCTTATTTAAACTATTTTTATTAAATTAAATCTTAAAATTTATTTCTAACCTTTATTAATGGTTGAATTTTTATTTTATTTTTTGTTTATAAAAGTTCAAAAACTTGTTGCGGAAAAAAATAGAGTCAAGAAATTACATTAATATTTTAAAAAATTATGCAAAATAAATAATAATTTCATATATATTTAATAGGGTAAATTAAATTACATTTATATAAATTTTTCTTTAAAAAGTGTTTTATTTCATTACTTATTTAAATTAATATTAGAGTCTGATTTCTCAATCTTATTAATAAAATTATATTAGTATTAGATTTATGGAAGAAGTAAAATTAGATAATTTAAATAATAATACTTCGTTATAAATAATAATAGAACAAAATAAAGGTAAGAAATTAAAAAATAAAGTAACAATTTAACCAATGAAGGTGAGACATTAATTTTAAGATTTAATTTAATAAAAGTAGTTTAAATGAGAAAAATAAAGATGGAGAAATATATTTTAAGTATCATACACCAAATTAATTAATTTTTCCATTCAAGTAAAGAATAATTTTATTTTTAGGTGTAAGAAGTGAGAAATTGTTTGAATTATTTATTATTCTCAAATGATTTCTTGATTTTTCATTCCCAATTAACTAATTTTAATTTATTGTGAGGTGATTAATTTTTTTTACTTCTATATTTATTTTTAAATTTTTTTAATCATGTAAGAATAACTTGCATTTTTTTAAATATGCATCGACTAGAAATTTAATGACTCAAAGATAAAAATTAAAATTTGTTAATAATATCTTAACAATTTAGTGATAAATAATTTTCTTACATATGAATAAATAAATAGGATAAATTGCTAGAAAAAAAGAAATTAATCCATTTGTTTCAACTTAAAAAAATTAAAAAATTAAATAATAAATGCATTAATTCAAATTGATAAATATTTCATTATTTATATAGTGTGAAATAAGTCTTATAAGTAATGTATTAATTATTAGGGTCTTATATTAAACTATTGGGTGTTAAGTTAAAATATGCATGAATCTTTAATAATATATGTGTAAAACTTCAAGGGAGGTGAGTGAAAATTTTCATTTAAATAGTTTATTAGTTCAAAAAGGCAATATGGTCATTTTGGACAGAAAAATAATGGCGTTTGTGGGGATATATTTTATGAGAACCAACACATGGCCAAGGTGACGTCGACGTGTCAGCCGAGGTGCCACGTGTCTTGGTCATGACGCCGAGGTTATCTCAGCAAGGCCGAGGTTATCTCCGAAAATATCGAAGTTCGAGATAATCGGATAAGGCACAAGAGTCCTACATGATGAAGGGACTCAGCCTGGATAAAGATAAAGCTCTTAGGGAGTTTGTCTTTATCTATTGAAGAGTCATGGATAAGCATTAGGTTAAAGTCCATTGAAGCCAGGCTTCTGTTGGGACAAGGATTGAGTTAATTATAAAAGAAAGGCACCCCCGATGGGTCTAAGGTACGCAATTTATATTCAGAACAGTGAGTTTAGCACCATTGATTATCTTTGAGAGATATACTGACTTGATCGTTGGAGTGCCCTCAGGTGGACGAACCACCGCCAGAATCTTCTCTTCTTGTGTCACCGGTGTCATCTATTATGCCAAGATTTCCACCGAACATCGAGTTGGCAGTGTGGTCGGAAAATCACTCACACAATTTGGCGCCGTCTGTGGAAAAGAAAGGAGAATAGATGGCCAGCAACGGACAGAAGGAAAAGATTGGGGACGACACTCCTGCTGGGAGTAGTAGACCTATCGACCTTGACGTCGAAGGAGACAACCGCGACACAGAAACTCGTGACCAGAATCACAGCAACAAAGACGTCGGCTAGGATGGCGACGCACCAAAGAAGCCAGATCGAAGTGGGTACTACAATGAGAATGACCTCCAAGTATGGAAGGATAGATGCCTGAGGAGGGACGAAGAGATTAAAGAGATGGTAAACAAATTGATGGAGCTGCAATCGGTCGTCAACTTCATGATGCAAAACAATGTCATGTAGCCACTATTCCCGCTGCATGACACGCCGATTCCAGTGGCCAATGCCAGAAGGGAGGACAGAAAACTATCCCAATAGCCCTCCAGCACCTTAGAAGCGAAAGACATTCTCACCGACCTTCAAGGGAGGTCGGGCGTAGAGAACCAAGAAGGGAAGAGTCTCAAAGGACACATCGCGCCAAGGAAGTAGACCCCAAAGAACATCGGCATGTTCAAAGGCAGGAGTTGTGCTTCGATGCGACCAACGGAGAAAGATAAAAAAGGGCTCACAACGAAGCTGAAAGTAGTGCACCTAAGAGACTGAAATCGGGAGATAACCGAGCTCCTGGGCGGAGCAAAGAGGACTTAAGAGATTACCTCAAGAGGAAGCAAGATCATGCCGGGGTAACCTCAACTATTAAACCAAGAACACCATTCTCGGTAGAGCTAGACAAGGTTGAGGTCTCGAAGAGATTCAGTATGCCGAGGCTCCAGATATACAATGGGAAGACGGATCCCAACTTTCACGTCGGATTATACCTGAACGCGATGGCGTTGTACATTGGGAATGAGCCGTTGCTCTACAAAGTGTTCCCCTTATCCTTCAGGGAGATTGCATCAGATTGGTTCCACAAACTACCAAAGGGAAGCGTGAAGACTGGGGAAGGCCTGGCCGAGATGTTTGTGGCCAGGTTCGTGACAAACAAGCTGCAGCCATTGAGGGTGGACGCATTGATGGCTCTGAAGATCAGTAAGGATGAAGGCCTCAGGGCCTATGCAAAAAGATACTATGAGGTGTTCAACCGAATACCAGAGTGTAATCAAGAGATGGCAGTCGTGTCTTTCAAAAACGGCCTAAAAGACGACTGTCCACTATAAAAGTCTTTGGCGAAGACATTGCCAAAAAGCATGGAGGATCTCATGGCGAGAATCGAGAAGTATGCCAGAGCCGAAGAAGATACATCAAGGGCTAAGGAGACAAAACAAGAGAAAGGAAATGGCTCGCCGAAGTGAGGCCGAGGAAACAATGGATCCAGCAAGCAAGAGACAGAACTGAGGGCTGCACAGGCAATGACAACCGTGTTCCGAATCCCAATCCACAAAGTCTTGGATCGAATTCGGAATCAACCTTATTTCAAAACACCAGCGAGGGCACCCGGAGAATTTATGGAAAGAAACCTTGGCAGGCATTTTGCCTACCACAATGAAGATGGACATATGACTTAGGGCTGCAGAGCCCTGAAAGCACACTTAGAAGACCTGGTGAGGCAAGGCCATCTGAGAGACCTTGTCGATGAAGCCAGGACAAGAGAAGAGCAGGCAAGATTGCCTCAGGTACCAGCAGCTCTGCCTTCCCCAGCACAGCAACCTCAAGCAGGAGAACCTCGGGTAATTAATATAATTCACTCGAAGGTCAAAGAGAATGAAATAAGGGGAGAGACTCAGAGGGTAAAGCACCTACAGCATGTCTACCAAGTCAGGGAAAAGAGACATCGGGCAGAGGAGAGCTAGGGACCAGTAGTGTCCTTTACAAAAGCTGACCTTGAAATGGTGTAGCATCCACATAATGATGCCTTGGTAGTATCCCTCCACGTTGGGGAATGCCAAGTGAAGCGCATCTTGATTGACCAAAGCAGCTCTTGTGACATCATGTATGTCAGATGTTACAAGGAGCTGGGCCTTCACCCAGATGATATGGAACAATCTAATGGCCCAATGGTCGGGTTCAATGGAACGCCGACATGGCCACTGGGCGCAGTAAGCTTAGAGGTGCAGGCAGGCACGAAGAAGGCCATGGTTGCATGCAATGGGGGCTGTTTCCTCAATATTGCATCAATTATTGCGGTTCCCAAGAGAGCATGGGATTGAGGAGATCAGCTGCAGGCAAAGAATTGCTCCATGGCAGCAATGAAATCCACCTGCAGTATTCGAGAACTAGAGAAGGCAAAGATCGAAGACAAGGACGTGGAGGTCCTAGAGGATGTCGGCAAGAAGCCAGCCGAGAAGAGTGAAAAAGCACTGAAGAAAATCCTCGTCCAGGAGGGGGATGAATAACGCTTCTTTCTTCTTGGCTCGGGCTTAGCTGAAGAAGAGGAAAAAGAGTTTGAAGCTTTTTTGAGAGCAAACATTGAGGTGTTCGCTTGGACGCCTTACGAAATGCCTGGCATTGACCCCAAGGTCACTTGCCATAAATCAACGCTGATGGTCGGCCAAACTCAGAATCCAACGAAAGAAGAAGATCGACGTTGATACACGTCGAAGCAGTGGAGGAAGAAGTAGAAAGACTACTAGAAGCCAGGGCTATTCATGAGGTAAATTACCCGATATGGCTATCGAACACAGTAGTGGTGAAGAAAAAGAATGGTAAATGGAAGGTCTGCGTGGATTTTACCAGCCTGAATAAGGCCTGTCCTAAAGACAGCTTTCCTCTACCCAAGATTGACTAGCTGGTAGATGCCACTTTGGGACATGGAAGGATGAGTTTCCTAGATGCATACAGGGGTACCATCAGATAGCCATGTACCCCCTAGATGAAGAGAAGACTGCGTTTATCACTCCCAAAGGCCTGTACTGCTACAAGGTAATGCCTTTTGGTTGAAAAATGCATGAACAACTTACCAAAGGTTAGTAACCAAGATGTTCAGACACCTGATTGGCCGAACGGTGGAAGTTTACATCGACGACATGGTCGTGAAGACCAAGGAACTAGAAGGTCATCTGGCCGACCTCAAAGCAGTCTTTGAAATTCTTAAAGCATATCGGCTCCGACTCAATGCATCAAAGTGCGCATTTGGAGTTGGATCTGGTAAGTTCTTAGGATACCTGGTGACCAGAAGGGGCATTGAGGCCAGCCCAGATCAGATCAAGGCCATCTTGGAGTTGAAGAGCCCGATGTCGGCAAAACAGGTACAAATGCTGACTGGAAGGGCCGCAGCCCTGAATAGGTTCATCAGCAGGAGCTCAGACAAGTGCAGACCTTTCTTTAACTTAGTAAAGAAAGCCACAAACTTCCTGTGGACCGAAGAATGCGGCGACCTTTAGGCGACCTAAGGAAGTATTCGACTACGTTTCAGCTTCTTTCAAATCCAGAACCTGGAGAGGAGCTGTTTTTATACTTAGCAGTTTCAGAACATACGATAAGCGCAGTGGTAGTCTGAGAAGAAAAATGGGAACAAAGGGCTGTTTACTATGTAAGCAAAACCCCGGCCGACACAGAAACAAGGTATCTACCCTTAGAGAAATTGGCACTGGCTTTAGTAATGGCTTCAAAAAAGCTGAAGCATTACTTCCAGGCCCATAAAATTGTGGTGCTAACTGAACACCCCTTGAAGTCCTTGCTGCAACAAGGAGACTTGACAGGAAGAATAACCAGATGGACAGTCGCCTTGGGCCAGTATGACTTGGAGTACAAACCCAGAACAGTAATCAAAGGCCAAGTTTTGGCCGATTTCGTGGCAGAGTTCACACCAGAATCCATCGAACATTGGTCTCCGTTAAGCCAAGGTGAACGATGTCCAAACAAGCAAGGAGGAACCCAGCCAAAGGCGAAAGAATAAAGGAAAGAGGAAAAACTCAGACCTTACAGCATTTACATCGACGACTCCTTTCGACTGTTCGTCGATAGGAGTTCAAATCGACAGGGAGCAAGGGCAGGAGTAGTTTTGATATCTCCAGATGGGCAGATAATAAAACAATCGATTCGTTTGGGGTTCAAAGTCTCAAACAATGAAGCAGAGTACGAAGCACTCATTGCAGGACTGAACTGGCAGCAGCAGTACAAGTAAATGAGGTAATAGTCTTTTGTGACTCACAACTCATACTTAACCAGACAACTGGAGAGTTTGCAGCCCGAGATGAAAGGATGTCGGCCTACGCAAACGAAGTCATCAGGTTGTCAGCCTTGTTTTAGAACTGCCGACTACTTCAGGTAAGTCAAGATGATAACAGTCACGCCGATGCATTGGCCAACCTAGCTAGTACAGCACAACCTGGAAAAGCAAGGACAATAATGGTTGACTATTTGTCGAGCCCGAGCATCGAACCACTGACCACGGAGTGTGAGGCAATGTGTGTGGACATGGGACCAAGCTGGATGGATGCAATTGTTGCATTCCTAAAAGAAAGAAAGCTTCCAGATGACCACAAAGAGGCACACAAGATCAGATTGAAGTCGGCAAGATTCAGTCTGACAGCAGGAGGACATCTCTACAGAAGATCCTTCATTGGACCCCTTTTGAGGTATGTATATCCCTCACAAGTCGAAGATTTTCTATATGAAATACATGAAGGAATTTACGGAAGCCATGCTAGGGGCAGATCACTAGCTCATAGAGCCATTACCTAGGGGTATTGGTGGCTCTACATGCAGAAAGATGCAGAGGTCTATGTCAAGATATGTGAAAAATGTCAAAGGTTTGCACCTCTAATACACCAACCAGCAGCAGACCTGAGCCCAGTATCCAGCCCTTGGCCATTTGCCCAATGGGGCATGGATCTCGTTGGGCAACTGCCCCATGCAACTGGTCAAAGAAAGTACCTGCTAGTAGCAACGGATTACTTCACCAAGTGGATAGAAGCTGAGCCCCTAGCTAAGATCCGAGATGTGGACGTAAAGAACTTCATATGGAGAAATATCATCACCAGATTTGGGATTCCAAGAGCAATAGTTGCCAACAATGGAACACAATTTGACAGTAAGCTAATCAAAAACTTCTGTACAAAATTCAAGATCAAGAATTATTTTTCAACCCCAAGCTTTCCTCAAAGCAATAGACAAGCAGAAGCATCCAACAAAGTTATCCTAGATGGGATAAAGAAGAGGCTGCAAGCAGCAAAAGGAAAATGGGTGGATGAACTACCAAGCGTACTCTGGGCATATCGGACTATGCCGAGAAGATCAACAGGGGAATCCCTCTTTGCCATGGCTTATGGCACAGAAGCTGTCATCCCGCTGGAGGTCAGCATCCTAGGGATTAGAACCCAAGGAGTAGAGAATGGGACTAATGATGTACTCTTAGCCCGAGATCTGGATCTTGTAGAAGAAAGAAGGGAGAGGGTTGCAATTCAGCTGGCAGCATACCAACAGCAGCTTGCCAGAGCTTATAATAGAAGGGTCAACCCAAGGGAGTTTCAAATCGGTGACCTCGTTCTGAGGAAAGTCGTTGGCAACAAGAAGGATCCCAGAGAGGGGAAGCTTGGCCCAAATTGGGAAGGACCCTACAGAATCATCTCGGTACTGGGCAATGGGGCATATCGGCTTAAAGATAATGAGGGCAAAGAGTTGCCAAGGCCTTAGAACACTTGCAATTTGAAATTTTCTATCATTAGAATTTTTTTCATTTTGCCGAAGTAAATAAATAAAGTTTTTAGCTTGTTTATATATGTTTATTCACTTGTGACTGATAAAGATACATAACGTTGTTTTTGGAATACATGTATAATGAGAACCCAGGTGGAACTTAGGTTCACATCAGGGGGCAGAGAGAAGAAAAAGAAAAATGAGTTTAACACTTGTTGAAACTTGAGAAAATTTTACAAGTTGAAGTTAAACCGAGATGATGTTTAACACTTGTTGAAACTTGAGAAAAGTTTACAAGTTGAAGTTAAACCGAGATAATGTTTAACACTTGTTGAAACTTGAAAAAAGTTTACAAGTTGAAGTTAAATCGAGATGATGTTTAACACTTGTTGAAACTTGAGAAAAGTTTACAAATTGAAGTTAAACTGAAATGATGTTTAACACTTGTTGAAACTTGAGAAAAGTTTACAAGTTGTAGTTAAACCGAGATGATGTTTAACACTTGTTGAAACTTGAGAAAAGTTTGAAGTTAAACCGAGATGATGTTTAACCCTTGTTGAAACTTAAGAAAAGTTTACAAGTTGAAGTTAAACCGAGATGATGTTTAACGCTTGTTGAAACTTGAGAAAAGTTTACAAGTTGAAGTTAAACCGAGATGATGTTTAACGCTTGTTGAAACTTAAGAAAAGTTTACAAGTTGAAGTTAAACCGAGGTGATGTTTAACACTTGTTGAAACTTGAGAAAAGTTTACAAGTTCAAGTTAAATCGAAATGATGTTTAACACTTGTTGAAACTTGAGAAAAGTTTACAAGTTCAAGTTAAACCGAGATGATGTTTAACACTTGTTGAAATTTGAGAAAAGTTTACAAGTTCAAGTTAAATCGAGATGATGTTTAACACTTGTTGAAACTTAAGAAAAGTTTACAAGTTCAAGTTAAACCGAGATGATGTTTAACGCTTGTTGAAACTTGATAAAAGTTTACAAGTTCAAGTTAAACTAAGATGATGTTTAACGCTTGTTAAAACTTGAGAAAATTTTACAAGTTGAAGTTAAACCGAGGTGATGTTTAACGCTTGTTGAAACTTGAGAAAAGTTTATAAGTTAAAATTAAACCAAGTTTATATGATCGAGGTGTGTCACCCCAAAAAGGTTGCACATAGATTTGAAGTGTATATTAAAGATATGGAAAAAGTTCTAAGTATGGAATCATACAAGAATAATAATGAGAAGGCAAACATATAAACATTCAAGAAAGAAGGAAGTTGTATTCATTAAAAGGCACGTCGGCCATATGAAGAGCTTACATTGTCTCAAAAACAAAGAAGTACAAAGTGTAAAAAACAAAGGAAAAACACATCAAAACTAAGATTTCTCAGCATCAGTAGTAGGCTGGGTCTGGATCTTGGAAGACTGCTGGGAAGACATCTCGGCTACCTTCTCAGCCGCAAGCTTAGCATCAATCTCTTGAAGGGTCTGATCAAGGCTCTTGTCGGCGAGAGGCACGTCCAATGATGCCTGCTTAGGGGTAGCTTCCTTGGGAACCTCCTCAACCTCCTCATCTTGAGTCAAGTCTAGGACTTGCTCATTTTGAGGAGAAGACTTGGCCCCAGTAACATCTTTTGACTTCCTCACCAAAACCTCCTCCTCGGACTCAGAGTCGTCGTCGGCGGATTGGCTTGGAGTTGGGGGGAATGGCAGAGGAAGGACATCGACATTCTTGAGGGGGGGTCCTCGGGGACATCAAGCTTTTTTAGCAAAGTCATCCAAGCCTCTTTGGTTGGGCTTGAAGGACTCGTCATTTTCTTTGATCGCGCCACCAACCTCTTGATCTTTGTGTTTTTTTTTTTTTTGATAGCGACCTCGGCCTGATCCTCCAGGGTCTTCATCTTTGTCTGCAAGGTTTTATTAGTCTTCTCCAGACTAGAGACCTATCTCTTTTTTTTCACCAAACGCCTTGCCTTGCTCAAAGGATTTTGAGAAAGAGAGTGGCATCTCCGGATTGCTTGAGAAAGAATACAACAAAGCAGAAGTTATTACAAAATTTTCTAAAGTATAAAAAAGAGAAAGAAATAAAAAATAACCAAATAAAGACACTTACTTGAATAGAGCGCTGGAGCATTAGAGCATAGTTTTCATATTCTCTCAACTCGGCGTTTCGGTTGAGATCGCTGGGAAGAAGCAGAGCGATACTAAGGGCAACGCCGACGTTAATATCTTCAGCACTATCACTGGCCTTAACTGGTTTATCCTCCAGTGTGATTTTGGGGCCTAGGGAGCATCATGCTTTTGAGACCCCAAGGTCGTTGCAGAAGATGACTTCGGTCTTTTTGATCTGGTGGATTCGGATGGGTGTGTTTCAGCAGACCTCTTCTCGGGGACAGAGGTAGTCTTCTCACTCTCAGCCAATTTGGAAATTGGCAAGGTGTCCTCAGTATCAACTTGAGTCACCTTTGCCTTTGGCTGAGCCTTTTTTATTCTTTTTTTTCTTTGGTGGAAATTTGGGTTTGTGTTGGTGGCGTTAACGTCGAAGGATCTTGGCTAAGAGGTCTTTTACGTGACTTTTACGGCCCATTTCGGAAGAAAAGACAGTTTGTCACCGACGTTGTCGCTGAGATGGTGGGATCAAGTATGGAGCCGAGGTTGACGGCTGCTCAGCTGGATTAGAGGTTGATCCTTGGTCTGCCCGAGATGAGGACGCGACTTGTGGAGTTGTGGCAGAAGGTGGAGAAAGGCTTTTCTTCTTCTTTTTTGGGACGTCGAGAAGAGCCGACTTATAAGTGGGGATGAAGTTGAGAAACAGAGGGGCCTTCTGCTTGTGGACTGGCAAATTCAGTAGTTTCTTTAAGTATTTGCTCGGAAAGAAAGACTGGCGAAAGCCCTTTGGTGGCTGAGGAAAAGCTGCAAGAAAGACAGACGTTAAAAAACAAACAAAGTAATGAAGACTTTGAAAGCAAGTAAGTATGAACACAAGGCTCTTACCATTGCCCTCTACAAAAACTGAACGAGGAAGAGGGTAGAGATGGAGGTCCTCGTCTGGAGCAAACTCTTAGTTCCCCGAGGTAATGAAGTAATCATCTCCAGCTCCCTTGTTAGAGTCTGGGAGGTCGGCTACGATTTATACTCTTTGGACCTCGACTTAAGGTAGTAAACATAGCCCGCATCTTTTTTGAGGCCACACATGGTATAGCAATATTGGATGTCGGCTAAGGTAATCCTAGCGTTTTCTTGTTTGGCTAAGGCTATGATACCATGAATGACTCGATAGGAATTGATGGCGAGTTGCATTGGGTTTAACTTATAGTAGTGTAGTATCTTGCGAAAAAGGGTGTTGAGTGGGAGCCGAAGTCCGCACTCAATGAAGCCTACCACAGGGAAGGGCATAGAATCAGTTGTAGGCATGATGGAGTCGTCCTCCCCAGCCAACCTCAGATGGACGTCGGCAGGGATGGAAAACTCTCGCCTAAAGTATTATAATTTTATCGAGGTGTCTACCCTATGCTTCCACATACCCATGGCGTCGACTTAAATAGAGGTATCGGATTTCAGGAAGAAGTATCTTTGGAGGGTTTAAAGGACCTCGGCTAAAAACCTAAAAATACACTATGGTAAGGGTTTGTATGGATCTAGAAGGACTCGTTTCAGTTTTTCCTAAAATTTGTGGGTTCTACAAATAAAACCCAAAACCTAAGCCTGTGGGAACAAAGATCGAAGGCAGGAATCTGGAAAAGACACAGAAAACAAAAAACAAGAACGTGTTTTAGAATCAAGAACAAGGGTAAACTACCAAGAACACTGTGACAGAGTGTGTGAAAGGGTACAAGGCCAAGAACAAATGGCAAAAGTGGACAAATGTGTATGCAGGTTGTGAATACTCAAGCACAGATTGAGCAAAAATAGAATCACGAGGCAATCATACTCAGATATATGAATAGATCAAACTAATCAGAGTCACAAGCAAGTATGCAAAAATGACAGGAATTCAAGATATCTTCAAAAACTGAAACAAGATATTAAATCGGGAGGAAATAGTAACTCACCGAGGAGGGGAAGCCGGAGTTGAGATCGCCGAAGTCAGACAAACGACGATAGCAGAAGAAGAGCCTTGCCGGAGGAAGATAAACGGTGGTGATAGTAGAGCTTGAAAGCTTGAAACAATGGAGGGTTTGAGAAAACTAGAGAGAGAGAAAGCTTCAGAAACGATGTAAAGTGAAGAGACAACGAAAAGGGATATTGGTTTTGTCCAAAAACGTGAAAAGGCGGCAAAAAGAAATTGATGAGCCTAGAAAAACGGATTTGTCAGACGGCGCATACAGGCGCGAGACGAATTAAAGGCGCGTCACAAACACGATCCAGTAAGGGAATGGCACGTAACCGAAACGGTTGAGTTGTTATGTATAACAGCTCATACGCGTGAGGAAGCTCTTGAAATTCTTGATCTTTAAAGAGACATGTTGGCTTATATGATGACCTCGGCTGAGAGACTTTAAATTGATGTATTGACAGGAAGTTCCAATATAGGTTCCATCACCTCAGAATGCCGAGGTAATAGAACCTAGGGGCATGTCACGACCCAAACCCGCCCCTATAGGTTTGGCAACGTAACCGGCCAGTAATCCGTGGATTACCTACGGCCTCCAAGCAGATTAACAAATATTGAGGGGCTGCGGAAGCAATATAGTAAACTGACAAGGTCCAATGAGCTGTGATGACATACATGAGACAGAAATTTTAAAATTTATTTATATACATAACATGCTAGTCAAAGTACACCAATATGTTCATAGTATTTACATCAGTACATCCCAAGGTCCGACTTTACAAGCCACAAACAACAAACACGACTAGCATGAACCGGAACAGCCACTGCGTTAAGCTATGACCGGAACCTCCTCGGGAGGCACAACAGTTGGCTGACAAAAAGGGGTACTGCAAGCCCTCAACTCTGGCCCTGGTCTTGAGTCGGCTCACCTACATATATATAGTAAACTGTGAGCGAAAGCCCAGTGAATAATAAACAGAGTAAATGGGGTTAATGAATGATGTCCACTACAGAGTTACAATAAAGCACAATCTTAACAGAAACAGAGTCTTATGCATAATTAGACGTCAAATCAGAAATAGATTCAGATTCATGTTCATATTCATAAACACACTCAGACTTTGCATAAGATCATATGTGGTACACCTATTAGCTATCAGATCAAGCAGGTCCTAAGACCACAACAGGCAGGTCCGAAGACCACAACAGACAGGTCCTAAGACCACAACAAAGTTGGTACCAACGACCACAAAGGTCCATATCTTGCGCGCAAGTAGCCATGGTATTGTTACCCCCAAGCAAGGGCCATAGGCCACGGTATTGTTACCCTCGGGCGAGGGCCATCCGGACTAAGGGTGCCACAAATACTTTTCAGAAAAACTGGACATTCATTCATTTATTTCCAACATATCATAGCTTTTCAAAGAATCAATCATTTCGTATCATAGTATACTGAAAATACATAACATTGAACATAACTTTACAAAGTTATTACTCACAGTGGGCGTTGATACAAGTAGACGAAGTCAATAGGTCAACAGATTGCGGCACGTGACCTACATAACACATTACGGATACACACTTTGAAACATGCACTCAAATTGTACCAAACCTACATCAACGATTCTAAGTGTGTACTTAACCCCTTAACCTTGGTGTGGAGTCTAAATCATGGCCTAGGAATGCCTAGGATGGAATAGGGGTGTAAAAATGCCTTAGAAAACATTTTTCAAAAGTTGCTGAAAACAGGGGTCTCGCTCGAGCAAGCCTTCCTTTTCTCGGCGAGCTCAAAATCAAAGGGTTCGCTCGGCGAGCCTTCTTCGCCGAAAGTGCGATGAAACAGTAAAAATACTGGATGTTGAAATTTTACGCGCGATGGTCGCTCGATGCTCGCTCGAGCGAGCTCACCAAAATCAAAGGCTTCGCTCGGGCAAACCTTCATTCGCTCGGCGGCACGATGAAACGATAAAGAAATCTTGGTTTACGGAAATCTACAGCGATGCTCGCTCGATGCTCGCTCGAGCGGAGCCCTGGACAAAAAGGTGCTCGCTCGAGTGAGGAAGCCAAATCTGGAATTTCGAGATTTGTCTCCCAAGTTCGAACCAAGTATTCAACAACCCAAAACTCAACCTCTTGGGTCCAAAACCTGGAGAAACACTTTAAACTCATAGTATATCAAGTTTCAAAAGCTAATTTATAAAATCATTGCCCAAGAGTGAGTCAATTTGAGCATCATTACCATAAATTTCCAAGAACCAAGTTTAAATACACATGCATGAGTTCAATTCCATTTCAAGACTTTAAATCATGATCCAAGGCAACATTTAACTCAGAAATTTGTTGAACTCATAAGCTTTAGCAAAAATATGCACATGCATGTAGAAATTTAACACCTAACAACTTCAATTCCCATGAATGTGTACATGCATGTATGTTACACTACCCAATTTCAACAATTCAAGCTAATTCTAGACTCCAATCTTCAATATATCATGAAAACATGCAAGAGCTAGTTTAATTACTTGAATGAGGGAATGAATTCTCACCTTTAAGTCTAGAATGTCAAGCTTAGAGGCTCTAATTTGCACACCACCCTTCAATTCTCCAAGTTTTTAGCCAAAATTCTTGTTGGAGCTAAGTTTCTCTTCCCTTCTTCACTCTCTAGTCGTTTATGCTCAAGAGAAATGGGCTGAACAATTCTCTTTCTAAGCTTATTAGCATCAAGACTAAATGAGCCTAGCATTAACCACTAAATGGCAAAATCGTAATTAACTAGGTTCATTATTAAAAAGTTATTTAATCAGATTTAAATATTCCAACTCGAATTTTAATTGAACCTACCATAAAATCACATAAAATCTAACGAGTCCAAAACACTAATCAATTTCAGAATCAGGCGCCGATAAGGCTTCACATTTGCAATTTAAAGTTTAAAATACGAACAGATGTTCCGACACCGAACAGATAAAAACACATAAGTCATGCAATGCACATACAAATAAATTCCAGATTTTTCCCTTAATTATTATTAGACATAATTAAGTCCCAATTAGCGCTAATCAGGGTCGGGGTTATTACAGGGCAGTTGTGGGGATATATTTTCTAAGTACCAACACGTGGCCAAGGTGATGCCGACGTGTCAGCCGAGGTGCCACGTGTCTTGGATATGACGCCGAGGTTATCTCAGCAAGGCTGAGGTTATCTCCGAAGATATCAGAGTCCGAGATAATCGGATAAGGCACAAGAGTCCTACATGATGAAGGGACTCAGCCTGGATAAAGATAAAGCTCTTAGGGAGTTTGTCTCTATCTATTGAAGAGTCTTGGATAAGCATTAAACTAAAGTCCATTGAAGCTAGGCTTTTGTTGGGACAAGGATTGAGTTAATTATAAAAGAAAGACAACCCCGACGGGTCTAAGGTACGCAATTTATATTCAGAACAGTGAGTTTAGCACCATTGATTATCTTTGAGAGATGTACTGACTTGATCGGCGAAGTGCCCCCCGGTGGATGAACCACCGTCGGAATCTTCTCTTTCTGTTATAGGTCAGCCAGGTGTCATCTATTCTGCCAGTACTCTCCAGCTGAATACTGAGTTAGCAGTGTGGTCGGAAAATCACTCACGCAGCGTTTATGCTAAATTAATAGATTGGGAGAATCTTAATATTGTCAATAAAAGTAGGGGAGTTTTTATAATTACTAAAACTATAGGGAAAGTCTCGGTATTTGTCAAAAATTTCAAGAGAGGTAAATGTAATTTACCCAAATAATAAGGATAGAAAACCAACTTCGGTCCTCAATATAAACTTCAAAATAGAATTGGTTTGGGATGTGATTATTTTAATTTGTTTTTTAGTTTTTTTTTTTTATTATTTATAAAAAGATATGTAAAAAAATAAAGAGAGTGATATAATTGAGTGTTTTGATTTTTTGATTATTTTAGTCACAAAATCAACATTTTCTCACACCCAAACACCACCCTAATAAGGTAAATTACAAATACATTTTATGATATTTGTTTAAAATACAGATTATCTCCTATAATTTTAAAAATTATATTTTGTCTCTTCATGTTTCTAATCACATAACAAATGATCTTTTTTATTAATAAATTATCAAGTTAATTAATAATTTTAAATTATGTGAAAAATACATTTCAATTAACTATTTAGATAATTTCATTATTATATAAGAGAGTAGTTAGAAATTTTATTTTTTTAATTAATTTATTAAATACAATTTTTTGATAAAAATCACAACGGACAATCCGTATTTTAAGCAAATTTTAGGAGTATATTTGTAATTTATTCAAATAATAATGTATTGAGAAATTCTTTTGGGTGTGTACCATATACCTCAATTACGACTTTTATGATCATTAGTTATGACCTATTATGATGTTAATTATGATTAGATTATACATATTGTTGTATTTGTTATGACTTATTGTGATGTTGATTATGATATTATTTTAGTTTTGATTCAAAATGTCCTTGGTTATACCTATTTTGTATCTGGATATGATTTAATTTATTTTTAATTATAATTAAAAAGGATCTAATTATGACATTTGTATTAAACAACACCACAAGTGTCATAACTTGTATAAGAATTTGTATCATAGCATGATCTGTATGTATTTTTGCATTTAATTTTTTTTTTCATAAAACAATTAAAAAATTTGATAGAATAATATATTATTTTTAAGTTATTGTTTTTTGTGTCAAACAAACAATTTGGCATGAAGATAGTTTCAAATTTAAGTGGCACTTAAGATATAAGTTAAAATCTAAGAAAATTTTTAAGTGATAAAAAATTTACTTAATGCTAACTGAATTTATAAATATTTATACATACGTGTCAACATACATGGTTATAATCTCACCATCGTTGTTATCACCACCACCACTTCACCACCGTCACTGTCATCACCACCACTATTACAACTACCACTGCCACTACTATTGCGACCATCACGCCATTACAATTACTGTCACTGCTACTGCCATTTCTATCATTGCCATCGCCATCACCATCACCATAACAATTATTACCACAACAACCATGACACCACCATTGCATCTATTGCTACCACCCCTTAAAGAAGTTATTTTGATAGTCTTAGGGCACGGCCGCTACGTGGTGCCTCAGGTATATTGTGATTGGTGAAGGAAGTGAGACCCACAATTTTATATTGGGTGATTGGAGAATAAGAGGGGACATGGCCACACAGTGCCCTTTGACCATGATATGATTTTTCCATCCCTCCTTACTACTATTATCACTACCACAACCTCTTTCACCATTGTCGTTATTGCATGAGCACTATTATCATTTTACTACCATAACACTATTATGACAATTGTCACTGTCACTACAACCACCTCTCCACCACCATCATAACCACCCTTCACCTCCACACTCATTGCCACCGTTGACATAGCCACCACCACTACCATCCCATTTTATCTCCACTATATTACTCCTCCAACATCATCATAACCATAATCTCTTTATTTTCACTACCAGTGCCCCGTTATTACAATATAAAAATTGAAAGTTACAAATTAAAACTAATCAATTTTAAATTTAATCTTGTATATATCAAATAATCTGCTTTAGGGGTGTTTGATAATCTCATTCAGTACTTAAAACTGAATATATTAAATGATAATCAACTAAACTCATTTGATAATCATTATTAATATCACTATAAATTTTAAATTCCTCTTAAAATGAAAGCTAAAACTTAATAAAATTTTAAGTCATATGAAACTTACTTAATTTTGACTAAATTTATAAATATTATACACAAGTATCGATATATACTATTATAAACTTACCACCACCAGTATCACCACAACCACCACCATCATGCCACCACTACCACCACCATGCCACCGTCATCAATACCACCACCACTACTACCGCTACCGCCACCATCATATCACCACCACAACCAATACTGCCACTATCTTTATTACCATTGTCATTATTGCCATGAGTACCACCATCATTTTATTATCAATACCATCGCTACCGCCATCACCACCATGCCGCCACCATATCAATGCTATTGCTACCACCATCACCATCACCATCACCATTACCACCACCATCACAATTTAAAAATAATAAATTTTAAATTTGATCTGATCTTATACATATTAAAAACTTATTTTTAGTTCAGTACTCAAATTTTTATCAAACAATTTTCAACTTAAAAAATTTCAACATTTAGTTTTTAATACTTAATTTTCAGTCTTCAATTTTCAATTTTATCAAACACCACCTTAGTTCAGCACTTAATTTTTATCAAACAATTTTCAACTTAAAAAATCCAACATTAAGTTTTCAGTACTTAATTTTCAGCCTTCAACTTTCAGTTTCAAGTTTATCAAACAACACCTAAGGAAGCCTCTGGATAAATAGGGACTTTAATTTGATTAATGATAATTGCTAGAGAAAATACTATTAATTATCTACAAAAGGTGTGTATCATATGTAAATTATGTCATTTGTGAGTTTGATTATAACAAATGATATAACTCAATACTACGAGAGTCATAAGCGCCAAAAAAAAAGAGGTTAAATTCATTTAATCTCCTTGTGGTTTGGGGCCGAAGCACTTTATCTCTTTATCCTTCAAATATAACTAAAAA
Organism: Camellia lanceoleosa; assembly: GCA_025200525.1. NCBI lineage: Eukaryota > Viridiplantae > Streptophyta > Magnoliopsida > Ericales > Theaceae > Camellia > Camellia lanceoleosa. The sequence goes on along the minus strand of CM045763.1, from coordinate 203,207,704 downwards.
GCTCTCATGTGATTTTGGACTAAAGTATTATCGTTAATTTTTTCATCCAAATTAACGGAAGGTATATTACCCACATCATTTTTTAGAGTGGGTTTTGTTTTGTAAAAAATTAGAATGAAATTAATACACAAAAGGACAATTTTACTCTCATTTTCTCCAAACTTAGAATTAGATTAATATATTAATTAAAATAAAATAAAATTAATAATTGATCTAAAATATGAAATATAATTAAGAATTGATTTAAAGTATAAAAATAAATAATAATTAAGAATCGATCTAAAATTTAATTAAATTAAAATTAGATTAACATGTTAGAAATTATAATAAATTAAAAATTTAAGATTAATTATGATATAAAATATAATTAAATTAAAATTAGATTAAAAAATAGTAATTACAACAAATAGTTAAATATTTAGAATAAATTGTGATCTAAAATATAATTAAATAAAAATAAAAATAAAAACTTAAGAATTACAATAAATAATTAAGAATTTATAATTAATTGTGATTTTATTGAATTAATATTAGACATTATACATTATGTGTATAAGAGATAGAGAGAAAAAAAATAACAAAAAATATAAGGTATGATGGTATTATAATCATTTCACATCTATAGTTAACGATATTAATGGCTACATTTTAGTCTAAAATCACATGAGGACATATAACTATTTTTAAAAGATAGGGTAATGTCATCAAACCATACTACTAGGAGGTAAAATAAATTTTGCAAAAAAAAAAATTATAATCAAACATCCTGTGAAGTATAACCAAATAAGATATATATCATAAAATTTTCCTAAATATTATGCGTATATATGGCTTATCATACCACGTGGCTTGATTGGAATAGATTAAATTGCGTGAGATAGCTTAGCACGATTTTTCTCCCTTTTAACCCATATTTCAGTCCCCTTTAATAAAAAATAAAAAAAACCCACACTTCAATGTCATGAGAACTCCATCTATACTATATATTAAGTAAAAGAGAGTTTTTAACCCCTAAGATTTGTGGGAACTTTAATATCTCAATCTCAATTTTTTAATTTTTTAATTTTTTATTTAAAAAAAAAAACTCAGCATTTATTGATTTGATCAAAATCTCCTGATCAGCATTTATTAACTTTTTTCAATCCACATGTCTTTCCATATGCCTACATTTATTGATTTGGTCAAAATCTCCTAATCAACATTTAAAATCCCTTCATACAAATAATTATAGATACAATTCGTTTATAGTTACTGCAGTACCCTTTTCAACTTCTCTCATACACTATTATTAGTGATAAGATTGTTAAATTATTTTTATAAAAAATCTTAAGAAACATAATTTATATATTAAAAAAAATCTAAAACAAATATAAATATCTATAATTATCTCGTGCATAGCACGGATGATAAGCTAGTACTAATATATTGTAACCGCGGGATCCAAGCCATTATGTCGTCATATGTTGGTATTAGTGGGTGGCACACATAATACGTGTATAATTTAAATAAATAAATATAAAAATATATAATAAAAAATTAATATTATAATATACATATTGTCTAAATAGTAAGAGTGTTCTTAATGAAACCTTAGATCTTGGGTTCAAATCTTACTCCCCATTGAATTTTTTTTATAATTATTTTTGAATAGAAAAATTTGTCACATGACAAAAAGAGGAGCCACTATACTCTTGGAAACTAAGTCAATGCTCACATACATAATAGTATAGATATAGAGCCAACCAATTGTCATGTTTGTTGATGGCGAGTTGAGATGGTTTAGTATTAAAAATTCGATAGGCTGGAATAACTACACTAAAAAATATATATATTATATTATATGCAGAGGTGTAATTTCGATCTAACTCGGTGACCATGACCAGTACCGCGGGCTCTCGTCTTTTCGAGCCAGTGAGCGGGCCGACTTATGGAAAAAAGTGGAGCCTAGGCACCCACTCAGATTAGGGCCTAGGGCCAGATCAGCGGGCTTGGGCTTGGGCTTGGACTTAGGCCGCGGGCTAAGCTTGGCTGGCCTTTTTTATTTTTTTTCGAAAAATAAACGATAAATATATTTTACATATAGATTATTTATGAGGGATAAAAAAATAAAAGAAAAATTATACTACAATATTTTAGTTGAAATTAATGAGATGTTTGGTTATGTTTCACGTGGTAATATTTAAATTTAATAATGTATGAATTATGTTTTTTTGGTTATGACTAAAAAAGTATGAAATTATGTAATTTTCTTTTTCCGAAATGAATAATTTTATATATATATCAAAATGAAACTTTTAATATTACAATATTAAATTAAATAGATAACATTTATTGAATGAATAATTTTTATTTCAAAATAACATAAAATATTACAAAAATGATATCCTTAAATAAAATAAATGTAGATTATTGATGATGGTGGAGCAATTACATCACTATAGGTCAAGCACATCCCAACTAGGTTGGCACCTACTAGCCTACCAATCATTTGTATTATACTTCACCTCAATAATCTAATACAAAAAAATAACGAAATGAAATAGTGAGAAATAAATTGTTGATCAATTATCGAAGGAGATAGACAATTCACTCATGTTATCGGATGATATGTCATGCAAATCGTTTTGAATTATCTCATTTTCACTATAATTTTGTCTTCTCATAAGTGCATCTATATGATCTTTGGATATCATTAGTGCCTTAACCATTTTGGGTGAAAGCCTGCTGCGGTAATTGCTCAGCACCCATCCACTTGCACCAAAAGCTGTTTCAGAAGTAATTGTAGAAATATGAATGGTTAGTATATCATGGGCCATCTGTGAAAGCACATGCCACATAGGTTTATTTTGTTTCCACTAATCTAAAATATCAAAATCTTCGCTATCATCCACTAGTGGACTATCCAAATAACGTTGAAATTCAGAACTACTTACACTTGTATGTTGAGATATTTTTTCTAGTTTTTATTATTGAAAAAACACTTAATCTTCTGCCTTGAGATAAGGCTGGTGTAATGTGTGTAGGTGTATTTGTAGCTGCAGTTGCCCTGTATTTTTCAAATAATTTTTTGCATGTTTTCATAATATGGGCAAATTATTCTTGATCAACAAAAATGCATTCTAAAAATTATTGTAAACCAATTTCTTTACACCTAGAATCAATTATTATAACTAAACCTAAAAGATGAGGCAATGGATCAAAATATTTATCAAAGTTTTCTTTTATTGCAGTAATAATGGTTACATAATATTCGTTACTCATATATTTTGTAAAAACTTTCATTATTTCTGTTAACATATGTAAAACAAAAGGTGAAGGAGGAATATATATAAGAAAATAATTTTGTTGTAGTATCAAAAACTTTTAAAAAATCTTTATATGAGACTACTCTGTGCTAATTTAGTTCTGTGAGAGTCAGTACTCCTCCTATGGATATTGTTGCAAAAAATAAATCTATTATTATTATTTTATTTATTTATTTATTTATTTTTTACAAGCTCTTTTTAACATATTATACATTGAATTCCATCTGCTGTCTATATCTAAAATTAATTTTTTTAAACAGCATACCTTCTCATTGACAAATTTTCTTGCATTCCGACATTCGATTAGTAGAAGACATAATAGTAAAAATGACATTTTTTATTACTAGTACAAAAATCTCATATACATGCATAACTTCTTTAACAATCAAGTTTAAAATATGAGCACAACAACGAATATGAAACAAATCACTATCAAGTAATTATAAAGTTGAATTGAAATGGGCTATAGTCAAATTGTAATATGTTTTATTATCTTAACTAATGATAAATATTTTATTTTGTAAAACTCACTCATATACACCAAGCGAATTATCAGTGTATAAAAATTCAATTACTCTAAATGAAATAATTCTTTTATTTAATTTCCAATCATTATCAATAAAATGTACAATGATACTTTGATATTCTAAACCATTATTTGACCACAAATCAGATGTTAAACAAACTTTTTCATTCAAAATTTTGAAAATATTAAGTAATTCACTTTTAATATTCTTAATTTTTTTTTTAAAAAATCTTGTTTCTAGTAGGATTTGTTGAAAAGTTTTGATATTGCGTGCAAAACCTTTGGGAACCATTTGTAAAAAATCGGGACATTCATTAGTAATACAAGATTTTTTTTTTTAATAATATAATCAATTATAGAATTTTGTGTACATATATGACTATAAGAAAATATTTGCAAATGACCAGTTGATGAAGCCTTAATTACATTTGACTTCTAATATCAGGTTGTTGATTTTGTAAATGTTTGTTAGCATGCCTTTTTAGATGACTAGTACTTTCTGTAGATGCAATACTAAGTAAATGTGCATAATATTTATATTTTGATTTAAATGTAATTGTACTATCAGGATTATTTACAAATGTTTTTTCGAAATGGTCCCAAACACTACTAATCATGCCCTAGATGATGATCCAGCTGTTGGAAGATGGATATTAGGTAGAATCAATAGATTCATGTTGTGCAATATATGCATCAATATCGGCATAAACATTAGGAATATTAGGATCCATAGCAATGTACGTAAAATAATATATAAGAACAAACAATTAATTAAAATCATGAGAAAACAATAGTAACTAATACATGTTAAGAAATAATTAATGTAATAGAATGAGTAAATAATAAATTTAATTCAAATAATTAATGTTATCAATTAGCGAATGTGATACAAAAATTAGCTTCTTTTGATAAAGTTTTTCTTGCACAATTGCAATTGCCACTTAGGTATGAGATTTCAAAATTAATTGTGAGAGTTAAGAGTTTGAGAGAGAAAATTGTTTGTAAGAAATAAAATGGGAGAGGGGTGGTATTTATAGAAGTTTGGAATTAGGGAGTGAATTTGTAATTTTTTTTTATTTTTTTATTTTTTTATTTTTGGCTTTAGAGATGTATAAATGGTCACGTGACCATTTGAATTTTTTTTTCTTTTTTGAATTTTCTGACCGTTGGGAGACCAGAGAGTTGTTAGGGGCGTGGGCCATGGGTCAGGTCAGGTCGGGTCTAGTTGCTTGCAGGGTATGAAATTTGTTTAGACCAGGTTAGGCTTCGGGCTGAGCCAGGCTCCCAAACAGAGGGCCTAGGCCTAGGGTCCCAAACCGGGGTCAGGCTTGCGCTTAGCCGAGTCAGGCCCACCCGGGCTATGGTACGGGCTTCGGATGGCCCACAGGCCATTTTTACAGCCTTAATTATATTCCTTGTTACAATTTTTGTGGTTCTTAGTTATAATCAATTATAGTGCTTGTTATAATTTGATAATGATTTATTATGGTATTGATTATTATGATTCTATTGTGATTTTTATTTTGATTATAATTGAAAAAATCTTTAGTTATGTTTGTAGTGATGTTTTGTTATGATTCATTTTGAAATTAGTTATGACTTGATTATGATTTAATGTGTATTTTTTATAACCCATTTTCATTATTATTTTAGTTGTGGCCGAAATGGTCATTACTGCGATTCTAGTTTTAGACTCGAGCCATTTGATATTCTGGACTCGGGTTTTACAGTTCTGTATTGTGGTTTTTGCCTTATTCATGTTTTCCTCTTTGAGTTTGGCTATTGGGTTCTATTGGTTGCGTTTGGAATAGGTTGGTTGCTTAGTTTTCAAACTTTTGTTGTTCAGAATTTTACTCTTCCGCTTGAGCGCCACTTCTTGTGCTTGAACGGGATTCGTGAACTCTCAGTACTTTTGCAGTCCTGTAAAACTACTGAGAGAGTGTATTCTACACTCGAGTGGCCGTGTGCTCGAGCGGCCATTCTTGGGCTCGAGCGATGGTTTTCTATCTACAAAACTACTAGAAGTGTATATTCTACACTTGAGTGTCAATCATTTTTGTGTCTGGACACTCGAGCATCACTTCTTGCGCTCGAGCAAATTGCGTATATATCAGCTCATTAAAATCACTTTTTACATCCCTTTTTCATGTCACTCTCTCTCTAAACATTTCGAAACCCTATTCTCTCTCACACTCTCTCTAAAACTCACCTATTTCCCTCAAATACACCTAGATCTGTTAATCTTTTCATCTATGTGTCTTTGTTAAAAAGATAGAGCTTTGTGAGGGCTTTGTTTTAACAGGAGCAAAGTTGGTTTTTGGCACCTTTGTGTTTGCCTCACTCTCTCTCTCTCTCGTGCTCTAGCTTGAGGTAGGGATACTTTCCACACTTTTTATGAGTTTTAACTTAGTTATTTGTTGTTTTAAACTACATTGCGAATTTGGAAGGTTTGGAACAAATCTAGGGTTTTGAATAGAAAAATCAAAAGAGAGTTTCTTTGAATAGTCTCTTGGAATTGGTTTTGATTTTGAAAATAATGTGGAGTTTGGTGGAAATGGTTGATTTTGAATACTTGGGTTTGATTTTGAAAAGAGTAAGAATTTTGCCCTAAGTGTCTCAAATATTTATTTTGTACAAATAAATGAAATTGATGTTGGAACAATGAAATTAGATTGGTATTGATGAGGATGGTAGAGTTGGATATGAATAACCACTCACCTGTTGAGATTTTTAAAGTTTACCCTTATGAAATATAAACTATCTGTTTAGAAATATTTGGTTTGGGTTATCAGTGGAGAATGACTATGATTACTGTAGAATTTGCATGTGAATTAGAAAAATTGAAATTATTTTCTCATTTATTTGCATTGAACATTATTTCACACTTATGCATTGAAAATGTTATTGTTTTGAGAAAAATGGTGAATTCAGAAAACATGAATTGTGTTATTGAACTAAGTTGGCTTGAGTATTCTGGGTGAAAGTCCAAAAACTGTGCGTATACGTGGGTGCCGATCCCGTGGACGAAATTTTCGTGAAATGGCAATAGTAGTGCTTGTATAGCCTAGGTTTACATGGGTCCCGGTTTATGGTTTCTTCCAGACGAAACTTCTGAGAAAGGTTGTATTGTTTTGAAATTCTCAAAGTGTGAATCACCACCCTATTTTCTATTGAAATGGAAATGAATTGTGAATCAAGATATTAACTTGGCATTGCATAGTTTCGAAAAGGGATATAAATATGTTTTGGCAAGAACATAGCATATGCATTCTCCTTATAGCTTTGTTGAGATTCATCCACTATGTTAGATTATTTCTATTGGGCTTTGACTTACCCTATGTGGGAAAAACTTTTCAGGTACTGATGATATGCCTTGACCAAGGTAGTTGCTTGGGGGGATTTGGAGCAAAAACTTCTTTTTGTTGTATTCACTTTTGTATAGCCAAAGGCTTTAAATGTATTGGACCTAAAATCTTGTAACCAAGAATTATCTTGGAAAGTTGTAAGCCTTTAAGGTGTTTCATATCTGTTTAGCTTTCATTTTTTTCTTATATTTGTAACATATGCTATAGATTCATGGCTAGGCAGATTGAATGTATATTGCATATGTTTCTCTTTTGCAAATCACGTTGGATTCAATGGAAGGTAATTATGTTAGTATTGTTGTCGTTTATTAATACTATGGATGGATTATGGTAATTATTTCAGGGCGTTATAGTTATTGATTATGACCCATTATGTTTCTTTTAGTTATAATTGAAAGTGATTAAATTATGATATTTATGGTATCAATATTACAAATGGTCATAACTTGCATACCATATACACCCCAAAATGAGATGGGTTGGGTTTCTCTAATATTAAGATCTCAACATGCGAGAACTTGAGGGGGCCTGTAGGATTTACCACAGATCTTGTTTTGATGATCCAAACTTGTCATTTTGTAGGGCTCTTGATGTATAGTTTCCATGAAAAAATTTAGGATTTTCCGATAATCATATCTTTCATTTTGTCACATTTGTCTCTAAAAAAATGGATGGTCAATTTCAAAAATATATTTGCTGTCCATTTTTTCAGAGACAAATTCAATAAAATGAAAAAGTTTTTTTTTGGTGAATAAGTCATAAAATAAAACAAGAAAATTTACAAGAATACAAGGGGAATACCCCAGGCCCTAACAAAGCTATACAAAATTTACTAACTAAAACATATCTGCTAATATATAACTAGCTAGCACAAACAAAACAAGCCTATCAAAGCAGCCACAATCTGTTAGCATACTGGTTGCCATACTGGTAGCAAATCTATTAGCAACAATCTGTTAGCAAAAACTAGCATACTAGCTGCCTCCATAACCAAGCTCAGAAGTACACACACAAGATGCCAATCAATGTTATGTTCTTCCAGAGCAGCCACATACACCAAAATACATAAACCAAAAGCTTAAGAAAATAAAATAAGACCCCTAGTATAACCCGCAAGGGAATAGGTAGAAACCTTAGAATATGAGCACAAAACCAGTTGGAATTCAGCTCCATACTTCCTATCCAAATGTGTAGCACCATCAAAATAAAAAGACAACTGTCAAGCACACTCCATTCATTGAACTGGTGCAGATTGCAGCCTGGTTCAAGATTGCGTTCCCCATAACTTTATACTTCCAAGTTTCAGCATGACCTGTTAGGACCATCCACATAGATCCAACCAAAGGAAACCAATAGAGTAATGATAGTGAGAAAATCCTCAAATTCAACAAACAATTAAGGTCTTTCTTCACTAGACCCATAATGAAAAAATCCCTGTAATAAAAACCAGCCATAAGTACCTGCAGTAAAGTTAGAAAGTTTTTGAAACTAGTTCACTTAACCCACAGCTTACAGCACTCACTCAATATATAAGGACTATATTTGGATCATCGAAATCAGACCCGTGATGAATCTTATAGGCTCCTCAAGTTTTCGAAGCCCAACCAAACGGGATATTTATTATAGGAGTCATAAATAAAACCAATATATGCAAATGTGTGCATATTTGATCAACAAAACCAAACTTCATGTATACAATGTTTATTTTCTACTACAAAATTTCATGGTAGGCACAAAAACAATACATGACCAACAAATTAATATGTTTATTAATCTTCTCAAAGGTAGGTAGGAAAATCCATTAATATTTTCTTAGGCCAAGCAAAAAAAAATTTCCATAGGTTTTTCTCACCACCATTTCCAGTTATTTAAAAAGTTCGTAGAAAAGACCTGTGGAGTTTGACTATCATTAAGCTACAATTTACCATTAATCTACCAAAAAATAGTATCAGTCAACATAGTAGTATGCATAACAACATTGAATTATGATGTATAAATAATGGGTTAATAAGATATCTGTTAAAAGTTTTTTAAGGTCTGTACTTGTGATGACCCAGAATAAAATAATAAAATAAATAAATAAAAGAAAAGGAATCTGTATGTTCGGTGGGAGTGGGGTTCAAGTTTATGAGCAGATATTATTTGCCTTCAAGGCAATTGGAAAATTATTTTTTTAGGGAGGAGTAAAATATCATTCACTACTTAGCTGATGCTTTAATAATTTCTCAACATCATAATGTTGAGTTAGTAGCATCGAAAAGCAGCATGTGAAGGATTTGCTTTTACAAAAGAGAAAAGAAGAGGTGCTGGAGTGGGCCAATAGCATTCATGATACTATACACACACAGACACACCTAGTCACTATCACTCTCTCTTCAAGGCCATAAAGTTAAGAATGCAGCAACAATGGCTATCTTCTTGCTTTCTCTCCGTATCAGTCGTATTCTCTCTCATGTGAAATCATGGAGAGCCACCGTTGCTCCACCGTCGTTGACCGCTGTGAACCACTGCGGATCTCCACCATCTCTCTCTCTCTGGTTCGGTTGATGAGAAAAATGTCAATTCAGTCTTTGAGATGGTCACTGGTTATCGAGCCACAGCAGGTTGGTTTGTTAACCGAAGCCAAGTACATTGTTGATAGGAAGATCACAGGTGGGTGGCTTAGAAGAAGGTGTAGACAGTGAACGGTGACGACTTCGGTCACGAAGAGCAGTGTTTGCAGCCTTTGAACGACGAAGACCAACTTTACTATTTTGAGGATCGAGGAAACCGTCGAGTTGCATTAAGGCCTAAACTTACTCTTTCTCTAGCAAGGCTTGTGATACAGAAAGGAAAATCTGTATCCTTCCCATTAAAATGGTTTGCTGTTGGACAGCACTGCCAGCAGCACAACTAGAAAGGTGGTTTCGAATACCACTTCTCTATCACCTCGGACACCTTCAGTTCCAACGGATCAAAAGGTCGTTTTTCGACTTCATCCGTAGGCAGGAGTTCTGGTTTATCTGGTCGCCGGAAAGTGGGAACATCGGAGAGTCGAGATTCTCGTTTCATTATGCTTCCGCAAGTGGAGATCAAAGCTGGTGATGATGTGAAGTTGGATCTTAGGGGTCACCGAATGCGAAGTCTCAATTCTAGTGGGTTGAACTTGTTACCTAATTTGGAGGTAATACACGTGTGTGCATGGCAAATATTTGTTTACTTTTGGATCATGTCTAGGGAGTACTGGTTCTCCGCCATCTACCATGTTCGAAGAGTGTGTTGCTCTTTGGCACATGGGTTTATATATATATATTATTTATATATACTAAATAAACATGTAAATTGGTGGGTTGTATATTATATATATATATATATATATGTATTTGAGTGGACCAGGTTAGCTTTATATGGCAGGCTATTCGAGTTGGATTGTTTTGAAGGTCCATTGAGACGAGTACTGATTTCTTGTTCTTGCATGTACATCGTAAACTCAAAGCTTGACGATGGAAGCCAAGAGCGAGCACTGACTACGAACAATGAAATTTGGATTAAGATTGAGAGGATGGGAAACTATTTCACATGCTATGAGTTTGCATCAGGAATATGGTAGCATGTGTGCAACTTTGGAGTTTCGACCTCATTTTGCTCATCTTCTCTTCTTGGCTTGAGGTAGGGACTTTCTTCATATTTTTACATTAAAGTTATAGTAGGATTACTTTGAGAAAATATATCATTATAAGAGGTATTGCATATAGATATATTTTCATATTTTTGTTTGATAATTTTTGAAAGAAAAATTATGTTGAAATGTTGAGAATGTTGGTATTTTGAGATTGATTTTAAAAAAATCATTTTGTGTTGTTAATTTTGTAAAAGAAATCCGAAAATAGAATTTAATAGTTGTATGGATTATATCTACATCATATTATGGTTAGATAATTTATTTTGAGAAATTAAGGTTGAAATATTTATCTCATCCTTGAGTTTTGGAATTTATTTTTGAGAAAAATAAATTGATATTGAGGAATATTGTGTAAATTATTAAGTAGAGATTTTCCCTACACTTCTTTATGCACTTTTGCTTGATTATATGGAGTTTAGAGTTGTATATAATTTAATTAGAATTTTTGAAAAATTTGTGTTTTATTTGCTTAAAAGAGAAATTTTGAGAAAAATAAAAAGTTGATGCCCAAATTGCGAAAGTGTAAACTTGAAATATGTTTGTAAGGTTATGAAAGAGTTACGTTTTTAATTTGAACAAAAACGGACTTCGATTCGATTAGTTTTGAAATTTTTTATCGATTTGTGGCCAAAAGAGCATTTTTAAAGAAAACAAAGGAATTACGTTTAACTTTTTGCGCTTTCGATCAAAATAGGATGTCATAGTTGAATAATGCTTGGAGAATGAGTTTGGAAAGAAAATGATATTTTCTTGGGCATTGACGGTATTATTTTACTTAATGTATTTATTGAAATAAAACCGACACGGTTAGAAATGGACCTTGAGAGGTTACTAGACGTGATTGTAACATGAAAACTAGTGTAGTTGTTCATATTTGATAAAATGTGGAATATGATTTATTTCTAAATGTTGGGAATTATGGGAGATTCCAATTTATAGTATTATGTTGGATTGTAGGTCCATGTTGTTATCTTTTAATTAATATATTAGAGATAACTATTTGGCCATCGGTGAAAATTTACCATGTTGCATTTAAATGAGGATTTTGATCAAAATGGTAATATTTAATAAGTAGGGATTCCTACTAATTCTTATGTGTTTTAACATAAATGTTGAGTTATTTATATAGATGGTTTGATTTGGGAAGTTAAGGTTGGAGATGTATAATGTTGAAAATAGGGGTTTTGTTCAATTGACTCATACTTGTGTGTTTTGGGTTTAAAATGGAGATTATTGATGTTTTTGATAATATTTGAGCCTTTGAGTCAATATTGAGAGAAAAGGAAAAAATGCCATGTTTGGGTATATTTGGGTCATTATTGTAATTAATGACAATTAATATGGAAATATGAAATTGAGTTGGAAATAATAAAATCGACTCAATATGACGTAGAATGGTGGAGTTGGATTCATTAATCACTCACTTTGAAAATGTTGAGATTATATATATCTGTTGTAGCATTTATTTTCTGTTTAGAAATAACTGCTTTGGGCTATCGGTGGAGAATAGTCGTGATTGTTGTAGACAATCCATGATGCTTAGGCAAACTAAAACTAATCAATTGAAATGTCATCGAATATGACGGTTGTGATAATACATCGAATTTGTGTATTAAATGAACATGTATATGATGGTGTTTATATACATTGTGTTATGTGGGAGAAGATAGGGGATGTACTCCACGGTTTAAGGAAAGATAGGGGATGGACTCTTAAACCAGATGTTGTTTGGGAGAAGATAGGGGATGTACTCCATTGATACAGCAAATAAGTGTATCTATTGAAGTATTAATATAGCAAATCTGTATATCATATATGAAGTATGGAAGTGTTTTGTTTGAGATTGATACAGCAAATATGTGTATCTATTGTGAAGTACGAAATGTTTAATTTGAGTCTTTATCTCAATTGAAATGGAAGTACTGTTGATATGAGATGTAATCTCACTTAAAGGGTATGGCCAGGTTCTGAGCCAGGATTATGAATTAAGAAATGGAAATTGTTATGAAACATGGATACATTTGTCATGTAATTGAAAGGATTAAAAAGAATGTCATGTCACTATTGAAGCATGTTTATTTATTTAAGTTACCTGGTTGTGGTTAATTAAATAAAATGGATTTAAGAGATTATGTGATAAAACCTTATGATTTTGACATGATATAATTTCACGAAAATGTATAAATATCTTTGTACTCGCATATCTTTTAATATTTTAATATGGGATTGCTCGGTGAGTTTTGCTCACCCCCTGCATGTACATGTGTACAGGGAATGCTTTTCGGAATTGAAGATCAATCAATGGTATGTATAGTGTACTTCTAATGTAGTGTAAGTGAGTGAGATTCTTTTTAATTTTTTCATATAAGATAGATAAGACATTGCAATTTATTTATTTTTCCTTTTTAATTTTATAAAGTTAAATCGACTTGAACGTAAAATTCTCGATAAAACAAATCAAGCTAATTATTATCAAAATGATCTTTCTTCAAGGAAGACAATGAAAATCTAAAATTTCACTGAATTTATGTCAATGATTCATTATATAATGTTAGTGAAATGAAATTTCACTATATAAAGTCAGTGAATTTCACTAACTTGAAGTCAACGAGTTAGTGAAATTTCAGAGTTAGTGAAAAGCCAGTTTAAGTCAATGAAATTTCACTATCCAAGAATACGAAACTTAGTGAATTTCTGTCAATTTTTCTTTTCAAAATTTCATATTGATCATTAATCTTGTTTGATAGATCTCAAGAAATGGATTCTAAAAATATAAATTTGAATAAAAACGGAATTGTAGATCAAATGGTATTGAGTTTTTAAGTTTTAAAATCATCAAAATCTAAAACATGTTTTATATGTGCCTCTTGATATTAGGGGTGTAATTTTGGCCTGGCTCGGCCCGATCCATCATTGGGCCTCACAGGCTCCCACCAAAATTTGGGCTAGCCCGCCTTGGCCTACTCTCTCAAAATCTCGACCTAAGCCAAAGCTTAGACCCTCGAAAATTTGGGCCTTGAATTAGACCTCAGGCCTGGGCTCGAGTCGAGCTATTTTTTGTTTTTCTTGTGTGTGTGTGTATTTTTTTTTTTGCCATAAAATATGATGAACGTCTCAAGAAAACAAAATGATAAGATTTAAAGAATAATTTTTATTTGAAAATGAAATGAAATATTATAAATTTTTATCATCAAATAAAATAGACACAAATTATTGATGGTAGAAAAATTGCATCACCATAGGTCAAGTACATCTTAACTAGGTTGGCACTTACTAGCCTACCAATCATTTGCATTATACTCTATCTCAATAATCTAATAAATATATTACAAAATTAAATAGTGAAAAAAAATTATTGATCGATTATCGGGGGAGTTGGAAAATTCATCTGGGGAGCCCAATGATAGATATCCCATCTAAATCGTCTTGAATTCTCTCATTTTCACTACAATCTTGTCTTCTTGTGCTTGCATGAAATGATCTCTCAATATCATAGGTACCTCAACCATTTGGGGTGCAAGTCTGCTACGGTAATCACTCAACACTTGTTTACCTACACTAAAAGTTGTTTCAAAAGCTACTATAGAAATAAGAACGGTTAATATATCATGACCCATCTGTGCAAGCACAGGCTACACATTTTCGTTTTGTTTCCACCAATCCAAAATATTAAAATCATAGTCATCATCAACAGGTGGGTTATCCAAAAGATGTAATTCAAAACTATTTACGCTTACATTTTGAGATGTTCTTCTAGTTTTTATTGTTGAAAAAATACTTAATCTTCCATCCCAAGACGAGGCCGGTGTAATGTGTGTAGGTGTTATAACTACAACATCCTTATATTCTTGAAATAATCTTCTAAAGTGTTGGCATAATAGGATCATATTGTTCTTCATCAGCGAAAATAAGTTGTAAAAAAGTTTGTAAACCAATGTTTTTACACCTAGGATCAACTATGATGGCTAAACCTAAAAGATGAGGCAATGGATCAAAATATTTATCACATTTATCCTTCATTGCAGTAATAATGGTAATACAATATTCATTATCCTTATATTTTGTGAAAACTTTTAATATTTCTGCTAACGTATGTAAAACAAATGATAAAGTAAGTATATATATATATAAAAGAAAATAATTTTGTTGTTCGATTAAATTTTTTTAGAAAATCTTTATATAAGTTTATGTGGTGCCAATTATATTATGTGAGTTTAAGTATATATATAAATTTTTTTTTAAAAATCTTTTTTTCATCAGAACCAGAGAGAGAGAGAGAGAGAGAGAGAGTGTGTGTGTGTGAGTGAAGGATCTCAGATTTGACGTTTGCGAACCGCCGCAAATAGTCATTTTCCAGCGATGATGGCTGTAAATGATCTCAGATCTAAAGTTGTGGATGCGACAAGTGATGGTAGCGATGAAGACAGTAGAGAAAGAGTTTCATTAGAGAAAGAGTTTCATGGTGAACGACGGTGGTGCCCTATGGAAAGCGGTGATGATGCCAATGAAGAGCAATAGTGATAAGAGTGAGACAAAGAGAATTAGAGATTGAGATGAGAGAGAGTGACTGCAATATGATACACACACACACAAATATATATGAGGGTATTATAGTAAAAGAAATAAGTTTTAAAATATTAAGGAGTTTTGAAATGATCTATATAATTCTTGTCATTTTGAAGAACAAGTTAGATATCGAGGGGTCTATCACCAAATACCTCCAAAAAAAAAAAAAAGCACAATTAGAATCAGGCCTAGGAGGACGGACTGGATTAAATTATTTGATATATACAAGATCAACTTTAATATTTATTAGTTTTATTTTGTAACTTTCAATTTTTATATTGTAATAGTGGAGCAATGGTAGTGAAAATAAAGAGGTTGTGATTGTGCAGGCTTTTAGGCTCATTTCAGATCCTGTTTTGATAATTTGAGCCATTCACTTTTTGGGATACATCAAGTACAATATACTTGTAAAAAATTAAGTTGATTAGATATTTGGTAGCCTTCTCATCAAATCCCACTCCTTTTTTTTTTTTTTTTGGATAACTGAGTGTCTGGGCTAATTTATGGACACCTCAAATAATCTTGGGGCCCTAAAGTTAATGGTTGGGCAAACCTCCCGTGGCTCCAAGATTTGAGATGTTTGACTTTCATGAAATTTATATTTACGACCTCTTGAGTGATAAGTTCTTTGGTCGCTTTCTCCTCTCACTAAACCAAACCCCTTAGGGTTTTTAGCACTTAATTTTATCAAACAGTTTTATAGTTTAAAAAATTTAGAATTCAATTTTTAATTAATTTTCAACTTTCAATTTTTAGATTTATCAAACACCACCTAAAGACGCATCTGGATAGACGAGAACTTTAATTCAAATCATGATAATCGCTAGAGAAATACTGTTAATTATGGCAGGCCTTAATTTCTCTACTAAATTATATAATAAATATTATACGTATATATATGATCTTTCATATTAAAAAATAAGAATAGTACAACATAACACCATATTAAAAAAAAAAAAAAACACAAAAATAGTATGACAACATTTTAAACTTCTTCTGATAAAATACGTCACATTTTACAGTCATGTCATGGAAATTGCTTGGAAAGAATGGATTGATGGAAAGTCAAAAATTAGAGAAAGAGAACGTGAACCGTCCATTGTGACATGGCTTGATTGGAGTACATTCAAATTGCGTCTTCGGATAGATTTTGACGAATTTTCTATTCCTCTTTCAACCTCATTTAATAACATGGCTTGGAGTAGATTCAAATTGCGTGAGATAGATTTTGATGATTTTTTTTTTTTTAATTCTCTTTTCAACCTCATTTAATTCCATCATCATCATCATCTTAGTTTTTGAGTTCTTATTTCGAATGAATTATAATGAAAGATTGATTTTTAATTATAGTTTATTTGATTGAAAATGTTTAGTTAATGTGCACTAGTGATTTGTTATGGTAAAATTTTAATTCGAAAATATTTTTTACTTTTAAATCTAAAATAAATGTATATCCATATTATTATAAAATCAACAATCACGATAGTGTAATTAGAATCGACTCATGCTATAACTATTTGTGATAATTTTTGACGCTAGTCTAATTGTTTAACTCATGCACAATATGCCAACACTCCTAATATATATATATATATATATATTTCAAATAAGTTTATTTTTCGTTGATTAATGAAAAAATATTTTTGAATTTTCGTTTTATATCATACTAAACATCAAAAAAAATACAAAAGCACATACAATTTAAGCACGAATTTGATCTTCACTCTCCCATGGTAATGCTAAATTCTTGAATAAATGTGAGTGAAAATGGTAGATGGCCCCTAATTTTTAGAGATCAAGGTTTATTTGAGCATTTCATAATGCTCTCCACGTGTATGATTTAATTGCTCAAAGACAACAATTTGTTCATTCTGACTTTTCATTGTATTGTTTATTAAGTCGTACTTTTGTCCGAGCTTTATGCAAAGTAAGTTACTATTATTATTATTATTATTATTATTATTATTATGAGAAACTTCAATTTATCCCTTATGGTTTATGGTTTAGGCATGTGTAGATTATCTCATGACATTTGAAAATCACCACATAATTTTCATGTGGTTTGTGAACCAAAACACATAGTTAATATTTCTGTCCAAGATAACCGAATGTAAGAGTCACGCGTCTCTAAAAGAGTAAGTCAATTTTTAAAAAGAAAATACCCTTTTTACATTTTTAAATTTACCAAAGATGTCATTATTTTCCCCTCCCTTTATTTCTATTGTTTCTCTCTCTACTCTTGCAATTAAATAATGAGTCGCGATTGGGAGCCCGAATCTGGGCTCCCCCGAATGTCCCTAATGTTTTTTTTTTTTTTTTTTTTTTTTTTTTTTCAGCAGAAGGAGGAAGAATAAAACGGTGGAGGCAGGAGGAGGAGGAGGAGGAGAAGAGAAGAACTGGACTAGAGGGGGCCATATCAATCGAACGGAGGCAAGGCGGAGGCGAGGCGGGGCCCGAGGCGACGATCGCGGTGCTCGACGATCGGCGGTGGCGAGGCACAGGAGGGGGCCCTTCTCTCCTCCTCTCTCTTTCTCCCTCTCTCCTCCTCTCTTCTCCTTGTCTCCCTCTCCCTCTCTGGTTCAGTCCGAAAATGGAAGAAGAAGAAGGAAAAAAAAAAAAAAAAACTAATGTCCAAAACAACGTCGTTTTGGGCATTAAGGACATTCAGGGCGAATAAATTCGGACACCAAATCATTTTTCTTAAATAATAGCACTCATATATATATATATATAAATTAAATAATTTCCATTAAAATCTATCTTCATGTCAATGGCAGCGCATCTCTTCACATATATGCACATATATATATATATATATACACACACATTTTTATGATTGAAGTACGGGATTTGTAACCAAAATGAGTGCAGCATATGTGTGTATATATATACAAACAGTGAGTTGGGTATTGTATATCTATACTAAAGATTGTAACTTCACAAATTTTTTTTTTTTCGTTCAGATCTTTGGTTCTCATAAGAATGGGGGATTTTTGGTCTGTTTAGATCTCATATAAATAGTGAATTGGGATTTTTGATCTGTTTAGATATTCAATTTTATAGTGGGTTTGATTTCTTTGTTCAATTTTTGTTTATGGTTGGTGGGTTTGATTACCTTTCTTCTTACTCCTAATTGTTTGTCTCCTTCTCTCATTCACATTGTTGCAAGTTCTGTTAAAAGAGAGAATGAAGCTGAAAAGAAGAAGCAAAAGAAAGGTGTAGAGAGAGAAACAATAGAAAAATGAAAGTTTTTTTTTTTTTTAAAACATAACACACACACATATATATATATGGCAATCTTCACTTATATATATATATATACGTGTGTGTATGCACAGTGAAGAAACTGAAATCAAATAACATAATTTTGAATTTCCAATTCATCACACATACACAGTGAAGAAACTGAAATCAAATAGCACAATTTTAAATTTCCAATTCATCACACACACACACACACACACACACACACATATATATATATATATATATTTGTGTAAAATATAATTTTGGTGATGTTTGATGAAGAAGAAAGGTGTGGGTTTTCCTAGAAGTGAAAGCAAAGATGAGGCGAAGTGAGGGACTGCCTGAGGGGAAGAAGAAGGGTGTGGGTTTTGCCGGAAATGGAGGCTTCCAGTGTTTTTCAACTTAGATTGGGAAACATTATAATAATAATAAATAAATAAAAAATAGAAGAAGAAGTTGAGGTTATAACTGTCAATTTACATTTTCGGTTAACAAAAGTTAGTGTGTATTTCAATCCACAAACTACATGGTGGTTATGTGGTAATTTTCAAATGTTAGGAATAATCCACACCCATAGGGCTAAAATGAAATTTTCCCTTATTATTTCTAGCACAGCACGGGTATAAATAAATAATCAAAAATTAATTTTTAAAATTAAATTATAATCTAAAAAATTTATCTACAATATTTAGCAAAAATGATTTAGAATTAATTAAATTTTATTCATTTTTTTTATCACGGTTACATATAAGAGAATTTTTTTATTTTTTTATTCTTATGTCATTAATTGTGTACTTTAAGGGTGTGTTTGATTGAGGGGATAAGGGGGGGACTATCCACTATTTGGACTCCATATCCGGCCTCCCTCCTTATCCGTCGTTTGATTTTTTTTTAGTCCGCCGGACTCCATGTCCCTCATATGGGGGACTATCCTGTCCTGGGGGGGTGTGGGATTGTTTTGGGAGGACTAATTACTATTGGGATTAGATGCAAAAATGACAATTTTGACCCTCTACTATTTAATTATGTATTATATTTAATAAAATTCAATAAAATTTAAATGTCTCAATTTAAAAATAAAATAATTTTATTTAACTTTTTATTAATGTTTTATTTATTTAATTTTTTAAAATAATTTTTTATAGATATTTTATTGATGTTTTATTTTAAAATTTTGTTTATAATTTATTTAATTTCATTATTTAAATTGTAATAGGTGTTTTATTTAAAATTTATTTAAAATTTTAATTAAAAAATAATATAAATTTTTATACAGTTATACAAGATTTTTATAAATTAAATTTAGTGGTTATTTATTTATTTAATTGTGTAAAAAAATAAATTTATGTAAAAAAAATAAATTTAATTTATATTATTAAATTAATGATATTTTTTGTATGTAAAAAAACAAACACAGTAACGTTTTGCATGTAAAAAAAATAATGATTTGTTATACAGTAATGATTTAAAACAAATTTTATTGATATTTTATTTATTTATTTATTTATTTAAAAAAAACAAATTTATTTAATTAAAAATAATTTAAATATTAAAGATATGTTTAATATTGCTATTCCTTAGTAAATAATTGAAAAAGGGCAAAATAGTCTTTTGTTTATTTATCCTATCCAGTCCGTTCAACCAAACGTTGGATTCACTAAAAATATTCCTTTCCAGATATCTAATCCCATGAAAAAACAAACACAGGATACATATCCAATCCGACCAAATTGTCCGGGGGATTCACAGTCCCAGAACTCAAGTCCGATGGATTCTAATCCCCCCTTATCCAGTCCGCCCAATCAAACACACCCTAAAAGTTCTTAATAACAAATATATGTCATAATTTAAGTGGTAAAAATTAAAAAATAAATCACAAAAATTATATTTATGAGAAAATATAAATACATTTCGTCTTATGAGTTTCGTAAATATGATTTATCATATGATAGTGGTAAATTACATTTGTCAATATAATAATTTTTTCATATTTTGTGAAATTTCTAAAAATTATAATTTGCCTTATGTTATAAGATTTACATAAAAATGAATTAGGATTCACTTGTGATATTAATTTGGGCTTAACATTAAATTTATACCAACTTGTCTTTTACCTAATCATTAAAAATTGTATTGTTCTGTTCCCAACTTTTAGGAATCATTTGACCTATCTATTTATTAAATTAGTAAATAAATATTTGTAAATATTTTTTTATAATAAAAATAAGAAATATGGACTTATTTTATGCATACTTATTAAAAAGTTTGAACTATAGTTTTAAAAAAAAAAAAACTATATATTTATGTTTAAAACAATTAAATGAATAGTTATATATATTAATGTATAAAAAAATTATTTAAGATAAAGCCACCCTACATTGTAGGTCATATTCTAGTTCTAATAAATTTAAAATTTATATTTAAATTATATCATAGTTTATCAGTTTGTGACTGATATGAGCTAATTTGCGAGTTCTAAAAGGTAGACAAGAAAATTTAGTTCAAGTTGATTTTTTTGGCCAATAATTCTTGATTTAAGTCTAGTTCTTAGAGAATCATCTAGTTCATGTCCAATTCATGAGTTAGTAGACCTACCTATTTATTTAATTTTTTATTAATAAATATATATATATATATATTTTAAATTTATAACAAAAATAGGAAATATGTACATATTTGTTTGGTATATTTATTAACAATTTCAAAATTAATTAAGAAATTATGTACTTATTCTTAAAAGGATAAATTACATTGGTAATTCCTATATTTTAACTCTTGTTTTATTTTTGTCCTTACAATTTTAATTTGCTCAATTTTGACCATAAATTTATAATTTTGTCTTAATTTGGTCCAATTGTTATAATTGCTAGTGTTTATTTATTGAAAATATACACATGAGTAGCATCTGTTATACCTTTATAAACAAAATTATAAACTTGTTCAATTTAATAAGTTAATTTCAACCAGCTCAATAAATATTTTCTATCAAAAAATTTAACTGGCATTATCAATTGAACCAAATTAATACAAAATCTAAAATTAGGGGTAAAAATCAAACTACTTGAAATTATAGAGACTAAATTGACACAAGAGACAAAATGCATGAACTATTGATATAATTTACCTTTCTTAAAATATGTCTAATATTGATTGTATCAATATTATGATATATTTATATTTGAAAAATTATTTAAGAGCAGATCAGGTTAGAAACTGAATAAAAAATTAATGGCTTATTAAAAATATTTAATAATTATAAATTCAAATTTGATCAATTTTTCGTTTCAATTCTTTCATAGAATTAGGTTGTTTGATAATTTTAATTTATAATTCCAATTTTTCCTTGTATTTTTTAAAAATATTTTAAAATTATATATAATTATAATTTCTTTTGAAATTTCCTTTTCAATCTCAAATTAGTTATAACTAGCATATCATTTATGCTATGCACGGGATAAAATGATATATTATTTAATAAAAATATGATAATTATATTTAATTTTTTATATTTTATAAAATAAAAGTTAAATAGAAATTAACAAATCGAGATATGCATAATTATATATAATAATATATTTAATAAAATTATGCATAGTTATATTATTTCAATCTCAAATCACCCGTGCTATGCATAATTTAATAATATATTATTTTATCCCGTGCTATGCACGGGATATGCATAGTTATATTATTTCAATCTCAAATTAGTTATAACGGGTGATATGCATAGCACAAGTGATATGTTAACAATTATAAATTAATTTTTTGAACATTGTAAAAAGGTAAATAAAGAAATATATTACCAATAATAATAATAATAATAATAATAATGATAATAATAATATATTTTTATTTATCATGTGACGTCTCACCACTACATTGATAATAGACATTAATAATAAAATTCATTACGATAATACAACAATAATATATCAAATGATAAGTTATATGCGATCATAATAATTTTTGATAATTATAAAAAAGTACCCAAAATTATATATAAAAAACAATATATGATCCATATTCAATTTTTATATGGTAAAATTCACCCGAACAATGTTCTGGCCAAACTCATGTTCACCCTTGTTGTTACCATGCTCACCATCTCTACTAACCATTATGCAACTCCGGTTTAGTTTTTTATTTTTGTAAATATAAAAAGACAATATTGTGGAAATAAAAATTTACCGTTAGAGTTTTAAAGAGTTAAAAATGAAAAATAAAAAAAATGCGTGATTTTAGGTTTTCTTATTCCATATATGGGTGTTAATTTTTTTTTAAATCCATAAATTATGAAATAGTGTTCATTAGTTAAAATTTTATTTATTGATGGGCAAGTAAATTAAATGTTTTTAATCTTTTACAAATAAAAAATTTGAAAATTTTGTTTAAGAAATTTTAAAAAATGGCCAAATCATAAAGAACAATATAAGACGCCTTATTCTATAATTAAAAACAAAAACTCATAACTATATTATCAATTCACATATATCAAAAAAAATAATAACAACAATATAAAAATACACAAACATCCACCAAAAATAAAACTACAAATCAACTCCCAAAATAAAGATAGTTAATAGATATATATTTATTATCAATTTAGTTGGAAAAAAATACATTAGAAAAAAAAAGTCATATAGAGAAAAAAAAAATACTCACACGAAAATATAAATTTACAAAAAAATAAAAATAAAAAAAATCACAAACAAACAAATTTGAAATAAGTTTGGACTATTGGCAAAGAGAGAGAATAACCATTGCATCATTACATTTGGGTAGAAGTTGCCAGGCTGAAAAAAAGATCAAATATTCAGTATTTTACAGAGAGAATTATATTGAATTTTTAATTTGATTGGGTTTTTAAATTTTAGATTTATATTATTTTCGGAAAAGGTGAGAATGCGATGAATTACCATATTATTTTGAATTTTAAAATTCAAAATTATAGATAATTAGTGTCTTTATTTTTTTTATTTGAATTGTTTTGATCAATATTATTTTTGGAAAGAGTGAGGGTGACTTATCATATTGTTTTGAATTTTAAAATTTAAAATTGTAGATAATTAGATTTTTTTTTTTGTTTTTGGATTTTTGACCTGAGGAACTAACCAATAGAATTTAAAAAAAAAAAATTAACTAATTAAGAAAATTAGTTTGGGAGTTTGGAACTTCCACAATCATTATTTTTAAAAAAAACCATTCCCTTATACATATACTAGCGTATGTCCGTGCCTGAAGGCACGGTGTAAATAATGTTAGGATTATAATATAATTTTAATCTCAACACTATTTAAATTTATTTTTTAATTTGATAAAATCACAAATTTATTATAAAATTTGTGAGTTCTCACAAAACTCCTTACGAAAACTCGCTTTTGCTTATATAATATATAGCTAGACAGATAGATGTGCTTGGCATATATACAATTTTCACATAATATTGCTTTTGCTTATATAATTTTATGAAAATTGTATGTATGCCCATAATGTCTTAGTATATTACGAGCATACATACATTCTATGGAAATATGTGTAAAATATATTGAACAAAAAGGAAAAAAAAAAAATAAACAAATAGAGAGAAAAATAAAAACGGGAGAAAATAAAAAAAATAAAAATAAAAGAGAGAGAAAGATGAGATCAGTGGCAGAGGGAGCATGGGACCAGGGGGGTCACGTGCCCCCCTTGGATTTTGAGATTTTTTTTTTTACATGAAGAAAATATTTTAAATAAAAAATTATAAAAATATTATTATAGTGAAATGTCAATGACATTTTAAAAATTATGAGAACAATAATGGTTGTTTTTATTGAAAATGAAGAGACTACTATAAATAAACCATATTAGCTACGAACTTTTTTTAATGTAACGGCGATATTATTATTAATGATATGCAAGTACAAGTAATCTCACTATAAAGATATATGAAATTTATTGGATTGTTAGTTATATTTGACATGTTAGGTTCACTCTCTATGTGTTTATTTACTATTAGTGAGTGATATCACATACCAATGATGACGTGGTATTACCATTATATTGAATTTTTAATCAAATTTTGTATCAAAAAATAATTTATCATTATATAATTTATTTTAAAGCTTATGTCCATATTTTTTTTGTATTATCCATGATACACTAGTTATAAATAACATTAAGCTTGTTTGCTTCCAGTTTTTAGAAAATTCTACTTTTTTATTTTTCATATTTTAATGTTTTGAATGAATTTTTTAAATATTTTAAGCATTTTTTTTTTAAATTTTAGACACATCTAACATAAATACACTTAAAAAGTATAAGATTTGTGAAAAACATATTTTAAAAATACATTAAATACCAAAAAATACAAAAAAAAAAAAAAAAAATTCAATATATTTGTTATATTTTTGTGTATTTATTAATTTTTAAAATATTTTACTATTTAGATACATCTAAGTAAGGAGCATCTAAAAAAGTAAAAAAAATTACTTGAAATTCAAAAAATATTCACTAAAAACAAAAAAAAAATATGAAAAATAAAAAAACTCAATTTTTAAAAAACTAAATTCAGAAAACTGAAACCAAACACACTGATTATTTTTTTTATGATGTTTCTTGAAATCAATCATAAAAACTTGCGTGAAATATTTTTGTAAAAATTCTTGTAATTAATAAGTGCCCCCTCTAATTTAATTTTCTGGCTCCGCCATTGAATGGGATCATGAGATCATGGAAAGATGTGTGAGAAAAGGAAAAAGTAACAGAGAGAGAAGTGGGAAAGTATAAAATGTATATGTAGGATATTTTTTGGAAAAATATATCTCAGCCATTATTTTATAATTTGAACAGATCTGAGCCATCCAAATGTCCTAATAGGACAAGAATATGCTGAAGATTTAAAAACCATCCTACTTTATTAAAATATGTTGAAAATTCATATAAGGTCTAAATTTATAAAGTCATATCACGTCCCAATTTTAATTACTTGGAAATATTACCAAAAGCTTGTAAATTAGGTCAATTTTTTTTTTTGATAAACAAATATCTATTACCCTTGAATAATTGAAACATAATAATACATGTTCTCTCTTATGATGAATACAACAACAATAATAATAATACATGCCAAGCTCCCGCTACGAAATTACAAATAAATAACTACAAACATCAATGTACAATGAGATTACACACAAGAGATACATGAACTTCTTAATCCTTCAACCAACCAATCTGAATTGGGTGAGCACAATTGCCCAGTAGGAATCTCATAGTTCTAAAACAATGACCAACACATAGATAGAAATAATCATGCATGCAGGGTGATACTATATAATAAGGTGATGTTTTGTAATTTCAAAATATCATACGTAGAGTACCTTTTTCTCAAAATTTACTTGAACATTTAAGGAAAACCTTCAACTATAAAAAACTATCCCTTTTTATCAGAAGGCCATAAATCCTTTTTTATTTATTTATTTTAAAAAACAAATATATTTAAGGAACAACATCATTTTAAATTTATTAACCCATTCCAAAATATTCCTCATTTAATTTCTATCTTAGCATTCCTCTTTTTATTCCTATTCTTCCTTTTTTCTAGTTACATTTATTATAATGTCATAACCTCAAGTTCAAGTTTTCTTAATACTCCAAAACATCCCACATACATGCTATCTCCACAAATCTATTCATATTTGTTGTAACTCCTCAATGTAGAAATCCAAATCTCTTTTATAGTCAATAATTGTTATCCTACACTCAACTCCTACTTATCTAACAACTACATCACATCCACACTTGCATTATCAATTATAATTCAATATGTCACAACTACATCATATTCACATGTGTGTTATCAATCATAATTCAACATATCACAAGAATAATAAACCCTTTTAATTCAATTTCTCAATTAATCACAAAACAAAACTCTTAATTTTTCCTTATAGATACAAACAACCCGGTGAGTTCTTTACTACCAACCCTTTATCCAATTACCATTTCATTATCCATTCTTTTCAAATAATTTCTATATGCATTCCCATTCCATACCAATTTACACATTAAATGGTAATTTCATAAGTTCATCACAAGTCATATATATCATCACTGACCCCATCACACTTCACAACACATTCCATCTTTTGCCGGCTTGATACGGCGGGATAGCGAGGCACCAAATTCATAGCAAATTTCACATTTTGCCGGCTATTATACGACAGGAAGTGAATTTCCAAAAATTATTTTCTCAAAAACCACATCTTTTTTCGAAAACCATTTTCAACTTTTTAAAACCATTCCCCATATTTGCCGACTATTATACGGCAAGACGTGGGCACCCAAAATATTTTCGGAAATCATCCGTTTTTCAACTTTTGCCGGCTACAATACGGCATGACTATGTAGACACCCAAAAACATTTTTCCACTTTCGCTAGCTACAATACGATAGGACTGTGTAGACACCCAAAAACACTTTTCTCACATTCATCCAACGATAAGCCTAGACAGAACAATTGGGCACCTTGAATTCAAACAACCACCACATTTACCGGTTATTATACGAACGGTCGTGGGTACTGAAAAACCATTTTTCAACTTTTAAAACCATCTCCCACATTTACCGGCTATTATACGGACGGTCGTGGGTACCAAAAAATCATTTTTCAACTCCCCGCGCGGGTACCAACCACAACACAACCCAACACAACTCAACTCCACACAACACAACTCAACCAACTCAACACAACATAAACCAATACAATTCACATAACACACAACAAAATTCAACACAACCATTTCAACACAAAGCTCATATCATCCATACCATTAGTAATTTCTTTTCCCCCAAGTTTGGTTTCATATTGTAACATAATTTAAAATATCAACATTATGAGTTCAATCGCAACTTTTACATAAATTTCTCAAATTCTTTAAAATTTCAATTAAACTTGTACATGCGAAATTTAACACCTCAATTTCATGATTCTACTATTAATTGAAGCAAAACCATTAACCATTTTTATGAGCCAAACTAGGGTTTTTAAGAGAAATTAAGGCTTTTCATAAAAACATATTTTATTCTAACCCTTCCATTTCTCTTACAGCCAAACTCATAAACTAAGATCATAACTGAGAGGGCAATTTATACGCAAAATTGGGCCGAGCTGGGTCTTGGGCCGAGGTAAAAGAGGCCGAGCGAATGGCCCTGTGGGAGTTACTCCGGTTTGGAGATATAGCTTCTTTGTTAGACCGGTTGAATGGTAGTCCGGCCGCATGAGGTTTACTTTTTACTCCGGCTTGGATGTATGCTGTTCGGTTAAGACATATGATAACCGAGGTGTACCAAGTCCATGAGGGGACTTTGGTTTGGAGGTAGTTCGGCTCAACTCTCTTATGGTTAGCTCGGTCCAAACATGGAAAACCGAGGTAAGAGACTCCTATGGTTAGCTCGGTTTAGGCATGGAAAACCGAGGTAGGAGGGAATAGTAAGTGTCTGATCTGGAGATGTTACTTCGGTCCTGGAGTAGTCCGGTCATAAGAAGAACCATCTCACTTGGTTTAAGCAGTGAGGAGGGTGTTGGAGGATAAGCATTATCTTCCAAGAGTATGAGTTCTAGGAGGACTCTATGCAAGGAGGAGTAAGCCTAGAAGGACTCTACACTTGGAGGAGTAAGAATCCTACCAGGATTGTGCCACGTGAAATCTATATAAGCTCATCAATAACACCTTTGGAAAGGTAATACAATTTTGCTCCCTGAATACATTGAGCTTTTGCCTTCTTGTCTTGCTTGCTGACTTAGGCATCGGAGAGGTTTCCGGCACACACCCGCCGGCCAGCTCACGTTTGTGTTTTCAGGTGGTGGAACGACGACGTATTGAGGAACGCAGACTTGATCAACAGGATTATACGAGAAGGTGAAATTCTTTCCCGTACAATTGGCGCCGTCTGTGGGAATAGCAGACAAGAACAACCTCTTGATCAAGTTTTTCTCGAACATCAATGGCGAACAACGAAGAACTGCCTCAGTCCGCCATTGACGGACTAACTCCAGAAGGAGGTGCAAGGCGCGAAGGCCTACCTTTGGTCCCTCCCATGGCGAGCCTGGAACCACAAAGGCAGAATTCCAGGAGGGATGCGAGGGGACGAAGGAGGAATAGCAGCCCTCATCCCTCTCGTTCGCAAAGTCCAGAAAGACAAAGGCGCAGAGTTGATCCTCAAATTCTGGAGGATCGCGTCAGAGAGCAAGACGAACTGATCCGTAAGATGGCGGCGGACATGGAGTCTCTGAAGCGCCAGATAAAAGGCAAAGAAGTGACGACAGGAGAGGGGCGCAGTAATAAGACGCCCCCTCGCCACTCAGAGGGCCGGGGTAGGAATTCTACACCCTCTCAACCAGAGGACAGAAGCCTCAGGACAGGCGACACGCGATCCGTATCTTCCAGGACTCGTCACTCCAGGTCTGAGAGGACGAGGCCTGAGAGATCATACACTGAGGGGAGTACCTATTGGCCCTCACATACGCATCATACGAGGTCCAGACAGACGGAATTACCTAGGTCGTCCGACCTAAGGTCCATGTTGGAAGAAAAGGCACGATGGAAGGAGGACGCCAGGACGCGCGATCCCCACAGGGTTCCTGCCTTGCAGCGATTGGCTCCTCGGACGCATGGAAGCGTCGAGGTTGGAATGCCAAGGCCGCACTTGGCATATGAACCAGCGGATAAGGCATTGGCGAGGCTGCAGACCTCACCATTCGTCCCAGAGATTGAAAACGCACCCCTTCCGTCAGGCTTCCTACAACCCAAATTCACGACGTATGAAGGAAAGACAGACCCTTACACCCACTTGAGCCACTTTCGCCAGGTTATGGCTGTATATCGGCGGAATGAGGCGTTGATGTGTATCCTATTCCCCTCAAGCCTTGGCGACCTAGGCTTAACTTGGTTTGAGAAGCTTCCAGAGGGCAGCATAGCCTCCTGGGCGCAATTGGCAGAGGCGTTTGTCACCCGGTTCAGAACGAACACAAAAACTCCGGTGGAGATCGACCAGTTGCTCTCCATCGACATGGGCGACAAGGAGACCCTGAGATCATACAACAGTCGCTACTGGGAGACATTCAACCAGATTGGAGACTGCCCAACCAACCTCGCCATTGCGCAGTACAAAAGAGGCCTTCCAGTCGGGAATAGACTGAGGGACTCTATCACCATGACTCCTCCACTCACCATGGAGGCCCTGATGGAGAGAGTGCATCAGCACATCAGGGTGGAAGAGGATGGCGCTCGTTAAGGAAAAAACCGCGCGCGCAAGAACACCAGAGAAGAAGACCTCGGCAAAGGTCAATACGGTAGATCGCCAAAACCGAAACGGACGAAACAAGCGAGACAACGCTGAGGACCAAGACAAGAGATGGTTAAGAGTCCGAACTGCCATAACCACGGTGTTCAAGAAACCGATCTACCGTATACTCAGTGAGATTCGAGACGAGCCTTTCGTCAAGTGGCCTGCCAAGTTAGGCGAGGCACAGAAGGATTATGATGATAGATCCAGATGCACCTTCCACAAGGAAAAGGGGCACCGAACTGAGAACTGCACGCCGTTGAGACAGCATCTGGAAGAGTTGGTGGCAGCAGGCCACCTGGATAAATACATAGAAGGAGGGGCGCAGCCAGCCCCCCAAGACCACAACCTCC
Organism: Camellia lanceoleosa; assembly: GCA_025200525.1. Taxonomy (NCBI): domain Eukaryota; kingdom Viridiplantae; phylum Streptophyta; class Magnoliopsida; order Ericales; family Theaceae; genus Camellia; species Camellia lanceoleosa. The sequence continues at coordinate 203,177,357 of CM045763.1, read as the reverse complement.
CAAATGGAATGCCAATCGACGCCCCGCCACAAGGCACCATCAACGTAATCCATGGAGTCTTTGAACCAGAGCGAGTATGCGAGCTCAGAGGTTCAATCAAAAAGGCAGAGCACTTGAGAGAGGTGCTAAGTGCCCAACCAGTCGTCAAAAAGGGGAGAACAGAAGCCACAAACATCATGTCCTTTTCGGATAAAGACTTGGACAGAATATATTGCCCACACAACGATGCCTTGGTCGTCACTCTCCGAGTCAAGGATTTTGACGTCAAGCGGATTCTGATTGACCAAGGTAGCTCGTGCGAAATCATGTACTACGAAACTTTCAAGCAACTCAAGTTGCAAGACAAGGACTTAGCCCCTGCCGTATCTCCTTTGATTGGATTCAATTCTATGCCAGAGTGGCCAGTCGGCAAAATCATTCTCCCAGTCAGAGCAGGGAGTGTGACGAAGCAAGTGGAATTCTGGGTGTTAAAGGTTCCCTCCACCTACAACATCATCCTAGGCAGAACATGGCTGCACGCCATGCGCTCGGTGGCATCCTCCTACCACCAAGTGATGAGGTTCCCCAACGACACCGGAGTAATAGAAGAGGTTTATGGGGACCAGATAATGTCCAAGCAGTGCTTAAATGCATAGCGAATGGTAGCCGCACTGCCAAAGGATATGTTCATTCGGTTGAAGAACCGGAGAGTAATGAACTATTCGCGGATGTTGGCAAAGCGGCTGATCAAAAAGCAGTGGAGGACTTGGTAGAAGTCAGAATAGATGAGAAGAACCCGGAAAAGTTCTTCCTACTTGGATCGTCGTTGTCCAGCACTGAGAGATTGGAAGTCTTGGAATTTCTGACCTCCAACATCGAAGTGTTCGCCTGGACCCCATACGACATGCCAGGCATTGATCCCAACTTCATTTGCCATCAACTCAATGTCCACCCTTCTGCTAGACCGGTCATCCAACGCACGCGTAGATCGGCACTCCACCACGCCGAGATAGTGGCAGAAGAGGTGGGTAACTTGTTAGAAGCAGGGGCGATTAAAGAGGTGCACTACCCCAGGTGGATCTCTAACACAGTAGTAGTGCCAAAGAAGAATGGGAAGTGGCGGCGTGCGTCGACTATAAACTCAACAAAGCGTGTCCAAAGCGGCTTCGCCCAAGGATAGATCAATTGGTGGACCTAACAACAGGACACATGAGGCTTAGCTTCCTTGACGCGCTCTGAGGCTACCATCGGATAGCCATGCACGAACGGATCGAAGTAACGTCCTTCACCACTCCAAGAGGACTATATTGTTACAAGGTCATGCCCTTTGGCCTAAAGAACCTAGGGCGACGTTTGAGAATGGTCACCAAGATGTTTGAACCATTGTTAGGCGTAACAATGGAGGCTTACATCGACGACATGGTGGTCAAAAAGCAAGGATGCGGAAGACCATCTAAGGGACCTAGATGAGATGTTCCAGATCCTGAAGCAACACAAGCTGCGCCTTAACGCTTCTAAATGCGCATTCGCAAGTGGGTCGGGTTTCTGGTGACCAATCGGGGTATCGAGGCAGACCCCTCCCAAATCAAAGCAATTCAAGAGTTAGAGGCCTAACTTCGATGAAAGAAGTCAAAGACCTTACCGGCATGGCAGCAGCACTTAACCGATTCATCAGCCGGTCTTCAGACAGATTGCGTCCATTCTTTCAGTCATTAAAAGCTAAGTTTGAGTGGGACGAAGAATGCGACCGAGCTCTGGAGAGTTTGAAGGAATACATGTCTTCTCCACCACTACTTGTCACCCCAAAGACGGAGAAGAACTCTTCCTCTACTTAGCAGTCTCTCAGCACGCGGTAAGTGCAGTGTTGGTTCGAGCAGAAGGAATCCAACATCTACCTATCTTCTATGTCAGCAAGACATTGCTGGGAGCCGAAACAAGGTATTTACCTCTAGAGAAGCTTGCACTGGCCTTAATGATGGCCTCCAGGAAATTGGCGCACTACTTTCACGCCCACACCATTGTCGTCCTCACAGCCTTTCCACTAAAAGCTTTGTTTGAGAGGGCAAACTTTTCTGGGCGGATTTTGAAGTGGGCAGTGGAGTTGGGACAATATGACGTAAAGTTCCAACCCAGAACCGCAGTAAAGGCCCAATCTTTGGCAGACTTCGTCGCAGAGTTCACTCCTGGAAGCCACCAGGTCTGCCCAATCAATCTGACTAACACAACCGAACTAGGGATGGAGATTGACGCCGGAATAGCGCAACCCCTAGTCCAGGTTACTCAGCCGGAGCCTGAGGCAGACCATAATAGAGAAGGCAAGGAGAAAGTAGACCTCGCTACACCAAGTCAGAACTCGCCTACAACCTATGACTTGGTCCCATCGGAAGACAAGGGGCAAACTGCAACCATGGATCATGAAGAAAGCCCCAACGACATTCCAGATCCCACAACATCATCTGATCCCTCCACATGCTGGAAGTTGTTTGTTGGGGAAATGTGGAAACTCTTTGTGGATGGAGCATCTAACCGACATGGCGCAGGACTTGGCATAGTCCTCATCTCTCCAGACGGCCTAGTAGTGGAACAGGCGATCAACCTGGGCTTCCCAGCATCCAACAATGAAGCAGTCTAAGCGCTTCTAGCAGACTCAAGTCACGGCCTACATGAAGGCCACCGAACTCATGGTCTCTGATGACTCACGTTGGTGGTGAATCAAATTTCTGGCGACTATGAAGCAAAGGATGAAAGAATGGCTAAGTACCAAGACTTAGTCGACAGAGATCAAGAAGTTTGAAGTCGTCGAGAATAGAGCAGTTAGCGAGGAGGAGAATAGTAGAGCAGACGAACTAGCAGGCTTCGCCTCAATGGCAGATACCTCCATCCCACATCCACTATTGATCGACTACCTGCCTAGACCAAGTATTGAAGATCCAGAAGCTAAAGAGGTATGTTGTGCGGAGTTAGATCCTTCTTGGATGGATCCCATCATACTGTTCCTGAAAGACGGCACTCTACCAGAAGATAAGAAAGAAGCCAACAGAATCAGAGCCAAGTCGCAACGATTTTGGCTCTCTCCATCCTTGGCTTTATACAAGAAGTCGTTTTCAGGACCTTACTTAAAGTGTGTTCACCCCAGCAAGGTGGAAGCATTCTTGTTCGAAATACATGAGGGTGTATGCGGTAGCCATCAAGGAGGAAGGTCATTGGCATACCGAGCTATTTCACAAGGATATTGGTGGCCCTACATGCAAGCGGATTCAGAGAAGTATGTCAAAAAGTGCGAAAAGTGTCAGAAGTTTGCGCATCAAATCCATCAACCTGCCAGAGAACTCCTACCTCTCACTAGTCCATGGCCTTTCGCAATGTGGAGCCTAGACATAGTGGGACCACTCCCAACAGCACCAGGCAACAGGAAGTTCTTTCTTGCGGCAACATACTACTTCACAAAGTGGGTGGAAGCAGAAGCCTTGGCGTCAATCAAGGAGAAAGATGTGAAGAAGTTTGTTTGGCAAAACATCATTACTCGCTTTGGCATACCAAAAGCTCTGATTTCAGACAACGACACTCAATTTGATGGCAGAATTTTCAGAAGCTTTTGTGAAGAATACAAGATAGAGTTCTACAACTCCACACCGGCATATCCCCAAGCAAATGGACAGGCAGAAGCGTCAAACAAGGTAGTCTTGGATGGATTGAAGAAAAGGTTGGAAAAAGCCAAAGGCAAGTGGGCAGAAGAGCTCCCACATGTTTTATGGGCTTACCGCACCACACCTCGACGATCAACAGGAGAAACACCATTCTCCTTAGCATATGGCATGGAAGCGGTCATCCCCTTAGAAGTTGGTCTTCCTACAATTCGGAGCGAAAACTTTGATCCAGACTTAAACGCCAAAGCAATTACATTAGAACTTGACCTTGCGGAAGAAAGAAGAGAAAAGGCATTGGTTCACATCGCCTCCTACCAGCAAGAATTGGCCAGGAAATACAACAAAAGTGTACATCCAAGACAGTTCAAGATCGGCAATTGGGTACTTCGCAAAGTTATGGGCAACACATTGGTCCCAGGAGATGGCAAGTTAGGTCCCAACTGGGAGGGTCCCTACAAAGTGGTCGGATTAGCGGGCAAGGGGGCATACCACTTAGAAGATAAGGACGGCAAAGCAATTCCTAGGCCATGGAACACTGCCAATCTCAAGATATTTTATTTTTAGCTTTTTTCTTTTTTGAGTATGTGTAATTTTCTACTTTCTCAATAACACAAGTCGATTCTTTTCAGTATCTTTGTTTCCATAGAAAGTAGTTTTAGTAAATTAGTGGCATTGTAAACATAGTTGGCCGGAATAACCAACTATTAACCCTCCTAGGCCCGTGGATCGGGATCCGTGCGCAGGACGCAGTCGGCATAAGCAAACATTCTATTCTATGTTGGCTGGACACACCAACTTAGAGGTTGGCTGGATTAAACCAATATTTTAGCCAAAGTATGGGAATGGCTATACAGAGGTTGGCTGGATTAAACCAACATTTTAGCCAAAGTATGGGAATGGCTATACAGAGGTTGGCTGGATTAAACCAACTCCTTGTACTCTTCAGCCGAGGTAAGTGTATGGCTGAAGAGTGGTTGGCTGGATTAAACCAACTCCTTGTACTCTTCAGCCGAAGTAAGTTATATCGGCTGAAGAGTGGTTATCGATTAAACCAACTCCTTGTACTCTTCAGCCGAAGTAAGTTATATCGGCTGAAGAGTGGTTGGCTGGATTAAACCAACACTTTGTACTCTTCAGCCGAAGTATGGGTATGGCTGAAGAGTGGTTGGCTGGATTAAACCAACTCCTTGTACTCTTCAGCCGAAGTAAGTTATATCGGCTGAAGAGTGGTTGGCTGGATTAAACCAACTCCTTGTACTCTTCAGCCGAAGTAAGTTATATCGGCTGAAGAGTGGTTGGCTGGATTAAACCAACACTTTGTACTCTTCAGCCGAAGTATGGATATGGCTGAAGAGTGGTTGGCTGGATTAAACCAACTCTTTGTACTCTTCAGCCGAAGTAAGTTATATCGGCTGAAGAGTGGTTGGCTAGTAAGTTAGACAGCTAACCGAGATCACAGTTGCACAAAAATTCACTACAAACTCAAACATGCAAGTAAAGAACCGGAATAAGAGACGATAATTTTTCATTAAAGAACAGAGGAAGTACAATTATGGGGCCGTAGCCCGGTTACAAAAGTTCAGAAATAAAAGAAGCAAAAAGTACAAGAAACAGTCATCCTAGGAGTGCATCGAGTTCGGCATCATACTCCGCATCAGCAGCAGCCTGGAGACTGGTTTGAGGAAGGAGCTCGGTTCGGACAGAGTCAGCTGGTATCTCGCGAGATAAATCAACTGTTGGCTCCAACCGAGCTGCCTTGTTGATCGCTGGTAACCGGGGACAGAGTTGGTTCCCCCTCATCATCATCATCGTCATCATCCTCATCTTCTTCTTCGTCTCCAGACCCTTCTAGGAACGCCTTTTGTAGATCGTCTGCATATTGCTTGAGCGGCCGAATAGAAATGCGGTGGGCGAGTGCAACCGAAGCTTCTCACCGCACTCCGCCAACCGCACTTGAAGAAAAGGTCCTTTCTTTGCGCCACATTGAAGACCATAGGCATCTTCACCTTCTTGAAACCTTGCTTCGGCCTTTTTACTTGACCTTGAGGTCTATTTTGGCGTCTTTTGGTTTGGTGGGCCATCTCCCACAGTAATAATCCTTCACCTCGGTCACGGCCTTTTGCTTATCACTTTCGGAGGTAACCGTGCCGATGAGACGTGATACCTCGGCCTCGGTTAATTGCCTTGTTCGGGCTTGTGTTAGTTCGTAGCTTTACCGGCGTCTTTCATGGCTTTGCTGGTGGTCTTACAGTTCCATCACTGCCGGGTGTGCAAGCGTGGTTTTCAAGAGCTCGCACAAAGTGTGGTAAGTTTTTAGTTGTTGACGGCGGAAGTTGGACAAATTTTAGAGACGAAAGACGATTGCTTACCACGATCATGGACTTGAGCGGATCAAGTGACTTTACCTCGGTGTTGAGCTTCTTTGATGGTGCTCCATGTCTTTTGGAAGGCACACCTCTCGCCAAATTGAAGGCCAGAAGGTGATCCTTATCCGAGACAACGGAGTCATCCTCGTTGATAGCTCGGTTTTTAAAGACTAGGGGGGGAGCCCTCTGGGGGGTTTCAGACCGACTTGATGATTCCGGCTGGGGGTTCGGTTGGTGGCGATATGTTCTCGTCCTCATCTACAAGTTGTGGCCCGGTTTGGTCAGTCCGGGCACGCTTATTTCGGCGAGGAGGGGCATTGGGATGGAAGAGCCACCACGGTCTCGGTTGATTTGCGGTTTAGGTACCTCGGTCGGGCTTGTTTGGTGAGCATGGCCCTCGGCTGTTTTCTTCGCCATCTCTTGTTCTGCAGCTTAGTCGACAAGGATGATTTCGGGCAAAGTTGGGTCGGCTCGTGGGTCTTCGAGGAGAAAATCATTACTCTTGCTTTTCGGTAAGTATCAGAGGTCGGCTCAAAGTCAAGAAGTTTTGCCCAACTTCTTTCTCTCACCCGGAGTGCGGCACGGAGTACGGCAAGGTTGGGATGACCGTACTGGGAATGGAGGAAAGCTAAATCTGCAAAAAATGAATCAAGTGTTAGTTTGGTTAGAGAGAGGAAAACCGAAATAAACAAAGTTAAGGAATGCAACCGAAGTATGAATACCGGGCTCTCCTTTCTTCCAGTTTATTCTTCGGCCAGGGATCTGGGCCTGAAAGTCTTCAAGGTTTCCAGAAACCCAAAAGAAGTCATCATCGTTTAAGTCCTTGTCCGGTGTGTGTTTTATTATTTTTTCTCGGCCACGGCGTATTCTCAAATAGTAGCACCAACCTTGGTTTTTGGATCCTATTGAATATTGATGTAGTATCTCGGCCAGACCAAGGTTCAGACCGGTTTGTTGGTTTAGAGCATCTATGCCCATAATAATTCGGTATGTGTTGGTGGATAGTTGAGTTGGGCACAGTCTGGTCTGCCTAAGGAATTCGCATATTAGTGGCTGGACTGGGAATCTGAGTCCGGTTTCTACTATGGATTGGAGGGTAAATGGGACAAAGCCCTCTTCGTCCCATGGGTCGACTCCTTGTTCGGCTAGTTCTAGATTTACATCGGTTGGAATGTTGTACTGTTCTCGGAAATCGGCTAGGCCGCCTGGGGTTTCTACCAAATGTCTGTACTTCCCCATTTATTTTATAAGTTATGAAATAATTTATCTCGGTTGAAAGAGCGTGCTCAGTAGTCCGGTCGGACGCGCAGAGGGAGTGCCTGGGCAGCCTAAGTCTGCAAAGTTGAAAAACAAGGTGTCAAGCACAGATCAAAGACCGTGCTACAAAGACATAGTAAGAAAAAAACTGGTTTTATTTCGGCTCTACAAGGTGCTGTGGATTCTACATCGGTTTCTGGCGAGTGCTCGTTATCTCGGTTTACAGAGTGTTTTGTTATCTCGGTTTCAAAGTTTTCTTACTTCGGTTAGGCCTCAAGGGGCAGCTTATATGAGTTCGGTCTGGAACTCAAAAAGCTGGCTTAGCCCCCCAGGGCTTAGCTCGGTTGTAGGTCAAAATTTCAAATCCAAGTATGTTTTTATTTCGGCTAAGGTGTATCACATGGAAACCAATTAAAACCATGTTGGCATATACAAGCTCTAGTCCGGTTTCGGTTTGCCTAGATTTTCATATGACAAGAACAGTATCCTAGTTCGGTTATAGCGTGCATAAAGATCAAAAAAGTGTTCTACTGACTGAATCAGCGTGTTCAGGGTGTTCTTGAGAAGTTCTTTAGAAAGCTGGACATGGAAGAGGAAGAACAAAGTGTTTTGCAACAACATATAATATGACCAACTATGGAGCAAAACGAAAGCAAAAACAGTGAAAAGAGAGGGAGATTTGGAGGAAGCTAACCTGGAAGGGAGAGAGGCTAGAGGTAAAAGCGAAAGTAACAAAGAATGGAGGGCACGAGCTCTTGAGACGTAAGGATGAAGAGCAATAGAGCAAGAAAGAGAGAGTAGAGAATGAATAATATGAGATAGTGATACAGAAATGAAGGGTTGTTTTGTGTAAAGGCGTTTTTAGGCGGGAACTGTTCAAAAGTTGCGAAATACGAGGGCGGCGTAACAGCTGTGAACGGCCATTAGGGGCTTGCCACGTGTCAAGGAAGGACAATCGATTCAGTTTCTGCAAATTGAAGAGACGTTTGAGCCGAACAGGTATAGCTCGGTAAGGTCTTAGCTCGGCTGGAAAAGCTTGGGGGTTTTTAGCTCGGCTGGAAAGGCTAACGGATTGTTAGCTCGGCTGGAGAGGTTAAAAACTCTAGCTTGGTTGGTAAACAAGTAATTCCTATCACGCTTCGCGGATGGAATTAAGGGGCAATTGAGAGGGCAATTTATACGCATAAAATTGGGCGAAATGGGTCTTGGGCCGAGGTAAAAGAGGCCGAGCGAATGGCCCTGTGGGAGTTACTCCGGTTTGGAGATATAGCTTCTTTGTTAGACCGGTTGAATGGTAGTCCGGCCGCATGAGGTTTACTTTTACTCCGGCTTGGATGTGCTGTTCGGTTAAGACATATGATAACCGAGGTGTACCAAGTCCATGAGGGGACTTTGGTTTGGAGGTAGTTCGGCTCAACTCTCTTATGGTTAGCTCGGTCCAAACATGGAAAACCGAGGTAAGAGACTCCTATGGTTAGCTCGGTTTAGGCATGGAAAACCGAGGTAGGAGGGAATAGTAAGTGTCTGATCTGGAGATGTTACTTCGGTCCTGGAGTAGTCCGGTCATAAGAAGAACCATCTCACTTGGTTTAAGCAGTGAGGAGGGTGTTGGAGGATAAGCATTATCTTCCAAGAGTATGAGTTCTAGGAGGACTCTATGCAAGGAGGAGTAAGCCTAGAAGGACTCTACACTTGGAGGAGTAAGAATCCTACCAGGATTGTGCCACGTGAAATCTATATAAGCTCATCAATAACACCTTTGGAAAGGTAATACAATTTTGCTCCCTGAATACATTGAGCTTTTGCCTTCTTGTCTTGCTTGCTGACCTACGCATCGGAGAGGTTTCCGCAAGACACACCGCCAAATCACGTTTGTGTTTTCAGGTGGTGGAACGACGACGTATTGAGGAACGCAGACTTGATCAACAGGATTATACGAGAAGGTGAAATTATTTCCCATACAATAACCCAACAAATAAACCCAACTTTCTTCAAACCCTAACCCCCAATCTCATGATTCATCACAATATGCATAAAAAATGTGAACTTTTGTATTTATATAAAGAAAATACCACAAATCTATCTATAAATGAGGGTATTGAAAGAGAACTAGAAACCCCTACCTCTTGAAGCAAAGAAATGACGACCCAAAAATTAATGACGACGAAACCACGAACTATTCTGACCAAAAGGATGCCCTTGACAAGATCTACACTTTTTCTCAAAGGACTATGGTGAAAAGATCACTCTAGGTGAGTAGATCTAGAGATCTTTGTGACGCCCCAAATTTTTTTTTGGAACATCATAAGATTAAATAACAATAACTTGCTAGATAAAATTTTAACTACTAATTAGGAAATTTTAAATTCTTAAATAGTCAAAGTCCAACAACAAAATAATACTACAAGTTCACACACAACGTCACAACATTATTAAATACCAATACAAGAGATAACATGATTTTATTTTGATAAAATCTTGACTCTAAGTTAGCCAATGTTCGATATTAGCAGCAGCTTCAATTTCAGCCTTAGTCCCTTCTTCGACATAGTCTGGCATGAAACGCCAAGGCAACAAAATATATGCCATGAGTTTTGCAACACAGTAAGAAAACATAACCAACCTACCATTCTTTTTGAGAAAAATAATGAGATTATAAACACGAGATAATAATATAAATGTAAACATAAATTACAACCATTAAAATAATTCAAATAATTTTAATAACTTAGGTGACCCTTGAAATCTCATCAAAGAGGTTTAGCTTACCAACCACTAAGTCATGGCTACGGTTAATTTGGAAACCCCCCATTGGTCAAATATTCAAGAACTACCAAAGATGCCTACGCCCGGAGTTATATACCCAAGTCGTGACATCCGTGGTCTACCCTAAGGGAACGGTCTGCCAGGGGTACGTAACTTCCCTACGTGCCACCTGCACATCCACCCTTATTCCAAAACCAAATACCGATAAAGGTTCAAATAAGCTCCATGCCATCTTAGGATTTCGCGACACAATTTACTTAAAACTTATTAAAAACCAGGGCCACCCTGAATACCCGGTATTAACCCTTTATCAGTAACTTTATATATACCATCAATCATTTCGGTTAATTTATATATTAAATACAAATTATTCAATTCTCAATCACCAATAATGTTATACCAACAAAAAAAAAAAAAAAAACTCCCAACATAAAACATTATACATGTCACACAATAATAATTAAATGTACAAAATTTAATAGACAATTAATTTAAGCCATGGTATGAACATAATAACTTAAATACAAGAAATAAACCATAATTATACACATGCTCAAAATTTTTATTTAAAAAATTAAACTAGCACAATATTAAATAAATCACAATACACCCATACATGGATTACTAATTTATAATAGTTGATGGATTAGACCCACACAATATTGAAGTGATGATTTTATTATGTCCATAAAATTTCAGATTGTAACTTAGGTATTAAAAATTATAAATAATTTATTTACGCAATTCTAAAATTTGTGCAATTGAACAGAATACTCAATAGGGATGTTTAGGTCACTTTTTAGAAAGAATTTTAGAAAAAGAAGGTGTAAATAATCCTGTAAAATTTTCAGCAATTTTTATGACACAAATTCGTCACATTTCCTTACATTAATTCCATGCTTAAATTTATAGATCAAATCTATAATCTAAAAATTTATCATGAAACTAGACTTCTCAAATTTTGTCTTTTAGTTAGAAATTACCAAATTTGGTTTAGTATAGAATTTTAAATAAATTTTTAAATACATAGTAAAATCTGTCTCACAATTTCAGATTTAGTTAAAAATTTGTATAAATTCGTAAAGAGCTCAAAAATTGTTACCAAAATTCCTGGATGAACTAGACATCATTATCAACAACTTTTTAGAAGAAATCATCTCTAAATTATGAGTATAAAATTGTCTAAAAATTCGGGCAATATTCTAGTAGATTCAAAACAGATTATTTTCAACACAGTTTCAGATTTAGTTAAAATTTTGCATAAATTTGTAGAGAGCTCAAAAATTGTTGCCAAAATTCATGGATGAACTAGACATCATTATCAACAACTTTGTAGAAAAAATCATCTCGAAATTTTGAGTATAAAATTGTCTAAAAATTCAGACAACATTCTGGCAAGTTCAAAACAGATTAATTATTTTCAATCTTCTCTTTAAATGTATAAACTACACATGCAAGCTTACTTCTTTACAATAATAAGATGATTTTACGACTATGAACATCGTCAAACACTTGATATACACATCACAAAATTCCTACACACATATATATATATATATATATAATTTTTATTTATGTGTAGTCATTTTAATCACAGGGACATAATCTGAAAACTTCAATAATAAAAAAAACAGTAGTGATTTAGACCCCCTCAAACTTCAACCCTCACCACCCCCACACACACGTGGCGGGTGGTGATTGAAGGAGGAGAAAAAAAAGAAAAAGAAAAAGAAAAAGTGACCAATCAAAAAAGAAAGGGGGTCAAAAGGGGGTAGGGGAAAGGGGGTTTCAATCTTTATTCTAAAAAGAAATGAGAGTGTTGAGAGAGTTTTCTTACTTAATAGTAGGATTCAAATGGGTGACGAAGTGGTAGAAATTTTTTTTCTTCCTTAACCTTTCCATCTTCTTTTCCTTCTACTAAATTTTTTTTTTTTTTGTTAGACTCTTCTCACCTGTCAAAGGCATGCATGTGTATCTATAGAAATCCTGTTGAGCCTTCATGTGTTTATATAGTAATCCTGTTGAGCCTTTTCCCCTCTCACTCCCTCTCTCTTTTTCTCTTTCTCATTATGCTATCCACTACAATTCTCCCTAACCCAAGAATCATGATGTGCTGAAATTTATCAAGCTTACATGCAAGTTAGCATGTGGCACATCCTGCCACTGAATCTGATTCTCTTTTTTTTTTTTTTTACTAATAACTTATAACAATAATTATTGAACATCAATACCTTATTATTCTTAATAAGGTCTTTGTTAGTGATTGAATTGGGTTAATTTAAAACTAATTTTTTTACACTATTATATATTTTAGGTAGATTCTGAATAACATTAATTAATTAATTTTCTTTTAAGAATAATTTAAATATGGGTTTTCACAATCTTAGTACCAAAAGCTTGAGTTTAGAGAGATAGAGAGGAGAACTCACAGTTTGAGAGAGAGGAAAAAGGAGAAAAAGTGAAATGAAAATATGTTTGGAGCCTATTTATAGTAGCAAGGTAATAATAGAATAACAGCTCCAAAGTCAAATGAAAAGAATAAGTCAAAAATTCTCAAAAAGTAGGGGTTAAACTAACCCAAAAATCTGAAAATTACACACAAGTGTCGACCCTTCAGGAATGAAAGCAATCTGTGCAACAGGCAAGGTGTCGACCCTTAGACAGGAAAGGTCGACACTAAATTTCAGCAAGCAATTTCCAGATTCAGCAACATGCAAGGGTTAACCTTTCCCAGATTGGTGTCGACCCTTGTGAACAGCTACATGAAGCAAGTGTCGATACCACCAAGGCTGGTGTCGATCCTAAATTCTAGCAACACTTCTAGAAACTTCACCAACGGGTAAAGGTCGACGTTTAGGAAGGCTGGTGTTGACTCCAGAATAGAATTTCTAAGTTTCCAAGAAACTTTTGACAAGAACAAGTGCGAACAAGTAAACCCAACGACTTTAAATCAGATTATACTCTTGCAAAACCAACATTCAACAATTCCAAAGACTCCGAAAAAAGAAAATAAGGGAATTAAATACACGCTCCAATGGATTAAAGGATGCGGGGTATTCAATATATTTAAAAATAATAATTAATTGTTAAAATTCATTTAATTTGTGGACTATAAAATTCATTAATTTAATCTCCACTAAACACAGTAAAATCTAGTTCATAATTCTGGGATCATAGACTTTTCCATATAATATGAATAAAAATAAGTGAACAAAAAGGAAAATAAAAAATAAAAAAACAAATAGAGAGAAAATAAAAAATAAATAAAAGAAAAGAAAAGAAAGAGGAAGGTGGGATCATGGGATCATGGAAGGATATGTGAGAAAAGAAAAAAGTAAGAGAGAGAAGTGTAGGATATTTTTTGAAAAATATACCTCAGCCGTTGTTTTATAATTTGAATAGATCTAAGTCGTTCAAATGTCCTAGTAGGACAAATTCAAAAACTATCATGCTTTATTATATAGATGTTAAAAATTTGTATAAGGTCTAAATTTATGAAATCTATCAGGTATTCAATATATTTAAAAATAATAATTAATTGTTAAAATTTATTTAATTTGTGGACTATAAAATTCATTAATTTAATCTTCACTACACACAGTAAAATCTGGCTCATAATTCTAGGATCGTAAATTTTTCCATATAATATAAATAAAAATAAGTGAACAAAAAAGAGAAAATAAAAAAAAATAAAAAGAAAAGAAAAGAGAGATGAAGGTGGGATCATGGAATTATGGAAGGATGGTTGAGAAAAAGAAAAAGTAAGAGAGAGAAGCGGGAAAATAGAAAATGTACATGTAAGATATTTTTTGAAAAATATATCTCAGCTGTTGTTTTATGATTTGAATAGATCTAAGTCGTCCAAATATCTTAGTAGGACAAATGTGTATAAGACAAATTAAAAAATCATTCTACTTTATTTTATATATATATATATATATATAAAGGAAATGACCTTTTTAAAAATAATGATTGTAGAAGTTCCAAACTCCCAAACTAATTTTCTTAATTAGTTAATTTTTTTTATCTACATATATATATATATATATATATAGATTGGATCTCCTATTCCTTAAGAATTTTATACAATTCAACCTTAACCACTTTAATCGCATTATATGATTTTGATGTTACGCAATCATTTAAGTTTCCAATCAATTTTGGTAGTAAGAGAATGCTATAAATATCTTAAAAGTAAAAACATATATGAAGAAAAACAAAATTAAACCATATTAGGTGGGGGTGAAAGTAATAAAATTAAGGGTATGTTTGGTTTGATTTTAGAAGAGTAGTTTTTAAAAATTATTTTTGAGAGAGAGTTTAAATGTTTTTTTGGTTTGTTTGGTTGTGTATTTTGAAAGTAGCTTTGGAATTTGAGTGTTTGGAATGATTTGATGTTTTGTTATAATTGAATAGATGTGTGTGAGAGAAAAAGTGATTGAAAAAAAGAGATGAGTGAGAAAGTGATTTTAGAAATTGTTTTAAAAAATTTAAAAATCAAACAAATTTTTTAAATTTTTTTTTGTAAAATCACTTTACAACTCCAAACCAAACCTACCCTAAAAATCTTAATCAAGAAGATAGAGGGCTCTTTATTTAGGCAATACGTTTTATGAATGATTCCAGAGTGATTTGAAAGTGATATGCTTTTTTTTTTTTTTGGGTGAGTATGATATGTTTAGATATAATAAAAATCATATCAATAAGTCAAAAAATGGTGCCCAACCATGTAAACTGCCTTTATTATTATTATTATTATTATTATTATTGTTGTTGTTGTTGTTAGCCCATCAGCAAAAATCATAGAGGGAGTGTATATGCATTTAAAAAATTAAATGTATTATTCACTATATTTAATTTTTTAATACTCTATTAAATTATTTAATATTATAATTTATTTTTAATACATTTTTTTTTTTTCACAATTACCTTAGGCCATCTCCAATCATTCACCAAATTCAACATCAAATTCAAATTTGATGAAAAAAAAATACTTTTTGTGCTTCAACGGTTGCACCAAAACAGTATCAAATTGAGAAAATATCAAATGTTTTACCAAATTGAGACGGCTTGCTCATTTCACCAATTCACTGTACATAGCTGTTAAAGCAGAAATTTATGAAAATTTTACACTACAGGGTCGACCACCCGGTTGACCACCCAATCAACCGACTCATACAAAAATTGGCCTGCGAACTTGTTCAAATGGTTCAAATCACTGGTTCAAACGATTTAAAAAAATTTGAACCAGTTGATTCACCGGATGTCCCTTTCCTTTTTTGATGCACACTACAGCAACCATAACCATTGGAGCTACGCGTATCAGATCAAGAAAATCAACTTTTTTTTACTCAAATTTAATAAAAATTTTATTAAATCGTTGGATATGTTCTTATATACCTAAATAATGAACAAATTCACCATCTAGAATGACGTTTTATGATTTGATGTGATGCAATCATTTAAGTTAGACCAATTAATTTTGATAGTAAGAGAATGTTATAAATATCATAAAGGATTTATTACAATTTTTTATTCTTAAATTATAGATTAAATTTATTAAATTCTTTTTTATATAAATTAAAATTTATTTAATTTTTAAACTATCAATTGAATCTATTAAATTCTTAAAATATTTAATTCAAATTATTATAAAAATAAAATATAATCTCAAAAATATTATAAATTAGTTACAAAATTCTATCTAGTTAAAATTTTATTTCAAAAAAAAATGCTAAATTTTTATTCTATATTTGTAAAGTGGGCGTCAGTTCTTCTAATGAATTTTTTTTTTATAAGAATAAGGATAATTATTTATAATATTTTTTTATCTATCTTTTACAATGATTACTTGCTTGTCTTTATTTAATATTATATGTTGAATTTCATTTATAATTTTTAATTGATTGTTTTAAAAATTTTTGCTAAGTTATTCTTATAATTTAATTAAGGGGAATTGATCAGTAAATCCCATTTTATCATCTTGTAGATCATGTGGTCCTAATTGTTTTCTTTTAAACCGTTTAGTCCTTTAGGTTGTTTGTTTACTATTTTGCCATTAAAGTGTTAATTTGAATTTGTAGACTCACGTGTATTTATGGGGAGGGGTGTGTGAGATTCACGTTCCAAAAAAAGGTAATAGTACTCTTTTTCTGTGACGTGGGTTGTGACGTGAACACAAGTAATTTGACACTTTTTTTTTTTATTTTTTTTTATGATGTGGATTGTGTCACATTTCAGCTTTACATTAGTTTGAGCCTTTGTTTTCCAATTGCCATTTGTGACGTTTCAATGTGGTACACCGACCTGACGGATTGACAATCATCTTGTCGCCATTGTTCACGACACATATTTTGAAACCCACGTTGTATATGGAGTCTGTGGGTTCACGTTATAGATCTTCGATCTGACTCCATCAACCTCCGATACCGCCGATTTTTTTCTCCGATTTCTCGATCATGTGATCAGAAGAGGAGACCACGAAGCCGTTCTCGACAATTTCAGGAGCCGATTTTCTCCGATTCTCAGAAACGTACCCCGATTCCATCTCGGAGGCAGAATTACGCATCGGAGACGGCCGCCGTAGCGGAGATTGTCGCTGCGGCGTTGAATCAAACGGCAGAGAATGGTGAAAAGCGGAATCCGGCGGCGGAGGAGAAGGAGATGATTCGGAGA
Source organism: Camellia lanceoleosa (assembly GCA_025200525.1). Classification (NCBI taxonomy): domain Eukaryota; kingdom Viridiplantae; phylum Streptophyta; class Magnoliopsida; order Ericales; family Theaceae; genus Camellia; species Camellia lanceoleosa. The sequence continues at coordinate 203,160,667 of CM045763.1, read as the reverse complement.
GGGGGGGCGCGATGGAGATTGTTTGTGTGGTTCTTCAGCCATTTTAAGAGAGGTAATGAGAAGTTGTGGAGAGGTTGGGACTTGGCTGGAACAACAGGTGAGGAGGCCATGGAGTTTCTTCTCTTCAAAGTCTCCGATTCAGAGTCCAAACGAAACAACATATATATATATATATATATATCACTGAAATTTTGAGAATTCACTCAGATCAAACGCTCGAAACAATGGAATTTGTGCAAGTTTTGTCTCACGTCGATTGTAGAGATATTTCCTCTCTGATCTTCGATCGTCCATGAAGCTTCTGACGGCGAAAGACACTTCTTTGGGTTCACGTCGATTTCATTGCAGTTCACGGGCCGACACTTCTTTGGGTTCACGTCATAGCTCATTGTTGGGTTCACGAAGCCGAAGCACACTTGCTGGGTTCGATACTCGTTCCACAGTTCGGGTTCCACACTGGTTTCACCGATTCTCGTTCCACAGTTCTGGTTTCACCGATTCTCAATCTCTCGTCAAAATCTAAAGTAGTATTAAAGCAGAATCAGAATTGTAAACTGAAAGTTATATAGTCAAAATAGGTGTCTTACGGGTCAACTTTGTGTTGCTCTCAAACACTGTAGATAATTGGAATCTTTGTTATGGAGGTGTCATATATTCCAATGTGAAAAAGGCCTAACAATCCACTTAGACTTCGTGTACAAGCCGACCACCGACATGATTTTTAAAAAATGAAAACATAACCACCCATAATTGATGTGAGGGTATATTTGTCCCCCATATAACAATTTAATTCAAAAAAAGAGTTATCAGTAAGATATTTCTATTATCATGGACTGTCCAATCAAACAAAAAATTCATGGGACCAAATGGAATACAATTTCGCCATATGGGACTTTATGATAAATTCCCCCTTTAATTAATATATTATTTTGGTCTATTATTATTTATAGCAAATTGTTATTATTTAAATTATCTAATTCTATTTTTAGTGTATCTAATACTCATATAATTTTAGAAAAAAATTAGTCTAAGGTCCCTCCCTCATTTTTTGTGCTAGAAGAGATCTACAATATTATTTTGTAATATCTAAGGTCCCTTAACTCTACACCCATATATCACAGAGAAAATTCACTCCCTCTTCCTCTTTCTCTTTCTACCTAACAATTTCTTCTTCTCTTTCTTCGATTCACTGACCTAACCTCTGTTTATCCATCTGTGTGTGTGTGTGTATGTGATTCGATCAACCATGAACCCTTTCAGCACTGATTCGGAGGGTTGTTCAGCAGTAATTCGGTTTCGAATCCTACTTGCAGAGCCGTTCGATCATGATTTCAGTATTGAGAAATCGACAACGATGACCTTGTCCGGTATACTGAACTTCATGGATACGATGTTCACATACATTTTTCCCTTTGTGATTTCAATTTCTTCGAGAGCTTAGTGAATAACTATCTAGGGCTCAAGGATCACAAGTTGTTTCCACAAGTTGAAGAGGTGTTTCAGGGCAGAGCGACACTAAGCGCGGCGGAGATCGACGAAATCATGGTAGCCAACAGGAACTCATCGAGCAGGGCGTTGAGGTCGGTGATCGGATGAGCATTTTCACTTTTTTCTTTAATCGATGTTCACAGCCTTTGATTTTGTGTTTGTTTTGTGTGATTGGTTCTCTGAAATCACTATGTGTGTGGAGTTGAGAGGTCTGTAATTAAGGATTTACTTCGATTTGTTGCGATTAAGATATGAAAATTGAATTATGTTCTATTTGATATTGTTTCACATATACATTTCAAGAGGTTTGTGGAAGTCTAGGGAAGGCCAGAGAATTTTCAAAATTTATCTAGAGAGGTAATTTTGTGGGAAGTCCAAGGAAGGTCGGAGAAGGCCAGAGAAATTTTGAAATTTCTCTGGAGAGTGGGATGTCTAGGGAAGGCCAAAGAAGGAAAATTTCTCTGGAGAGAAGGGAAGGCCAGAGAAATTTTAGAGAAATTTCCAAAATGTCTCTAAAGAATGGGATGTCTAAGGAAAGCTAGAGAAGAGAAATTTCTTAGGAGAGAAGGGAAGGCTAAAGAAATTTCAAATTTCTCTGGAGATTGGGAAGTCTAGGAAAGGTTAGAGAAATTGAAAGTCTAGAGTAATTCTTCCCAGAATTTATCTGGTGAGATTTTCTTTGTGAAGTTGAATTTTCTCTAAATCAATAATATCATGGGTAATCATCAATAATATCATGGGTAATCATTATTATTGTTTTTTTTACTGTGCAAGCAAATAAATTGAGAGTGTCTGATTCTTTTGTTGGGATAGTTTTTTTGTAAACCTGGTCCTTAGCAAGATGCATATGATACTATGACTCTTCTCTAAATCTCTATGAAAAGTGTTTGAATTTTTGTTTTTTTCCATCACATAGATATCATAGTATTTATATTCATATTCTCTGTTCAATGATTTCAAGACTTTAATTTCTGTTATTTTTCCCTCAAACTGAAAGGTACTGCTTAAGGAGGTTTGTGAATTTCTCTAGGTTGAAAGGAAATTTTCTCTGAGTTTTTGTGAATTTCTCTGAGTTGAAGTGAATTTATCTTGACTGGGAGAATTTCTATGGGTTGAAGTGAGTCCAGAGAAATTCTGATAAGATTTTCTCTGTGAAGTCGAATTTTCTTTGGATCAATTTGAGGGACCTTAGACATTATTAAAATATTGAATGTCCTTTATACTATAAAGTCTTAATATCAAGGACCCTAAAAAAAAAGGGAGACTTATTTATAAGTCCTTTTTCAGAACCTTATACTAGGTTAAGTCCTGTGTAATTTCTTATAGAGTCTCAAGTCCTATTTTCATAAGAATGTATTCCACAAGATCCTAACGTGACATGACACTTACATAAATATAACGTAATGTGACACCTATATATACGTAACGTAACATAACGTGACACCAATATAAACGTAACGTAACGTGACACCAATATGTACGTAACGTGACACCTACATAAACGTAACGTAACATGACACATATATAAACGTAATGTGACACCTACATAAACGTAACGTAACGTGTCACGTTACGTTTCGCAAACTTAATAAGTTTTTGTTTTTTAAAATTGAATGTGAAAATGTTACTGATTTATGTTTGTGTCATATTACGTTTTAGTGTCAAATTTTAGTGTATTATTTTCAGCGTCTCGCCGGCGATGGGGTTATTTTTTCGTGTCTGCCAAACATGTGGCACTGGTTTCACTGGTTGAGTGCATGGCTACTATAGAAGAGTGAGATACACGGTGGAAGGTCCACTGGTGTTGTGTTGTAGGTGTTTTGTTCTGTTGGTGATCTGCGGGTGAGCGTGTATCTCACGGCTTGGTGCGGGCGTGATCTCAATTGGACATAAAGTGGCTGTCTTGTTGCTATATACACGTCTATTCTGTGCTGTATACATTGAAAGGGGTCCATCACTGGGCTCAATGTTTTGATGGCGCCCAACATTATTATACTTTATGGTATCTTTGTTGGCCCATGATTATGGTGTAAAATTAAGGCACATGGGCTGGCCATTAATTTATTAGTCGGGCCGTAAATTGATGTGTTAGTACCTACGACTTTGGTGGGCCCGCATGTTTGGAATTTGGGCTAGTTGGTTTGTTTTGCTGGGCTCACCAACGGATCAGATTCTCATGGCCAGAAACCTCCTTGAAGCCTCTCTTATGGGTATTAAATCTCAATTTATGTTGTTTCAATCATTGAAATGTGATTTATTAATTATTTTTTTGGTTAATTAATTGTGTTTGAATTCAGTAATTTGGTTGTTTGGCTGTCCCAAAAAAATCCAAAAAATAAATAAAATCAATTTCTTATATAAAAAATTGAATATTACCATATATCATAGGTGTCACATTAGGTTTATGTAGGTGTCACATTACGTTACGTTTATGTAAATATGTCACGTTATGTTTATATAGGTGTCACGTTACGTTTATGTAGGTGTCACGTTACGTTACGTTTATATCAATTTCCTATATATGGTTTTATTACTTATTTATGATATTAACAACTAATATTGAGGGTAAATGTGTCAACAAACTTCCCACAGGACTTATGGGAACATAAGTTTTTTAGTAGGACCATATGTAGCATAAGTCTCCCTAATAGGACTTCTAAATAATTTTCCCAAAAAAAAACACCCCATAATTTTATTAGTAAGACTAAGAAATTAGACTCTGATACTAATTTAAATATATAGTGAAATAAAGCACTTTGTAAAAACAAAATAAAAATTTAAGATTTTTGTAGAATAAAATCTTAACTAGGTATGGTCTTTTACTAATTTATAATACTTACAGATATTTATTTTATTTTTATAAACTTTTCAGAAATAAAATAGATTTGAATTAAATAATTTACAGACTTAATAAATTTAATCGATAGTTTAAGAATTACATAGATTTAATTTATATACTTTAGGGACTTAATAAACTCAATCGATAGTTCAGAGAGTAAGTAGATAATTTAATGATGGTCAAAAGTGTAATAAACCCTATCTTAAAAGTAAAAATATAAATGAAAAAAAAATTACTTATTTAATTTAGACAGAGAACTTTTTCCACTATGTTTGGCTAGGGAATTTAAGGAAAGATTTGAAAAGGAAAATATAAAAAGAAGGTGAAATGTGAATAAAATATACCTACATTTCACCTAGTTTCACACACTTTTTTTCTTTCTCTTTGTAAATCTCTTTCTAAATCCTCAAATCAAATACAATATTAGGCTATACGTTTTACGAAAACTTGTATAAAATTTAATAATTTATATGGATAAAGATTGAAGAATGTTTTTTTTTTTATTTTTTATAAAAGTAATTTTAAACTAATTTGTTGTATGATTGAGATTTAATGTTTAGATATAATAAAAATAAAAATCATATCAAAATTCAAATTAAGGCTATGTTTGGCATAAATTTTTTATGTTAAAATAGTTACAAAAAGACAAAATAGACTAAAAAGCCAATAAGATAAATAGCACATCCAAATCATAATCATTTTATTTTTTTTCTCACAAAAGTCAAAAAATTTATCTCAAACGAGATTTTTTAGCCCAAAGTTAAAATAGCTAAAAAGTTAAAAAGTCAATTCACATCCTAAACAAAGGCTAAGAATCAATATCAAGTTGGGCCGAGTTGCAAAATGATACCCAAGCTTGTAAACTGTCCCCTCCCACCCTTTTTTTAGCATATCAGCAAAAACCTTGGGAGATTTTATTTACATCTAAAAAATTATTAAGTACGCATAATTTTTCAATACACTCCATTAAATTATTTAAGATTATAATTTAGTCTCAATACACCCTATATTTTTTTTCCCTAAATTATCCTTCAAGGTACATTCAAATAATAAACAAATCAAAAATATTAAATTACACTACTTTAAAAAATCCTTAGACATTTGAATAAAACTTGGGAATGATCTTCTGATGATGATTGTTATATGCTTTTGCTTCAACAATTCGACACACCTCATGTATTACAACTTGAAATTACATTGTTAGAGTCTTACAAATTTGTCTAAAGTGAGTGCAAGTGTTGATATTAATTTACAATCTTTTTTAGGTTTTCATCATGATTACAATTTTATACTCATCTCACCTTACCATGGCATCCAAATAACTAGTCAGAGCCTTCATTAAAATCTTATGATGTGCTTGCTCATTGATGATGTTCTTATGATGTGCTTGCTCATTGATGACCTTTTGAGGTAATCTCAGGATTAAGCAATTGATAAAGCGTATATCTAAATTTGTCATGTTTGTTGATATCAATTATATTCTTTGTGTGAATCTATTCGATAATTGTCTACATGAAGATAAAAAGATGAAAAATAATAGACTTATAATGACTTCTTAATTGCGTTCATAGTTTTGTATCTTTTCTTGATGATTAGGGTAGTTTATAACTGAAAAATACATAAATCAATAATTATGTTTTGATATTTATGCTAATACTTTTTTTTTTTGGATCAACAAAAGGAACCTTTATTGATGAAAAAAGCAAGATACATACGAAAAATTTACATCAACAAAGAAGGAAAGTGCAAAGAGTATCATAACTAACCTAATCAATTCCAACTAGGTTGGCACCAATAAGGCAGCACAATCCTTTGCTAGCACTTAACCCAAGATTGGTGAGGAACCAATCCAAAGAACCAAAAAGAGAGGAAGGGAAAAAACAATAGTGAACACTAAGCAGCCTAAGAGTTCCTTAAATAGGTAAATCAGCAAATCTGTTAAGACACTCATGCAAGCTTCAAACAACGGTAAAACAAAATTGAGACCTAGTATTAGCCGGAACACAGCAGCCATCCATACCCATACATCTCAAATGCATGGCAGTACCTGACTCAGATTCTCAAATGCATAACAGAAGGAGCATTAGCATTACCACTCCCTAGCCTCTGACCAGCCAGCAATAACAAAGCAACATACCACCAGTAGGCCAAACAGCTCCATCTGCAGAGCACAACAGCCATCCACATAACACACCAGCAGAGCACCAGCAACATAACTCAGCAGCAACTCCATCTATATCAGCAGCTCAGGACCTACACCAGTAGATAAGACCTAGATGTAGCACCCATAATAGCACCTCCATCTTCATCTGAGTCTGAAGACACCCAAACCAGCATCATCCTTCCCAACATCATTAGGAGCTCCATACAACAGCAACAACCTCTGTTTGTTATCTCCTTATGAATTAGTTTCTTCCCATCAATAGGATAAACCACAACAGGGCAATCCAGCAGACAGACCACAACAAAGCACTCTCCCAGCATACAGCAGGCCCAAATTCTGACTCCATCAAGCCCTTGAAGATCACAATGCTTGACCCATAATCAGCTGCATATTATGAACCAGATCCTGCACTGCAAGAGCAAGGCTTGTGTTATGATACTTAACCCACAGAGCTATCTTAATTTTTACCTTTTCACAAAGATCCATCACTTGCAGCTGAACTCCTCTAAATACACAGTCGTTCTTGCACTTCCAGAAGGACCACAGCAGAACCATAGGAATTGTTTTCCAAATCAGCCACCCAAGCTTTTTAAATTTAAACCCAGCCCACCAATCAAGAAGTCCGACAATTGAACCTGGAACAACCCACCTTAGGCCCCACCAATCCACCATATTCGACCACACCTTCCAAATTAAAGGACATAACAAGAGAACATGATTGATATAGTCAATATCATTATTGCAAAACACACAGGTATTTTGAGCCACATCAGAAAGTACACCAATCCGCTGCAAATAAGTCACTGTTTTGACCCTCCCCTTCCAAGCCAACCACCCAAAGAATTGTGTTTTAAGAGGAGAGAAATTACTCTAGATGAGGGAGGGAATAACAGAAGTAGCTTGAGGTTCACTCCTATTATACAGAGAAGCAACACTGAACTGACCTGAAGAGGAAGCTAACCATCTTAAACAATCATCACGATCCACCAATGTCGGTAACGAACCATTAATGATATGGATAAGCCTTCCTTCTTCAGCCACCTCCCATGCTCTAAGCAGCCTTCTGAACTCCAACGCCCAACTTCCAGAATCACCTATCTTTACTAACATCATCCCAAGAGTGGTATCCTTCTCTATTGATAACAGAAACAATCTTGGAAATAGCTCTTTAAAACTTTTTTCACCAGCCCAATTGTCTTTCCAGAAACTAATTCTGCACCCATTACCAACAACAATTCTAATTTGTGACAAGTAAAACCTTCCCAATTGAATGTTGCCAGCAGCAACTGAAAGGATATCACCCCAAACTCTTGAGACTCTACTAATATTATCCACAAATGGCTACCAACCCCCACCCGAAGAACCATACTTGGAACAAATTACTTTTTTCCACAAGGCGTTATCTTCACTGCCAAATCTCCACCACCACTTAGCAAGTAAGTAGTCATTAAACTCCCTGATTCTCTTGACTCCTAACCCTCCTTGAGACTTACTTTTGGTAATCTCTGCCCACCTAATCATATGAATTTTCTTCTTAATATCTACACCACTCCACAAGAATGTAGCTTGCACTTTATCAATAATTTTTGCCACATTCTCTGGCATTTTAAATAATGACATATAATACATAGGCAAGCTTGAGAGTACTGACTTAATCGAGGTGAGTCTTCCCCCAAAGGACAAAAACTTCCTTTTCCAAGAGGCTAACTTGCGCTTAAACCTCTCAATTACCGGCTTCCATGTGGTTACTCTTCGGGTACTCGCTCCCAATGGCAATCCAAGATATGTAAAAGGAAGCTTCTGCCTTCTACAATGAAAAAGATTTGCAAATTCAGATATCTCCGCATTAGTCACTCCAACACCAGACACATTGCTCTTATGAAAGCCCAGAGATAATCTCGAAACATTGGAGAATTCTTTTCATGGTTAACAATTCCCCCCTTTCAGCTTCACAAAAAATAATAGTGTCGTCCGCAAACTGTAGGTGGGTGATAGCTTCATAATTATCTCTAAATGTTATTCATTTGACCAAACCCAAAGACTGTGCTCTTACCAACAACAAATTTAGTGCTTCAGCCACTAAATTAAACAAGAAAGGGGACAGAGGGTCACCTTACCTAAGCCCTTTTTTAGGACAAAACTCCTGGGTAGGGGACCCATTAACTAGAACTAAAATCCTTACTGAGGACACACACTCTTTGATCCAGCTAACATGTCTATCCCCAAAACCAAAACCCTTCATCATATGCAACAAAAAAAACCCAGTTTACTGAATCATAGGCCTTTTCAAAATCAAGTTTTAGTATCACCCCCTTCTTATGCTTTTTTTTTTTTTTCCACCAATCCACAACTTTGTAAGCAACCAAAACTCCATCTAGAATATTTCTTCCTTTTAGAAACGCAGATTGTACATTGCTAACCACCTTAGGAATAACTTTCTTCACTCTATTTGCTAGCACCTTAGATAGTACTTTGTACAAAGACCCAATCAAGCTAATAGGGCGATAATCTGCTAAGGACTCAGGACAGTCCTTCTTAGGAATTAAAGTAATGAAGGAGTGAATAATACCTTTTGTTAACTTCCCATGCATATGGAACTCCGTGAAAAACTGCAAAATATCTAGTTTAAACACATGCCAACATTTTTGAAAACATAACAAGTTGAACCCATCAGGGCCTGGGGCTTTATTGCCATCACACCCCCTTATTGCAGCCCATATTTCATTCTCTGAAAACTCAGATTCAAGTTCGGCCATTGTAGCTGCAGCCCCAATAGACTTTAAGGGCCCATCTAATGTAGGCCTAACCTTCCAATCATCTGTGAACAATGTTTTGAAAAACCTATGTACCTCCCTTCTGATACCTGTTGGCTCTTCATACTGAACTTCATTTATGCATAGGGTGTTGATCAGATTCTTATTTTGCAGACTAGATGCCATAATATAGAAAAATCTTGTGTTTTTATCCCCCTTCAAAGCCCATGACATCCTTTACTTTTGTAACCATAGCCATTCATCTCTTTTCCTCCATAGCCACACCTCTCCCTTCAATGCCTATCTTCTACTTTTTTTCACCGTCATCTAGATCTCTGTACCCAGCACATAAATTAAGAGAATGGAGTTTCTCCTCAACTTCTTTCAACTTATGCTTCATATTTCCAAAGACTTCCAAATTCCAAATCTTTAACGCTATTCTAAGTGTTTTCAACTTAGAATAAATTACATAACCAGCCCATCCAGTCACTGCAGCTTCCTTCCAAGAATGCTTAACGACTGATAGAAACTGAGGATGTAAGGTCCATGCATTAATGAACCTAAACAGTCTAGGCCTCTAATCCTTAGCATCCTCCATTAAGATAATTGGGCAATGGTCAGACACAGACCGAAGGAGCCCCTATTGTTTGAGTTTAAACACCTCTAACCATTCAGGTGAAATGAGAAACTGGTCTATTCTACTCTACTTATCCCCATCTGCTGCATTACACCAGTTAAATCTCCTTCCTAACATGACAAGGTTTGTAACTTCCATAGATTCAATAAAAGAATTAAAATCTCGCATTTCTCTATCCCTTCTCAAACACCATTTTCTTTCCCCTATTGATTTGATTTCATTGAAATCACCACCTAAAGTCCAAGGGTAGGCAAAATCTAATTTCAGTCGAGTTATAACTTCCCACAATCTACCTCTTTTGGCCACGTCATTAGGGGCATACACATTCATCAAAACACACTCAACAGAGGGAAAAATAGTACCTGATAACAAGATAAAGCTTCTACTGCTGCAGCAACTCCTCATTTTGAACACTCCAGGATTCCAAACACAGAGTAACCCACCTGCTCTCCCTTTAGGATCAACAACCATAAAATCAAACTCCTCTACAGGCCAAATTGCTCGAATAAACTCCCCAGTCACTCCAACCTTGTTAGATTCTTGGAAAAATGTTATATCAACACTTCTATCTCTGAACACACCTTTAATCTTCCTCCACTTCCTACTCCTACCGAAACCTCTGATATTCCATGATAAAATCTTCATTAAAAAATGCTTAAACTCCCAAGCCTCCTACTTGTGGAGCTCAAGGATAAGCACCCATCTGTCAAATTGCTACCCGATCTGCATCCTTTTGTTCCAATTCCATACATCTCTAAATTGCTTCTTGTTCCATCCCATTACAATTAAGACCCAAAACCCTTCCAACTCCAATAGTTTCTTAAGCCTCGGACACTAACAGCTTCTTTCTGTCATTATCTTGGCGACCCGACAAAGATGAAGGTATCACATTCAATGCCACTCGAAAGAGAACTCCCCTATGCCAACTCCCAACTGGCATTGACCCTCGAATCTTTGAGATTTTTGCGCCCCTAGCAAGCCTCCTAATCACATTCATCTCTATCTTGCTCATCTTCTTCCTTCTTCTGGTTCTCCTAACTGTATTCTGTACGTTAGGGCTCACAAGTCTGTCCCTCCTACGTTCCACCCCAGCACCTGACTTCACAGCAACTCTGTCATGGATTTGGGCTAAAATGCTAATAGTATCATGGTTGTCCACTTCATTCCTTCCTTGTGGGCTTCTATATAATTGATGCAAAGGCCCAGTATGTAAAGGCCCACTCGTTTGGGCTATACCCAGTGAAACTTCCAAAGCATCATTGCACGCCAACTTGTTATTTGGATTTCCAAGATCACGGCATGCTGTCTCAGGCACCACTGATGGAGTAGCCGAACCATCAACTCCATCCTCCTTAGCACAGCCTCCACCGTCATGTCGGTCATTGACTGCCACCTCATTCGAGTGCTCCACCTCACGGTCCACAGAGGCTTCCACCTCACTTGTCTTCTCAGAACTCTGTTCTCTATTCACAGTACCGTGAAGCTGTTGACCGATAGAGCTACCATCATCGTCACAAATATGTAATAAACATTTGCAGACTTCCTTAATCAATTTTGACACCACCACTTGCTCCTCACAGACCCGTACTGGGTACAATGACCCTTTACAACTCAAATTAACCACTTGGTTGATAGGATGCATGTGCTTTATGACAATATGAATCTTGCAACTACCAAAGGACTCCATTCCCAATGTTGCCTCATCAATTTGAATTACATCACCCCACACCTTACCAATATTTCTAAACATGTTATAGTTCCATACATTGAGCGGCACACCATAACAGGTAATCCACACACTTCGCTCCTAGGCCAAATGGACACCTTTGTTCCACTCCGTAACATAATCACACCACTCCTTAAGAGTATCATCAAGTTGGACAAGCATTTCCCTTATGATGGCCACCAACTTGAATGTTAGCACCGCACGCTTACCTCCTCCGTTTCTCACCACTATATCATCTACTCCTCTGAGATGAATCACACTTTGAAACTCTGCAAACGTATAATGGCTTTTGATTTGGATAATGATACTTTCATACAGCCACCCATTGCCTTCCTCATGTGTTACCCCAGTCCTTTCACCCACAGTCCTGGCTCGCACTACTTCTACAAAAGACATCCTGCCTCCATCATCAAATGATTGATGATTCTGCGCCCTAATACACACTTTGGGGGGACCATTAGCAGGACCATTTGCAGTACTTTTCCCACCTTTATACCAGCACCATCCTGTCCTCCCACTTGATCTTTCCCATACTCTGCCATGTTTACTTTGATTTGTTTATCATCACACCATAACCTATCAGCTTTTTGGATTGCTACCTTCGCGGCCACTGTACAATCAAATCTGACAAATCCAAATCTTGTCCTTGTAGATTTCCTAACCTTACTGGGGATGAAAACGTCTTTAACCACTCCAAACTTTGAGAACAAGAGGAAGAGTCCATTGGAGTTCATGGACACAGGCAAATTGACCACAAAAACTGTGACAATCTCTGCCCCAACTCTTGCAGCAACAATCCTTTGTGCTTGATGACTTTTCCCATAAATTACTGGCTTCCAACCTCCTTGTTCAAGAGTCTTTGTAGCTGCCTTTCTCATAAATTACTTACATCTTCTTTGATGAATTATTTCAAAAAATACTTTTGATTATTATTCATATATGTTGTTTGATTTTATTCAAACTTTCTTCTATTTACAAATAACAACATAATAAAAAATATAAGTGAAAGAAGATGAAAATAGTTGAATATGAAAAATTATAAGTGATTTAGGTATAACATGAGAAATATATATATATATATATATATTAAGATTTAATGTGTATTGTCTTTATTAATAAATTTATATTAAAATATAATAGAAACTAAAATTTTAAAATTTTAATTAGACATGCTGAATTATTATTTTGGTACAAATAGATTTACTCAAAAACCTTAGCCAAGCTTTGCCCAACAAATTTGGCCCAAATATATTAATAGTGCTTAGCTCAACCGGGCATGGATTGAGGCTCAAAATTTTTCAAAAAAAAAAAAATCATCTATTTAAATTTTTTTTTTTTTTTTTGCTACGCTTGCCACTTGCAAGTGAGGCGAATGGATTGAGCCAGGCTTCAAATCCAAGTCTCATTCAGGTCGAGTTGTCTGCTTGAGGTAAGGCTGTGGCAAAAGTAATAGCCGGCTGACATAGACAAGCTACGGAAGCCTCTAGACACACGAGGACTTTAATTCGAATTATGATAATTGATAGAGAAATACTATTTATTAACGTGGGCTTTATTTAATTCAGTATATTTATATTTATACAATAAATAGTAAAATTAGACATCTATAAACATTAACAAGTGAATATAATTAAAAAAATTAAATATCAATAAATAAATGAGTAATGCTACGCCGCTCGAAATCTGCCCTTGAATCCCCCTAATTGGAAAAACGACGTCATTTTTCCTTTTTTTTTTTTTTTTGTTGAATCAGAAACGAAGAAGAAGAAGGGAGAAGAAGAAGAAGAGAAGAAGAAGAAAAAGAGGAAGAAGGGAAGGGAGAAGGGAGAACTGGACAGGAAGAGGCATAAACCAGGGGCGGAGGCGAGGTGGAGGCGCAGCGGAGGCTGAGCTGCTGCGACGATCAGCGATCGGCCAAGCTGCTGCGACGGCCGAGCTTCTCTCCCTCTCTCTCTCTCTCTGTTTCCCTCTCCTCTCCTCTCTCTTTCTCCCTTTTCCTCTGTTTCTCCATTTTCGGGGGATTCGAGGGGAGCTCATTCGAGCTCCCAAGCTTTGTCCTAAATAAATTTACTTACAACCATTTTACCTAGTATAAAAAGGAAAAGTACATAGCCAAATTCCCGTGAATTGTTTTACTAATTATGATATAATCGTACTAAGCTTGATATTGCAATAAAATATTTGTAAAACTTAAATTTAAAAACTAAACTAACTAATGGCTTAAATTAATTCACAATACTTAAAAGATTATTATTTTACTAATATAAATAAAAACATATTTTTTACAAACGTATCCATATTCTGTATATGTATCTGTATCTGTGTTTCCTAGTTCGCACCAGAAGACTTGACGGTAGAAGCTACATTCCCTAGTCCACAACCAGGGAACTTCTTCGGTCCAGCATTCTGGTTCCCCAAACACTGCAGATTTGCAAATTCACAACAGCCGAAGCCTTGACCATTCATTGATGAATCTTCCCCACTTTTTCTTTCCGCCCCTGGTTGAAGGCAGTAGACCTGATTACATGGGTTTATCACAAAAGCACCGGGCATGTTTGGAGTGGCCAGGTTTTGATAAGGAATAGATCCAATCTCCCCATCAATCCTCCCTCGGAAGTCAACAAGCAAACACTTGAGCCTTCCAATCTCAGCATCTCGATCTTGCAATGTCTTCACCAATTGCTGATTCTTAGCCCTCAATCCCACAACTTCATCCTCCAACGATGCAGTGCGAGCCTTCTTCTTCTCGCGGTACTTGCGAACTGCTTCACGATTACCCATTGGACATTTCTTTGATTTCTTTTCCGAGGACTCTGCAATGTCATCAATGGAAGCCACCTTATCTTGAGTTGCGGCAGGCAGAATTTTGGCGTGCACGTGATGACAAGTGTGTGTATGAGAGGAATCAGGGCCTGGTGGGTTGCAAGTGTGGGCATGAGTGCATGTTTCCTTCATAAATTCATCCAAATCACTAACTGTAAAGAAACAGCTTCGGAGTTCATCAATGTTTAGACTTGAAAACATCTCTTGGTTTGAATAATCAATCTCCCCATCGTCCATCGTGACGAAACAAAGAAACCAGAATCTAAAACAAGAGTGATAGGTTCAAAGTTTTGACCTGTACCCAGATAACAATTTGCCGTGTTTTTCTTAGTGATTTCAAGTTGTTTGTTTGATCGATGCAATCGCAGAGCAACAGGATAGAAAAAGATGAACTTGAATACTTACCACATTGCTCCAAGTTTCAAGTCAAACCGCCCGTGATTGAGTGCCTCCTAACAAAGAGATTGAGAGAGATTGCTGTGGAGATAAGAAAACCCTAAAAAGGGTGCATGAAAGAAGACACCACTTCAACTTCAATGGAGGAACAGAAATGGACGAACCAGAGGAATCACATGATGAGAGATTCCACAGATACAGTCAGCGACTCTGCTTTTTGAAGGTTAAAAAGAAACGAGACAAATGTACTGTAAATCACAAAGTACTGCATCGCAGCGTATAAAATATCATAATCATATCTTTTAGCGAAGAATTTTGTGGGTAAATTTTGTGTTTTTAAAATGTGAACAACAAATCCATTCATGTGTTTTTAAAATGTGAACAACAAATCCAGTAATGGAGTGATATTACAATATGCGTATACAGACACTGGATCGTTCTCATATGGGACTCATATGGGAGAGAGTTAGAGAGAGTTGGGGAAAAAAATTATAGGTAAAAATCACATAACGTATCTCATATCGATATTCTTCCCATCATATCAGATGTATATAATTAAATATATAACAACCTAATATCTATCTATCCATCTATTCATATTTATTGATATGATAGATATAAATATCCTGAATAGTTATCCAAATAAGTATTGAATTTAAATTCAAAATTTACAAAGATAAAGTTTAAAAAATTTAAATTTAAAAGATTATGTGACATTAACATCCAATTTCTAGCCTGTACAGTATAGGGCCTCAATTTAAGTAATCGGGGAAGGGATGTAAAGCTACATGAAAAGCATTAGGTAATTATTATATAGCATTCACAAGTACTAGGGTCATTGTGGGTCCTCAACAAGATAAACATGGACTATCTTATCTTATAAATAACAAAACAAGATAAACATCAAAATAATAAAGTAAAATAAAAATTCATTCCTTGGCACTTGTTTAAAAAATAAAGCTGCGTTTAATGTGGTGTTCTAATTGTGACTTTATATTTATATTTGAGTGTGATGTTTGGAAATAATTTTTAAAAATTAATTTCATATTTATTTTTAAAAATTCATTTTAGGTGGGATTTTAGATTTTAAATTTTGAAATTTGGCCTATCTGATTGTTCTCTCAGATGTCTGGCTTGTTGTCCAGAACAGTGCTATTTTTTTTTAGGACAATTAGCAACTATTATTGTTTATATTTTAAATAAAAATATTTAAGTAAAAAATATTTTTAGAATTTTTAAAAATTTTTAAGAGTTTTGAAAATAATTTTGGATTGTGTATTTTGATATGAGTTGTAAATTTTTAAATCAAATATCATATGTCACATCAAAAATTTTAAACTCAATTCAAAACTCTTTTTAAAACTCATAATCAAACAAAATTTTCACACTCAAATCATAATTCTAAAATTTTACCAAACGCTACCAAAGATACTCTCATCTAATTTTAGAAATTATCACCCCTTTAAAAAAAAATAGAAATTATATTTTGCCTTTTACGTTTTTAATTGTATAAAAAAATAATTATTTGTATTAATAAATTATCAAATTAATTAATAATTTTTTATGATGTCAAAATTATATTTCAATTAATAAAATTATATTTCAAGTAAGAGAGTAGTTATAAATTTTAATTTTTCAGTTAATTTTGTTAAATAAAAAATTCTGATAAAAAAATACTTGTAATTCTTAAAATCATAAGAGACAAGTTATATTTTAAATAAATTTCAAGGGTGTATTTGTAATTTATTCAAATAATAATGTATTGATAAATTCTTTTCGGGTTTGTACCATATGCCTCGATTTCCACTTTTATGATCATTAGTTATGATCTATTGTGATGTTAATTATGACCGAATTATACATGAGAGGGTAATTTATATGAAAATTGGGCCGAGCTTGATAAATTGGGCCAAGCTAAAGTGATGGGCCAGTTTGGGCCGCACTGCGAAGGGCTGAGTAAAAAGGCCGTCTAAGTTACTCCGGTTTGAAGAAGTAGCCTTGGTGTTAGACCGGTCACAACCGTGGTAATTAGTTCGATCACATAAGGCTTATTTCTACTTCGGTTGAGGGATGCGTGGTTCGGTCTTCAGTAATTGGTTCGGTCGTAGCGTATGGAAACTGAGGTGTGCTAAGTCCTTAAGAGGACTTGGCTCTGAAGTTAGTTCGGCTCAACTCTCTTATGGTTAGCTCGGTCTTAGCATGGGAAAGCCGAGGTAAGAGAATGGAAAGTAAAGGCCGAACTAATGTTTACTTTGGTCATATTGGAGTTTGGCCATGGTAAAACCATCTCACTTGGTTTAAGCAGTGAGGGGGGTGTTGAGAGAAGCATTATCTCTCAGGAGTATGAATTCTAGGAGGACTCTACATGGAGGAATAAGAGTCCTAATAGGATTGTGCCACACGGAACCTATAAAAAGCTCACCTACATCACCTATGGGGAGGTAACACAACTTTGATTCCTAAATACACAGAGCTTTTGCCTATTTGTTTTGTTTATTGACTTAGGCATCAGAGAGGTTTCCGGCACACCACCCGCCGGCTAGCTCACGTTTGTGTTTTCAGGTAGCAGAACGACATCGTACAGAGAAGCGCAGACTTGATCAACAGGATTATACGAGAATGTGTATTTCTTTCCCGTACAATTGGCGCCGTCTGTGGGAACTCAGACAAGAACAAAACCTTTTGATCAAGCTTTTTCTCTCAAACATCAATGGCAAACAATGAAGAGTTACCTCAGTTCGCCATTGACGGACAAACTCTAGATGGGGGTGCAAGGCGCGAAGGCCTACCCTTGGTCACTCCCATGGCGAACCTGGAGCCGCAAAGACAGAATTCCAGGAGGGATGCAAGGGGACGAAGGCGGAATAACAGCCCTCATCCCTCTCGTTCGCAAAGCCCAGAAAGACAAAGGCTCAGCATTGATCCTCAAGCTCTGGAGGATCGCGTCAGGGAATAAGACGAGTTGATTCGTCGGATGGCAGCGGACATGGAATCTCTTAAGCGCCAGGTAAAAGGAAAAGAAGTGGCGACAGGAGAGAGGCGCAACAACAAAACACCCCATCGCCACTTAGAGGGTCGTAGTAGGAATTCTACACCCTCTCAAGCAGAGAACAGAAGCCTCAGGACAGGCGACACGCAATCCAGATCTTTCAGAACTCGTCACTCCAGGTCTGAGAGGACGAGGTCTGAGAGGTCAGACACTGAGGAAAGCACATATTGGCCCTTGCATACGCACCAGACAAGGTCTAGACAGACGGAGTTGCCCAGATCATCCGACCTACGATCCGTGCTAGAAGAGAAGGCACGATGAAGAGAGGACGCCAGGGCACACGATCCACACAGAGTTTTCGCCTTACAGCAGTTGGCTCCTCGGACGCATGAAAGCGTCGAGGTTGAAATGCCAATACCGCGCCCGGCCTACGAACCAACGGACAAGGCATTGGCGAGGCTGCAGACCTCACCATTCGTCCCAGCAATAGAGAACGCGCCCCTACCGTCAGGCTTCCTACAGCCCAAATTCACAACATATGAGGGGAAGACGGACCCCTACGTACACTTGAGCCACTTTCGTCGGGTCATGGCTGTATACCGGCGGAATGAGGCCTTGATGTGCATCCTATTCCCTTCAAGCCTTGGTGACCTAGGCCTGACTTGGTTTGAGAGACTTCCAGAACGCAGCATAGCCTCCTGGGCGTAATTGGCGGAGGCGTTCGTGACAAGGTTCCGAACAAACACTAAAACTCCGGTGGAGATCGACCAGCTACTCTCCATTGACATGGGCGACAAGGAGACCCTAAGATCATACAACAGTCGCTACTGGGAGACATTCAACCAGATTGGGGACTGCCCAACCAATCTCGCCATTGCGCAATACAAAAGAGGCCTTCCAATCGGGAATAGACTGAGGGACTCTATCACCATGACACCACCCCTTACCATGGAGGCCCTGATGGAGAGAGTGCAACAGCACATCAAGGTAGAAGAGGATGGCGCTCGTGCCAAAGCAAAATCTGGCGCGACCACAGCACCAGAGAAGAAGACCTCAGCAAAGGTCAATACGATAGATCGCCAGAACCGAAACAGACGGGGCAGGCGAGACAACGGCGAGGACCAGGACAAGAGATGGTTAAGAGTCCCCACTGCCATAACCACGGTATTCAAGAAACCAATATACCGAATACTTAGCGAAATTCGAGATGAGCCTTTCGTCAAGTGGCCAGCCAAGCTAGGTGAGGCACAGAAGGACTACGATGACAGATCAAGGTGTACCTTTTACAAAGAAAAGGGGCACCGCACTGAGAATTGCACGCCATTGAGGTAGCATCTGGAAGAGTTGGTGGCAGCAGGCCACCTGGACAAATACATTGAGGGAGGGGCATAGCCAGCCCCCCAGGACCATAATATCCCCAACGGCATGCCGATCGATGCCCCACCTTAAGGCATCATCAACGTAATACATGGAGTCTTTGAACCTGAGTGTGTATGCGAGCTCAAAGGTTCAATCAAAAAGGCTGAGCACTTAAGAGAGGTGCTAAGTGCCCAACCAGTCGTCAAGAAAGGGAAGATGGAGGCCACAAATGTCATGTCTTTTTCGAATAAAGACTTGGCAAGGATTTATTGCCCTCACAACGATGCCTTGGTCGTCACTCTCCGAGTCAAGGATTTTGACGTCAAGCGGATTCTGATTGACCAAGGTAGTTCATGTGAAATCATGTACTATGAAACCTTTAAACAACTAAAGTTGCATGATAAAGACTTGGCACCTGCCGTATCTCCCCTTATCGGATTCAACTCCATGCCAGAATGGCCCGTCGGCAAAATTATCCTCCCAGTCAGAGCAGGGAATGTAACAAAACAAGTGGAGTTCTGGGTGTTGAAGGTCCCCTCCACCTACAACATTATCTTGGGCAGAGCATGGCTGCATGCCATGCGCTCGGTGACATCCTCCTACCACCAAGTGATGCGATTTCCCAATGACACCAGAGTAATAGAAGAAGTATATGGAGATCAGATCATGTCAAAGCAGTGCTTTGTCACAGTGAATGGCAGCTGCGCTGCCAAAGGATACGTTCATTCGGTGGAAGAACCTGAGAGTAATGAACTATTTGTAGATGTTGGCAAAGCGGCTAGTCAGAAAGCAGTGGTAGAGGTCAAAATAGATGAAAAGAACCCAGATAAGTTCTTTTTGCTTGGTTCGTCGTTGTCCAACACTGAGAGATTGGAGGTCTTGGAATTTTTGACCTCCAACATCGAAGTGTTCGCCTGGACCCCATACGACATGCCAGGCATTGATCCCAACTTCATCTGTCACTAACTCAATGTCCACCCTTCTGCTAGACCAATCATTTAGCGCACCCGCAGATTGGCACTCCACCACGCCGAAATAGTGGCAGAAGAAGTAGGAAACCTGTTGGAGGCAAGGGCAATCAGAGAAGTACACTACCCAAGATGGATCTCCAACACCGTCGTAGTGCCAAAGAAGAATGGCAAGTGGCCTGTCTGCGTCGACCACAAAACGGTCAATAAGGCGTGCCCAAAAGATAGCTTTCCTCTACCAAGGATAGATCAACTGGTAGACTTAACGGCAGGGCACAACCGACTTAGCTTTCTGGACGCATACAGAGGTTACCACCAAATCGCTATGCATAAACCAGACCAAGAGGTCACATCCTTCACCACT
Source organism: Camellia lanceoleosa (assembly GCA_025200525.1). NCBI lineage: Eukaryota > Viridiplantae > Streptophyta > Magnoliopsida > Ericales > Theaceae > Camellia > Camellia lanceoleosa. The sequence continues at coordinate 203,140,161 of CM045763.1, read as the reverse complement.
CCAAGGGGAATCTACTGCTACAAAGTCATGTCTTTTGGCCTAAAGAACGCAGGGGCGACGTTCCAGAGAATGGTCACCAAGATGTTTGAACCATTGTTAGGCAGAACAATGGAAGCTTACATCGATGACATGGTGGTCAAGAGCAAGGATGAGAATGACCATCTCAAGGACCTAGGTGAGATGTTCGAGATCCTAAAGAAGCATAAGTTACGCCTCAACGCGTCGAAGTGTCCGTTCGGAGTAGGATCTGGCAAATTCCTAGGCTTCTTGGTGACCAACCGAGGTATAGAAGCAGACCCTTCTCAGATCAAGGCAATACAGGATCTGGAGAGGCCAAACTTAGTGAAGGAAGTGCAGCATGTCACCGGCATGGCGGCTGCACTCAATCGGTTCATAAGCCGGTCGTCAGACAGACTATGACCATTCTTCCATGCACTGAAGGCTAAGTTTGAGTGGGACGAAGAATGCGACCACGCACTGGAAAGCCTAAAAGAATACATGTCTTCTCCACCACTACTTGTAACACCAATCCCTAGAGAAGAACTCTTCTTATACTTAGCAGTATCGCAGCATGTAATTAGCGCAGTGTTGGTCCGCGCAGAAGGAGTCCAACATCTTCCCATTTGCTATGTCAGCAAGACATTATTGGGCTCCGAAACGAGGTACTTGCCACTGGAGAAACTGGTATTGGCCTTGATGATGGCCTCAAGGAAGTTATCACATTATTTTCACGCCCACACCATAGTCGTCCTCACAGCCTTCCCATTAAAGGCTTTATTTGAAAGAGCAAACTTCTCTGGGAAAATTCTGAAGTGAGCAGTAGAGTTGGGACAATACGACATCAAGTTCCAACCTAGGACCGCAATAAAAGCGCAAGCATTGGCAGATTTTGTCGCAGAATTCACACCAGGAAGTCATAACATCTGCCCAGTCGACCTAACTGAAACGACCGAACTAGGGATAGAAGTTGACGTCGGAATAACGCAACCCCTAGTATTGGTTACTCAGTCAGGCCCCAAGGCAGACTAGAGAAAAGAAAGGAAGGAAGAAACAAACCATGCTACACCAAGTCAAGACTCACTGACAAATAAAGACTTGGTACAAACAGAAAGCAAGGGGCAGACATCTAGCATGAACTCTGAAGAAAATACTAGCAACATGGAAGATCCTAAAGCATCATCTGATCCCTCCACCTGCTGGAAGTTGTTCGTCGGAGAGATGTGGAAGCTCTTCGTGGATGGAGCATCCAACCGGCATGGAGCAGGACTTGGCATAGTCCTCATCTCTCTAGACGGCCTAGTAGTGGAGCAAGCAATCAACCTTGGCTTCCCAGCATCAAACAACGAAGCGGAGCATAAAGTGTTTCTGGCAGGCCTCAAGTCAACATTCTACATGAAGGCCACCGAACTAATGGTTTATAGCGACTCGCAGCTGGTGGTAAACCAAATATCTGGCGACTACGAGGCAAAGGATGATAGAATGGCCAAGTACCAAGAATTGGTCAGAACAGAGATAAAAAAGTTTGAAGTGGTGAGGATAGAACAGATCGGCAGAGAAGAAAACAGCAGAGCAGACGAACTTGCAGGCTTCGCCTCAATGGCAGATACCTCCATCCCTCACCCACTACTAATCGACTACCTGCCCAGACCAAGCATTGAAGACCTAGACGCAGAAGAGATATGCTGTGTAGAGTTAGGCCCTTCTTGGATGGACCCCATCGTATTATTCCTGAAAGACGACATCTTACCGGAAAAAAAAGAAAGAAGCCAACAAAATCAGAGCAAAGTCGTAGCGATTTTGGCTCTCTCCATCCTTGGCATTATACAAAAAGTCATTCTCAGGACCTTACTTAAAGTGTGTTCACCCCAGCATAGTGGAAGCGTTCCTGTTTGAAATACACGAAGGTGTTTGTGGCAGCCATCAAGGAGGAAGATCATTGGCATATAGAGCGATTTCACAAGGATATTGGTGGCCATACATGCAAGCAGATTCAGAGAAGTATGTTAAAAAGTGCGAAAAGTGTCAAAAATTCGCACACCAAATACACCAACCTGCCAGAGAACTTCTACCTCTAACTAGTCCATGGCCTTTCGCAATGTGGGGATTGGACATAGTAGGCCCACTTCCAACAGCTCTAGGCAACAGGAAGTTCTTTCTTGCCGCAACCGACTACTTTACAAAGTGGGTGGAAGCAGAAGCCTTGGCGTCAATCAAGGAAAAAGATGTAAGAAGTTTGTCTGGCAGAATATCATCACTCGATTTGGCATACCAAAGGCACTGATCTCAGACAACGGCACTCAGTTTGACGGTAGAATTTTTAGAGGCTTTTGTGAAGAGTACAAGATAGAGTTCTACAAATCCACACCGGCATATCCCCAAGCGAATGGACAGGCAGAGGCGTCAAACAAGGTAGTCTTGGATAGATTGAAAAAAAGGTTAGAGAGAGCCAAAGGCAAGTGGGCAGAAGAGCTCCCTCATGTTTTATGGGCTTACCGCACCACGCCTCGATGATCGACAGAAGAAACACCATTCTCCTTAGCTTATGGCATGGAAGCAGTCATCTCATTAGAAGTTGGCCTCCCCACAATTCGAAGCGAAAACTTTGATCCAGACTTAAATGGCAAAGCCATAGCCTTGGAGCTTGACCTTGCGGAAGAAAGAAGAGACAGAGCATTGGTTCACATCGCCTCCTACCAACAAGAGTTGTCCATAAAGTATAACAAAACAGTGCATCCAAGGCAATTCAAGATCGGAGATTGGGTACTGCGCAAAGTGATGGGAAACACCTTAGTTCTAGGAGATGGCAAGTTGGGGCCTAATTGGGAAGGACCTTACAAAGTGGCTGGATTAGCGGGCAAAGGGGCATACCACTTGGAAGATGAGGACGGCAGAGCAATTCCCAGGCCATGGAACACTGTAAATCTCAAGTTGTTTTATTTCTAGTTTTTTTTTTTTTCCTTTTAAGTGTGTAATTTTTTACTTTCTCAATAAAACAAGTCGATTCTTTTTTAGCATAATTGTCTTCAGTAGAAAGTAGCTTTAGTTAAGAGCATTATACACATAGTTGGCCAGAATAACCAACTATGTCCCTTCCTAAGCCCAGGATAAGGATCCAGGCTGCAGGACGTTTTGGTCGGAATAACCAAAACACCTTATTCTAAGTTGGCTGGAAAAACCAACTTAGAGGTTGGCTGGAAAAACCAACTTAGAGGTTGGCTGGATTAAACCAACACCCCTCCCAAGCCCAGGATCAGGATTCAGGCTGTAGGACGTTTTGGTCGGTATAACCAAACACTTTATTCTAAGTTGGCTGGAAAAACCAACTTAGAGGTTGGCTGGATAAAACCAACTGTTTGTACTCTTCAGCCGAAGTAAGTGTATGGCTGAAGAATGGTTGGCTGGATTAAACCAACTCTTTGTACTCTTCAGCCGAAGTATTTATATCAGCTAAAGAGTGGTTGGCTGGATTAAACTAACTCTTTGTACTCTTCAGCCGAAGTATTTATATCGGTTGAAGAGTAGTTGGCTGGATAAAACCAACTGTTTGTACTCTTCAGCTGAAGTAAGTGTATGGCTAAAGAATGGTTGGCTGGATTAAACCAACTCTTTGTACTCTTCAGCCGAAGTATTTATATCAGCTGAAGAGTGGTTGGCTGGATTAAACCAACTCTTTGTACTCTTCAGCCGAAGTATTTATATCGGCTGAAGAGTGGTTGGCTGGATTAAACCAACTCTTTGTACTCTTCAACCAAAGTAAGTGTATGGCTGAAGAGTGGTTGGCTGGATTAAACCAACTCTTTGTACTCTTCAACCGAAGTAGTTATATCGGCTGAAAAGTGGTTGGCTGGATTAAACCAACACTGGATACTCTTCAGCCGAAGTAGCTATATCGGCTGAAGAGTGGTTGGCTAGTAAGTTAGATAGCTAAAATCGAGATCACAGTTGAGCAAATAAGTACATGGAAAATTCATTACAAGTGCAAGCATACATACACAAAATTGGAATAAGAGTTGGCTTAGAAGAAGATTTTTTCATTGAAGTAAAAAGCAAATACAATTGAGGGGCCGCAGCCCGGTTACAAGTTCAAAAGAGAAGAAAAAAAAAATAAAAAAAAAATATATATATATATATAATCAGCGGAAGAGTTTATCAATTTCGGCGTCAAATTCGACATCAGCATCTGGTTGAAGTCCGGTTTAAGGTGGGAGCTCGGTTTTAGTTTGGACCGCGATGTCAATCGGCAGCACAGTATCAGTCGGTAGCTCATCAGTCAAATCTTCAACTGCTGACTCTAACCGAGCTGTTTGATCGACGGGTTGCACATTGACGACCGGAGTAATGGTTGGCTCCTCATCCTCATCATCATCATCATCATCATCTTCATCATTATCAAACCCTTCCAGAAATTGCCTTTGAAGATCAGCAGCATATTGTGACAGTGAAACCGGAATAGAGTACGGTGGAGCATTGTAGACATTGGTGTTCGGCGAACAACCGAGCTGCTCCACCGCACTCCTCTAGCCGCACTTAAAGAAGAGATCCTTGGCTGCTTCGCACTGGAGGGTGTATGCATCTTCGGCCTTCTTAAAGCCTTGTTTTTCGGCTTTCTTCATTCTGGCCTTCAGTTGGTTTATCTCGATGTCTTTTTTCTTCTCAATCTTTGCCAGCAAGCGCAGGTACTTGTCCTTTGCCTCGTTGGCAACCTTCTGCTTTTCGGCCTCGGCCGAATTAACCACTTCGGTCAGTCGACCGTTCTCAGCGCGTAGCTCGGCCAGCTGCTTCTTTGCTTCCTCTAGCTCGGCTGTTTTAGATTCGACCTCTGCCATGGCCTCCCTAGTATTTCTCCTAAGCTCTATGACCTTCCTGTGTGTAACTTGGTTTTTCTGGATGGCCTGCAAAGGAGAAGTAACTTTAGCCGGACTGAAAGTTAGAAAAAATTACATAGAAAGTAGAGAGCTATTTACCAGGATCATGGACTTGGTTGAAGACCGGATGGACTTCAGTTCGATGTTGAGCTGCTTGTAATGGTGCTCCATGTCCTTGGGAAGGCACACACTTTTGGCTAGGTTGAAAGCCATCAAGTGGTCCTTCTCAGCAACCATCGAATCCGAAGCAGTGATATCTCGGTCGTTGAAGGTAAGGTTAGGAGCCCATTTGGAGGAGGTAGTTCGGTCTGAGGGTTCCGGTTGAAGGCTTAGCTGGGGGCTTGGAGACGGGCTTGGTGGCAGAACGGTCTCGGCCTCGTCAACAAGTCGTTGCTCAGTTTGGCTAGTCCGGGCACGCTTGTTCCGGCGAGAAGAAGATGGCTGCTCGGATGGAAGGGCCACCACGGTCTCAGTGGTTTGGCCGGTTGGTTGCACATCAGCTGGAGTTGTTGCGGTCAAAAGGGCCTTCAGCCTGCTCTTCTGTGCCATTTCTTGTTCGGCTGTGAGTGGAATTAGGTTTATCTGGGGCAAGGATAGGTCCGGTTCAGGTGCTTCTTCAAGAAGATAACTCAAGAACTTCGCCGACGGTGTATCTGTATGTCGGCTCAAAGCTGAGAAGTTTAGCCCAGCTTCTTTCTTGAATACGTAGTGCGGCGCGGAGAATACCGAGGTTAGGGTGGTTGTACAATGAGTGTATATGGGCTGAGTCTGCATGAAGAAAACAATTGTTAGTCCGGTCTAAAATTGGAAACCGAAGTAAAAAATAAGGATGCATGGAAAACCGAAGTAACTATACCAGGTATCCCTTTATTCCAATTTATACGTCGGCCAAGAATCTGGGCTTGATGATCTTCAAAATTCCCAGAGACCCAGAAAAAATCGTCGTCGTTTAAGTCTTTGTCCGGTGTGTCCTTAATTATTTTTTCACGTCGGCGGCGTATTCTCAAATAGTATACCCACCCGTCCTCTTTTGAACCTAAGGAGTATTGGTGGAATATTTCGGCTAGGCCGAGGTTTAGACCGGTTTGGCGGTTTAGTTCGGTTATTCCCATTATGATTCGGTAAGAGTTGGTGGAGAGTTGGGTTGGGCATAGCCTGGTTTGCCTAAGAAACTCACAAATTAAGGGCTAGACGGGAAACCTTAGTCCGGTTTCTATTATTGACAAAAGGGTAAATGGAACAAAGCCTTCATTCCCCCATGGAATGGTGTTTGGTTTGGCTAGGGTAAGGTGCACATCGTCAGGTATCTTGTAGTCCTTACGGAATTCGGCAAGGCCTCCTGGGGTTTCTACTAAAAATCTGTACTTCCCCATTTATTGTATAACTTATAAATAAATTAGTTCGGCTGAGAAGTTGTGCTCGGAAGCTCGGTTGGGCACACAGAGGGAGTGCCTGGGCAACCTAAGTTTGCAAAGTGGAAAAACAAGGGGTTAAGCACAGATCGTTGACCGTGCTACAAAAACAAAGCAAGAAAATAGAAGTCTTATTTCGGCTACACAGGCACTACAGGATCTACCTCGGTTCTGTGGGATGTTTTGGATATCTCGGTTCTAACTATGGGTTTGTTACTCCGGTTGGGCATCAAGGGGCAGCTTTTTGAGTTAGGTGTAGAAACTGAGAAAGCTGGCTTGGCCCCCGAAGGCTTAGCTCGGTCGAGGGCCGAGATTTCTGGTTTGGTACGTTTTTATTTCGGCTAATGTGAATACTATTGGTGACCTATTGAAACTACTGTTATATGCACAAATTCTAGTTCGGTTTTAGTTTGTCTAAATCCACATACAGCAAAAACAGTGTCCTGGTTCGATTGAGGCAAGTTTAAAGATCAAACAAGTGTTCTATAGCTATTTCTTGAAATTCAAGAGGTTCTTATGAACTTCTTTCCAGAAACAAAGCCAAGCAACAATATGTTTTGCAAAAACACCAAACAAACTACAACAGATTAAACGAAAGCAGAAAAAGGAAAAACAGAAACAAATTCATGATGCTTACCTGGTAGAGAGAAAGAAGAACAAGATTGAAACAAATGGGAGCAACACACAAGTTTCACAGTTGTAAACGATTGAAAAGCAATGGAGCAAGAGAGAGAGCAGAGAGTGAATAGTAGAGTGTATGATTCAAAGTGAAATGAAAGGTTTTTGTTTTGGAAGGAAAAATGCGGGAACTGTTCAAAACTTACGAAGTACGAGGGCGGCGCGACAGCTAGGATTGACCAATAAAAAGCTGCCACGTGTCCTTTGGAAAGGAAGCGTTTGATTCTTTGCAATTGAAAAGACGTTTTGACCGGACGTGCTCAGCTCGGCTTGAGTGTAGCTCGGCTGGAAAAGCAAGTGTTTTAGCTCGGCTGGAGTGGCTAATGGGTTTTTTTTTAGCTCGGCTGGAGAGGTTAAAACTATAGCTCGGCTTATAGACAGGTAATCCCTATCATGCTTTGCAGATGGAATTAAGGGGCAATTGAGAGGGTAATTTATATGAAAATTGGGCTGAGCTGGGTAAATTGGGCCGAGCTGGATAAATTGGGCCAAGCTAAAGTGATGGGCGATTTGCGAAGAAATTTGAGTAAAAAGGCCGTCTAAGTTACTCCGATCTGAAGAAGTAGCCTTGGTGTTAGACTGGTCACAACCGTGATAATTAGTTCGGTCACATAAGGCTTATTTCTATTTCGGTTGAGGGATGCGTGGTTCGGTCTTCAGTAATTGGTTCGGTCGTAGCGTATGGAAACTGAGGTGTGCTAAGTCCTTAAGAGGACTTGGCTCTGAAGTTAGTTCGGCTCAACTCTCTTATGGTTAGCTTGGTCTTAGCATGGGAAAGCCGAGGTAAGAGAATGGAAAGTAAAGGCCGAACTAATGTTTACTTCGGTCATATTGGAGTTTGGCCATGGTAAAACCATCTCACTTGGTTTAAGTAGTGAGGGGGGTGTTGAGAGAAGCATTATCTCTCAGGAGTATGAATTCTAGGAGGACTCTACATGAAGGAATAAGAGTCCTAATAGGATTGTGCCACACGGAACCTATAAAAAACTCACATGCATCACCTATGGGGAGGTAACACAATTTTGATTCCTAAATACACAGAGCTTTTGCCTATTTGTTTTGTTTATTGACTTAGGCATCGGAGAGGTTTCCGGCACACCACCCACCGGCTAGCTCACGTTTGTGTTTTCAGGTAGCAAAACGACATTGTACAGAGAAGCGCAGACTTGATCAACAGGATTATACGAGAAGGTGTATTTCTTTCCCGCACAATACACATTATGATATTAGTTATGTCTTATTATGATTTTGATTATGATTGAAAAGGTTTTTGGTTATACACATTTTTTGTTTGGTTGTGATTCAAATTTTTTTAGTCATAACTAAAAATGATCTAGTTATGACATTTGTAATAACAGCCCGTTTGGAAAGAAAAAGCCTAGGTTTTTTGGCTAAAATAGTCACAAAAAAAACAAAATAAATTAAAAAGCTAATAAGACAAAATGTTACATCCAAACCATAATCATTTTATTTTTTTTTCTCACAAAAGTCAAAAAGTAAAAAAATCCATCACAAACAAGACTTTTTAGTCCCAGGCTAAAATAGTCAAAAAGCCAACTCACATTCCAAATGGACCCTAACACTATAAATGTCATAACTTGCAGAATGGTATGTACATAGCATGATTCGAATGTATTTTTGAATTTAATTTTTTTTTGGGGTAATAAAATTCAAATTTTTGATACAATAATATATTATTTGTAAATTCTTGTTTTTTTTTGCGCCAAACAAACAATCTGACACGAAGAGAGTTTCAAATTTAAGTGACTATAAAATTTAAGAAAAATTTAAGCAACAAGATATATACTTAATTTTGACTGAATTTAAATACTTATGCATAGGTATTAACATACATGATCATAACTTCATCACTGCTGCTATCACCATCTCCATTCGTACCACCGTCACTATCACCACTACTACTAAAACTACTGCCACCACCACCACTACTATTGTTGCCACCATCACGATACCACTACAACTACTACCATTGCCATTGCCATTGCCATCGCCATCGCTATCGTTGCCACCACCACCATAACAACCATCATGCCACCATTGTATCTATTGCTACCATCCCTTTCCACAACCACTATCACTACCACAACCTCTATCACAGTTGTCATTATTGTATGGGCACTACTATCATTTCACTACTACCATAACACCATTACCACAATCGTTATTGTCATTACGACTATCTTTCCACCACCATTACAACTAGGAATGGATATCGGCCTATTGGCTCGCTCAACCTAGCCTTATTTTTCTAGAACTTGGGAAGGTTGTTTTAACCCATAGGGTCAGGCTAGACCAATATTTCTAGCTCAAAATATTAATAGACTAGGTTTGAGATTTATACTTTCAACCCAGCTTGGCCCAAGCACAACCCTACCCGCTGTTAAATTAATTAATTATAATACATTAAAAAATATATATATATTTTTTTTTTGTTGCGATCTAGACTTTATTTTTGTTAATTTTAGTAAAATTCACATTTGTGGTGATGTGTGATTGAATTTATTTAGAAAATCTTTCAATTTGTACACAATTTTTTTTTCAATTTATAATGATATTAATATATTTATTTAAAAAATATAATGTGATTCAATTTAATTATGGAACCTTCTAATTTTATTTTTTTTAACATATAACCCAATGAGTAAGTTTGGGATTTATAATTATTTTTTGGACCTAGCTTGGGCAAGTATAGAGGTTTGATGTCAGGATCGGACCGGACTTAAACAAACATAAAATTCCTTATTATGTAATGCCGGCCAACCCGACTTTTATCCACCCCTAATTACAACTACCATTCACTTCATTATCCATTGCCACCGTTAACATAAACACCACCATCATTCAATCATAACAATCACACTACAAGAAAACTGGGCTTAAAAGATGGAAGCAAAAAGTCACTTCTTGAGACGGCACAACTTGTAGTCGCGAAAAAGATGAGTTTTTGCGACGGCACAACTTACAGTCACGAAAAATGTGACTTTTTGCGACGGCACAATTTGCTGTCGTGAAAAAAGAGAGCATTTGCGATGATAGAAAATGCTGTCACGAAAAAGAAGAGTATTTGTAACCGCAGAAGTTGCTGTCTCAAAAAAAGGAAAGTATTTGCGATAGCAGAAAATGCTGTCGTGAAAAATGAGAGTATTTGCGACGGTAGAAATTGTTGTCGCAAAAAAAGGGGAGAGTATTTGCAACAATAGAGATTACTGTCGCGAAAAAATAGAGTTTTTGCCACTGTGGGGGCCTAATAATAAGAGACGTAAATAGACCGAATTATTGGACCAAGAGTCGAAATATATACATCGCATTCGGCCGTAATCGATGTGACAACCCTCACATCCGATTACTGCTAAACTATGATTGAACATGATAAGTAACTGATTAGGATGAAATCCTAAACTGATTGCATGAGTATGTTGTTTGATTGCATTTCTATCTGTTTATCAATTGATTGATCTGTTCATGTTTTAAGTTTTGAACTGCAAATTGAAGGCCTTATCGGCGGCCGAATCTGAAATTGATTAGTGTTATATGTTAATTAGAATTTATGTGATTTTATGGTAGATTTAATTGGAATTTGATTTGGTATGATTAAATTAGATTAAATAAAGTTAAATTACATTAGTTTGGGTTAATTACCAAATTGCCATACTAGTGGGCCACTTTGTCAATACATGTTTGGGGCTTAGTTCATTCTTGTCACACTAGTCTTCACTCATTCTTGAGAACTAAACCGTGGGAGAGAGGGAGATAGGAGAAATTGATTTCATCTAGACATTTAGCTTGGAGACTTGAAGAATTTGAAAGAGAATTATATATTTGAGCCTCTATACCTAAAATTGAAGGCCTAAGGTAGGATATTTACCTTCTTGTTTTTGAATTCAAGTCATTTCTTGCATGATCCATGGAGGAATAGGAGCTTAAGGTCAAGGACTAAAGTAAGGTGTCGAATTAAGAGTGATTCCATGCATGCATGTACATATCCTTGCAATTTAAGGTTGTTCTTCATGAATTTCCACATGCATGTTCATATTTTGCATGTAGTCCATGAATTCACCATGTTCTTGAGCTAAAACTTGCATTTGGTCATGTTTTGAAACATTGGAGTTCATGGGAACTCATGCATGTATGATTTTTGCATTGTTCTTCATGTTCTTGAATTTTGAGTTGAAATTGTATTCAATTGTCTCACTTTTGGGCCTTGATTTTATCAATTGATCTTCAAAACATGTCATATTGTTGGTTTCCAAGTGTTTTCCAGAAAATGGGCCCAAGAGGTTGAGTTTTGAGGTGTTGAATTCTTGGTTTGAGCTTTGGATGCAAATTTAGAAAACCCAGATTTTGCCTTCCACGCTCGAGCAAAGGATTCCACGCTCGAGCGACCATCCCTTGTTCAGAGTTCCGCTCGAGTAACGGGATGCTAGCTCGAGCGTAGATTGCAATCTCTCAGGTTTTTTGTGTACGCAAACGCACGCTCGAGCGAGAGAACCTATACTCGAGCGAGGACTGTGTCTCACGCTCGAGCGGGCGTCGAACTGGGATTTTCAACATCCAATACTTTTTGCATTTTTACAGACCGCTCGAGCGAGGAAATCCACGCTCGAGCGACCCCACTGTTTTGACAAACTCGCTCGAGCAAAGAAAGCCACGCTCGAGTGAGACCCCTGATTTCTGAAAATTTTGAAAAGTATTTTAAAGAACATCTTTGCATCCTCATTTCATCCTAGGCATTCCTAGGCTTAGTTTAAGGCATCCTAATGAAGATATTGATGTAGAACCACACCGAGTCAAAATAGGGACTAAGTTGTTGATTCCCAAGTGTGTAACTTAGTGTGTATTCATTCTGTAACTGTGTAGGGTTGGCATCAGAGGACGCTCATTAACTACCTATAGCCCAGAGCTCTGTGAGTAACAATGTTGTAAAGATATGGTCAATCATGAATATTTTCTGAATGATCTACTGTACTGCTTTCTGAAATGATATTTCTTACTAAATGAATGTTTGTCCTATTTGTAAATTGAATTTGTGGCATCCATAGCAATCTACTGCTACTGCTACTGTTATAGAGATCTCTGTCAGTTCCCATGTTTGGAACCACAACTGTTTACTGTTATGATGGCCATCAACTGACTGTTCGGTCTGTTAAGACCTACTGTACTATTTTGCTATTGGATGTACCACATATAACTGCTATGGTTTCTAAATGACTGATATGACTGTTTAATGACTGAAAGGACATTCATTCTTAACCTCTTTATACAGTTGTTATTCATTGGGCTTTAGCTCACTGTTTATATTTATATGTAGGTGTTCAGGCACCAGATCGATGCTAGGAGCGTCGGGTTAACTCCCTTTTTGTCAAGCCAACCATCGTGCCTCATCTTGAGGTTCCAAGTCTGACCGAGCTAAGGCTGCTTTAGGGTGTCTCAATTTCACCCTTCCGTCTCTGTTTTGTAATACTATTTAAGACTAGCACTGTACTGTTATGTTAGGGATTTGGTCCCTAACCTGAATGTCTGTATATGATGTACGTATATACTGTTTTGCTTATGAATGTGAATATGTTACAGAAAAGTCTTTTTGCATATAGACTGTCACAGCTCATTAGACATCTTTTATTTATTGTCTTGGCTTTCGCCAGCCCCTTACTCTGTATTGCTGTTATTACTGTTAAGTAGGCCTTCGGTAATCACGGATTATTGGCCAGTTAAGGTGCTAAACCCATAGGGGCGGGTTTGGGTCGTGACAGTTGGCCAAATGGCTGGTTGATTAGGGGGGCGAGTGGAAAGCAGTTTGCAACAAAAGGAGCCGAATAAATAGTTATACGGCGAATCGAAAGTGGGCCCAACCCCAAGGTCCAGGAAAGAAAAGATATAAATAGAAGAACGTCAGCCAGAAAGAGGTATATGAGAATCATTACGCTTAACTTAAAATACAAGTAATCTAGAGAGTAGAGACTGACTTGCCCATCATAGTGCTAATTCTGGCACCCCCGACCGGAGTGTTTATTCTTTTTCAGGTGACTAGTAAAGGATCATGAGCGTCCTCCAAGATCAGAAGAGCATTTTCAAACCATTTCCCCATAATTGGCGCCGTCTGTGGGAATACTCAAATACATCCATGGTAGACGTAATTGAAGACCCTCCGATAGTCACTGACAAAACCACATAGAGAGATGACCTCACTCCAACAAACATGCTTGGACCGGAGACTATCGCCGCAAGACCCGCCTTGAACTTTGCTTCACCCTCGACTTCTGCGCATGAGACAATGCAAGCGATCATGGAACAAGCAAAGTAAAACGAACAGAGGTTGGAGAACATGATCGCTGAGAACGAACGTCTCCGTCAGGATTTGGCCCTGGAAGTGGCGAAGTCCAAACAAGCTGTACGCCAAGATCCAGAGCAACCTCTGAGGATAGGTGGTCGACGACCTCGAGCCCGACAACAAGACACTGATAGCGACTTCGACTCATTATCCCCGGAGCCCAAGAAAAAAGGGACGACCCGAAACTACCAGTTCCTCTGAAGAGAATCCACATATAAGGCATAAGTGAAGAAGAAACAGTTCAGACGACGAAGACCAGCACGATTCCTTTGTACGATGGATTGTAAGGGCAGTGCTACGCAAGAAATTCAAAGCACTGTTATTCACCTTGTATGACGGTAAATCAGATCCCACTGATCACATCCGCTATTACAAGCAAACCATGACGTTGCATGCAGACGACGAGGCTCTCATGTGCAGAATATTTCTGAGTAGTTTGGGATCGCTGGCTGTCAGGTGGTATTATAAACTGGAGTCGGCTTCGATCAAGAGCTTCCACTAACTCCAAAAATCCTTCAGGGCAAGGTTTATCACTAATGAGGTCCAGCCAAAGCAAGCCGATTCCTTCTGGGCAATGTAGATTCAACCGGAGAAAACCCTTCGTGCATATTCAACGCGGTATTGGGGGTGTTTTAATCTGGTAGATGATACTTGCAATGACTCCATGGCCATTACCGCCTTCAAGATGGGGTTACATCTTGACAGTGCCCTCCGCAGCTCTTTGACCAGACAACCGCCCAAAACAGTCTAGTCGTTGATGAAGAAAGTTGAGGAATACTGTACAGTGGAAGATGACGCCTTGCGAGTTAAAGCTGGAAACATGGCCAACAAGACGGCTCCTTCTCAAATTGCTCAGCCGTTAAATTCTGTACCACCTCAAAGCCCTGAACCACGGTATTGGGCTAACGAGACAAGTGACAGGATTCTCGCCGATCAAACGACCAGTGCTTCTACCGAGCAAATGAACAACTACAAGTCGATAGCAGGCACACAAGGTGCGCAGACAAAAAATATACGGAGTTAACAGAGCCGATCAGCGCGGTTATGTCCAAAATCCAACACCTTCCGTTCTTCAAATGGCCGTAAAAAATGGTGGGACCTCCCGATACGCAAGTATCACAAGGATCATGGCCATGATACTGAGAGTTATTATGCATTGAAGGATCACCTGGAGGAATTGGTACAAGATGGTCAGCTACAACAGTACGTCCGAAAAGGAAACTCAACCAAAGCAATAGCCTTGAGACAGGATTCATCTCCACTCGGCGTGATCTACATGATATACAGTCTGCCAAAGTCATCTGTGGTGCATACGATTCAGTCGAATCCTGTCCCTCAAAATCAACTCACTCAGGCTAAACGGCCCCATGAAGCTGCAAGCATTGCTTTTGATGATTCAGATTTGGCCGGAGTGACACTTTTTGTCATGACCCGAACCCGCCCCTATGGGTTAAGGACATAACCGGCCAGTAATCCTGAGATTACCTACGGCCTCAAACCAAAACAGAAGTAACTCGTTAGAGTATAGAGGACAACGAAAGCAAAAACTTTAAACTTTGTCCATAGAGCCGTACTTATATGCACATCAAAACAAACCATACATATGCACGTTAATAACTCACAACAAAAACATAGTACCAAAAAGTTTTGCACAACAGGATCATTCGAGTCTAAGTCAACCCATCTCAACTATATACAGATATACACAAAGTCCTTGTCCACATGACAAAATAAAATACATAACAAAATGGCAAAGACGGGTCTCGTACGTGAGATACAAGGGCTGACTCTCCAAAACCTTTGTTGTTCCTGACAGACTTCACTGGGGCTGGGTCGGGACCTTTCTTAGCTCGCCTACAAACACATGAATGAGCGTGAGCGATAGCCCAGTGAATAATATCAAATACAGAAGTTATACAAATGATATATAGAACAACATACTCCAAACGGCCTTGGGCCCAATTCGTATTTCTATTTAACACATATATACATAATTTAGGTCAAGTGATTGTGGTTCCAAACATACTGGCCTTTGGCCCATTTATCTTTCCATAACAAACTGGCCCTTGGCCAATTCAGACTTTCGTTCATGTCAAAACGGCCTCTGGCCCATTCATTCATGTCAAAACGACCTCTGGCCCATTCATTCTATTATTCAGATCGAACTGTTATTCTTGTAAAACTATTACTTATATTAAACTATCATTTGTGTCAAACTATTATTTATGTCAAACTGTCACTCGTGTCAAACTATTATTTATATCAAGCTATCACTCGTGTCAAACTGGCCTTTGGCCCACTCAAGTAACAGACTGGCCTTTGGCCCATTTAAATGACAAACTGGCCTCTTGCCCATTCAGACTTTCATTCATGACAGAACGGCCTTTAGCCCATTCATTCAGGTCAAAACAGCCTTTGGCCTATTCATTTGTGTCAAAACGGCCTTCGGCCCACTCATTCATGTCAAAACGACCTTCGGTCCATTCATTCATGTCAAAACGACCTTTGGTCCATTCATTTATGTCAAAACGACCTGCAATCCATTCATTTATGTCAAAACGACTTGCGGTCCATTCATTTATGTCAAAACGACCTGCGGTCCATTCATTTATGTCAAAACGACCTTCGGTCCATTCATTTATGTCAAAACGACCTGCGGTCCATTCATTTATGTCAAAACGACCTTTGGTCTATTCATTTATATCAAACTGGCTCATAGGCCTTTCGTCTCAAACTGGCTCATAGGCCTTTATATCAGATTAGCTCATAGGCCTTTCAAACTTTTCAGATCAAACTATGTCCACCATTCAAATTAATGAACTTTACAAAACTTACATAGAAGTAGCAATTGGACAATAACATAAGTCAGATATTACTTACAGTGATCGGCTTGTGAATTTGTCCTGGAGCTTGACCCTACACATCACATAGCACATATGGGTTACAAATAATTCAAACCATTCTTTAATTCACATATTCCTCTTTAGGGTTCATTCTTATCCGTTTAATTCAATTACAATGCTCAATGTATGCCTAAGAGTGTTTAGAAGTGAAAGGGAACGGAAAAACAGAACATAGAATGCATTTTCAGATTTTTAGAAAACAAGGTCCTCGCTCGAGTGGACCCTTAAGGCCTGCAAAAGTACTGGTTGCATGAAAAATACGCTCGAGCGTGTAATAGGACGCTCGAGCAGAAGGCCTGTCTAAATAACTTCCCCCTTACTCGAGCGGACACCAAGTCTGCAAAAGTACTAAGAGCACGTTTTTCCCGCTCGAGCGGAAATCAAAATTCTGGGTTTCCTAGATTGAGTTCTTAAGCTCCTTTCCAACATTCAACTCAACATTTCTTACATTTTATGGCTCCAATTTCACATACACTTGTACTAACATGGTATAAACACCAAAACACATCATCATGGAGCTCAATTTCATGAATCAGACACATGCCTGTCCCAAATTAATTCAAACCCAACACCAATATGCTCAATTTCAAACATTCAAGCCTTACACCCCCATGATTTGTACATGCATGTGGAAGATGCTCATTATTCTCAACTTAATTGGTGGAGAGGTGATCAAAACATAAGCTTCAATTAAAATTGCACATGGATTATACATTTTGATGCTCAAACATGCAATTTCAAGGTACTTTCTTACATGCATGTGCATATAGACTACCAAATCAACAAAACCAACTCAAATTCATCATGATCAATTCATTTTATGTTCCTTCTCAACATTCAACTTGAATTCACAAAAATTACAAACTAATATGCACAAATTCACTCACCTAGGAGCCTTAATCTTCCCAATTTATGATTAAATCTTGAGTTAGCCTCCAAATTTCCAAGCCTCAAGACCAAAATTGCCCAATTCTTCTCTCCCTCTCTCTATAACCGGCCCTCTCTCTAACCTTGAGTTCAAATCAGCCAAATGAAGCAAAGAAGAGAGAATAGAGGGTGTAGTGCCCTCACATAAGAAATTCCACTATGCCAATATAATAGTAATAAAGTAATTGGGCACCAATTCATTAATTTAATCAATTTAATCTGACCAAAATCAATTTTCAATTAAATTTCACCGTAGGCTCTAAAAATTATGCCAATCACAATGGCGTAATCAATTTCGGATTCTGTGGCTGATAAGGCCTTCAATTTAATTTCCAAAACAGATAATCAGACAGATATTCCTACGGTGAACAGATAGAAATTCAAAACCACATATTTTCACACAATGGCATACAAAATCATATTAAACACATAATCATACTTATAATAAAGGCCAATTAGCACAATACGGAACGGGGTTATCACAGTCTTTCCCCATTTAGGAAGTTTGGTCCTCCAAACTTATTTCACCTTTAGTCGAACACTTTTCATTCAACGGTTCCAATCCTTTCTGATAGCCATTACTTAGTCTCAAAATCAAGTAACACTCTGTTCTTAATCAGTCAGAGACTCACCTTTTTTGCCATACAAGGCTTGTATAGTGCCATACCGAGACTAGAGTGTGAGCTGTTGTTGTAAGCGAAGCCTGCCAACAATGGGTAGATTTTTCCAATTCCCCGAAAATCTAAAGTACACATTTGGAGCATTCCTCCCAGAGTCTAAGTAGTTCTTTATGATTATACATCAATTAGCGGATAAAAGGTAACGCTGATTCACAATCCAGCTCCCATCGCCTCTTGAAGGCGTATCAGAATTCAAACACATTTTAGGATCCCTGTCCAAAACAATAGATACTAGGATCCCATGCAAACGAGCAATCTTGTCGATGTAAATAGTTGCTAGTCTATAAGCATCATACAAAAATTTTATAGGGAGGGGATGAACAAACTTAGTAATTCTACATACGATAATCCAAACGGAACTCATACCTTGGGTGTTCAAGGTAGCCTCACAATGAAATTCGTAGCCACATATTTCTATTTCCATTCCGAAATAGAGAGAGGAAGTAGTTCCACCAATATCTGATATTCAACTTTGACTTGTTGGCACTGAAAACATTTGGACACAATTCAACAATTTCCTTTTTTACAATAGGTCGCCAACATATTTATTTCAAACGCCAGCTAACTTTACCATAGAAGTTCGGTCTATTTCCTTGTCACAGAAGTTCAATTCATCCTTCAATAATTTCACCATTCACAATCCAATTCAGTACTTTGTTTAGTGACTCATCACGGTTATCCAAGATCAATCAAAAGTCTTCAGGAACATAAAGTGGATTTGGACACTGATTCCTGAGTCAACAAAGATAACAACGAAGCAATCAATCACATGACATACGTAACTCATATATCCCCATAGTACCAATTGTAAAGCACAATAACATCGATGCAGTCGACTTCTAACATAATACACGTGTCCTCAATTCATTCAACAGTTTACAGTTTGCAATTTGGTTCAATATTCAATTCCCTACTCCATCAAGTCTTTCCACATTATCTGATAGTCGTCAAAAGCATAAGGAAATTCATATATTAATCCCTATGACGTCAAAGATAGTATCAAAGTAGTCCATCACATGTCAAACACAATTTACACATCCTTAGAATCCCAATTGTAGAATATAATGGCACTGAGCAGTTATTTACACAAGGCGTACTGAATTCACACACTTTTGGATAACCAGGGTTTTTCAAAGCTCCTTGGATGTTAATAACATCTACATAATACCAAAGGATGACATTCCATACAAAACAAAGGAATAATCGTCTCGGAATCAAAGCACACCCGTTTACGACCGTCAGTGGCCGACTCGAGATCAATTAGACCAATCCACCCATACAATACCGTTGGTGGCCAAATAGATTTCTCAAGAAAGGTGCTACATACGCTTACCGTCCCTTAGCACGAAAGGACGTCCCAAGAATGTCATCAAACAAACACAATACCACTCACTATAACCTAATTTCCCAAAATCCGATGACACTGAAGCAAACACATGAGACATATTCTGATTAGTCGAGGACAAATATTCAATACGGTTCACAATCAAATCAATTTGTTGTCATCGGTTTCCATAGCATCAAACATGCAAGAATATGACAACACACCAGCATTGTTCCTTAAGACACCCAATCACTGGATTTGCACAATTCAGTTCATCTATAACACATATGTCCTCAATAGTTGAAGGTTGGTTCTCAATGGTGTTCATGATTAGATCAATCTGTTGATAGCCCACAAAGGTCTTTCAAATAAGTCAGGTATTCCACACGGATTCAAGTTTTGGGTCTATCAGTTTTTCTGCCGAGAATAATCTGGCAATTTATTTATAAACAATTCTTAATCCCCTTTAACAAAGTCAAATTAGATAGAGGGTCATATCGGTTGATCTAAGCAAAGGTCTTGTCAGATTAAATCAACCAAAGGTTCCATCAAATTTTATCCAATGAGGGTTCTATCAGGTCAAATCAGACAAAGGTTCTATTGGATCGAATCAGATAAAAGTTTTCTCAACTGTCCTAAATTTATCAGTTCTCAAGGTCATATCAAAATCATTCATCACAACTGTTCATATCAAGGTATTTCAAGTCATGTACAATATGGCATTGTCCACATGAATTCAGGTGTAGTTGCATATGCATGCAGTAATTCAGATCAGGAGGTATGTACCATAATCAACATAGTATTTCCCAAACAAGTCTTATATGCAAACACATGGTGCATAGCAACACAGTAAACGAGGTTCCTCGGTTGTACATAGCATAGGATTGTTATGCAAAAATCCCAAATCCGTCACAGAAACGTAGGTTTACGAGTCAAGCTTAATATAGTCACATAGTCCAGTCAATTCTCTACTAATCAAAATGCATGATCTCACAATTTATAGAGTTCACTATTTGGGGTGTTCAACTCGGTCCTACAATCACAGAGTCATAATTCCAATGGTTTAGTCATTGAAAACAGTAATATAACAAATCACCCTAAGCATAGGTTTAGATGTACATGTGCATGTGCATGTGCATGTGCAAAGTTAATCGATATCCCAATACATATTTCACAAATTTCCCAAATGGAGCATATACATTCAATGAATACGGTCTCGATCTTGTGGGTCTAACCAATCTAGATACACATGCAGCAGATACGAAAGAATATGCCGATCCGGATCAAATAATATCCCAAGCAAAGATGTACACATATACTAATTAAGAATCAATCAACACATAGGCATTCGTTTATAAATGATATAGACTGGGATAGCGGTCGCAGTATTCTGAGTACTTTCTGGGACGAGTACAATTACTCTATCTTGATTAGCAATTCCTATCATTGGCACAGATCCAACTGAGGCAGAAGATTTATTTACATTTGTTCAGTTTAGGGACAGTTCCTTACCATATGGTCCATTTTACCACATCTATAACGAACCCTAGAAATCCGATAACAAAGTCCTCGGTGTTTCCCACACTGGTGGTGGCAAAGGTTCTTGCCGTAACGGCAACTGACATTGTTGTCTTAAGATCTCTGCCATTTCTTGTACTACTCTTTCTAGACTACCAAGTCGGGCTGTGGAAGAGCCTTCCAACCCGTATGCCCTTACTTTATCCATACTCTACACGATCTCTTATTAAGCCTTGCCAAATATTGGGGTGCCCAATACGAAAATAAACACAGATACACATGGGTACATTCGCATTGTTATCTTCTCATTTTATGTACCGTCAAGACACAATTAATCACATGTTCTCACTATCTGATTAAACTTGCATTGTACTTTATACAAAAGATTCACAAGTATGCATATACTAAAGAGCATACGTATTCAAATGATTTACAATGCAAGCGAATCATAACTTATGATACACAACCGTTCATATTAAACAATTAAGCGTATTCTTGATGCTTTCAAATTCGTACTTTATACATGAATGCATCCTAGATCTTATCTAGACACTTGTCGCTCTTTTGGACAAGTGTGTGAGTTATTAACTCGTGCTCTGATACCACTCTGTCATGACCCGAACCCGCCCCTATGGGTTAAGGACATAACCGGCCAGTAATCTTGAGATTACCTTCGGCCTCAAACCAAAACAGACGTAACTCGTCAGAGTATAGGGGCCAACAGAAGCAAAAACTTTAAACTTTGTTCATAGAGCCGTGCTTATATGCACATCAAAACAAACCATACATATGCACGTTAATAACTCACAACAAAAACATAGTATCAAAAAGTTTTGCACAACAGGATCATTCGAGTCTAAGTCAACCTATCTCAACTATATACAAATATACACAAAGTCCTCGCCCACATGACAAAATATAATACATAACAAAATGGCAAAGATGGGTCTCGTACGTGAGACACAAGGGCTGACTCTCCAAAACCTTTGTTGTTCCTGACAGACTTCACTGGGGCTGGGTCTGGACCTCTCTTAGCTCACCTACAAACACATGAATGAGCATGAGCGATAGGCTAGTGAATAATATCAAATACAGAAGTTATACAAACGATATGTAGAACAACATACTCCAAACGGCCTTGGGCCCAATTCATATTTCTATTTAACACATATATACATAATTTAGGTCAAGTGATTGTGGTTCCAAACATATTGGCCTTTGGCCCATTTATCTTTCCATAACAAACTGGCCCTTGGCCCATTCAGACTTTCGTTCATGTCAAAACAGCCTTTGGCCCATTCATTCATGTCAAAACGACCTCTGGCCCATTCATTCTATTATTCAGATCGAACTGTTATTCTTGTCAAACTATTACTTATATCAAACTATCATCTGTGTCAAACTATTATTTATGTCAAACTATCACTCGTGTCAAACTATTATTTATGTCAAACTATCACTCGTGTCAAACTGGCCTTTGGCCCATTCAAGTAACAAACTGGCCTTTGGCCCATTTAAATGACAAACTGGCCTTTGGCCCATTTAAATGACAAACTGGCCTCTGGCTCATTTAGACTTTCATTCATGACAGAACGGCCTCTGGCCTATTCATTCATGTCAAAACGACCTTTGGCCCATTCATTTGTGTCAAAACGGCCTTCGGCCCACTCATTTATGTCAAAATGACCTTCGGTCCATTCATTCATGTCAAAATGACATTCGGTCCATTCATTTATGTCAAAACGACCTGTGATCCATTCATTTATGTCAAAACGACCTGCGGTCCATTCATTTATGTCAAAACGACCTTCGGTCCATTCATTTATGTCAAAACGACCTTCGGTCCATTCATTTATGTCAAAACGACCTGCGGCCCATTCATTTATGTCAAAACGACCTTTGGCCCATTCATTTATGTCAAAACGACCTGCGGTCCATTCATTTATGTCAAAACTACCTTCGGTCCATTCATTTATGTCAAAATGACCTGCGGTCCATTCATTTATATCAAAATGACCTTCGGTCCATTCATTTATATCAAACTGGCTCATAGGCCTTTATATTAGACTGGCTCATAGGCCTTTCAAACTTTTCAGATCAAACTATGTCCACCATTCAAATTAATGAACTTTACAAAACTTACATAGAAGTAGCAATTGGACAATAACATAAGTCAGATATTACTCACAGTGATCGGCTTGTGAATTTGCCCTGGAGCTTGACCCTACACATCACATAGCACATATGGGTTACAAATAATTCAATCCGTTCTTTAATTCACATATTCCTCTTTAGGGTTCATTCTTATTCGTTTAATTCAATTACAATGCTCAATTTATACCTAAGAGTGTTTAGAAGTGAAAGGGAACGGAAAAACAGAACACAGAATGCATTTTCAGATTTTCAGAAAACAAGGTCCCCCCTCGAGCGTGGTCTTCCCCGCTCCAGCGGACTCTTAAGGCCTGCAAAAGTACTGGTTGCATGAAAAATACGCTCGAGCGTGTAATAGGACGCTCGAGCGAAAGGCCTGTCTAAATAGCTTCCCCCCGCTCGAGCGGACACCAAGTCTGTAAAACTACTGGGAGCACGTTTTTCCCGCTCGAGCGGCCATTACCCCGCTCAAGCGGAAATCAAAATTCTGGGTTTCCCAGATTGAGTTCTTGAGCTCCCTTCCAACATTCAACCCAACATTTCTTACATTTTATGGCTCCAATTTCACATACACCTGTACTAACATGGTATAAACACCAAAACACATCATCATGGAGCTCAATTTCATGAATCAGACACATGCATGTCCCAAATTAATTCAAACCCAACACCAATATGCTCAATTTCAAACATTCAAGCTTTACACTCCCATGATTTGTACATGCATATAGGAGATGCTCATTATTCTCAACTTAATTGGTGGAGAGGTGATCAAAACATGAGCTTCAATTAAAATTGCACATGGATTATACATTTTTATTCTCAAACATGCAATTTCAAGGTACTTTCTTACATGCATGTGCATATAGACTACCAAATCAACAAAACCAACTCAAATTCATCATGATCAATTCATTTTATGTTCCTTCTCAACATTCAACTTGAATTCACAAAAATTACAAACTAATATGCACAAATTTACTCACCTAGGAGCCTTAATCTTTCCAATTTATGATTAAATCTTGAGTTAGCCTCCAAATTTCCAAGCCTCAAGACCAAAATTGCCCAATTCTTCTCTCCCTCTCTCTATAACCGGCCCTCTCTCTAACCTTGAGTTCAAGTTAGACAAATGAAGCAAAGAATAGAGAATAGAGGGTGTAGTGCCCTCACACAACAAATTCCACTATGCCAATATAATAGTAATAAAGTAATTGGGCACCAATTCATTAATTTAATCAATTTAATCTGACCCAAATCAAGTTTCAATTAAATTTCACCGTAGGCTTTAAAAATTATGCCAATCACAATGGCGTAATCAATTTCGGATTCTGTGGCTGATAAGGCGTTCAATTTAATTTCCAAAGCAGATAATCAGACAGATATTCCTACGGTGAACAAATAGAAATTCAAAACCACATATTTTCACACAATGGCACACAAAATCATATTAAACACAATCATACTCATAATAAAGGCCAATTATCACAATATGGAACGGGGTTATCACACTTTCCCACATTGATCCCTTAGTAATCGAGTTACACGTAAATTGATTCACCGTTGAGCTCGTACTCATTGACCCAGGGAGCACATCGGAAGTTATGTATTACAAGACATTCACCAAACTCAGCTTCTCTGAGTCGAATCTTTCTCCGGCTCCTTATCTACTATTCGACTTCAACGCCAATGCAGAATACCCGTTGCGGAAGATCACGTTACCCGTTTGAGTAGGCTCTCGAATAGTGGATGTTGATTTCTTGGTCGTCAAGCTGCCATCGCCGTATAATCTCATCATGGAGCGAACTTGGTTGCATACTATGCAGGCCATGCCAAGCACCTATCATCAATTGCTATGCTTCCCAGTAGAACGCGTCATTGAGCAAATCCGTGGCTCTCAGAAATCGGCACAAGCATGTTATCTCCTTGCTAAAAAGACGCCAAAGGAGTTGCAAGTGAATTCTATTGAGGTGACGGATTGGGAGTGCCTCGATGATGTTGGACGGCTCCCAAATGAAAAGGCCACGGAAGACCTAGATCGAGTTTAAATCAACGGAAACCCAGACAGGTTCTTCATGGTCGCCGCCTCCCTGAATCAAGCCGACAGACAGTAGCTAATTACCTTCTTGCTCGGCAACCTTGATGTATTTGCGTGGACTCCATATGAGATGCTGGGTGTAGATCCGTCTATTTCACAGCACCATTTAAATGTTGACCCTAAATGCAAGCCGATCATTTAGAAAAGCCGGCGATCAGCTGCAGAGCACATTGCCGCCATTGTTGAAGAGGTTAACCAGTTACTTGACGCCGGGGCAATCAGAGAAGAGACCTACCCTACATGGCTCTCTAATACTGTGGTTGTAAAGAAGAAAAATGGGACTTGGCGAGTCTGCATTGATTTCACGGACCTAAACAAAGCCTTCCCCAAAGATTGTTTTCCTCTCCCCAAGATAGACCAACTTGTAGATGCTACGGCACGTCATCAGCGTATGAACTTCCTCGATGCCTACAGAGGCTACCATCAAATTGCCATGCATTCAGAGGATCAAGACAAAAATGCATTCTTCACCCCAAAAGGAACCTATTGCTATAAGGTTATGCCTTTTGGGCTGAAGAATGTAGGGGCAACTTACTAGAGACTAGTCACCACCATGTTCAAGGAGTAACTCGGCCACACTATGGAAGTGTACATTGACGATATGGTGGTCAAGTCCAAGGAAGAGCAGAATCATATAGCCGATCTGGAAGAGACATTCGGCATTCTACGCAAATATAGAATGAAGCTGAACACTTCCAAATGTGCGTTTGGGATAGGCTCTGGCAAATTCTTGGGTTATATTGTCAACAACCAAGGAATCGAAGCCAACCCAAGGCAAATCACAGCAATTTTGGAACTCGGCTCCCTTTGGTCGGTCAAGGAGGTTCAGAAGTTAATAGGGATGGCCGCCGCACTCAATAGGTTTATCAGTCGTTCCACGGACCGTTGTCGACAATTCTTTCATACATTACAGCAGGGCAAGGCTTTTGAATGGTTCGCCGAGTGCGAAGCCGCTTTCAACGGCCTCAAGACCTACCTCTAATCAGTTCCACTCTTGACAACGCCTTCGGCAAGTGACCTGCTCATTTTTGTATCTAGTAGTTTCCGACCGGGCCGTCAGCGCCGTACTAATAAAGGAAGAGCTGGGGGAGCAACGGCCAGTGTATTATGTAAACAAGACAATGGTTGACGTTGAAACACGCTACCTTTCTTTGGAAAAACTCATTCTGGCCCTCGTCATGACAGCAAGAAAGCTGATGCATTACTTTCAGGGGCATACTATCGGGGTGCTAACGGACCACCCCCTCCAGTCGGTATCCCGTAGTGCAGAAGCATCAGGGTGCGTTTCAAAGTGGGCTCTTGAACTTGGCCAGTACGATATTCAGTTTCTGCCTAGAACCTCCATCAACGGACAGGTGCTTGCTGACTTTGTGGCCGAATTCACTGGGGGTCTTGCCGACTTCAAGTCTGATGAAATTCGACCTAAGCCGAACTGGAGAATTTATGTTGGGGACATTTGGCAGTTGTACTGTGATGGATCATCCAACTAACAAGGCTGCGGAGCCGGAGTAGTAATCATGGTTCCCGACGATGCAATAATTGAGCAGGCCGTCAAACTCAGCTTCGAAGCATCAAATAACGAGGCCAAATACGAAGCCATTCTGACCGGTTTGTGGAGTGCACATTTTCTGGGTGCTCGGCGTTTACTTGTATTTTGCGATTCAAAACTAGTGATCAATCAGCTAAAGGGGGAGTACGCGGCCAAAAATGACCGTATGGCGGCTTACATGAAATCAGCTAGCGCCTTGCTGGCAAAATTTGACCATCATGAATTGAATCAGATAACACGTGATTAGAACACACATGTAGACACCCTAGCTTGCCTAGCCTCCGCCATTAACTCAGAGATTAAACGAACCATCGAAGTAGGTTTCATCCCGGAGCCGAGCATTGGCCCTTTAGAGGAAATCCAGGTCAATGTCATAGAGTCAAGACCGAGTTGGATGAACCCCATTGCTGAATTCCTGTTTTCCAAACAGCTCCCAGCGGACAAGAAAGAAGCACACAAGCTGTGAAACAAAGCCCTGCGATACTACTTGGATCCGCAAGGAAAGCTTTATAAAAAAATCCCTTTCTGGTCCATACCTGGAATGCGTACATCCGGACAAAGTCGAAGAGCTTCTGACTGAAATACATGAAGGCAGTTGTGGTGCCCATTCTGGCCGGCGCTCTTTGGCCCATCGAGCTATAACACAGGGATATTATTGGCCGACAATGAGAACTAATGCCGAATGCTATGTGAAAAAATGTGAACAGTGCCAGAAGTTCTCCTTGTTAACCCATCTGCCTGCTGAAGAGTTAAGCTCTATCACCAGTCCCTGGTCGTTCGCCTAGTGGGGACTTGATATCGTAGAACCATTGCCGAGGGCCCCGGGAAACAAGCGATACTTGATCGTCGCGACAGATTACTTCACAAAATGAGTCGAAGCGGAGGCATTAACGCACATTTGAGATGCTGATTTTAAGCGCTTTGTATGGAAAAATATCATAACATGATTCGGCATTCCAAGAGCTCTTATCTCAAACAACGGCACCCAGTTCGATTGTGGTGTCTACCGAGAGCTGTGCAACAAGTATGGTATCCGGCTTTACTTTTCCACGCCGGCTTACCCCCAAAGCAATGGTCAAGCCGAAGCCTTTAACAAATCCATCTTGGACGGCATAAAGAAGAGGTTGGAGAAAGCTAAAGGAAAATGGGTCGAAGAATTACCGAGTGTATTGTGGGCTCATCGAACTACGCCGAGGTGATCCACTGGGGAAACGCCGTTTGCTTTATGCTTTAGAACCCAGGCAATCATACCCCTGGAGATCAACCACCCAACCCTGAAATCGAAAGTTTTTAATATGGGCCGAAACGACATGATGCTGGCTTTAGATTTGATTCTGATCGAAGAACGAAGAGATTGTGCCCTTGTGTCTATGGCACGATACCAGCAACAGCTTGCTAAGTCGTACAATTAACTTGTTCAGCTGCGCTGCTACACACCAGGAGAGTTGGTCCTGAAGAAAGTACTTTCAGCTGCCAGGAAACCGACTGATGGAAAATTGGGTCCTAACTGGGACGGCCCCTATCAGGTCGATTCGATCGCAAGAGTAGGGACATATAGGCTCAAAGACATGTCTGGAAGGAGTCTGCTACGGCCTTAGAATTCAACGCACTTGTGTAAATTCTATCATTAAGCCCGACCTGTGGGGAATGATACTAGGTTTGAATGGTTCACCATGTACATATTTCACTCTTGCAATGCAAAGTCTCCCATTTCCTTATCGCGTAATTCAGTTCAAAAGCCTCCGGATTTGGAGCGTTCTTCGTGGATATCACGATTGGCCAAATTAAGTCTCCAGATTTGGAGCCCCATCGGTGAATGACACCTTTAGGCCGATTGAGCCTCTAGATTCGGAGTGCTCTTCGTGGATATCACAATTGGCCAAATTAAGTCTCCAGATTTGGAGCCCCATTGGTGCATGACACCTTTGGGCCGATTGAGCCTCCGGATTTGGGGCGCCCTTCGTGGATATCACGATTGGCCAAATTAAGTCTCCGGATTCGGAATGCCCTTCGTGGATATCATGATTGGCCAAATTAAGTCTCCAGATTCGGAGCCCTATCGGTGCATGACACCTTTGGGCCGATTAAGCCTCTGAATTCGGAACGCCCTTCATGGATATCACAATTGACCAAATTAAGTCTCCGGATTCGGAGCCCCATCAGTGCATGACACCTTTAGGCTGATTAAGCCTTCGGATTCGGAGCGCCCTTCGTGGATATCACGATTGGCCAAATTAAGTCTCCGGATTCGGAGCCCCATCGGTACATGACACCTTTGGGCCGATTAAGCCTCTGAATTCGGAGCATCAGTCGTGCATAACTCGTTTGGGTCGATTAAGACTCTGGATTCGGAGTGCCCTTCAAAGATATCACAATAGGACTACAAAAAGCCTTCGAATCCGAAGCCCCAGTTGTGCACAATGCGTTTGGGCCGAATACGGCTTCGGATTTGAAGTGCCCTTCATGACAAAGGTTAAAGCATATAAATATTCAAAGTGGAATGTTTTGTTAAGCTGAGCCCGCAAAAACTGTTTACACTTTAAAAGCATACAAACATTGAAAATGAAATGCTTGAATAAGTTAGGCCGGCGCAACTGCATAAATAATTAAAATATGCAAACATTCGAAACAAGATGCCTAATTAGGCATGTAAACATTCAAAAACAAACACAAACATTTAAAATAATTTTTTTCATTAAACTATCCAATAGATACATAGCTGATGCCCAACCTGTATTGGAATGTTTACAATATATGTTTAGTTCTATTCGGCATCACCCTCGTCATCGCTCTTCTCAATTTCGAAAGTGTTAAAAGGAAAGTCGTGACGATGATATAATGGCGACGCCGATTCAATTCCTGCTCCTTGGAGTGCCTCTGAGGCTTGGAGAGCCTTGATCCACCCGTGCCTATAGCCTCGATTCTCGTATTGGCACACCTCCTCTGCGAGTTTCTCCTTGGTCTTGTCTATTCCGACTCTTCAGCCGTCATGGAAGCCTTTTTCATAACCCACAGTCTTTGTATTTTCCACGGCAAACATGCTTGCTGTGTCTCGATTGGCGATTGCGTGACTTAACAACCGTTGGGTCACTCTCTCCTCTACGACCAGGTTAGATTGACCTGCCGAACGTGGCTCGGTGGTTTGAGCCTTCCTAAGTTCCCTAAGCTCACGCTCGGCCTTCTCGGCGCGAGCCTTCAAGTTCCGAATTCGTTTGTCCTTTTTCTTTATTTCTTGCCGCGCATGCTGACTTCATAAGCGGTGTATAGCCCTTTCACCGCCCCGTGGATGCCCTCTCGAAATACTTCGAAATCCTGTCGACCAACCATCGACTGCTAGACTTCCGGTGGAAAAATTTGTCGAGCGAACTTGATCGCTACACCTGGGTCGTTGACAATGGAGTCCGCCTCCGTCATCGGTTTATTCCCCACAAAAGCTGCAAAACTCAACGATCGTGGCATCGCGTCGGCCTCATTTCTCGGTCGCAGTTGTGGGGAGCTTCCCCGTTGTTGTTTTTCCTTTCGGGGTGATCTACTTCGACGACTTGGAGGCTGACGTTTTTCCCGTTCCTTGGACGTCCTACCTTCCGCATAGGTGGGTTCCCTACTGCGATTCATTGCAGTGTCAAGCTCAGCCAATGTTCGCACTTTTCCTCTGCTGTTGAAGAACAGTCTATTTGACATTCGCACTTATCTAACCTTACGCAACAAACTGTTTTAAATTGAGTCTGAACATAATAAGTGGAGTCACTGGCACGAAGAGTCCACCCCATTTATTTCTAATGCTTGCAGCGCCCCCGAGGCAATTTCATTAACACTAAACTCCAAAAGACTGATGCCAATCGATGTGCGCCACAACCAGGCCATGAACTATTAGTATTCGGCTTTTTGGAGTTCATGCATTGGCTAAGGCAATGGCAGATTTATTAATCTGATCGACCAAGCATCTAAGCCTGATGCCGATCGATCTGTGCCAAAGCCACTCCATGAACCATCAGTATTCGAGTTTTTGGGGTTCATGCATTGGCTGGGGCAAGGGCAGATTTAGTAATCTGATCGCCTATTCAACGAGGATAAATTAAATTGCCTAGTTATCTAATCGGCAAGTATACATGAATGTTTTATCCAAAATAGCAAAAAACAATACCATTCATCAATAGCAAAATCAAGTACAAATAATAGCAAAGTACAAGGAAAATTTTCATTAGTAAATTAGGCACAAACTGTAGCTATTTTACACGTGAAAACTACTAAACAAAAAGCTACAAGTTCACGTGAAAATACCTAACAAAAAACTTAAACTGTAGCAATACATAAAAACTACTAAAACAAAAAGTTGTAACAAAAAGTGTCGCCCTAATTAATTCTCGGAGTCAGACTCCAGTAGCTCAACATCCACTTGCTCGTATGGAATTAGCATAGCCAATGTCACATCAACAGCAGCAAGGGCTTTGAACCAACCGTGTTTGAATCCTCGATTTTCAAATTTGGGGACTTCTTCCACATAATTGTCTAGAGCGGTGCTTTGTCCGGCCTCGTACGCTTTGGAAGCCTTGGAGTCGGCTTTTTCCTTTGCCTTCTTCAATTATTCCAATTCAGCCTCCAGTTTGGATATCACCCCTTGGGCTAACTTGAGCTCATCTTCTCTCGCGTCTGCCCTCTTCTCGGCGGCCAATCTCAGTTGGTCCGCATTTCGCGCCTTCTCCATCTCGGCTTCGGCTCTCGCAGCTTCCATTTTTGCCCTCGTCGCTTCGAAATTGGCCTTGCTCCTCTGGCCCTCTACCTCAGATTGTAAATGTCCGAGTCGTTTGATGGCGTCATGCTGGCGACAGCCTATCTCAGCTATTCTCCCGACTATCTACAAAACAAGAAATTAAAACCAACACAATATTTGCATAAAAGGGAAAGACAAGGTCAAGGTATATACCAGAAGATCCGGCTCCGCCTGGAAAGCTGCCTTGTCAATCGACAATGAGGCGGACGTAGCCATGCTCGGCGTGTTTTTTATTTTTTGTTGAATGACAAAGGGCATAATCACATCTGATTCTTCCAAACGCGGGCGTTTGTCAGCACGGTTTTTGTCACGCCCCAAACCTGCCCCTAAAAGTTTGGGCATGACCCATTCGAAAACGGACACTAAACCTGTTATACATATCATACGGGGTCTGAACGGAAGCATTTAATAATATATAAAAAAAAAAACATAGAATAACATCCATTGAGCTATTTCTAACATGCTAGGATCACATACATGTACTCAGCCCCTTTACTGAGCGTATGACTAAACATTATTAAAGAAAAGGGGTCATATACATACATTTTCACTTGGATAAACAATTAACCAAAATTTTAACAAAACTTTATAGAAATGCATGGGTTTGGTCTAGGTGCCTGGACACATTGAGGTTGACAAATGAAAGGCGAGCATCAAGGGTTAAGACTGACCTCCAAGGTGATCACCTACAGAACAGACAACACAAAGTAAGCCAGGCTCAGTGAATAATAGTACATAGACAAAACGATGCTTAACTTGAAACATAATATATCAATGCGTGTGAAATTGCAGAGTTCACATAGTTAGTCTGATTCTGTACTAATTTCATAATGGCCTTAGGCCCAATCTTGAAACATAATAGCTTGAAACATAATGGCTTTAAGCCCTTGAATATCATTTACATTAAACTTTTAAACATGTTGGCATATAGCCCTTGAACTTATGGCAAGAAGCCCTCAAACATGTTGGCATAAAGACCTTGAAACATATGTGTATGGATTCAAGAGGTGGCTCGTACGGATTCTAGAGGTGACTCGCACTGCAGCACTTAGTTCCGTACAACACTTTGTTCCATATCAGAAATCATTAGGTCTGAAAGACCGATCAATTCATATCATGTTATAACATAGCATAATGGAACGGACAAATAGAGACATATTCACACATATTCTTAATTACGCTTGAATTAGAAACAGAAATTAGAGTTCATGCTTGATCATAACCCACCCGTACAAGACCGTCGGTGGTACTATCTGTACAAGACCGTCGATGGCAAAACATAATCCACCCGTACAAGACCGTCGGTGGTACCATCCATACAAGACCGTCGATGGCAAAACATAATCCACCCGTACAAGACCGTCGGTGGTAAAACATATCTTGTAACATACTTGAACCACGGTATTATTACTCCCGGGCAAGGGCCATAAGACCACAGTATTATTACCCCCGGGTAAGGGCCTGGTGCTAAAGATGACATGCATACTTTTACATATATGAATAATCATTCATTAAGTCATAACATAACTTATCAGAAAATGGAGCATTACTTGTTATATCGCGTCATTATCGTGCGCTTAACAAAATAGAATAATTCATATTCTTATGTGCGTCACATAATGATATTAAACTTTTGCATTCATATGGATTCACATAACTTTCCAATTATTCTGATACTTCGAAGATGAACATAAATTCTCTTTATTCATTAAGACATAACATGGTTCACTTGAGCCATTAATCAGTAACATACACCTTTGTTTAATCGTTCATATATGTTAACATGGTTGACCTGCAATTAACAGAGTACTAATGGTAACCATGGTATCATTCACATGAGTTCATATAGTTAACTTAAGTTTGACAGAACGTTCTTGACAATTATTAACGAAAGGGAAACACATTTTACCAATTGAATAATTCCAGAGATACAGGAATACTATAGTTCCACAATGCTCATATGTTCCATTTGTTTGTCATGAATCACCGTAGCTATCTTGCAAATAACAGAAAATTACTATTCATTGTCAACAGAAAGTCAATACCATCCCACATATTCACCACATATGGGCTGCTCAATAATGTCTTTACATTCTCCAATCAACATATTGGTAATTTAATTACTTGCAAGGGGCATAATTAACAATACTTGAACGTGCGACTATAGTACTACTACTCACAATGTTCAGATGCTTGGTCCGCCCCTGCAGCTGACCCTACACAATACATAATAAACATAAAAATCGAGTCACATATAATTTAGTCCGTTCTTAACTTGTTTAATTCTCTTTATACCAAATTACACATCAATTTGCAATTAACATCATTAACTCAATACACTTTGCCATACATATCTCGACACAATCCAACATAATTCACGCTATTTAGCATGATTTAACTTATTACCACTAAATATAATTCAACATCTTTCAAGATGAAGTCTTAAATTCCCATTTCATCATTTCATCCCAAGGCTCTCATCATCCATAACATTAATAATCTTGTTCCCCAATTTTCATCTTACATAATTGCATGATTCAGAATGTTCATAACAAAATTCATTCGCAAATTTTAAACATAACTTTCAAGTATAACCAAATTCCAATTAAACTTGTACATATATAATTCAATACCTCAATTTCATTATTCTATTTTCAATTTGGGCCAACTCATCGGTTATCATCATTAATCAACCTAGGATTTTAAAGAAAATTGGGGATTTTCCTCCTTTCTTAGTTAAATCTTCAAATCAACAATTACTATATATCAATATGCTAAAAACATTCAACATCCTTTGAAAATTAGAGTAGAAGCCCCATTTGTGAATAAACAACCAGCCATTAATATTTCTAACCCATAATCAACTCAAAACTCCAAAATGTCAACAAAATCCCAAAGTGTCAACAAAATCACTTTGAATCATAAACATTCAAGGCTAAGAGAACCCCCTACCTCAAGATTGGAAGCAAAGAAGCTAGGTCAAAAGCGTCCTCTCAAAAATCCCAAAATCTAATTGGTTGGAAAAGTTGATCTTCACTTCTTCTTCGTCCTTGATGCACGATCCGTGGTGGATTGTTGGTGAGAATGGCTGAAATCAAAGGTTTGAGGGTTAGGTTTTCGGACCTAGGAAGAGAGGAAAGAAGAGGGAAGTAGAAAATATCTGAAATGATCCAAAAATCCCGTTTTTTAAGCTGCTGACCCGTAAAACCCGCTCGAGCGTCTATCTTCCCGCTCGAGCGTACCTGCTTCCAGCACAGATTTTAAAACTTCAAACAGGTATAACTCTCCCATCCGGACTCCGTTTTAGGTCGTTCTTGTGTCCAAATTGAAGCCCCAGAAATAAGCTTTCCAATGGTTCTAACCTCACATTCAAATTCAAAGTGTGGAAAAAGAAAAGGGCAAATGAATGACGGCTGATCGTAGAATAACTCTCCGGATTATATCCTTTGGTCTAATCTTACTTTACCATCATACTACCACCTCAATCAATACCCCTAAATAAGGTAAGAACATTCCAAATACACTAATAAGAGTGTCAAAAATGAGCCCACGTGCCTCAGAAGTTCAAACTTAACCAGGCGGCCCGCTTGAGCATCCAACCTTGTGCTCGAGCGCGGAGACCAACAAAATCGTTCGCTTGAGCGACCACTTATACGCTCGAGCGGAAAATCACCACTCCTAGAATTTCAGTCCGCCTGCAAAATTACTGGAAACCCCAAATGTCCGCTCGAGCGCTAGCTCCCCCGTTCGAGCGGAAAGAAAAATTTCAGATCGTTACAGTAAAGGTCGTCAATTTCAATAGATACAATTGATTTAAACCACGTTAACCCCATTATTAAATATGGATGACTTCCTTTACGCATTTTTGGGTCATTACAGTTTTCTTCAGAGCTGGCCGAAAACTCGGTAGGATGCTTCTCCGACCTCTCAGCTTCTTCATTGGTCTGCACAACTGGCTCGGACTCGGTCTGTAGAACCGCTTCGGACTCGGCACTTCGAGTTTGAGCCGTTTCCTCCTCGATAACAGGCAGGAAGGGCTGATTTTCGGTGTCAGGTGGCACTTCAGATCGAACGGCCTCTGCTCTTGGCCGTGCGACCATCATTTCCGCATTTTTCTTTTTGGCGAGCTATGTGAGGCTTAACCCGGCCATGTCTTCAGGATATGCACCAGGAAGGTCCTCTAGACCAGTAAAAATGTCGTCAAATGGAAGGTCCTCTCGGCCCGAAATGGACGGAGGATTGGCTGAATTAAGGTCGGCTTCCTCAAAGGCCAACTTCAAGGCCTCGTTTACTTCGGCTTCCAACTTGTCTGACTCAGCGGCCTCAATTACTTTCGCTCGCTCCGAATCGGACCCCTCAAAACTAACTTGCCACAAGTTTTTGAAGTCGGTCAAAATAAGAGTGGTAAAAAACTCTTCACCCTTCGGAATTGAGATGTTTTCTGCCGCCGAGAAAGTCGTATATGTCGGCTCGTAGCGAAGCAGAACGTGGGCCGCCCTTCCTTGTTTCTGAAGACTCAGATAGCTGAAATATTTGAGCGCGACTTTGATTTCCCAAAGAACAACGTCTTCAGTTGAAGTTACGACTTTCTTCAAATCGTTTCCTATACAAGCGAAACCATGAGGTCACAAAAATGAAGGTTTATAAATATAATAAAAAAATAAACACAAGAAGCTATACGACCACCTGGTTCGCCCCTCCGTCTAGGAATAGGATCGAGGCGATCCTCACCTTTGCCAAATTCCTAATTACCTTGGACAACGACCATAACATCATCGACTCACTTCCTAGAACTAGAAAGCATAGTCACTAATTAATGGTCGGTGTCCCTGGCCCTAAGGAAATAGTGTCCATGCCGACCAGAAGACTTGGCCAAGGCATAACAATGCCGAATAGCAGGTATGCCGAGGTTAATCCTAAGGCGACGGTTTAGCTCTATAATCCCCATTACAATTCTAAAAAAGTTGACATTGGGTTGAGAAGGGATTAGACCCCAATGGCAAAGCACAGCCCTAAGGAATGGGTGAAGGGGGAAACGGACTCCACCCTCTGCGATTGATAGGAGAGGGAAGACGAACATGGTTTCATCAGCCCTCTCCATATCGAAGGTGCCGTCTGTCACGAGTGACAGACAGACATCATCAGGAATGGAAAAATGGTGTCGAAAGCCAGAAATTCGATCCGAGGAGAGGAGATCTTTCAAATGTTTTGCCATTTCCTTTAGCCTATAGGAGTATGCTAAACCAAAAACAAACCTGGAAAAAGGATTCAAAGCACAGAGAGAGAGAACTTACAAGAGACGAAGGGGATAGTGAAGGAAAGGAAATTGCAGAGATAATTCGGAAGGCAATCCAGCGACGAGCACCTAAAAATGTGTATGTATTTGAAAAGACGTCGAAATTTTAAATCACAATAAATAGAAGTGTACGAAGGGGCGGGAAGTTGAAATGATAACCGAGAGGCGTGTTCTTAGACATCTGCATTGGAATAAGGCTAGCCGCCGAATTTCAACTCTGACTTTTCGAGTTCGAAACCCAACAGTCCATCTAACTGTCGTTAGTGGAGTGCTTGGGGGGCAATTGTGGGGGCCGAATAATGAGAGACGTAAATAGGCCGAATTATTGGACCAGGAGTCGAAATATATACATCGTATTCGGTCTTAGTCGGCCAAACGGCCGGTTGATTAGGGAGGCCGAGTGGAAAGCAGTTTGCAGCAAAAGAAGCTGAATAAATAGTTATACGGCGAATCCAAAGTGGGCCCAGCCCAGAGGCCCAGGAAAGAAAAGATATAAATAAAAGAACGTCAACCAAAAAGAGGTATGTGAGAATCATTACGCTTAACTTAAAATACAAGTAATCTAGAGAGTAGAGATTGACTTGTGCGTCGGAGTGCTAATTCCGGCACGTCCGACCGAAGTGTTTATTCCTTTTCAAGTGACTAGCTGAGCATCACGAGCATCCCCCAGGATCAGAAGAGTATTTTTAAACCACTTCCCCACATCCACGGCACCAGCTGCAGTCGCAAAAAAAAAAAAAAAGTTAGTTTTTTGTGACTGTAATAGGTACCGTTGCAAAAATAAAAGTAAAAAAAAAAAATTGTGGCTTTGAGATGGCTTCATATATATATATATATAGTCATAAAATGGTTTGAATAAATGCAATGGTATTTTTCTGTCACAAAAAAAATTTAAAAAAAAACGACGTCGTCTTACTCTTTTGATATAACATTTCTCTTTTCACCCATTTTTTCATCTTCTTGTTTCTTTGTCTCTGTCTTTTCTATTTCTCTCTTTCACTTATCACTCTTCTTTGTTTGTCTATCTGTCTGTCTGTCTTTCTTTCTCTTTCTTTTAGTGTCTCTCGCCCATCTCTCTTCTTTCTATCTCCCTTATCTCTCTCTTCTCTCTATCTTTCACTCATCTCGCTTCTCTCTATCTCGCTCTCTGTCTCTCTTATCTCTCTTCTCTCTATCTCTCTCGTTCATCTCTTTTCTCTATCTGTCTCTTTCTTTTTTTATGTCTCTCTCTCTTTCTCTCTCTCTTATCTCTTTCTCTCTCTCACTCATCATTATTTTCTCCACTCTCTCTCTCTTTCTGTCTGTCTGTCTGTTTGTCTGTCACACACTCTCTCTCCCCTACTGTGTTCGCCTTGCTCACTTTCTCCCTCAATTCTTCTCTATTTACCAAGCTCTCTCCCGATTTATCGATCCACTATAAGAAAATACACTTTTAGCGACCACTTTGTCTTTCCTTCGCTCATCATTATGTCTGTCTGTCTGTCTCTCTCTATCTCTCTTCTCTATCTGTCTCTCACTTATCTCTCTCTCACCACCCATCTCCTCTACCACTTTCACCATTACTGCAAATGTCATTCCACTACCACCACTACTACCACTGTTGCCGCTCCACCTCTATGACTACCATAATTACCACCATCGCCACGACTCCACTACCACCACCACTACTGCCAATTACTACTACCATTACCTTTTCTCCACCAACGCCACTTCATCTTCTCTACCACTACCACAACTTCACCACTAATCTCTTTCGCTGCCGCCACCACTACCATCACCTCTTATCTACCACCTTCACCACTACTGCTGCTCCCTCTCCACCACTACAAAAAATTAGTTCATGATTTTTAGGAAAAAAAAAAAATGAACCGCAAAAAAATATTTTTCATTGATCACAAAAAATTAATTTTATTTTAATAAAAAATATTTTTTATTAAAATATTACACCTACTTCTACCAAATAAAAAATAATAATAATTTTTTTCCATTACAATAAAAATGAAACAAATAAATTTTCAACCTTAATAAGTAAAAAAAAATAAAAAATCAAGAAACAAATTTCATTAACTACAAAAAAAATAAAAATAAAAAAAAAAAAAAAAAAATAATAATAATAATTTCGTTCTCCAGCAATTTCTATCTAATTCCCCCTTACTTTCCCCCTTTTTGTTTCTCACGATCTCAAATGCCGAATCCTCAATCCCTAACCAAACACTCCCTCTCACTCTTTCTTTATCTTTTTCACCTCCTACGTCGTCGCCTCTGGTGCCACCACCGGTGACCACCATTGCCGCCGCCACACGTCCTTCCTCTCTTCTCCTATTCGCTTCACCGATCTTCACCGGTCGTCTACTTCGTCTTCACCAGTCACTAGTGTTGTTACAGATTATCCTCCTAAGGTCCATCTCTCTCTTTCTTTCCTTCTCTCTCTCTCTCTATATATATATATATATATTGTGGTGTTTATGCTTGGTTCACCAGAAATTGGGTTCTCGATTTCCTTTAATTTTGTGTGGGTTTTAGTTTTGCTTTTCATTTGATGATCTAGTGTTAGTTAGATATCTGGGTTATCTTTGGTTTTATGGTTATATATGGTGGTCCACTTTTGTCAAATCATGTGAAACTGTTGGCTATTTAGGATTTAAAGATTTCCTTAGAGCATCTCTAAACTTCTTTTTTCACCAAATTTGAGTAAAAAATGACTCATTTTCTCAATTTGATATCAGTCGCTGTAATGGTGCATCAAATTCCTGTGGGCCAACCGGTTGGTCGATCAGTAAGTACATAATTTTTTTTTTCTGTTCTTTTCTGTAGTGGGTTGTTCTGTTTATTACCTTGTTTTATTCTTAATTGCCGGCAGGTTTTTTCTGATTTTTCTCTCTCTAAAGCTCTCTTTCTCTCAAGTGCAGAGAGACTTGCAGGGTATTAAGCTCAACTCAATCTCCTTTTTTCTCAATTTGGAATTTGGATTTTGTTGATGTAGTAGATTTGATCACAGACTTACGTATTTGATCACAAAGGGTTTCTGGGTTCTCCTATCTACTTGATCTCATTCACTATTTGTACCAACCCTTTGTACCAACCCTGCAGCAAATTATCATCGCCGTGGTTTCAATTGAGAGTTTTCTATGTTAGATTCAGCAATTTCTTGGTCGACCGGTTGGTCAACCAGCTGGTTGACCGGTAGGACTAAATATTTTTTTTTTAATTTGTTTGAACCTTTTGATCTGTTTGAACTTAGCTATTTGAAAGGAAATCGGTCGACCGGTTGGTCAACTGGCCGGGCAACCGGTTGGTTGACCGGTTCCTCTCCTCCAACGGTCACACACAGTGATTTGTTGAAATCTGTATTCTGTCTTCACTTTGATGATTTGTTTGATGAATTCTGAATTTGATACCAGTTTGGTGAAACCGTTGGAGCATGGAAAAGTGTCTTTTTCACCAAATTTTAAATTTGATACCAGATTTGGTTCAGGGTTGGAGATGGTTATCTTCAATTCTGTGTGGTTTTTTTTTTTTAATAAATGTTAATTTCATTTTAGGATCAAGTGTTAGTCAGATATTGGGTTCTATTTGGTATTTATGGTTATATATATATGGTGGTTCAATTTTGGCAAGGCAATCGTGTGAGACTGTTGGCCTGTTTAGGGTTTAAATTTGCCCTAACTTTAATTTCATCCGAGTTTATGCTTAGATGCTTTTGTTTGTGAAGTACCTAATTTTTCAAATTTAGCATTTTGCTTTTAGAATATTTGATTACATGTCAAAGACTTTGGCTCTGGAATCCATTATGTTTCAGGTGATTTTGTTCATAACTACACTTAAACTGTATCTTTGAGTTGGTACATGGCATTTAAATTATGTTCAAATATTTACCAAGTACTTAACAGTGTGCATGATTTTGCAAGTGATCTTGTGCATAACGACACCAGAAATGAGCTGTTGGAATTATGCAGACTCAAAGTAATTAGAACTATGAATTGGTGTATGCCATTTAATTTCTACAAATATTGAGTTCATACTTAAACAGTGCATAATTTTTCAAGCGATTTTGTGCAAACAACACCTGAAATGAGCCTTTGGAATTATGCAAACTCAAATTAATTTAAAGTGTGAGTTGGTGTATGGAAGTTAAATTATGTAGAAAGAATTACTAAGTAGTTATAAGCGTAATTTTTGGAATGTTTAAACCCGAGTTATTACTTGAGTGGATTTATGTGATAAATGAAATGAAATCCCAAATCTTCGGTATTGAAATGTTCATTGGCCCTATTTGATAGAGCTGTGGGAAAGTGCATATAGCTTATGCCTAAACAGCTTATAGCTTATAACTATGAACATAAGCTGATTTCTGACTTATAAATTAAGCATCTCCTGCCCCACTCAAAGAATAAGCTGATTTCTGACTTCCAAAAAGCTATAAGCTATAAGCTAAACTAAACACATCAAAATAGCTTAAATTAAGCTGAAAGCCGAAATAAGCAGCTTTTAAGCTGCACCAAACAAGCACATTACCTGCAGGTTGACCCCCAATTTGGAGGCTCCACTGATGAAGTTGTAAATTTAGGGCAAAGTGTGAAGCGCTTGGATCTCTCCCTTCAAATACCTCCTAGACTGGTAGGTTTGGGAAGTAGCCGCAGTAGTTCTTCATCAAGGGGCTTTCTTTGGGGTTTAAGTTTCAAGAAGAAGGTTACAACACCTAATGGTGAAAAAAACTCACTTCTCTATACAAACCTTAATATAGCTCCTGAAAGTCTTATTTTGGCCAATTTCATGTCTGGTTGGAAAAAAATGTGCCTCTGTTCCTGTGTCACCTGCATCAAACCTATCCCTTCTGCTTCCACACTTGCTTCAGCAAGGACTTCTGGTGAACGGGTTAAGTCACATGTAAGTTGATCTTCTATATCACTTGGTTTATGAACTATTAAAATTGTTTTATACACTTTGGCTAGTAGAACTTTATACACTGGCGGTTTATTAGCTTCTTCTATTGATAACGAAGCAAGTTGTTATTTCCTTTGGTTGGTTGGTTGTCTAACTTGATTATACATCTCTAGGGAATTATGTCAAATAATCATAATTACATGTTTACATTAGATTTGACTGTTGAGCGACTACGGTCATTAACTCTGTTCTATGGTAATTATATTGATGTTGTTATTCCATCCTTCTCATTTCCACAGTCCATAAATGTGGTTTTCAGGTACACACACTCTTGCCCTCAACTCCTACACAACTTGTCAATTCAAACAATGGGAAACATCCAAATTTGATTCTTATAATTGGAATTGGTGCTGGCATGCTGATCATTGCTATCATTGCTACCCTTATAACATGTTCATGTTCTTCTCGTTGAGGGAATAAAAAAGCATCTGCCAAAGAGACTGGTATGTATAAAAATGAAATTTAGGTCCGTATTTATGTTATTGCGTTACTTATTTTTTTCATTTTCTAAATGTCTTTGATTAGCAGTTTTGATTGATCATGTAATAGGCTAACAGCAAACCACAGGTAGAAATTTTAATGTCTCTCTAAATTTGGAAAAGGCTCCCGAAGTTTGCCTTGTGAAGTAATGTATCTTAAATGAAAGCTATTTATTTATTTCTTATTTTGTTTTGTTTTTATGTTTTAAGTTCATTAGTCATAAGATATTAATTCTGTAAAAATTGAATCAACTTCATAAATGCAAAGAGAAAAACTTCTATATGAGATAAGGCAGTCCAGGAATTAAGC
This sequence comes from Camellia lanceoleosa, assembly GCA_025200525.1. NCBI lineage: Eukaryota > Viridiplantae > Streptophyta > Magnoliopsida > Ericales > Theaceae > Camellia > Camellia lanceoleosa. The sequence continues at coordinate 203,097,910 of CM045763.1, read as the reverse complement.
TTGCTTTTAGATCTAGTTTTCCTTGGGATTTTGCCTTCCTATCTGTGGGTGTGTATCTTCACCATATAGAAATGAAATAATTTTCCTTTCTGTCACAGTATTTTCTTTAAGAAACTTAGAATTCAAGATGTTAACTCCCCAAAATCACCAAACGGTGTCGGATTAGCACGAAACTTGGCACATACGACCGCCTAGGCATGAGAGACTTGTGGAAGAAGACGGGACTCGAATCGGATTCCCGGTTTGGAAGTTAGAGCCGAATTTCACTCTAGGCAAACTAGTTTCTTAAAAAACTTAGAATTCAAGATGTTAACGTCCCAAAATCACCAAACGGCATCGGATTAGGCACGAAACTTGGCACACACGACTGTCTAGGCATGAGAGACTTGTGGGAGAAGACGGGATTCGAATCGGATTCTCGGTTTGGGAGTTAGAGCTGGATTTCACTATAGGCGAATTAGTTTTTTAAGAAACTTAGAATTCGAGGTGTTAACACCCCAAAATCACCAAACGGCATCGGAGTAGCACGGAATTTGGCACACATGACCGCCTAGGCACGAGAGACTTGTAGGAGAAGATGGGACTCGAATCGGGTTCCCGATTTGGGAGTTAGAGCCAAATTTCATTCTAGGAAAATTAGTTCCTTAAAAAACTTGAATTTGAGGTGTTGACGCCCCAAAATTACCAAACGGCGTCGGATTAGCATGAAACTTGGCACACACGACTGCCTAAACACGAGAGACTTGTGAGATGTGACTCGAATCGGGTTCCCAGTTTGGGAGTTAGAGCTGAATTTCGGTCTAGGCAAATTAGTTCCTTAAGAAACTTAGAATTCGAGGTGTTAATGCCCCAAAATCACCAAATGGCGTCAGAGTAGCATGAAACTTGGCACGCACGACCGCTTAGGCACGAGAGACTTGTGGGTAAAGACGGGATTCGAATCGTATTTCCGGTTTGGGAGTTCGACCTGAATTTCACTCTAGGTAAACTATTTTCTTAAGAAATTTAGAATTCGAGGTGTTAACGCCCCAAAATCACCAAACGGCGTCGGAGTAGCACGGAACTTGGTACACACGATTGCCTAGGCACGAGAGACTTGTGGAAGAAGACATGACTCGAATCGAATTCTCAGTTTGGGAGTTAGAGCCAGATTTCACTATTAAAAAACAAACTAGTTTCTTAAGAAACTTAGAATTTGAGGTGCTAATGCCCCAAAATTACCAAACGGCGTCGCATGAAACTTAGTACACACGATTGCCTAGGCACAAGAGACTTGTGGGAGAAGACGGTACTCGAATCGGATTCTCGGTTTGGGAGTTAGAGTTGGATTTCACTCTAAACAAACTAGTTTTTTTAAAAACTTAGAATTCGAAGTGTTAACACTCCAAAATCACCAAACGGTGTCGGAGTAGCTTGGAACTTGGCACACACGACTGCCTAGGCACGAGAGACTTACGGAAGAAGACGGGACTCGAATCAGGTTCTGATTTGGAAGTTACAGTCGAATTTCACTCTTTGCAAATTAGTTTCTTAAAAAACTTAGAATTCAAGGTGTTAACCCTCCAAAATCACCAAACGGCGTCAGAGTAGCATGAAACTTGGCACACACGACCGCCTAAGCATGAGAGACTTGTAGGAGAAGAAGGGACTTGAATTGGATTCCCGGTTTGGGAGTTAGAGTCGGATTTTACTCTAGGCAAACTAATTTCTTAAGAAACTTAGAATTCGAGGTGTTAACGCCCCAAAATTATCAAACGGTGTCGGAGTAGCGCGAAACTTGGCACAAATGAACGCCTAGGCACGAGAGACTTGTGGGAGAAGACGGGACTTGAATCAGATTCCCAATTTGGGAGTTAGAGCCAAATTTCACTCTAGACAAACTAGTTTTTTAAGAAACTTAGAATTTAAGGTGTTAAAGTCCAAAAATCACCAAACGGTGTCGAAGTAGCACGAAACTTGGCACACATGACCGCCTAGGCACGAGAGACTTGTGGGAGAAGACGGGACTCAAATTGGATTTCCGGTTTGAGAGTTAGAGCCGGATGTCGGTCCAGACAAAATTATCTACTTAATTATCTTTGTAATTGTATAGTAGTTAACTTTTTATGCTTTTTTGTAATTGACATATTAACACATAATTATATTATCATTAATTATTTTTATTTTTTGTTTTCAAATATTTCCCGAGTAGGAGTTTGCTTCTTGTGGAATGCATGTCTATGAAGAATGCGATTAATTTTTGTTTTTGTTACCCACGGAGAATGATGAGAAATTTTTTTAATTTTGGTTTATGTTATTTTGAATTATGAATGACATTATGTATTTAAACAATGTATTATGGAATATTATGTAGTGGGTAATTTTGTTGATGTATAATTATGAATGCAAGAATATTTTTATTATGGAGAAATTATTTTTTCTATACAGGAATTTTTAAATTATGATGTAATTATTGATTTATTTTTCAATTATTTTTTCATTTAATACAGGTAATTTTAATATTTTTAATAATTTTATTGTAGGTTTGTAATTTTAATATTTTTAATAATTATATTGCAGTTTTATTTTTTTATTTTTGTGATGGCACCACACCGTCGCAAAAAATATTAGAACCATTGGTGACAATGGCCATGCTGTCGCAAAAAACAAAACAATTCACGACAGTATTTTTTGTTGTCTCAAATAAAATTATAGCGACGGTAAAACAGTGTCGTCGCAAAAGGTTTGACTTTTTTACATATTATATGCAATAGTAAATTGTCGTCGTAAAAGTAACAATTGCCATCGTAAAAAAAAGGCGACGGCATAATGCCGTCGTTAAAAGGTTTTTGCAACGCCTTTTGTTGTAACTTCCTTTTACCATTGCTAAAAGTTATTTGTCGTCGCTAAAATTGTTTTGAGACGGCATTAAGAATATTAGTGATAGCATCGTGCCGTCGCAAAAATCCAAAATTTTGTAGTGTCACCATGGTTATTACATCACTATTTCCATCCCCTTTTATCTCCACTATATTATTCCTTGAGCATCATCACAACTACAATCTCTTTATTTTGACTACCATTGCGGCACTATTATAATATAACAATTAGAAGTTGTAAATTAAAATTAATAAATTTTAAATTTGATCTTTTATATATATATATATCAAATAATCTATTTTTAATTCGACAATTAATTTTTATCAAATAATTTTTTAACTTAAAAAATTCACATTTAGTACTTAATTTTCAACTTCCAATTTTTAATTTTTAATTTTATCAAAACATTAAAAAACCTCTGGATAAACTAGGACTCTAATTCGAATCATGCTAATTGTTAGAGAATTATTATTTATTATCACATGCTTTACTTAATTCTTTTATTTATATTTATATAATAAATATTATGTGTATATATATGATCTATCATATTAAAAAAAGGGTGTGGCTTCCCTCCAATCCCAGATCATAATGGAGGGTATTGTTGGACCCGTAGAGGCCCATCAAGGATCCTATTTCGATAATCCAAACTGTTGAATGTATAAAACTCGTCAAGTACTATATGTCTATAAAAAATCACGTTGATCAGATATTAATAGCTATATGATCCAATTAGTTTTGTATAAAAAAAAAATAGACGGTGAAAAAATAAACGGTTGAAAGAAATCTGATCCGATGAAATAGCTATCGATATTGATTAACGTGATGTTTTACAGGTATAGAGTACTCGACGAGTTCTATACATTAAACGGTTCGAATTATCAAAATGAGACCTGGACTCTCACGGATCTAACAATTCTCTCCAATCCGAACTGAGACTAGAGGGAAACCTGCCTCTAAAAAATATATTTCGTATGACATAATACCATATTAAAAAACAAAACACACAAAAAAAAAAAAAAAATTAGCATGACAACATTCCAAGCTTTTTGCATAAGAGAGAGAGAGTGAATCAGCACACCGTCCTTTGAGACATTGGCTTGATTGGAGTAGTTCAAATTGCGTGAGATGGGTTTTCACCATTTTTTGCATTTCCTTTTCAACCTCATTTAGTTCCATCATCATTATCAGCTCTTATTTGGAATGAATTATAATGAGAGACTAATGCTTAATTGTCGTTTATTTGACTGAAAATGTTTAGTTAATGTGCACTAGTGATTTGCAGTGATCAAATTTTAATTTAGAAAATATTTCTTACTTTTGAATATAAAATGCATGTATATCTATACTAGCATAATGAATCCATGCGATGCACAAACTAAATAAATAATTAAAAATAATTTTAAAATTAAATAATAACATAAAATTTATTTAAAAAGTATAGAAAAATAATTTAGAATAAATTAAATTTTAACCATTTTATTACAATATATATATATATATTGTAGTTGTTATGTCATTAATTATATATTTTAAGTTCACAATAAGAAATAGATGTCATAAAATAAAAATAATAAGTAAAGATGAAAAAAATAGAATAAATTACAAATATATATATATATATATTAATGATAAAATAAAAATAAATTCCATTTTATAAATTTTTTAGTTTTAGTTTATTCTATATTAAAATTTGGGGCAAATTACACAAATAGTCCCTATAGTTTAGGGCTTGTATCACTTTGGTCCTTGACTTTTCAATTGTGACACATTTGACCCTAAATTTTGAATCTTGTTTCAAATAAGGACAATTGAATATATAATTAGATTTTTCAAGGGTAAAATTGTCAATTTGATAAAATATAAACTAATTTGACAAAAATAAATGTCAAGCAAATATTTTTGAATTTTTAAAAATTATTTCTACCTACTAAAAATAAAATTATGTAAAATTGATAAATCTTTTGGACATTTATTTATTTTTTTTACCAAATTAATTTTTATTATGTGTTTGGATGATGATCATGTAAAATTAATTTTAAAAAATTAATCATGTAATTTTTATTAATTTTAAATAATTTTATCATTGGTGGATAAAAATAATTTTAAAAAAATTAAAAATATTTTTTTGACATTTATTTTTGTCAAATTAGTTTATATTTTATCAAATTGACGATTTTACCCTTGAAAAATCTAATAATATTTTCAATTGTCCTTATTTGGAACAAGATTCAAACTTCAGGGTCAAATGTGTCACAATTAAAAAGTCAGGGACCAAAGTGACACAAGTCCCAAACTATAGGGACTATTAGTGTAATTAACCCTAAAATTTGTCATAAAATATAAACATACATTTTTGAAATAAAACAATATACATATATATATATATATATATTAATAAGATTGTTAAAATCGGTCAAAAGACCAACCAACTTACACAAAAATTAATTATTAAAACTTTTAAATTTTATTTTATTTTAAAATTTAAAACATTTTTGACTGAAACATGCACAACACTACAATATTAAATGGAAGCATATGTTTACTTCATATAACTAATGAAACAAGTCACTTTTCTTTTTCTTTTTTCCCCGATGTGGGATTGTGTAAAATAAAATTTAACAATTGTTCGGGCATAAAGTTTATTTCGAATAAAACGATATCAGTCATTTAATCTTTAATTAGGTCAATCTTTAGTTTATTTCGAATCAAATAAATCTAACCAATATATTTTGATAAAACGGCTAATATCGCGGTTAAACTAGCGAATCAGTCAAACAAAAAAACGATTCAGCCTAATTGGCTAGGTCAAAAGACTAACCAACTTATACAAAATTAATTAATTAAAACTTTTAAATGATATTCTAATTTTAAAATTTAAACTATTTTAAACTAAAACATGCACAATACTACAATATTAAATATGAGCATAAGATTCATTTTATATAAATGAAATAACTCTTGTTTTCCTTTTTTCTCGATGTGCAATTGTAAATTAAAAGTTATCTATTGTTTGGACGGAAAATTTATTTCTAATCAAGTAATCAGTCGGTTAATGTTTAATCATGTCAATCTTTAATTTATTTTGAATCAAATCTAACCAATATATTTCAAATAAAACCATTAAAATTGCAATTAAACAAGCAAATCAGTTACACCTTAAATGATTCAACCTAATCAGCTAGGTCAAAAGAACAATCAACTTGCACAAAAATTAATTAATTAAAACTTTCAAATTTTATTTTAAAATTTAAACTGTCTTAAATTGAAATATGCATAACACTACAATATTAATATAAGATTCACTTTATATAAGTGAAACAATTCACATTTTTTTTTTCTTTTCCCGATGTGGGATTATAAAATAAATCATATCATAGACTAATTAGATTTTTTATTTTAAACTTCAAACTGTTTTGAATTGAACTATGCACAATACTATAATATTAAATGAGAGTATAAGATTTACTTTATATAAGTGAGACAATTCACTTTTTTTCTTCTTCTCTTGATGTGGGATTATAAAATGAATTTTAAACTAATTAGAATTTTATTTTTATATGGTTAAATGAAAGTTTGCCAATGGAAAATTTTTTAATTGTAAAATCAGTATGAAAAATTGCGGTTGAATCGGCTAATCAGTCAAACTGAAAACTTTTCAGCCTAATCCCTTAGGTAAAACGACCAATCAACTTATACAAAAATTAATTAATTAATTAAAACTTTTAAACAATATTTTAATTTTAAATGATATTTGAATTGAAGTATGCACAACACTATAATATTAAGTTTTACTTTATATAAGTAAAACAACTCACTTTTTTCTTCTTTTTCTGATGTGAGAGTATAAAATAAAGTGTACAATTATTTCGATGAGAAGGTTATTTCTAATTAAGCGATCTCAGTCGTTTAATATTTAATATGATCAATCTTTAATTTATTTCGAATCAAACAAATCTAATTAATATATTTTGATAAAACTGTTAAAATTGCGATTAAACCAACGAATTAGTCAAATCAAAATGATTCAGCCTAATCAGCTAGGTCAAAAGACCAACCAATTTATACAAAAATTAATTAATTAGAACTTTAAATTTTATTTTAAAATTTAAATTATATTAAATTGAAATAGGACAACACTACAATATTAAATGACAGTACAAGATTCACTTTATATGAGTAAAATAATTAATGTTTTCCTTCTTCTCCCAATGTGGGATTATCAAATAAATTACATCAAACCCATAATTATTACACTCTTCTCTCACAAAAAAAGCCAAAAAGAGCCAAAAAGCCCTTCCCAAACCAAGCTTTTTAGCCCAGGCAAAAATAGACAAAAAAGGCCAAAAAGTCAACCCACTTTCCAAACGGAGGCATAGACTAATTAGCTAGCTAATGGGGGATTTTCTTAATTGTTTAAAATTAAGAAAATCAAGAAAATTAGTATGAGATATTAAAACTCTCACAATACTACTCCTCATTGAAAATGGTTCAACCTAATCGATTAGGTTAAATGACCAACCAACTTATACAAAAATTAATTAATTAAAACTTTTAAATGCTAGTTTGATTTTAAAATTTAAAGTGGCTTGGATTAAAGCATGCACGAGACTACAATATTAAGGTTCACTTTATAAAAGTAAAACAACTCTCTTTTTTTTTTTTCGATGTGTGATTTAAAAAAAAAAAAAAAGTTAACGATTATTTGGATGGGAAATTTTTTTCAAATCAAGCAATCTCAGTTGTTCAATCTTTAATTAAATTAATCTTTATTTTATTTCGAATTAAACAAATCTAATCAATATGTTTTGATAAAACTACTAAAATCGTAGTTAAACTAACAAATCAGTCAAATAAAAAATGATTCAGCCTAATCGGCTTGGACAAAAGACTAGCTAACTTATACAAAAATTAATTAATTAAAAATTTTAAATTTTATTTTTAAATTTAAATTATATTAAATTGAAACAGGTACAATATTATAATATTAAATGGCAGTATAAGATTCACTTTATATGAATAAAACAATTCACTTTTTCCTTCTTCTCCCCACTGGCGGAGCTAGTGTATAGTGAGTGGTGTCATTTGACACCACTCAATTTTGAAATTTTTTTCAAAATAAATATGATTTTATTCAAAATATTTGAGGTTTTACAAATTGAACCCAGAGAAAAAAAAAAAAGGAAAAATTGTTATTCCTTTTTAACTTTATTATAAATACACTTTAAAATTTTGTTTTTAGTGTTTAAAATCACACATATATGATTCTTAATTCACATTAGAATACAATTTTTGGAGAAAATTTATAAATAATTGTAGTGAAAATAACAACTATAATTGTCATGATAATCAATTCTACCAATTACAACTACAATTGTGAAAAGATCTTTTGCTTAATGCAAAATGATAATTTTTTAATTTATTCAAAGTGATGATTGAATCAATGATTATTTGGCCATATATATTGGGAAAAATATATATATTTGATAGCATAAGTAATAAGGTTATTATATAGCAATTTTAAAAAATGAAAACTTGTGAACAATTATGTTAATGTAGATCTTTGCTTGATTTTGTTGAAGTATCAATTTCTCAACTTTTGTTTTATATGTAATTTGTAAGAACCTGAATTTTTAGACAACTAATTAGTTTATTAATAATAATATTAAGTCAATCAATAGTGATTATTAAACTATTAAATTATAATGTTAATAGCACCATAATTAAAACCAATATTAAATTCTTTTAAATAAAATTATTTATCTTGCTGTGATTAAATTTTTGTATCAAAATACAGTTGTAAAAACTAAATGGATTAAATTAATAGTAAAAAAGCTAGTTATAATTTAGTAGGAAGAAAACCATCTAGTTAAAAATAATAATAATAATAATATTAAATAAATAAATAAATAAAAAGTTATATATACATATTAATATTGTATTGGCATCAATTTCAATTTCAATTCAATTCAAAAAAAAAAAAGGGGGTCAAGTTGCAAGAAAAGTGGCTGACTGCCACTTCTTTTTCCCTAGGCTGCCTTGCTGCATGCAAGGCATGCTTGTTTTCCCAAGTTCACACTCAACATCCCTAGAGAAGTAAGCATGCATAGATGGCATTCCAAGCCTTTGATTAAGGTAGCCACGGCATGCAGCAACTGTAAACTATCATCTAAGCTTAGATGATAGTTCCGAAGTAAAAAGGAGAAGTAAAGTAAAAATAAAATAATAATAATAATAATAACAAATTAGTCCCTCAAACTCCTATATTAGGAGCACTATTCAGCCTCATTACACACACATGTAACTGAGCAAAACAAAGAGAAAGAGAGGGAGAGAAAGCAAGAGCGAAATGAGAGAAGAGAGGGGAAGAAAGGCCCAACACTTGGGATTTTTTTTTTTAAACTTCATTGAGGTAAGAATACATCACCTCTATCCTCCCTTAGATACTTCTAAATGAATTTATATAAATTATATATGCAAGACTAAGTATGGTTAAGTCATATATAGCAAAATAGTACCATGCATGTTTTAAATTTTTATAGGGTGAGGGTTTCATTATATTATAATTTCATACTCCTTCTTGCAAATATAGATATATGGCTTAGCTACTGCTTTTATGTGTTCAATATTCTCCATTGTTGAAATAATCTTGCAAGAGAGTAAAATGAGATGAGAATGGCTTCCTTTTATCTAAAACTTAGATTCTTCTTCATTGTTTCAAACTTTATTGGATAAAAAGAGGCCTCTAATAATTGAAAATAATTGATATTTAAAACTTGTGTATACTGGAAGTAGATATAGGTGTTATACACTGTGTAAAATTTTTATGAAATCATTGGACACCATTTTCTTACCGAAACAAATAGTTTCCCTAAGCGTCGCCTACAACATAGCAGAAGCAGTGGCTTCAAACAAGTCCCATTTTCTCTACAAATGGTATTTTTTTGCACGACCACTTGGAATAATTAGATATAAGAGTTATCGTTCATTTTCCATCAATTTCACAAAAAATGGATAAGTCTAAAAGGAGAAATTGTAGTTTTACTAAAATGCGACAGAATCTGTCCAGTTTTCCTCGAAAAATTATTTGACCATCTTCTGTTGATTTTCAGTCTTTGAATCCTTTGGAAATATGTTCTAAACTCAAGTATCTAACAATCCGTTCTGACCATGTCTCTTTTAGACACCGTTTGAGGACCCTTTTTATTTTTCGAACACAGAACATCTGTGCTGGAGGTGAATGTAACTCACTGTCCAGAAAACTAGTTTTCTTCCAAAAATTATTTCTCCGTTTTAAAATCGTTTTTAGCCCTGGTATTCTTCTCGAAATATTTTTCTAACTCAATGAACACCAGTTAAAATATTATAATGGTTGAACATCGTATGGTATGGGTTTCATATTTTTTTTGTTTGTTTGACCATACAGTGTTGAAAGGAGAAGTATGTGAATTCTTAAGAAATTTTGTGATGACTCCTAAGACACTCTATCGCATTTATTTTGGTTGCCATATATGATTGTGTGGTGCTATATAAACATTATATCACTGTGATTCTCAAACTAAAACACGCATGTGCATAAAAAAATAATGTGAATTCGACGAGGTAAAGAAACACGAAATGAAACCGATGATACATTAAAATTTAAAAGTGATGGGGTGAGCCAGGTTTAGAATCTTACGCAAGTGAGTTGCGAATCCTAACATGGCACGGGAAGGTATTTCGGCTCTTATCGGTACAGGCGATATAAGGTTGGTGGTGCGGGTGTCACAACACAGACCGTTCCCTTGGGGTAGACCGTGATGTCACGACTCGGGTATGTAACCCTGGTGCGTGGCCATCATTGGTAGCTACAGTAAGTAACAATTGAATATTTGACCAAGGAGGAGTCAGAATTGCCCATGGCCATTGCTTAGCGGTTTAGTGGAAATAGTGCTCCGCGGGGAGTTACTTAAACATACCTGTTAAACTAAATCTATGTGACTTTAAAAAAAAAGAGTGTGCATTTTCCTTATGATGAATCACTATTTTCATTGCCATTTTTTTATTTATCTATTGTTATTATTTTAACTGTTGGCATTTCTGTTATGCTTATTAAATGTTGTTTATTATTCTGTTATTACACAATATTTATTATTTGTGAGTATTATTATCGGGGTGAGTATTTTCGGGTTGTAGTATCTTATTGAGCTCGTCGCTCATTGGCATTCCCATTGCCTTGGCGTTTTATGCCAGGTATCGGAGAAACCGAAGGAAGCGCCGAGGCCTTGCAAGGCGACATTCGGCCTTGGTCAGTTTGAAGAATACCCAAGATTCCATGAACCGTTTTCCTAGTTTTATTTATTTATTTATTTATTTGTGTGTTTTTTTTTTTTTTTTATTCTAAGACTAAGTTTTAAGCTATTTGGAATTGTAATTTAAGAACTTTTAGTTTCCGTGTTGTTAATTAATGGACGATGGTAAATTCGGTGGCAATTAAGAAAATTGATTTTAAGTTTTAAACCTTATTAGGATGTCCTCAAATTTTGGGGCGTCACAACATGGTATCAGAGCTTAGGTCTAGAAACCCTTGAGACCTTGGGTAGGCTTAAGCATGTGTCATTTACTACACTTTAATTAAGAACATTTGATGACCTAAGACCATACTGAGAGTGTAACAATGTTGTATTCTCCTTGTAGGATGTCAAGCCCATCTCACAACGAGGACTGGCTCTTGGATCCCGAACCTGAAGAAGAACCCTTATTAACCGACCTAGAAGTAGGGGCAAAAACTGAGAAGGAGGACCCAGATGAGGATTCGGAAGAGGAGACGATGGATGAAGATGATGAAGAGGAGCCCGAGCCCGAGCCTGAGGAAGAAGATTCGGAAGAATATCCAGAATAAGAACCGCTAGATGAAGAAGACGCAGAGATAGACGCGAAAGTGGAAGTCATGGAACCCTTGGCCACCATTCCGCCGGAAGAGTTTGGTTGGGCGGGAAGTGACACTGAGTTTGACCCCATCTCCTTAATTGAATACGCCTTCGAAGAAGGTGAAGCGGACTCGGGGGATGCAGTATAGATAGGGGCATTCCCAATAGGGCTGGAGGCGTATGTTAAGGTAGAACCACTAATACCTTGCGAGTGGAAACACCGAAGGGGGGACGACAAATATTTGGGGCCTGTGCGAGTTATTCGGGAGTTGGCAAGGGCCATCTATGAAGTAGGACCGCTACCACCAGCCCTGGAAGACAATTACACCAATTTCTTCCACGAACGAGACATCTTCTTGGCAGCCCCACCGGCTGGAAAGCTCGTACCCACAAACGGGACAGTCGACTTCAACTTCTTCAACCCACTCACCTACGAAGAAGTCCCTGTAAGGATCTTGGGCCAACATGCGGGAATGGGAGGGCTCAAGCTGTTAGTTCATTAAAAGTGCTATGGGCTGTATGATGAGAGTTTGAAGCATGCCTGGCAAGTGCATCAACAATACCCATGGCTTTTTGTTTGAGGGGAGGAGAGACTGAAAAGGGTAGACTAGGCAGATAAACAATTTTGTTGGAATTTCATTATAAAAGCCTAGTCTAATAGTGGTTATGAAATGGGGTGAAATAATCCCCTCGGTCTGGTGATAAATGTAATTTTTTATCATGTAACCGATCCTTTGTTGCAATGAAAAGTTTCAGTTCTAGTTAAACTTAGTGAATGCTTATTCGCATAAAATAAATAATTAAATAAGTAATTACATCGTGCTGATAGTAAACAATTAATATCCTTTATGCAGAAAATGGTAGGAAGAACTAGGGGAAATGGATTCAATGACAATAACAACGACAACAACACTAACAGTGACATCATGAATTTCGTTCGGGCAATTACCAATGAACTAAGAAACCAACCCAGGCGTGAAAACAACAAGGCAGAATTAATAACGAAATTTCAAAAACTCAAGCCCTAGAAATTTTTCGGAGAACCCAATCCTTACTCGGCGGAGGCATGGATAAGGCAAGTAAAGAAAATATTGGAGACGCTAGAAATTCAAAATGAGCAAGACCAAGTGTCCCTCGCCTCATTTCTTTTCGAGGGGGAGGCCGATTTCTGGTGGACAATGATCAAGGAAAGTCGTCAAGTGGTAGAACTATCTTGGAGACAGTTCGAAGAATTGTTTATGGAAAAGTACTTTCCAAACTCGGTGAGGCAAGAGATGATCCAAGAATTTCTCCAACTGAAACAAGGGGGCATGACTGTGACACAGTATGCCAATCGGTTTGAGGCCCTTTCTCGCCATGCCATAGCTATAGTAGCAAATGAAACAAATAAGGTAAGGCGCTTTGAGTGAGGACTCAACTCGGGACTCCGAGACAAGCTGGTCGTAGTGCAGCTACCTACTTATGCACAAGTAATAGATAGGGCTCTTGCTCTAGAAAGAGTGAAGATGGACACTGGAAAGACTCAAGGTCAGTAGTCTAGAGCAAACCAGCAAAGAAGCGGAGGACCCTCAAGGAATAATAGGACCCTTGCCGCTTCGGTACCTTATGCTAGCGGGCCACAACAATAACAAAGAAGGGTACAATCTTGAAGCGATGTAATGAGGAAAGGACTAGAAGGTGCTATGAGTGTGGCAAAGAAGGTCACTTCAGGAACAACTGCCCTCAAAGGTCAGGCTACTATATCAATCAAGGAGGAACTACTCAACGGAACAAATGCGCACCAACTCAGGGAACACGAGTTGTGCAAAATTCCCAATCCGATAGAGGTCAACTGCTAGCTAATTTGAATGTGGGACAATCGAGAACTCAACAACCAGGAGATGCCAATGCAAGGAAACCTTGGGTGCCAAATCAGGGTGCACACAAGAGAGTCTTTGCACTCCAAGAAGGGGAAGACAATGGAAATCCTTCAGTGATTCAAGGTATACTCATCCTTATGAACTCGTGTGTACAAGTCTTGTTTGATTCTGGAGCATCACACTCTTTCATATCTGCTATGTGTGTTATAACTTTGGGATTAGAACCTGAACGATTAGAAACACCTATGAGTGTAGCTTCACCGCTAGGAGGTCAAGCTCGAGTAGATCTTGTATGCAAATCATGTGAATTAGGAGTCTTCAGTTTGCGTTTGACTTGCGACCTACGAGTCATGGAAATGTCAGATTTTGACGTTATCCTAGGAATGGACTGGTTATCAGCCCATAGAGCCACCATTGATTGCTATCGAAAGACGGTGATTGCTTACTCTCAGGACGGAACGCGATTCCAATTTAATGGGGATAGACAAGATTCCTTGTCACCGACGCTTCAAAAATTAAAATGGCACGATCACCTAGCTGGATGGTTAGCCAGCTTAGTTCTGGAAGACAGAGACCATATGGAACTAGGGCTGCTTCGTGTGGTACGCAAGTATACTGATGTATTTATGGAGGAATTACTAGGACTACCCCCAAAGCGAGAAGTAGACTTTACCATCGAACTGCAACCTGGTACATCACCGATCTTAATGGCACCAGCTGAACTGAGAAAGCTAAAGACACAGTTGCAAGAATTGTTGGACAAGGAATTTATAAGGCCAAGCACGTCCCCATGGGGAGCACTATCCTTATTTGCTAAGAAGAAAGATGGGACACTTAGGTTGTGCATTGATTACCGCCAACTCAATAGAGTCACCATTAAGAATCGGTATCCACTACCTAGGATTGATGACCTCTTCGATCAGCTTAGAGAGGCAAAGTGTTTCTCAAAGATAGACGTCAGATCTGGATATCACCAGTTGCGTATTCGGGAAGAAGATATTCCTAAGACTGCATTTCGAACCCGTTACGGCCACTATGAGTTCGTAGTGATGCCATTCAGCCTAACCAATGCACTAGGTGTGTTCATAAGTTTAATGAACAAAATATTCACGCCTTACTTAGATCAATTGTTGGTAGTTTTCATTGATGATATTTTGCTGTATTCCAAGTCTGAAGGAGACCATGAACAACATTTGAGAATGGTACTTCAAACCTTGAGGGAGAACCAACTGTATGCTAAAGCTAGTAAATGTGAATTCTGGACGGAGGAACTAAAGTTTTTTGGTCATGTGGTGTCTGAAAAGGGAGTATCGGTGGACCCAACTAAAGTAGAAGCAGTGACAGAATGGAAGCAACCGAAGAACACATTCGAGATTCGTAGTTTCTTAGGGTTGGCCGGTTACTATCAAAGATTCATTCAGGACTTCTCAAGGTTGGCCAAACCAATGACACTCTTGACTCAAAAAGGAGTTAAGTTTGAATGGAACGAGTCTTGTGAAAATTCATTCCAAGAACATAAGAAAAGACTGACGAGTGCCCCTATTCTCATAGTACCAGAGCGTGACGTTGGATACAATGTATATTGTGATGCTTCCAAAGAAGGTCTGGGGTGCGTATTGATGCAAAATGGCAAGGTGGTGGCATATGGATCAAGGTAATTAAAGAACCATAAGAAGAATTATCCCACTCATGACTTGGAGTTAGCAGCCATAGTTCATGCACTCAAAATTTGGAGACACTACCTATATGGTGAAAAGTTTGAGATATTCACCGACCACAAAAGCTTGAAGTATCTATTCACCCAAAAGGACCTGAACATGCGTTAGAGACACTGGATAGAGTACCTCAAGGATTACCAATTTACCCTTTCTTATCATCCCGGCAAGGCTAACGTTGTAGCAGATGCATTAAGCCGCAAAAATAGAGGGATTGTTGCTAGCTTAGCCCTTAGAGAATGGAATATGATTGGAACGCTCAATGAATTTGGGTACAGATGAAGGTTCAAGATGAAAAGGCTTACCTTGGTGTTCAAATTGCTACGCCTAAAATTTTGAGCGAGATATTAGAATCACAACAGTACGATCAGGAGGTGGCATTCATCAAGGCACGAATGGAATCTAGTGAAACTATGCCTGGTTGGGAAATTTACACAGATGGGAGTTTGAAATATCAAGGTCGAGTGTTCGTGCCGAGTGACGACTCACTAAGAGAAAAGGTACTTAAGGAATTTCTCCATTCAGTATTCGCAATACATCCAGGAGGTACTAAGATGTACCAAGACTTAAAACACCAATATTGGTGGGGTGGAATGAAAAAGGACGTAGCCAAGTTTGTGTCTCAGTGCCTGACATGTCAACAAGTAAAGGCTGAACACCAAAGACCAGTAAGAACACTTCAACCTTTACCAATCCTAGAGTGGAAATGGGAACACATAACCATGGATTTTGTGATGGGTTTGCCTCAATCACCACAGAGACATGACGGCGTATGGGTAGTGGTAGATCGACTAACTAAGACAGCCCGATTCTTACCTGTCGGGTCATCAGATACGTTAGACTCACTCAGTAGATTGTTCATCAAAGAAGTGATCAGATTACACGGAGCACCAGTTAGTGTAGACCACCTCGAACTCTCTTCGCAGGGCCCTCCCTTTCGGAGAGGACGCGAATCGGGTTCTAGTTACTACAGTTCGGACTTCTGCTACGGTTCTGAATCTAATCTCACAAAGTGCAATGTAAGACTGATAAATCACCAAAGAGTCCAAATTCGGCAAATCATTTTAGAAAATCAATTTTAATAAAAAAGTTCCAAACATGGACTGCTTTGCCAGATTTCAGAGTCGCCACCTAAATATTTTATTTTGGGAAATTTAGGAAACCCTGACTCGTGCTTAAGGCCACGTGTCCGTCATCACCAAAGTTGCCTCGGCCCGGGAACTTGGGTACGAGGGCGGAAGGTCATGAAATGTGCACCCCCGCTCGCCCGATCGAAGGATTGGCCTATACTAAACATGATATGTTGTTTTTGAAAACAAGTGTGTTCTTGTTTGATTATTAGCTAACTTACTATGTGATGCACACAACACACAAGTATAGACTAAATCGCTCGATTTGGGAACAAAACATTTCATATTTGTTTTTCGAAAATGGTTTGAAGATGCTACTCGCAAGTAGGCTAAAACGTGGATTCGCCACCCTTAAGTGGGCTTAAAACATGATTTTGCCACCTCAAGTGGGCTTAAAAACGTACATTTTGATAAATTGTTCCAATTCAAGTAATAAAGCCTTCATCCACAAGCATTCATGCAGTTAATCATTTAAGCACATAGCCTCATGGCAAGCATACTATCATGACAATCACTTACATACATGCAAGGATGCTAAAGCGTAAACACTTACAGTGTATTCCCAGCCAAAACAGAAGTTAATTAGAAATCAATGCATGATCCTAACTATGTCGAAGATGCCTAATGTAGCGCATGCAATAATGCAACCAATAGGCTCGGCGATCTAAGATGGCATATGAATGCAACACTTGATAACATACTTTGGAACACGTATTCAAGAAAGTGTATTGAAATACAATGCAGCTTGAATGATGCGCCGAGCTCGGTGCATGCAAGACAAATGAATGATGCACGCATGCAAAACATACGGTATGCTAATTGAAATATACCCTAAACTAACCATCAAAAGCTGATAAGTAAAAGGGAGAAAGAAATGGGGTTGGAAGACATGCACACACACACGCACCCTTATTACAACATTGTGCCCTCTCGACGGAGGGTCCAAATGAACTAAGCTAATCTAAGCTGCTACTCTAACTAATCTAATTAAGCTAATTAGACTAATTATTACAAATTAAACAAATAACTAGCAAACTAATTACTAATTATTACAACACTTAATTAATTAACAAATTAATTACATACATAAATTGAGATGCTAACTAACAATTAAAGCTGTAAACTATGCTGCCCCAACAAGTTGAAGAAGTTGAACATGCATGCTCGCAATTGGTTTCTCGCCTTTAAAAGCTCTCCGGTTTACTCTCTTGAGGCTCTACTTGCAAGGTGTCTCCAAGAACTAGCTGCTGAAACTTACCAAACCAAAGCTGGGAAGTGCACCAGTGGCCTGCCGGCCATGAAAGGTGGCTGCCGGCCACCTATTGGCCAAGAGTGGACCTCTGCCGGCCAATGATGGAAGGGTGCCGGCCATCAATGTGGCACTGCCGGCTACTGGTGTGTTGTGACACCATTCTGCAACAGAGCACAAAAACAGAGGAAATGAAGGGTCTCCCTAGGGCATGTGTGTACTGTGCCACCCCATATCATTTCAAAATATCAAGAGAGAGGCACTATTGGATCCAAAACCATCAATCAAGCATCGCAATGCATGATGGCCAAAGATCTAACTTGCACAAATTCGAAAAATGCAATGCAAACAAGACTCTAAGACCACAACCTTATCATGAGTGATCAAAGGCAATGGAGATAAAGGGGATTGGCTCACTTTCATCACTTTGAGTACGAAGTGGACCAATCCACCTTGTGTTCAACATAACGTCCGGTTGAACACGACGCAATACAAACAACATGCTCATCGTGGCATGAAATGCAAGACTCTAACGTGCAAACAACGCATGCACAACATGTTGAGAGACTTAAGCATTAAAACTAGTGAATGATACAACACTAGGACCATGCAAAACCAACCCCAAACAGACCTCATGCATGCCAAAACAGTGGCCAAGATGATCTGAAATTACGGATGGCAATGGAGGTTAATGGGGTGGATATTAATTCCCCATCCCCATTCCCCTATAATAAATTTTCCCCATTCCTTATTCCCCATTCTCCATGGGTACCGCCATCCCCATCTCCTAACAGGTTTGGATTTTCCCCAACCCACCTTGACCCCCATTTTTTTATTTTTTTTATTTAATGTTAACAAGTTTGTTTGTTTGTTTGTTTTTTTTTTTAAGGTTCACAACAAAAGCTAAATATACATTCAATCTTCTTTTTTTTTTTTTTAAAGGTTCACAACAAAAGCTAAATATACATTCAATCTTCTTCTTCTTCTTCTTTTTTTTTTTTTTTTTTTTTTTTAATGGTTCACAACAAAAGCTAAATATACATTCAATCTTATTTTATTTTATTTGGTTCAACAACAAAATCAAATACACATTAATTAATTAATTAAAAATTTTATTTTAAAATAATCAAATATATAATTTTGAGACAATCCATGGGTACCACCCTCCCTATCTCCTAATAGGTTTGTATTTTCTCCAACACACATTGACCCCCATCTATTTATTTATTTATATTTAATGTTAACAACCAATTTTTTTTTTTTTTTAAAGGTTCACAACAAAAACTAAACATACATTCAATCTTATTTTATTTTATTTGGTTCAACAACAAAATCAAATACATATTAATTAATAAATTAAAAAGTTTGTTTTAAAATAATCAAATATATAATTTTGAGACAATCAAATAAGTTTTAGTAATTGAAAAAAATGTGGAAAAACGTGAAAGATTAAAAAAAATTACAACAATCTCTTTCTCTCTCTCTCTCTCTCTCTCTCTCTCTCACTCTCTCCCCTACAATGTTATAAGAGCCTATTTGAAGAAATCAAATGTGAAGTACTTGTTTGAAGAAAGTGTTATAAGACCCATATTAAACTGCATCAGGGCATAAACAAAGAATTGTTTGCTAATCTCTACCAACCAAAACCCACATATGGATAACTTCACTCTAAGTACACATGTATGTCAAGCATAAACAAAGAATTGTTTGCTGCTCTCTACCAACCAAAATCCACATATGGATAACTTCAGTCTAAACACACATGTATGTCAAAGTATCTATCTGTGTAATTGTAAACATCATAAATGAATTGCACAAAATTATTAAAGTAGTTAGATGTTCATAGTAAGGCTTAATTCAACTAGAAGCAAAACACACTAAACTCCCAATGCACATTCTTTGGCATTTCAGCTCCCAATTCAAAAAAGTGCATTATTTGAGATTTCAACTCTAAGTCTTTACAAGTTTCTTACAACAGCAACACTCTAGCAGCAGTAGCATTTCAACAGCAGCAACGCTCCAACAACAAAACCTACACAAGGATAATAAAGATCAAAGAAAAAATGTTGCTCGACTCTAATTCACATCCATATATTGAAAGATAATGTCTAACATGTAAAAAGATCTTACTATGAAAGTTTGAGCCGTCCAACAAGAGAAATGCAAAAGAAAGATCAACTTTGATTCACATCTATCTCATCATATATAGTAGCGTAACCAATTGATTCCAATGTTGAATTACCTGAAAAATAAGAACAAAAAAATTAAGTACTGAGACTATTCAATGAAAATATATTTATTTTAAAAATAATTGCATATTGATTTATTTAAGTACCTTGCATCTCTATAGTCCACAACCAACTCTGTGCACACATCAATGCTTCCAAAGTATCTGGATGAAGTCTACTCCGATACGGGCTCACCAACCTACCACTAGTGCTAAATGCAGACTCCGAAGCAACAGTGGATACCAGAATAGCTAAAAAATCCCTAGCTATTGCCTGTAAGGTTGGATACTTCGATGCATTTGATTTCCACCAAGTCAACACATCAAAATTGGGAGTTCTTGTCACAACATCCTCTTCTAAATAATGGTCTAACTCTGATGTTACATTGTTGACTTTTTTTTCTTCGCTTTCTACTAATAAACAAATCATAATTTGAAACTACCTCTGAATCTCCAAAATTTGAACTTGTAGAAGATTCAACATTAGCATTAGTTCCCAAACTAAGTTTTCTTTGAT
This sequence comes from Camellia lanceoleosa, assembly GCA_025200525.1. NCBI lineage: Eukaryota > Viridiplantae > Streptophyta > Magnoliopsida > Ericales > Theaceae > Camellia > Camellia lanceoleosa. Next base: position 203,077,445 of record CM045763.1, on the reverse strand, counting down.
ACTCTTGCAACAAATCATAACAAAGTTGGTGAATCTTCGCAATTTCCTCTTCAGCTGTATCTCCATAAAGTTTATCAAAATAAAACTCCAACACACTAAGTTTGTACCTAGGATCAATTACAACAGCAACCCCTATAAGACCATGTATAATAACCAAATATTTGTCAAACTTTCCCAACATTTTTGATGCCATTGATCTAACAACCTCAATTGAACAAGAGAGCCATTGGGAGATAGTTATTCTAATCTCACATAAATTTGGAAAAGCAACATAAGCTGTGGGATATTTAGTTCCAGAAAACAATTCAGTTGCTCTATAAAATATTTTAAATCTCCCACAAATTTCTCTAGCGAACTCCCACTCCTCCTCACTTGGCAATGTTGTATATTGGGTCTCTTTATATTTCAAACGGTAAAATACATCCTTATATAACAAGGCAATTTGAAGCATCAAATATGTTGAATTCCACCTAGTAGCACAATCAAGTCCCATCTTTTTAGTATTCAAATTTTTCACTTGACGAGCTGTTTCTTCAAATTTTTCTACTCTTTTAGGAGTTGTTGTCCAATAAGCTACACTATCCCGAATTTTCTCTACACCTACCCTTATCACATCCAATCCATCTTTGATAATCAAATTGAGAATATGTGCGCAACAACGCATATGAAACAAAGTCCCACCCAAAAGAAGAGAACTACTATCTAATTTATCCAACAAAATGTTAATCATCGCATCATTGGTGGAACAATTATCAATAGTGATAGCAGACACTTTTCTATCAAGATCCCAATCATCAAACAATTGAACAAAGTATCACAAAGAACTTCTTTTGTGTGTGGACATGGAACATAAATGAACCTAAAATCATAAATTAATTTATATGCATGTAATATATGATGCAACAACAATCTGTAATAAAGCGTAGATTAATTTATATGCAAAAATATACCTCAAAATACGACTTTGCAATGACCAAGAATCATAAATAAAGTGTGTCGTGAACACCATGAACCCTTTCTTTTGATTACTAGAAGTCCACATATCAGCTGTGATTGCCACTTTACTTTGATTGCTTTGTACCAATCTCATTATCTTCTCTTTCTCATTGTCGTAGATCTTCAAAATATCATTTTTTATTGTGTTTCGAGAAGGTGCTTTAAACAATGGTTGAAGTGCCATCGAATATCTTTTGAACCTAATATGATCCACAATAGACAAAGGGTATTCATGTAAGATTATGGCATTTGAAAGCTCTCTCCTAGCAATATCTTTATCAAAACTATAAGAGACTTTCAAACTTTCCTTGTTAAAGTTTCTAGTTAAAACTCTTTGCCTCATGTCCATTCCCTTTCTTTTCTTAAGACAACTCCTATAGTGATCATGCAAATGTGAAGTTCCATGCTTCGGATTACCCCCAAGATGCTTCTTACAATAATTACATATGGCTCTCCATACGCCATCAATTTCTTCTTTCTTAAAGTGTTGCCACACAAAACTAGGGTTTTTTCTAGTCACTAAGATAGAATCAGAATCATCTACATCAAGGACATTTTTGTTGGGGAGGCGAGGCTGTGATGGTAGAGAGGTCTCACTCTCAACCGATATTGACGGTTGTAAACCATTAACGGGTAGTTGGGAGTTTGCTTGAGAGTTTGCTCTAACTTTTGACATTATCAATGCTTAAAAATCCTAAAGAACATAAATTAGAACACACACAATCATATTGATATTCCCCAACAACATTTTTGCATAAAAAAGGAAAAAACAAGAGAAGAAGAAATAACAAATTCTAGGAAATTGAGTTGCACCAAATGATTAGAACATGGATTTCATACCCATATAAGGAACAAACATCCAACAATTTGGTACTGTTTGGTAACACTTACGTTTTTAGTTTTCTGTTTATATTTACAAAAATTTTAAAAACTCAAATAAAAACTTGTTTGGTAAATTTTTTATTTATAAATCAATGGTCTCAGTTTATAAATTTGGCCAAAAAATATAAACTCAAAAAACGTGTTTCCATTTTGAGTTTTCAGTTTTTTTTTTTTTTTCACTACCCAACACTAGCTACCACCCGCCACCATTTTCCACCATCGTCTTCTGCCACCACCACTCACCACCCACCTACCACCACCACCAACCACCCACCACCCATCACTACCACCCACTTGCCACCCACCAGCCACAACCACCCACCACCACCACCACCACCACCCACTGCACACCACCCACCACCACCACCATCCACCCACCACCACCACCACCATCCACCACCACCATCACCCACTCGCTACCACCCACCACCTACCCATGACCCGCCACCGCCACCATCACCCATCCACCCGCCATCACCACCCACCACCACCACCACCACCACCACCACCACCGCCATCCGCCACTAACTCGCCACCACCACCCGCCACCACCACCACCACTGCCACCATTTTCCACCACCGTCTTCCGCCACCACCACCCACCACCGTCACCCACCCACCATCACCACTGCCACCTATTCGTCACCACCCACCACCACTGCCACCACCACCACCACTACTACCACCACCCGCCACCGTCACCCACCACCACTACCACGTCATCACTTTCCACCACCGTCTTCCCCCGCCACTTGCCACCACTTGCCATTTCTCACTATTTTTTATATTTTTGAAATTTTTTTAAACATTTTGTCAATTACCAAACGCGCTTGTAGTTTATGTTTTTTTAAAAATAAACAAAAACCAGTTTATAAAATTTTTGTAAATATAAACTGAAAACGTAAACGTTACCAAACATTATATTAACAAGTTCAATTCAACTAAAATTGGATTCACATAAACACAAATGGAAGATTTATTCACTCAATATCAATAACTGAGCTGGATTTGGTTATATCATAAGGAGGGAGAGGGAAAGGGATAGTGAAATGTAAAAAATAAACAAGAATTACTAAGACAGTTAAACAGAGCATTTTAATAGATAAGCAAAACAAAGTATACCGATGCAAATAACTTGGTTATTGTATTAAAAGTGAGGCAAAAGCCAAGGCTTTTCCATGTGTGGGAACATTTATTATTACATACTACACTTCACACACAGATCTCACACCAAACTGGAACAGCCTTTGATCTAGGGAGCACCTTTTTGGTTTAACTCATCCAAAATTATTAATAATTATAACAAGTTGTACCATCATAATTCAACCATACAACATTTATATGCCTTCAAGCTTTTTAATTCTTTAATTTCAACTATATATTTGTAAATTAGTTTCAATCCTATGATCATTCAAGTTATCTTATCTAACAGTGAGAAATTAAAATATATATAACACTATAGCATAATATAAAGAAACGTCTATATCACGAATCGTCTCCAATTTTCCATAATTATTTGGGCCATGTTTCTGTTTCCTGCTTTCACTTCCCAAATAACCATGAAATTATAAATTGTTTTAGTCAAATGCATTGAACCATTCAATGCCCAAAATTTAGTCAAAATCACAAGCCTTTGGAACACTGAAAGTTCTCATAATAAAGGATATTATGGCATTCATCCACAAAACTTGAACACATCTTGTACTTTAGCAATGTATCATCTTAAGAACAGCATTAAAACACCTACAAATCCTGTTTTGTACAAGCATCTTTACATTAGTAGTTAACTATAATAATTTCATCATGCAGTATACCCAATTTAATATAATTTTTGTAGCCACTTTGTGCAAATAATGTTAAAAAGTTAGCCTGGGAAATGCAGATGGGACCAGTTTGCTGGGTAAAGCGCAAAAAAAAAATCTAATTTAAAACCTCCATATTCTTTCCTTTAATATAAATAAATAAACAATCACAAAACAAAAATAAAGAACACGTTTAAAGATATGAAATGAAATACCTCCAACCAGAGAAATGTAGAGCAGACTTCTCTTGTTTATGCAATGGAGTGATCTGAACAAGAGAAGAGGATGTGAAATGAAGAACGATAATTAACAAAATCCTTATAGTACATGAAAACCAAAGTGTCCTGTTCCAAAAAACCAGAACAAAAGGTTGAAGAACAAAAGTTTGTAAATAACCAGGACAATCAATCAAAAGTTAAAAAATAAATTTCCCCAAAAATCAATCATTAACTAAGTATTTGCCCATATGGGTTTCTCAATCAGACCCAAAAACAAAGCAAAAATAGCCGAGAGAGAGAGAGAGAGAGAGAGAGAAATGAGAGATCGAACTCACTACGCTGGAGAACTGTGTTAAGTGCCAACGAGATCGCCGGAGAACTCTACTTTTGATACTGGAACTCTAGCTACTTTTGATGCTTAACTCTGATTTGGAGTGGGAGTGGAAGAGCGGGAGTGGTGAGAGAGAGTGACAAAACCCTAGCTGTGAACAGTGGATGTCAAAACATACGGAGAAATGAGCCTGACCCATTCCCCGATGAAGAATTAAATTAGATCACCCACTGACCCGATGGATAGAAAAATAGGGAAAATCCATTTATTTCGGGTAGGATCTCCATGGGTAACCATTGGGTACGGTTTCTATTGCTATCCCTATCTGAAATGCTAGCATAAAAGGCAAGAGAATGATATTTATGCATTGGCTCACAAACAAGGCATAATGCTCAACTCTCAAACACAATTAAAGAGTGATAAACATGAGAGTATAACAAGGCTATATGCTCTGAAATTACATGTTAAATGATGCCATAACGCACGAACATCACAAATATAGCATGCTAAGGGCCTCAAAACTCAAGACTAGTGAAGCCAACTATGCCATAACTATAAAAAGCAAGCCATACATGACCAAGACCACTTGGAACAGACTTTAAGCTTGCTAAAACAATGCCAAAAACATGCTGGAGTGGAGCCGAAACATGCTAGAATTAGAGGCATAAAGCATGATGCATGTTAAGCCAACAAGTAGGATTGCACTACAAGTGTAAGATGCAAGAGACCAATGACCAAACCAACCAAAAACAGAGTCATGGTAGGTCCAAAAAGTCACAAAAACATGCTTGGACTAAGCTTCAAAAAGGGAGAAATACATGATCATGTATTAGGCTACCAACACAAGCACACAAGAATACAAGGAGAGGGGATCACCCCCTCCTATTTTGGGCTACAAGAACAACTTTTTATCACTGAAATTCCTCTGAGTTTCAGTGGTTAAAAGGCCAAGCAAGGGGTGATTCAAAAGCTTAGAGAGGTGACTCAAGAGGCTTAACAAGCCAAAGAGCAAAAGAGGGGAACCACCCCCCTAACCACACAAGGCTCAGACGAATGTTTTAAAGCCTTAACAATAGAGTTACTAAGAGGCTAAAACCAGCCTTAAAGCATGCAAAGGTGGTCACGCCCTTGATCAAAACAAAGCTTAAAAGGGGCAAGTGTCTTACCCTTGAAGAACAACAACAAGACAACAACTTCAGCAACAATTCTAAGCCAAAACCAAGTCTAAGACCTCAAAACAAGCTCCAAGAGACCTCAGCTCCAAAGTGAAGGTGTTTGAGTAGGTGTTTGTGTGCAAGAGTGTGAAGAAACAACACTTTAAGGCTTAAAATAGCACAATATAGAGAGAGAGTGAGAATTCTAGAGAGAGAGGGAGATTTTTTGCTCTAAAAATCTCCGAACCCCCAAATAGGGGGAGAGGCCTCCCCTTATATAGAACAAGCAAGCCAAAGCTTCCTTGACAAGGTAGAAGCTTGTTTGAATCCATCCATACACGTGTATGGATGAGGGCTCAGTGAGCCACAACTTGCTCAAAAAATCTGAGAAAATATTTGTTGAAACAAATGGTGGCCGGTCGGCCATCAGTGGTGGCCAACAGTGCCTCATTGATGGCTGGCGGGCCTCATCAATGGCCGGCAGGTATAAATTGATGGTCGGCAGTGCTCCAAAAGCAACAAGAGGAAAGGACCAACACATGGTCCAAGTATGAGACATGATGGACACAGGGTCTGGAAGGATCAAACTTGGAGCATTCCATCGCAAAAGTCAAGTACTCAACGAGTAATCAAACTTGCCATTGGATGTACCTACAAGCATATCCAAGTCTTAAGGACGGTCAAAAATGGGGTGTCTACAGTTGGCCCTCTTTGATAGAACTCGGAAGTCATGAAATGACGGGAGTGAATGTCAAAGCCTAGAGACGACCCATTTTTGACAAGGCCGAAGACTCAGACAAACATTCAATATAACAATATAGAGATGCGCCCGCAAGCTGGGGCAAAATGCAAATGACATGCATAATGCAAGAGCATAGCTTATGATTATACAAAGAGAGCTGTAATGAAGCATTTATGCAAATGTTATGCAAAGTAAATACGACATTTGAAATAAACCGATAAGGTATGGTAATCTCACACATGAGAAACACAAACTCACAAACACGCTGCGTACGAGACTCGCAAGTCAAACCACATTTCACGCAGAAAGGATGTAAGAAAATTATGCAATCTTCACTGCGCCTCATGCAGGAAAAGCCAAAAGCAACCATTGGGCACACCCGAGGTCTCAGACCAAAAGCAACCACGAAAAAGGAGCAGTGAGTGGTATAAGCATTGGAACACGTTCCGAATGCTCCTAACCAAAGAGGGAGAAACATAGGGACACGTCCCAGTGTTTCGGAGTGGTATAAGCATTGGAACATGTTCCAAATGCTCTTAACCAAAGAGGGAGAAACATAAGAATACGTCCTAATGTTTCAGAGTGGTATAAGCATTGAAACACGTTTCGAATGCTCTTAACCAAAGAGGGAGAAACATAAGGACACGTCCCAATGTTTCGGAGTGGCATAAGCATTGAAACACGTTCTGAATGCTCTTAACCAAAGAGGGAGAAACATAGGGACATGTCCTAGTGTTTTGGAGTGGTATAAGCATTGGAACACGTTCCGAATGCTTTTAACCAAAGAGAGAGAAACATAGGGACACGTCCTAGTGTTTTGGAGTGGTATAAGCATTGGAACACGTTCCAAATGCTCTTAACCAAAGAAGGTCTAACCTGCCGCGCGCGCGAGAAGAAAGAACAACCACGCCCAAGGCATATGAGGTTAAATGTGATAGATACATAGAGTGAACTTGTGCAATAGATACACAAAGTGAACAAAGTGTGATAGATACACTAAATGAACATGTGTGATGGATGCACAAAGGGTGAATATGTGCGATAGATACACAAAATGAGAATATGTGCAATAGATACACAAAAGGTGAATATGTGCGATAGATACACAAAGTGAACATGTGCGATAGATACACAAAGTGAACATGTGCGATAGATACACAAAGTAAACATATGTGATAGATACACAAAATGTGAATGTGTGCGATAGATACACAAAAGTGAATATGTGTGATAGATACACAAAATGTGAATGTGTGCGATAGATACACAAAAGTGAACATGTGTAATAGATACACAAAATGTGAATGTGTGCGATAGATCCACAAAACATAATCAATCTTAAGCGAAACTTGTCTAAATGAACCGCACATCCAATATCGGCTGGTTGCGCCAGCTTCAAATGAACCGTACATACAATATCATGCATGAATGAGAAAGAAACTTGATAGGTACAATGCAATACAATGCATGATGTTTAAGGAATGCAATAAACAAACATAGTGGGGCTTTAGAAAGCACCTCATGGGGTGAGTGGTGATGAACCGCTCTACTCTGACGGGGATCTCCCCTTGTGTTCTTCGAACTCTTACCTTCAACTCACAGTATAAAGGTTCTAAATGCCGACAAGGATTCTTCACGTAGAACACTTTGGATGCCACTTTTCTTCCTGACCATATTCACAATTTTTCTTATTCTCCAACGGGGTGATAGACTAGGTTGGTTCAGTATCCAGAATTGAGGTGCATACACGCTATCTCAACCTATGGGGCTTCCATACAGATTTCAAGCCGAGGATACACCCCTGGGTATTTAAACCAGACTTTAGTCTCGAAAATCCTGAACCTTTGCATTCTAGGCATCGCCATTCGAACTCTAGTTTCCACCGTCACAGTTGATCTCCTAGGAACTCATTGCAAACACAACCAAGACGTCTCCGGCAATGAATGATATTTGGGAGAGCACTTCTGATCGCCATTCTGGCTTTGAAGCAGACTTGATCTTGAGCTTAAGGTAGAGGCACACTCATACTTTAGAGCATTGACAAGACCTGAAGAGGTACATCCGGAATACAATCCCAGAATTTTCTGAAGTTGAAACAAACTCAAATGCTTCGATTTTCCCTCTTTTCTTTTGCATTGTAGTCTGGAACCTATGTAGCTTCAGATTGGTCATTGTTCTATTGTTCTTACATGACCTGGGTTGAACCCTACAGTTTTATGAAAGAACAAATCCTGTTTTGCACAAATGTGGAGAACGACGCAGCACTTTGAGCACAAAATGATTTATTTTTGACATTGAGAAATGATTTCTTAACCGGGTATTGAGCCTACAACTGATCACAGTCAAAACGACTCAACAAAGAAAAAACGAAGGTAAAACAACTTAAACACATCTATTGACACTCGAAACGACTCAAAACAAGAATCGAGACAAACAAAAACACAACAAAACACAAGACTCAAATGTGCACAAGGAGCTTGTTTCTCCGGGTATTATTTCCCACCCCTTCTCATTTGTGATTATCACATCACTCTGGTACTCAATCTCTTGTTTTCTTAAAAACCCATTTTCTCACTTTTTCTCTCAGCGCACATCTCTCTATTCTTCAATCTCTTTTTTTTTTATCCCCCACTAGGTGGTTGATGGATAAGCAGGAAGTCGTGGGCTCTTGCCCCTAGCATTCTATTAGATCCTTCTTCTTGACATCGGCTGACGATGCGCTCGGCTAGTTTGGATGTGATCAGACCTGTCCGAATGAGGAAGTGGGATATCCTGCTCCATTCCAGTTCATGCTTTGCACTTGGCTTGATACCTCTTTGCTTGGAGGATATAAGAGCTCTCAGCCCTCTGTTGTTAGCTTCAGTTGTGCCCTTTTTGGCGAAGATAGCGCCCTTTCTGGCAAGTATGGTGCCCTTTTCTGGCAAGAACGGTGCCTTTTCTGGCAAGTGTGTTGACAATGAGGAAAAGACAGAAAACCTGACTCAACTGTGCCCGCAGTTCATTGTTTTGACCATTTTTTGTTTTGGCTTTCTGTTAAAACAAGTTTGACCAATATGAGAGTTTGATTAACATGCTTGTTCAATTTTCTGATTTGAAATCATGCGAGTCAGGTTATGAACACTGAAAATTTTTATTTTTTGGATCCAAGAAATGGTTTAGTTTTGGAAAAATGGAATAATTTTCGAGAGAATTAGTCAACTTCATTTAAAAAATTCTCAAAAATTATTTTTGCAAATGGCCACTGCTCGACCAACATAGAATTTACTCTTGAGATGCATAACCTTAGATCCAAAATAATGGAAAATTGCCCCTTGTCTAAATGGGGCCACACAACAATGGAAAGTTGCCCCTTATCTAAATGGCACCACAGCGCATTGTAACCAGTCCTCAAAGTGACGATCACCATTGAACTCTTGGATACAGAGAAGACAAAGATGATCAGAACCATTACATGGACACACTCGATTTGGAAGTGTTTATGGCTGGACTTTGGAATGAAGTTGCCTACGTATCGCAAACATGGGAATCAAGCCTGACGTAGTTCCGGGTTAAGGTACACTCGGGTATTAACCTCTCCTTTGGCGCTTTAACTTTTGCCAAGGCTGCCTTTTCAGGTTTTCAACCTTGCGAGTTTTGTTTTTCTTTTCTTTTCTTTTCATTTTTTCTTTTCTTTTCTTTTCATCTTTTCTTTTTCTTCATTTTTCTTCTTCTTTTCTTTTTTCATTTTTGTTCTTTTTCTTTCTTTTTTTTTGCTCTAACTTTTGTCTGGGTTGCCCTTCCGGGTTTTCGGCCCAGCGAGCCTCTCAAGGATAAAAAAGTGTAGCTTTGTCCATGTTGATTGGTCATAGGATCTTGAAGCCATCTGAATCTAGGAGAATGGTTGTTGTTCATTGATGATGTCGGAGTCCATCCAATGGGGATTAAAGTTGCCCCTAGTGTTGCGGGTAGGAACTTGATTGTCCTTCAGCAAAAATTTTCTTCTTTCGGATTCTGGAATTTGGCTTTCTTGCCAGTCTTCATTGGTTTGCAGAACGATCCATCTTTTGAATCTTTGAGTACATCTGACATTCTTGCCCCTAGTTCAAAGGCTACTTCTGATCTGGCCTGGCAGGCCTCCTTTGATGTCACACGACCTTATTGCCCCTAGTTCATGGGCTACTTCAAATCTAGCCTGGCGGGCCTCCTTTGTGGTTGACCATTGAACATTCTGAATCCAAGTTCAAGGTTTGAAAGCAAAAGGGGTTGAATCTTGAGGCTGAGAGCGATCCTATGCTGCACAATTTCAAAATCAATTCCACGCACGTCTTCGCAGAACCACGCAAAACTTTTTTTTGAAATCTTTTAAGAAAGCGACTAGTCGCTCGCACTGAAGACAATGTAGAACCAATCTGGATCAAGGCAGGATCTTTCTCAATCCTCACATTAACAAACATGATCTCATTCATTAAGGGCTTAGCATGCCTCTCTTTCTCTCAATTGATCAAATTTTACAAATCCTGAGGAATTCCTCCCTCTTTGTTTTCATCACAGTGTTTAAAAAGTTTTGAAAAACTTAGGTCAATGCAATGATTTCAAGGCACAGAAGAGTAGGTGAAAAGCACTGCCGTTTCATTCAGATCTTGTGGTACAACTGGCTCCAAGGTAGGAACAGACGCAAAAGAAAGGGTGTACAAGACAAACACAAAACAAGAAAGTGATGTCCGAGGTAACACCCCCGACATCACCCGACTCCAACACAACAGGACTGACTCGATACAACAAGACAGACTCAACTGACTCAGTACAAAAAGACTGACTCAATACAACACAACAAAACTGACTCAATACCCAAGTCAGAAAGTAAAGTAAATAACATTCGCAAAATGCTCAAAACAGAGCGTGCCATACGCCACATCCGGAGTAAACTGGGTGCCACCAGTAGGTGGTTCATCCCTAATCACATAATAACACAGGTCCAGAGTACTCGGGGGATATCGGAGCCTTCTGAAACTACAGTTCCAGGACTACCTTGCAAAAGAGAAAACAGACAGCATCTCAGCCTGGTTTCACCAGAACAGATATGAGCATAGCTGAATGACTGTGCTCTCTACTGAATTCTGCCCCAAAATCAGATACCAAACTCACAACTGATATGCACATTCTTGTATAATTTCACTGTAAAGCACATACCAATTAATGAGAGCCAAAACACCCCTATGAGGGGGTCGGGTTTTCCTGTCCTATTTTGTCAGGAGCTAGGGTTTCACTACGCACGCATGCGGTTTTAAACAACCTATATTTGGATAAGCAACATGTCCTAGTTTGGAATGGTCTCTATGGCTCCCGATATGTAACTAGGCTGATAGGTCAAACAAATGGTGCCTCGGTAAAACCAAGGTTTGTGTTCCCATCGTGGCAGAGCCCATAACCGGTCAGCCTTATGGCATGCTTTTCCAAGCAAGCCTCCGGCAAATCGCTTAAGAATAGCAGATGGCAAACACTGTGACTTAGACGCACCTATGCAAATGCAATGCAAAGAAACACATAAGTGTAAATAAAACAACATATCATGAGTTCAAGTCAAGTTCTCTAAATCCCCAGCAGAGTCGACAGAAATTGTAGACCGCCCCGAACTCTCTCTGCGGGGCCCCCCTTTCGGAGAGGGCGCGAATCAGGTTCTAGCTACTATAGTTCAGACTCCTGTCAAGATTCTGAATCTAATCTCACAAAGTGCAATGTAAGACTGATAAATCACCAAAGAGTCCAAATCTAGTAAATCGTTTTAGAAAATCAGTTTTAATCAAAAAGCGCCAAACATGGACTGCTTTGCCAGATTTCAAAGTCGCCACCTAAATATTTTATTTTGGAAAATTTAGGAAACCCTGACTCGTGCCTAAGGCCACGTGTCCGTCATCACCAAAGTTGCCTCGGCTCGGGAACTTGGGTACGAGGGGGGAAGGTCATGAAATGAGCACCCCCGCTCGCCCAATCGAAGAATCGGCCTCTAATAAACATGATATGTTGTTTTTTAAAACACATGTGTTCTTGTTTGATTATTAGCTACTTACTATGTGATGCGCACAACACACAAATATAGACTAAATCGCTCGATTTGGGAACAAAACATTTCATGTTTGTTTTTTGAAAAAGGTTTGAAGATGCTACTCGCAAGTAGGCTAAAACGTGGATTCGCCACCTTCAAGTGGGCTTAAAACATGATTTTGCCACCTCAAGTGGGCTTAAAAACACACATTTTGATAAATTGTTCCAATTCAAGTAATGAAGCCTTCATCCACAGGCATTCATGCAGTTAATCATTTAAGCACAAATCCTCATGGAAAGCATGCTATCATGGCAGTCACTTACACACATGCAAGGATGCTAAAGCGTAAACACTTACAGTGTATTCCCAGCCAAAACAGAAGCGAATTAGAAATCAATGCATGATCCTAACTATGTCGAAGATCCCTAATGCAACACATGGAATAATGCAACTAATAGGCTCAACTATCTAAGATGGCATATGAATGCAACACTTGATAACATGCTTTGGAACACGTATTCAAGAAAGTGTATTGAAATACAATGCAGCTTGAATGATACGCCGAGCCCGGTGCATGCAAGACAAATGTATGATGCACGCATGCAAAGTATAAGGTATGCTAATTGAAATATGCCCTAAGCTAACCATCAAAAGCTGATAAGTAAAAGGGAGAAAGAAATGGGGTTGGAAGACATGCACACACACACGCACCCTTATTACAACATTGTGCCCTCTCGACGGAGGGTCCGGATGAACTAAGCTAATCTAAGCTAAGCTACTCTAACTAATCTAATTAAGCTAATTAGACTCATTATTACAAATTAAACGAATAACTAGCAAACTAATTACTAATTATTACAACACTTAATTAATTAACAAATTAATTACATACATAAATTGAGATGCTAACTAACAATTAAAGCTTTAAACTATGTTGCCCCAGCAAGTTGAAGAAGTTGAACATGCATGCTCGCATTTGATTTCTTGCCCTGAAAAACTCTCGGGTTTACTCTCTTGAGGCTCTGTCTGTAGGGTGTCTCCAAGAACTAGCTGCTGAAGCTTACCAAACCAAAGCTAGGGAGTGCACCAGTGGCCTGCCGGCCATGAAAGGTGGTTGCCAACCACCTGCCGGCCAAGAGTGGGCCTATGCTGGCCAATGCTAGAAGGGTGCCGGCCATCAATGTGGCACTGTCGGCTACTAGTGTGCTGTGACACCATTCTGCAACAGAGCACAAAAACAGAGGAAAATGGAGGGTCTCCCTAGGGCATGTGTGTACTGTGCCACCCCATATCATTTCAAAACATCAAGAGAGAGGCACTATTGGATCCAAAACCATCAATCAAGCATCGCAATGCATGTTGGCCAAAGATCTAACTTGCACAAATTCAAAAAATGCAATGTAAACAAGACTCTAAGACCACGGCCTCATCATAAGTGATCAAAGGCAATGGAGACAAAGGAGATTAGCTAACTTTCATCACTTTGAGTACGAAGTGGACCAATCCACCTTGTGTTCAACATAATGTCCGGTTGAACATGACGTAATACAAACAACATGCTCATCGTGGCATGAAATACAAGACTCTAACATGCAAACAACGCATGCACAACATGTTGAGAGACTTAAGCATTAAAACTAGTGAATGATACAACACTAGGACCATGCAAAACCAACCCCAAACAAACCTCATGCATGCCAAAACAGTGGCCAAGATGATCTGAAATGATAGCATGAAAGGCAAGAGAATGATGTTCATGCATTAGCTCACAAACAAGGCATAATGCTCAACTCTCAAACACAATTAAAGAGTGATAAACATGAGAGTATAACAAGGCTATATGCTCTGAAATTACATGCTAAATGATGCCATAACATACGAACATCACAAATATAGCATGCTAAGGGCCTCAAAACTCAAGACTAGTGAAGCCAACTATGCCATAGCTATAAAAAGCAAGCCATACATGACCAAGACCACTTGGAACAGACTTTAAGCTTGCTAAAACAATGCCAAAAACATGCTGGAGTGGAGCCGAAACATGCTAGAATTAGAGGCATAAAGCATGATGCATGTTAAGCCAACAAGTAGGATTGCACTACAAGTGTAAGATGTAAGAGACCAATGACCAAACCAACCAAAAATAGAGTCATGGTAGGTCCAAAAAGTCACAAAAACATGCTTGGACTAAGCTTCAAAAAGGGAGAAATACATGATCATGTATTAGGCTACCAACACAAGCAAACAAGAATACAAGGAGAGGGGATCACCCCCTCCTATTTTGGGCTACAAGAACAACTTTTTATCACTGAAATTCCTCTGAGTTTCAGTGGTTAAAAGGCCAAGCAAGGGGTGATTCAAAAGCTTAGAGAGGTGACTCAAGAGGCTTAACAAGCCAAAGAGCAAAAGAGGGGAACCACCCCCCTAACCACACAAGGCTCAGACGAATGTTTTAAAGCCTTAAAAATAGAGTTACTAAGAGGCTAAAACCAGCCTTAAAACATGCAAAGGTGGTCAAGCTCTTGATCAAAACAAAGCTTAAAAGGGGCAAGTGTCTCACCCTTGAAAAACAACAATAAGACAGCAACTTCAGTAACAATTCTGAGCCAAAACCAAGTCTAAGACCTCAAAACAAGCTCCAAGGGACCTCAGCTCCAAAGTGAAGGTGTTTGAGTAAGTGTTTGTGTGCAAAGTGTGAAGAAACAACACTTTAAGGCTCAAAATAGCACAATATAGAGAGAGAGTGAGAATTCTAGAGAGAAAGGGAGATTTTTGCTCTAAAAATCTCCGAACCCCCAAATGAGGGAGAGGCCTCCCCTTATACAGAACAAGCAAGCCAAAGCTTCCTTGACAAGCTAGAAGCTTGTTTGAATCCATCCATACACGTGTATGGAGGAGGGCTCAGTGAGCTACAGCTGGCTCAAAAAATCTGAGAAAATATCTGTTGAAACAAATGGTGGCCGGCCGGCCATTAGTGGTTGCCGGCAGTGCCTCATTGATAGCCGGTAGGCCTCATCATTGGCCGTCAGGTATAAATTGATGGCCGGCATTGCTCCAAAAGCAACAAGAGGAAAGGACCAGCACATGGTCCAAGTATGAGAGAAGATGGACATAGGGTCTGGAAGGATCAAACCTGGAGCATTCCGTTGCGAAAGTTGATTACTCGACGAGTAATCAAACTTTCCATTGGATGTACCTGCAAGCATATCCAAGTCTTGAGGACTGTAAAAAATGAGGTGTCTCTGATTAGCATCGTACGGTCGTGACCCTCGATTCACTTCCCAATTTTTGCAGAGCTTGCAGAAGGCAATGGGAACGAACTTATGTTTTAGCATGACATTTCACCCACAAACAAATGGACAGTCTAAAAGGACAATACAAACCTTGGAGGATATGCTTCGAGCTTGCGTTATGGATTTCAATGGAAGTTGGGAGAAACACTTACCTCTCGTTGAGTTCGCTTACAACAATAGTTTCCAGGCCAGTATTGGAATGGCACCGTATGAAGCACTTTATGGGCGACCTTGTCAATCACCAGTTTATTGGACAGAAGTAGGGGAAACAACCTTGCTAGGACCAGACCTAGTTCAGGAGACCACTAAGAAGATAAAACTGATCAGACAACGACTAATCACAGTCCAAAGTCGCCAAAAGAGTTATGCGGATCAAAAGAGGCGGCCCTTAACTTTTGAGGTAGGCAATCATGTTTTTCTCAAAGTTCGACCTTGTCGAGGTATTACGCAATTCGTAAAGAAAGGAAAACTTGCACCTCGTTTTGTGGGACCCTTTGAAATTCTGAGCAAGGTAAGAGAGGTAGCATACCGTCTAGTACAACCACCACAGCTCACAGCAGTGCACAATGTCTTTCACATCTCAATGTTACGGAAATATGAGTCACACCCTTCACATGTTATCAATTGGAGGGAGATTGATCTCAATGAAGATGCAAGCTTTGAGGAAAGGCCTATAAAGATTATGGACCGACGAGAGAAGAACTTAAGAGGCAAAATCATCAACTTGGTGCGAGTGTTGTGGCAACATCGAGGAGTGGAGGAGTCTACGTGGGAAAGAGAGGATGCAATACAAGCCAATTACTCTCAGTTGTTTGAAGGTAAAGGTACGTGTTAAAATTTTGAGGACGAAATTACTTAAGGGGGATAGGTTGTAAGAACCTGAATTTTTAGACAACTAATTAGTTTATTAATAATAATATTAAATCAATCAATAGTGATTATTAAACTATTAAATTATAATGTTAATAGCACCATACTTAATACCAATATTAAATTCTTTAAAAAAAATTATTTATCTTGCTGTGATTAAATTTCTGTATCAAAATACAGTTGTGAAAATTAAATGGATTAAATTAATAGTAAATAAGCTAGTTAGAATTTAGTAGGAAGAAAACCAACCAGTTAAAAAAATAATAATAATATTAAATAAATAAATAAAAAGTTATATATACATATTAATATTGTATTGGCATCAATTTCAATTTCAATTCAAAAAAAAAAAAAAAAAGGAGGTCAAGTTGCAAGAAAAGTGGCTGACTACCACTTCTTTTTCCCTAGGCTGCCCTACTGCATACAAGGCATGCTTGTTTTCCCAAGTTCACACTCAACATCCCTAGAGAAGTAAGCATGCATAGATGGCATTCCAAGCCTTTGATTAAGGCAGCCACGGCATGCAGCAATTGTAAGCTATCATCTAAGCTTAGATGATAGTTCCTAAGCAAAAAGGAGAAGTAAAGTAAAAATAAAATAATAATAATAACAATAATAATAATAATAATAACAACAAATTAGGCCCTCAAACTCCTAAATTAGGAGCACTATTCAGCCTCATTACACACACATGTAACTGAACAAAACAAAGAGAAAGAGAGGGAGAGAAAGCAAGAGGGAAAGGAGAGAAGAGAAAGGAAGAAAGGCCCAACACTTGGGATTTTTTTTTACTTCATTGAGGTAAGAATGCATCACCTCTATCCTCCCTTAGATACTTCTAACTGAATTTATATAAATTATATATGTAAGACTAAACATGGTTAAGTCATATATAGCAAAATAGTACCATGCATGTTTGAAATTTTGATAGGGTAAGGGTTTCATTATGTTATAATTTCATACTCCTTCTTGCAAATATAGATATATGGCTTAGCTACTGTTTTTATGTGTTCAATATTCTCCATTGTTGAAATAATCTTGCAAGAGAGTAAAATGAGATGATAATGGCTTCCTTTTATCTGAAACTTAGATTCTTCTTCACTGTTTCAGACCTTATTGGATAAAAAGAGGGCTCTAATAAATTGAAAATAATTGATATTTAAAACTTGTGTATACTGGAAGTAGATATAGGTGTTATACACTGTGTAAAATTTTTATGAAATCATTGGACACCATTTTCTTACTGAAACAAATAGTTTCCCTAAGCGTCGCCTACAACACAGCAGAAGCAGTGGCTTCAAACAGGTCCCATTTTCTCTACAAATGGTATTTTTTTGCACGACCACTTGGAATAGTTAGATATAAGAGTTATCGTTCATTTTCCACCAATTTAACAAAAAATGGATAAGTCTAAAAGGAGAAATTGTAGTTTTACTAAAATGTGACAGAATCTGTCCAGTTTTCTTAGAAAAATTATTTGACCATCTTCCGTTGATTTTTAGTCTTCGAATCCCTCTGGAAATATGTTCTAAACTCAAGTATCTAACAAACTATTCTGACCATGCCTCTTTTTGACACCATTTGAAGACCCTTTTTATTTTTCGAACACAGAACATCTGTGCTGGAGGTAAATGTAACTCACTGTCCAGAAAACTAGTTTTCTTCCAAAAATTATTTCTCCATTTTAAAATCGTTTTTAGCCTTGGTATTCTTCTTGAAATATTTTCCTAACTCGATTAACTAGCACCGGTTAAAATATTATAATGGTTGAACATCGTATGGTATGGGTTTCATATTTTTTTGTTTGTTTGACCATACAGTGCTGAAAGGAGAAGTATGTGAATTCTTAAGAAATCTTGTGATGACTCCTAAGACACTCTATCACATTTATTTTGGTTTCCATATATGATTGTGTGGTGCTATATAAACATTATATCACTGTGATTCTCAAACTAAAACTCACATGTGCATAAAAAAATAATGTGAATTTGACGAAGTAAAGAAACACGAAATGGAACCGATGATACATTCATTTCAAAAAAAAAAACACCGATGATACATTAAAATTTAAAAGTGATGGGGCGAGCCAGGTTTAGAATCTTGCGCAAGTGAGTTGCGAACCCTAACATGGCACGGGAAGGTATTTTGGCTCTTATCGGTACAGGCGATATAAGGTTGGTGGTGCGGGGTCACAACACAGGCCGTTCCCTTGGGGTAGACCGTGATGTCACGACTCGGGTATGTAACCCTGGTGCATGGGCATCATTGGTAGTTATAGTAAGTAACAATTGAATATTTGACCAAGGGGGAGTCAGAATTGCCCATGGCCATTGTTTAGCGGTTGAGTGGAAATAGTGCTCCACAGGGAGTTACTTAAACTTACATGTTAAACTAAATCTGTGTGACTTTAAAAAGAAAGAGTGTGCATTTTCCTTATGATGAATCACTATTTCCATTTGCCATTTTTTTATTTATCTATTGTTATTATTTTAACTGTTGGCATTTCTGTTATGCTTATTAAATGCTGCTTATTATTATGTTATTACACAATATTTATTATTTGTGAGTATTATTATTGGGGTGAGTATTTTCGGGTTGTAGTATCTTATGGAGCTCATCGCTCATTGGCATTTCCATTGCTCGGGCATTTTATGCCAGGTATCGGAGAAACCGAAGGAAGCACCGAGGCCTTGCAAGGCGACATTCAGCCTTGGTTAGCTTGAAGAATGCCCAAGATTCCATGAACCATTTTCCTAGTTTTATTTTTATTTTTTATATTTGTGTTTTTTTTTAATATTCTAAGACTAAGTTTTAAGCTATTTGGAGTTGTAATTTAAGAACTTTTAGTTTCCGTGTTGTTAATTAATGGATGATGGTAAATTCAGTGGCAACATTGATGAGGATTCTTAATTAAGAAATTTGATTTTAAGTTTTAAACATTATTAGGATGTCCTTAAATTTTGGGCGTCACATAATTTATTAAATTTGAATTATTTTGTCGATATGATTGAAAATATATAAAATTATAGAATAAAATTTGATTTTGATATAGGTTGTGTAGAAGATATATTGACATAATGATACTGATGATAGTCGTTAATGACCCCACTGACCTAAAAACCTAGCTACGCCACTGATCAAATAAATCATAAATTAATTAGCTAGCTAATGGAGATTTCTTAATTGTTTAAAATCAAAGAAAATCAAGAAAATTAGTATGAGATATTGAAACTTTCACAAAGCTCCTCACTAAAAATCTCATTTTCCTTATATAATATATTGATTATTATAAAATCAACTACAAAAGCATAGCAATTCGGTCACGTTATTTGTTCATGGGTGATTTAATTTAAGGTGAAAATAGAGTTACTTGTAATATGTATTGGATGCTTCTTGCATGAAGTGATTAGATAAATAAAAAAATAACTGTGGAGTATACTTGCAGTTTAGACATAAAGTTTTCAGATAAATATGGATGCTGCAATACAACATCATTTTGCTGTTATTTCTTGCTGCATTTTAGAACAATTCATGCAATCTGCTTATACTGTGGCATTTCTTTCAGTTTAGACATGAAATGTGCAGTTAAATATGGATAAGAAATGTGTTGCTTATTCCTACATTTTTGTTTTTGGGTAGATACTAAAGAATGTTGTAGAAGATATAACAGAATATACTGAAGCAATACAAGGGAGAAGCCCCTTAAGCACAAGCCAAGACTACCACTTTGTTTTGGTGCAAAACTTTTTGTGGAAAATGTTTTCCTTATTTTCTAGCATTTTGGTACAACAAAAAATGACAGAAAACGTTTTTTAGTGATCAACAGCAAACAAGCTTAGGCGAATTTTTTTTTTTTTTTTTTCTGAAATAAAATTCAGCATCTCCACTACCACTCCAGCCCCACACCACCATCATTAATACAATCATTAAGGACATTAGTTTTAAGGTCCAACTGATAGAAAACCTTGCGGAACATAAACTAAATGCCATTAAGGATTCAATTCTATACATGAAAACCATATGAATTTCTACTATACAAAATAAGTGTATACATACCTTAATCCATGATAGTATGAAAACCTCTTTTGAGAAAGAGAAACCTTGAATAGAAGACCTTGATCTTCAAGTTCTTTATTTGTCTAAGATTTTCAAACCATTTCTCTCTCTCTCTCTCTCTCTCTCTCTCTCGGCGATGGGAGCCTTCTTGTGGTGACAACTTGACTTTTGTGATTAAAAGTGTGGTTTGGGACCTTCCCATCAAAGAATCCATCTATTCAATGAACCTCATTAGATAGATTAATGTATCTTCTACATTCATAATAGATACATAATACATTTCTAAGATTCATTCATAATGAATCTATCACATTCAATGCATTGACACTATTTCCATTAGTTTTCTATACATTATGTATATATAGGTGCATTCATCAATGATTAGTCACCATCTAATTGATGCACATGTATCTTGCTTAATGAGATGAATCTAGTATAATCATGCATAAGCCACATTAAGCCAAATTTAGGAAAAATTCTTACAATCTCCCATTTGGCTTACATGATTATATTACGTCACTGGATTATCATAATATGGCCAACATTCTCCCACTAAAAGATTGCACCATCACCATTAGATTCTGTTCGATGAAATTATTAGCACCAAATCATTGTAGTCGGTGATTTATACATTGATCAAGGCTATACAATGGTTATAGTGTTAATATTTTCCATCAACATGAATAAGTGAATCTTAAATCATAGAGATGACATTAGCAACATAATGGTGATTAATGTTAATTCATCTACAACGGTCTCGTTGTTTATATTTTCTTCTAAATTGTGCACAAGTATGAAGAATGAAAATAACAAACATAATCATTACTAACATAAGATGATTATAACATAACATCTATCACAAACATAATACACTCATTTCAAATCTAAATATGATAAACTTTCTACTAAGCCCATGTGTGCAACATGTTCTTGAAAGAGCTTAGATGTGAGGCCTTTAGTTAAAAGATCTGCCAACATGAGTGTAGTGCCAATATGAGAGATGGAAATAGTCTGATTCATAATCCTTTCTTTAACAACTAGATACTTGATATCAATATGCTTTGATCCTCCTGAATTTTTGTTATTATTGGAGAACTGAACAGTAGCATCATTATCATAGTAAATCTGTAAAGGCCTCAAAATTGAATCGACAAGTTGTAATCTAGATATGAAATTCTTTAGCCATACTACATGACATGTGACTTCATAACATGCTACGAACTCTGCCTCCATAGTGGAAGAGACTGTCTGAGATTGCTTATGACTTTTCCATGAAATGGGTCCATTACCAAGCATAAAAATGTATCCAAAAGTTCACTTTCTCGTGTCTTTACATCCAGCATAATCAGTATCTGAATAATCAATTACGTCAAGGTTGTCTATTCTTTAATAAGTAAGCATGTAATCCTTAGTACCTTGTAAATATCGCAACACTTTCTTAACCGCCTTCCAATGATCAAGTTTGGGATTGCTTTGGTATCAACCAAGCATACTAACTACAAATGCTATGTCAGGACGTGTACAAACTTGAGCATACATAATGCTCCCAACTACAGAGGCACAAGGAATTTCTTTCATTTGTTCCTTTTCTAAATTATTTCTGGGACATTGAAA
The DNA here is from genome assembly GCA_025200525.1 of Camellia lanceoleosa. NCBI lineage: Eukaryota > Viridiplantae > Streptophyta > Magnoliopsida > Ericales > Theaceae > Camellia > Camellia lanceoleosa. The sequence goes on along the minus strand of CM045763.1, from coordinate 203,055,465 downwards.
TTCACTAAATTTATCACCCTTAACTATAGAGGCAACACTACTTGAACAGTTCTGCATGTTGAACCTTTTAAGAACCTTTTCAATATAGGCTCTTTGGGACAATCCTAAAATACCACAAGACCTACCTCGGTGAATTTCTATCCCAATGACAAAAGAGGCTTCACCAAGATCTTTCATTTCAAAATTCCTCGTAAGGAGTTGCTTTGTCTTATGTATCATTCCCAAATTATTACTAGCAAGCAATATATCATCAACATACAAAACTATAATGCAGACATTGCTCTCACTGATTTTAAGGTAGACACATTGATTAACCACATTATCTTTAAAATCAAATTTGGTGAGAATTTCATGAAATTTAAGATACCATTGTCGAGATGCCTACTTTAGACCATATATGGACTTCCTAAGCCTACAAACCATATTTTCCTTACTTTCATCTTGAAAACCTTCAGGTTGGTCCATGTAGAACACTTCATGCAAGTTACCATTTAAAAAGGCTATTTTAACATCCATTTGATGTAACTTCAAATCATACTGAGCTACTAAGGCTATGACTATTCTCAAGGAATCCTTATTAGAAACGGAAGAATAAGTTTTCTTGTAGTTTATCCTTTCTCTTTGAGTGTATCCTTTAGCAACTAATCTGGCCTTGTATCTTTCGATATTGCCTTTAGGATCACGATTGGTTTTAAAAACCCATTTGCATCCAACAGTTTTGGCTTCTTTAGGCAATTCTACAAAATCCCAGACATTGTTGTCTTTCTTGGATTTTAACTCATCTTTCATGGCATTTAACCATTGAGTTGCATTTCCATTACTTATGGCTTGGGCATAAGAAACATGATCGCTCTCCAAGCCTATATCACACTTATTTAGGTAAACATCATAGTCATCTGATATGGCTGTTTTTTCTTGGTCATTTACGTAAAGGTTGTTCTACAATTGGGACAACTTCTTTTTCAATGTAAGAAATCTCTTAAGTACCAACATTATTCATAATAGGTTCAGGTACTTCATTTTCTTGGATAATCGTGGAAGGTGTAAAAGCATGATTTTTCTCCAAAGAAACATTTTTGAGATACACACTCCCACTATGTCTTCATGCTCTAAGAACACAACATTTCTAGTTTCAACAATTCTTGTTCTATGAGTGAGATAATAGAATCTAAAACCCTTTGATCTCTCAGGATATCTAATGAAATAACAACTTATAGTTCTAGGGTCTAATTTATTTATTTACAGGTTGAAAATTTTTGCTTCAGCAAGACAACTACATACATGTAAATAATTCAAATTAGGCTTCCTACCAACCCACAAGTCATAAGGAGTTACAGGCACAGCCTTACTAGGAATCCTATTAAGAACATGTACAGTAGTCTTTAAAGCTTCACCCCACAAGAAATCTGGCAAAAAAGAGTTACTCATCATGCTTCTTATCATGTCCAAAAGAGTATAGTTTCATCGCTTAGCTACACCATTGCTCAGGTGTACCAGACATTGCGTAGTTAGCAACAAGACCATTCTCAACTAAAAATAAAACAAAAGCACTTGGATTTTGACTTGACTCAGTGAATCTACCATAATATTCACCGCTTTTATTAGATCTTGCACTTTTAATCTGTCTGCCAAGTTGATTTTCAACTTCAGCTTTATAGAATTTGAACATATCCAATGCTTTTGATTTTTCACGAATAAGATACACATAAGTATACCTTAAAAAGTCATCAATAAAAGTAATAAAATATTTATGTCCAGAAATAGTTGGAACAGTAAAGAGACTACATATATCAATATGAATTATGTCTAATAATTTAATAGTCCTAGTAGCACCCGTTTTCTTTGTCTTTGTGTATTTTCCTTTAATGCAATTCACACAAACACTAAAATTAGAAAAATCAAGTGAACTTAAAATTCCGTCTTTAATAAGATGTTTTATCATTTCTGTTGATATGTGGCCCAAGCACTTGTGCCACAACATAAATGAATTTTCATTCATTCACTCACTTTTTCTTTTTATTTACCAAGTCGTTTACATGAAAGGATAAAAGAGATTGTGCATTAGTAGAATTTAAATTCAATGAATAAAGATTACCATATAAAGTACCAAAACCAATCATATGAGAATTATGGAATAAAGAGACTCCATTATTTCCAAACTTAAATTCATAACCACAGGAATCAAGATATGAAATAGAAATTAGGTTTCTAGTAAAAACAGGAACATAAACTGTGTTTACTAAAGCGGTGTTTGGGAAGAGTTTTTTTTTTTTTTTTTTTTTTTTTAGTTTTTTGCTAAAAGACAAAATAGGTTAAAAAATCAAAAAAAAAAATCCAGACAAAATATCACATTAAACCCATAATCATTTCACTTTTTCTCTCACAAACATCACATCCAACTACAAAAAAATCTAACTATCTTTCCAAACACAAAAAAAATTTCCTCCAAAAATAATCAAAAACTAAAAAAACCTACTAAAATAACAACTTCCCAAACATCCACTAAATCTAAAATGAAACCAGAGTCTAAAATTAGACGGAGGGTGCCAATAGCCTTAGCGTCCACTTTTATTCCATTCTTGACTGTAATGGTTCGTTCTCTTTTATTTAGTTTTCGACTTGTAAGGTATCCCTACATGGAATTTGTTATGTGAATACTTGCACCAATGTCAATCCACTAAGAATTTGGTGCAACATCTACCAAAAAAAGATTCATAAGACGCAAAGCATTAAGTGTTACCTTTCTTGTCCAACCAACCTTTAAAACCTGGACAGTCTTTTCTTATGTGATCTTTCTTTCGACAGAAATGGCATCAAATCTTATTTTCTTCATTAGTCTTGTGAGTTTCATCATTTGCATTCTTCTTCTTCTTACTTTTGCCTTTCTTGAAAATCTTTTTGGTTGGACCCAAGGTGGTAAGGTGAGTCATATCAGGCTTTTCAACTTTAAGCCTCTCTTCTTCTTGAACACACATGGAAATTAACTCGCTCATCTTCCATTTATCTTTCTGTGTATTATAATTGATCTTGAAAGAACCAAATTGCGCAGGAAGAGAAGTCATAATGAAATGAACAAGAAAACCTTCAAAAATTTCTCTGTCCATTCCCTTTAATTGAGAGGCCATGTCATTCATCTTTAAGATATGCTCACGAACATCACTCAAACCATCATATTTCATTGTCATCATTTTAATCATGAGAGTACTGGCAAGGGATTTGGAAGTTCCAATGAATAGTTCTTCAATATATTTCATATAGCCCACTGCAATTTCAAAAGTAGGATTGCTCCTTGAATTGCAGGCATAATTAAGCCTTTCATAATCATTAGACTTAAGTGATTAGAGCATTCCCATTTTTCATATAAAGCCATGTGTTCCTTAAAACTTGTATAATTAGGCTTTATAGGTGCTGGTTCTCTTAATGCATAGTCTAAATCTATAATTCCCAAAACAATTACAAGTTGTTCCTTCCATTTCTTAAAAATAGCTCTACTCAAAGCTTTAATACTAGACAAGTAACTATTAATTGCAGTAGGATTCAATGTTGCAAGCACATAATATCCATTACATAATTTAATATAATCAAGAAAACTACTTTTTACATGTCATGAATAAAAATAACACCACAAGTTAAATATATCTAACTAAAACATATAATTAGTTAAATACGAAATCAAGTTATCCTTCCGTTAGGCCGAATAACAATATATTTTAGCAATTTCATAAAATTAAATGAGATAACTAATAAAAATAAATAACATAAAATAAAATAAAATAATCATTAAGATCGTAACGAGTTTATCACTGTTAGACAGAACAACTTAATGTCTTATATTATTTTATTAACTAAAGCACGTGAGAAGTTTATCACTGTTGAGCAAAAAAACTCATTACTATATATTATACTAATCATCTCAGTTATTCAAACATATATTGTGTTGAACCTCCATTAGGCTAATCAACAATGTTTCAACTCATAAGGTGTGTAGCAAAACATTATAAGTGCATAAGGCATTATCTTAATTACCACTTGTTCAATAATTTCCAATTTTTTATTTTAATATCAACAGAATAAAATATTGACCAAAAACAAAGATAAAATTGGACAAGTGTAAATCAAGGCTATGCACTAGTTACACAAAACATCATCATAAAATGAAATTCATATTTATACGTTTCATGCATCAGAATTGAGAATCATGCTCTGATACCATTTGATAGAAAATTTTGCGAAATATAAACTAAAAGCCGTTAAGGATCCAATTCTATACATGAAAACTATATGAATTTCTACTTTACAAAATAAGTGTATATGTACCTTGATCCATAATAGTATGAAAACCATAGTATGAAAACCTCTTTTGAGAAAGAGAAACATTGAATAGAAGATCTTGATCTTCAAGTTCTTTATTTGTCTAAGATTTTCAAACCACTTCTCTCTCTCTAGGCGATGGGAGCCTTCTTATGGTGACAACGTGAGTTTTATGATAGAGAGTGTGGTTTGGAACCTTACACTATTTATACTAGTAATCTTCTCATCAAAGAATTCATTCATTCAATGAACCTCATTTGATAGATTAATGTATCTTCTACATTCATAATAGATACATAATGCATCTCTAAGATCCATTCATAATGAATCTATCACATTCAATGCATTGACACTATCTCCATTAGTCTTCTATACATTATGTATTTATAAGTGCATTCTGTTGGAAAATGGCTTTGAAAAACCTTATTTTTTTGCTAACTTTGAACATTAATTAAGATGGGACTCAAGCGTTATTTTTAACATTACTAATTGGGTTCACGTTTAATGCCACGTAGTGAATAACATTGTGTATTTAGTTGCTCAAAACCATTTCCGGATGAATGAGAATTCAACGTGCGTTTTCGGATTCGTGAAAATGGCTTTAGGTGGATGTGAGATGTGTTTGTCCCACATTGGAAAGGCTTAAGGATTTGTATGGGTTTATATACTCTAGCTTGGGATATTTGGGATGGGTTCCAAGTGGTACCAAAGTTTGTGGAAAAGTGAGGTTATGGGTAAAATGGTCTAGACCCATTGGACCCAAAACAAAAAATCACACACGCGCGCCACCACCGCCATCCGTCCGGGCGGGCTGGACCTGGACAAAGGTGTGAGGTGTGAGGTTGGGTTAGGCTTATCCGGTCCAATACTTATCTTTTTGGGCCAAAAACATTTGAATTTTATATATTTATTTTTATTTTTGGTTTCAAAATTCAAAATAAATTGGTCCAATTTTTTTTTTTCCTTCGCTCATACAAATCCCAAACAGGTTTACCCACCCAAACTGGTTCAAAACAAGTTCATACCTGTTGAATTCAAACCGAACAGATCTGTATCTGTTCAAATAAGTTTTCTACCTGTTGAATCAGTCCAAACAGTTTTTTATCTGTTAGAACCTATTCAAAAAAGCCACATGCTCTTCTATATGAAGCCTTCCATTCCAGCAATTCTGATTAATCAAAATTTTCCCTCAAACTTTCGTCTTTCTTCTTCTTCCATTTTTTATCTTTACATCTATTTTGCATTTTTTTTAGGAAGTAAAAGAGAGTGTCACAATAGAGTTTTGGTTCGCAAGACTTGTTTTTGTAGTGCTACAAGTCAAGTAGTAGTCGTTGTATCACTGGAGTGAGGGTGGAATCTATTTTAAGGAGATTGTATCCAACACAAGCCTCGACTTATAATTTCTGTAAGGAAGTAATTCAAAATTTAATTTATTAAATTAACTTTTGAATTATTTTATTTAGACATTTAATTTACACACACATCCACCTCTGGGTATAACAATCTTAAAGTAGATTTCCTCTTTTTTTTCTTTTTTTTTTTAATTTGTGTGTTAGACAGACGAATATTTTGTTTCAAAAAATTAAATAGTAGTCATATACTGTTTAATTTCTTAAATAATAGTAATATAATGTTTAATAATCTCTTTGATAACATAATAGTCATATACTGTTTATCATTGAAATTTTGTTACAAAATATTATTCTGTATATTTTGTGTGTAAATTCTATTCTATATAAATTTGTGATTTGTGCTTTAATTATTTCGTCAGAAATATGACAACTGAAATAAACAGTACTGAGACTGTTCTTACTTCAACCCCTACACCTGTTGTGCTATGATGACTTCGACAGTACCGGTAAATCATGGGAAGAAGTCAGAAAAATTTAATGGAAATGATTTTAAAAGATGGCAACAAAAAATGATGTTTTATCTTATGACATTAAATTTGGCTAGCTTTACTCATGAAAAAGCACCGGCACTGAACGAGAGAGAAACTGACCGTCAAGTGGTTGCCGCAGTCGATGCATGGAAATATGGTGATTTTCTATGTTGGAATTATATCCTTAATGGGTTGGACAATACACTATACAATATGTATAGTGTCAAAAGCACTGCAAAAGAACTGTAAGAATCTCTAGATCATAAATATAAGACAGAGGATGCCGATACAAAAAAATTTGTTGTCGGCCATTTTCTGAATTTTAAAATGATAGATTCCAAAACGATTATTAGCTAGGTTCAAGATCTCCAATTAATTCTTCATGACATACATGCGGAAGGGATGGTTTTTAGTGAATCTTTCTAAGTAGCGGCAATCATAGAAAAATTGCCACCATCCTAGAAAGATTTCAAGAATTATCTGAAACATAAGCGCATGGAGATAAAATTTGAGAAACTAATAGTACGGCTCAAAATTGTGGAGGACAACCGTGGTTCTGACAAGAAGTCAGGAAACCATGTCACGCAGACTAATGCAAATGTTTTGGAACATGGACAAGGGTCAAAGTTCAATAACAAGAAGCAGAATCATGATGGCAATGGTCCCAAACAAGGATCCACTGGTAAGATCAACAGAGGGATCAACAACGGGTTCAACAAGAGGTTCAAAGGCAAGTGTTTTGTGTGCTACAAAGATGGACATCGCGTTAAGAATTGTTACGTTCGCAAGGACGGAGGGAGTTCAAGTAAAAAGCCAGCATAAGCCAACATAGTCGAGGATTTTTATCTTTCCAATGGAGTGGCAGGCATGAATCTTGCTACAGTAGTCTCTGAGGTAAATTTGGTGGGAAATTCCTAGAGTGATGGGTGGATACTGGAGCAATCTGCCATATCTATGCAGATAAGAAGATGTTCATAACCTACAAAGTGGTGGAAAGTGGATAACATCTTTGTATGAGAAATTCCTCTACATTAACTCTAGAAGGACAAGGAAAGATTGTGCTGAAAATGACATCGGAGAAAGAACACACTCTTAACAATGTACTCCATATGCCGAAGATTCAGAAGAACTTGATTTATGGGTCATTGTTAATCAAGAATGAGTTTAAATTAGTCTTTGAATATGACAATGTTGTACTCTCCAAGAGTGAAATGTATGTAGGGCGATGTTATATGAATAATAGGCTTTTTAAGCTCAATGTAATAACTGTTATACCTAATTTAGCTATTAATAATAAGAACACATTTTCTGTTTATATTGTTGCGTCTTCTTTTTTATAACATGGTAGATTAGGACATGTTAATTTTAAGTCTTTGCGTAGACTTGTTTCTTTAGAATGTTCTCTGAACTTAGAGTTTGATCCTAATCATAAATGTGAGATTTGTGTTGAGGCAAAACTCACAAAAGCATCATTTAATAAAGTAAAAAGAAGTACTAAACCTCTAAGTTTAATTCACACAGATATTTGTGATTTAAAATTTGTTCAAACTAGAGGAGGCAAAAAGTACTTTATTACTTTTATTGATGATTGCACTCGATATTGCTATGTTTACTTATTGAGACATAAAGATGAAGCCTTAGAAGCTTTTAAGTAATATAAACTTGAGATTGAAAATCAACTTGGCAAAACTATTAAGATAGTGAGGAGTGACAGATGTGGTGAGTATGATACACCATTTAAGGAATTTTATTATGAACATAGCATTATTCATCAAACCACTGCACCCTATCTCCTCAGTCAAATGGACTTGCTGAGAGGAAGAATCGAACTCTTAAAGAGATGATGAATGCCATGTTGATTAGTTCAGGGTTACCTCAGAACCTGTGGGGGGGGGGGGGGAGGGGGCAATTTTGTATGCTAATTTTATCCTTAACAGGGTGCCCCATAAGAAAATCAATCAAACATCTTATGAAGTACAAAAAGGTCGACAACCTACCTACAATTACCTCAAAGTGTGGGAATATTTAGCCAAAGTGGCTGTCCCTAGTCCTAAAACAACTAAGATATGACCAAAAATAGTTGATTGTGTGTTCATTGGTTATGCAAATAATAGTAGTGCATATAGAATTTTAGTTCATAGATCTGAAAATCCTGATATGCATGTAAAAACTATTATTGAGTCAAGGAATGTGTCATTTTTTGAACACATTTTTCTTTGCAAGGAAACTGAAGAGACAAGTTCAAATAAAAGAACTTTTGACACTACTATGGGTAACAGTGAAGACCAAAATGATAATGAAATAAATTAACCTAGACGTAGCAAGAGGGTTAGGATCTCTAAATCATTTGGTCCAGATTTTCTGACACACCTGTTAGAAAATGAGTCTCAAAACTTCAAGGAAACAATGTCAAGTCTTGAAGCTCCATTGTAGAAAGAGGCTGTGAATAGTGAAATTGAATTAATACTGCAAAATTATACTTGAGAACTGGTGGATCTTCCAACAAGTTGTAAACCTCCTAGATATAAATAGATATTCAAGAGAAAAATGAAAACAGATAGTTCAATAAATAAATACAAGGCTAGTCTTGTTGTTAAGGGATACAGGCAGAAGGAAGGCCTTGATTATTTTGACATCTATTCACCAGTGACAAGAAAAACATCTATTCACATGCTAATTGCAATTGCAGCTTTGTATAATCTGAAGATACATCAAATGGATGTTAAAACAGCTTTTTTGAATGGCGAGTTAGATGAGGAAATCTATATGAAACAACCGGAAGGGTTTTAAGTTCCCGGCCAAGAGAAAAAGGTTTATAAACTTGTCAAATCCCTTTTTATGGATTAAAACAATCTCCAAAATAATGGCATGAAAAATTTGATCACGTTATGATTTTGGATGGTTTTAAGATAAACAAATGTGACAAATGCATCTATGTTAAACACATAGACAAAGGCTATCTCATATGTGGATGAGATGCTCGTTATTGGAAGTAATAATGACATGATTAAATCCACAAAGAGAATGTTGAACAAAAAGTTTGACATGAAAGATCTAGGAGTAGCAAATGTAATTCTAGGAATAAAAATTACTAGAATATTTGAAGGATATGCTTTATCTTAGTCTCATTATGCTGAGAAGATTCTAAAGAAATTTGAAAGGATGACAACCGTCCAGCTAAAACATCTATTGACATTAGCCTTCATTTGTCAAAAAATACAGGTGTAGGCATATCATAATTAGAGTATTCTCGGATAATCAGAAGCTTGATATACTTAATGAATTGCACTAGGCCAGATATAGCCTATACTGTAAACAAATTGAGTAGGTACACAAGTAATCCAGGGTCTGATAATTAGAAAATGATAACTAGGGTACTTATGTATCTAAGACATACCCAAAATTATGGTTTACATTATACCAAATATCCAACAGTACTCGAGAGATACAGTGATGCAAATTGGATATCGGATACTAAAGACTCAAAATGCACTAGTGGATACGTCTTTACCTTGGGAGATGCTACAATCTCTTGGAAATCTTCCAAGCAGACATGCATAGCAAGGTCGACAATAGAATCTGAGTTTATCGCATTAGGTAAAACAGGAGAAGAATGGCTTTATAATTTCTTAGAAAACATTCTAATGTGGCCTAAATCTGTGCTAACTAGATGTATTCACTGTGATAGTGAAGCTGTAATAGGACGGGTACAAAATCATATATATAACGGTAAGTCTTGACACATTCATCAAAGACATAATACCGTTAAGCATTTGCTCTCACATGGAATAATTTTCATAAAATATGTAAAATCAAGGGAGAATATTGCAAATCCATTTACTAAAGCGCTAGCCAGAGAGCAAGTGTACCATTTGTCGAAGTGAATGAGATTAAAGCCTATTACTTAAAAAGTCGCCATAATGGCAACCCAACTTAGTTAACTGGAGATCCTAAGATTTAGGTTCAAAGGGACAACCGAATTATGGATGACTTCACGTATCACTAAGGATGTTTTCTCCTACCCATTTCTATGATAAAAAGAGTGATACCTACAGCATTAGTAGGATAAGCTTTACTTTTAATGATTCTTATAGCTTGGACATCCAAGTAAGATATGGCAAGATACTTTTAATAAGAAGTCACCTATATGAGTGTGAACTGAGCCGGTTCTGTGAGAATTGAGAAGGCTAAATTCTCTAGAGCACTTATGAATTACTAGGTGTTGTTCAGGACCAAAATGAACACAACCGTAAGAACCAAATTGTGTCTGAGGATACACTATGTGTAGTTTATTGTCTTGGCTTACACAAACAACTGAACAGTTTAAGGCATTGCGTCCACTGATTAGCTAGTAAGTCCAATAGGCTTTCACTAGAGGAAGTTCAAAGCCGAAAGCTACCTATCTCGATGTGGTGTATCTTCTTAATGTACTCTTTCTTTGTTTGCATTTTGTTGCATGCCTGTTGTCGTAAATTTCATTCATGTGGGGGATTGTTGGAAAATGGCTTTGAAAAATCTTATTTTTTGCTAACTTTAAGCATTAATTAAGGTGGGACCCAAGCGTTATTTTAAACGTTACTAGTTAAGTTCATGTTTAATGTCGCGTAGTGAATAACATCATGTATTTGGTTGCTCAAAACCATTTCCAAATAAATGAGAATTCAATGCGTGTTTTCGGGTTTGTGGAAATGGCTTTAGGTGGATTTCCTACATAGTTGTGAAATGTGCTTGTTCCACATTAGAAAGGCTTAAGGATTTGTATGGGTTTATATACTCTATCTTGGGATACTTGGAATGGGCCCCAAGGGGTATCCAAGTTCGTGGAAGGATGAGGTTATGGGTAAAGTAGGCTAGACCCATTGGACCCAAAACAAAAAATCACACGCGAACGCCGCCACCGCCGTCCGTCCGGTCGGTTAGGCGGGCTGGGCTGGGCCTCGGCGTGGATGCGTGGTTGGACTTGTCCGCCCCAATACTTATCTTTTTAGGTCAAAAACATTTGAATTTTATTTTATTTTTTTAATTTTTGGTTTCAAAATTCAAAATAAATTGGTCCAGTTTTTTTTTCCCCTCCACTCAAATAGATCCCAAATAGGTTTACCCACCCGAACAGGGTAAAAATAGGTTCGTACCTATTGAATTCAAACCAAACAGATCTGTATCTATTCAAATAGGTTTTTTACCTGTTGAATATATCCGAACAGTTTCCTATCTGTTGGAACCTGTTCAAAAAAGCCACCTGCTCTTCTATATAAAGCCTTCCATTCCAACAATTCTGATCAATCGAATTTTTGCCTCAGACTTTCTTCTTTCTTTCTTCTTCTTCCTTTTCCATCTTTACATTTGTTTTGTATTTTTTTTCTAGGAAGTAAAAGAGAGAGTCACAACAGAGTTTTGGTTCGCAAGACTTGTTTTTGTAGTTTTGCGAATCAAGTAGTAGTCGTTGCATCCTGAAAAGTAGACACCATTAAAACTCAAAGCACTGGAGCGAGGGCGAAATCTACTTTAAGGAGATTGTATTCAACACAAGCCTCGACTTATAATTTCTATAAGTATGTAATTCGGAATTTAATTTATTAAATTAATTTATGAATTATTTTATTTTGTTGTTTATTTTATTTGGATATTTAATTTACACACACACATCCACATCGGGGTATAACACATTCATCAATAATTAGTCACCATTTAATTGATGTACATATATCTTGTTTAATGAGATGAATCTAATATAATTATGTATAAGTCACACTAAGTCATATTCAAGAAAAATTATTACACCAACCAAACATAGGAAATCATTTTCTACAAAAAAATATTTTCTGAAAAATATCTGCAGTATGTTTTGTGTCAAAACAAACAGAGCATGCATCAAGAGGAAAAAAAAAAACCACCAAAATTTCTAAACACTGCCAGCAAAACTACCAATCTCCTCTGCTGAATTAAGCTAACTCAACAAACCAAACCATAGGAACAAACAACCAACTGCCTTAGTCTTTTTTTTTTTTTTTTTTGGTGAGATATTCCAAACAAAAAAGGAAAAAAAAAAAAAAAGACCAAGAAAAAGAAGAAAGAAAAAAGAACAAAGAAAAAAAAATGATTCTTATTCCCATGAAGAATGTTTCCCAGGAGCTACTAGATCTTTTATAACATTATCATAGGAATACAGTGTCTATACATCTACAAACCACCTCCCAATTGGGTGACAACTTTTCCTAAACTGTACACGCACACATTCTTCCAGCTCAACTGTCCACAGAATTGTCTTGTAATTAGTTGAAGATTTTTAAGAAAGGGAAGAGAAGCTAATCTGAGCTTGATGATCGACTCCATCTTCCTTTCAAGTACTCGTCCAAGGAAATCCTGCTGCTTTGCTCCACACTGCCAAATGATGTAGAGGTGTCACTGTCATCCACATCAAGCAATGCAAGGCCCAAATGGGACTCTGCGCTTGAATGGGGATAAACTTCATCATCATCGTTTTCCTGGTTTTCCGTGTCTGTTTGATCTCCCAACTGGGATTTTGCCCATTCATCATCGTCTTTCTCTCCTTTCAAGATTTTCAGTATCTGAAAAGGCGGAGAAGCAAGAAATGAAACAGTGAAATTCTACAGTTCAATAGTAAATGAAAGATCAATTAAGGAACCGATATAGAACTGTTAATACTTCAATACCTGGCTCATTTTAGGACGAATCCGAGCTGATCTTGTGAGGCAGAGCCTCGCTGCAAGAACCATTCTCTTAATTTGAACGTCATCAATATTGTCATCAAGATTTGGATCCAGTATACTTCTTAGATCTCCCGTCTCTAGTTTTGGTTTTGCCTGAACGTTAACTACTACTATGTTAATATACACATAAATAGAGCTAATGTTCGTTCTGAAGTAAAATTTTCATTCTAAAGAAAAAGGCACTGACCCACATGACCAAGCTTTCTTGGCCCTTGGCAGTCTCAGAACTGATTGGTTTCTTCCCTGATAACAACTCGAGTAGAACTACACCAAAAGAGTAGACATCAATCTTGTCACTGACTTTGCCATACATGAAATACTCAGGAGCAAGATACCCGAAAGTTCCTACTACGTCGTTGTCTGTCAGAAATGACGAAACTGATGGCCCCCATATCGCCAGCCCAAAATCCGATAGCTGTTGATAGGAAAAAATACTATCAGCAAACACTATGAATTTTCAACTGTCATAACTACCATCTACATTAGTCAGGTGAAGTACCTGTGGTTCGAACTCATTGGAAAGAAGAATATTTGAAGACTTGACATCTCTATGAATGACTGGCAGAGAACATTCGTTGTGCAGGTAATTTAGGGCTTCTGCGATCCCGACAGCTACTTTGAATCTCACTTCCCATGACAATAGAGATTTTTCTTTGTTATTACCTGCCTCAGAGATCAATTATTTAGCATAGTTGCTATTGAAACTTTACATTGTAAAGAAAATTTTGAATCTCAGAGAAGCTTTACCATGTAGGTTTTCCTCTAGATTTCCTCTAGACAAGAAATCATAAACAGAGATTAGGTCATTATCTTCAACACAAATGCCAAGAAGAGGCGCAATGTTTTTATGCTTCAACGAGGTCATTATGTCGACTTCTTGGGTGAAATCCTTCCATGCTTCTTTGCATGACTTTAAAACCTTTACGGCTGCTAACTTCCCATCAGGAAGAAGCCCTTTGTAGACTTGATTACACCCTCCTTTACCGATAAGCTTATCTGCAATCGAACAAGAAATTTAGAAATTGTTTTCCACTTAAATTGGAAATATTGAAATGATGTCAAAGCAAATTGATAAAATATAACCTGAGGCGAATTGCAAAGTAGAAGTCTTCATGTCATCATAGCTGAACCATTTGCAGTCAGATGAATTTGTTTTGAATAGCTTGCCCAAATTCTCTATTAGCTCATTGTACTTTGATTTATCACTTTTGTCTATAGATTTGAGGCTCTTTCTTGTGAAAGAAATTTCTGTTTCGATTGAGCTAGAACTAGTCGTGGATTGAGGAGTTTCTGGTGGAGATCGGTTTGGTAAGCTCATTACCCACTGCACCACTGTCATTTTTCTAGCTTCCTCAGCTGGTGGAGTCACCAGAGTGGATGTCCGGAGCAAAGGCCAACCCGCCCTCTTTTCTGCGAAGTCCTCCAAAAGAAACGAAAATGAAGTCGTAAGATGTTTTTTGTGTTTTTGAACAGGACTCAAATTATCAGTATCCTTTGATCGATCTTTGGAGCTCTGAATCACTTCATAGCTGCGTCTTGCAGCTTCTGATGTCTGGGAATCGCCAAATTCAGATTGGTTATCGATGAGTGACGGATTTCGTATATGGGAAAAACTTGGCATTGTATCTCCCCTGAGCCCTATTATCATCAAACACAAAGTCAATGCACACACAAACACACATTCCTCTGTAATGTAAAGTAAATAAGGGAGCTTTTCATGGGAGGTTTTAAATTACACTATCGGGATACATATCAGTACCAGCAAGTCGGTGATTATTAATGAATAAAAAGTATTGGAGTATCAGCCTGTATTTAAAACCATCTTAATGCTCGGCTTGGCCAAAAATGATTTTTAGATCACATTTTCTGCATTTTTTTAGTGTTTGGTATGGCAGAAAACAAAAGTATAATAGAAAATATTTTTTTACTTTTAAAGGTGTAACACGTTTTTTTGATTAAAAACTTATCAATGCCACATACTGTTATCACCACCTCTACCACCATTATTGACATTAATTTCAAAATTGCAACTAAATATAAGAAGACGTTTTCTAAATCATTGGAGAATAAATTTTCTGCCAAAACAAACTGAATGTGAAAAGGAGAAGCAAGAAAGAACAGCCGAATGGATGGTGAACCTGGTAGTTGCTCAACCGGAGACCTTCTGAAGACAATCTTCCCACCATTGATAGCCAGAACGTCGGTGGTTGGAGGTAGTCGCTTTGCGCAGTACTTAGCAACCGAAGCCCAACTCCTGAGAAAACACTTCTGTTTTGACTACTCAGAAAACAAAAACAGCCCAAAACTAATTTAAAAAACACATGCTTCTATCTCTACTTACCCGAGAGGGTTTTCTCTGCTTATCCCCACAATCACAGCCACCGCAGCACAGTTTTTCGCCTCTTTCACCAAACCCTTTCGGATTGAACTTCCTATCAAGACCTGACCAGTGAGATCAACCTGAAAACTCAAATATCAGAAATCAAAATCAGTATTCGCTCTGTTTGGCTTCACTTTCAGAACCTGTTTCCTTTCCGAGATAGAAAATGTGAGGACGGAAAAAAATAAATAAATAAAAAAAAAAAAAAAAAAACCTTTTTTGCATTGCATATGCCTTCATAAGCTTCCAAATAATCATCCAACAAGGGCTTGTCTTTTGCAATGGAATCTAAAAATGATAAAAATCCAATTCATAATCATATATATCACCAAAATGGAACTAAATTTTGTTAAAGTACTTCTAAAACAACAATTCAATGTAACAATTCATTACCTGAATTTCTGCAAACATTTACTGCAATTACATGATCGCCGGGCTCTGCAACTTTCACAAGAGCCCAATTGAGAAGCTCTCTGCCATGGCTATCGATTCTGATCCCGACCACCACGTTCTTCATTGCGCCTTTCTAGAATCTTCTCTGTTCCTCAATTTGCAGAGCATCTGCGAAACCCGTCTCAGAACTCGATACAATCCTATCAAACTCTGCTCAACAACCAAGAATTAAACTCCATCATTAAAGTTCTCAAATGGGAATTTAAGCAATACCCATTAACACAAAACAATCAGAAAATCCAAGAGACTAGAATTCTATTCAAAAGAAAATTCTGAGTTCCACCATGAATTAAAAATTCAACAAGACTCGCAAGACCACAAAAACCCACCTAAAGTTTGAATCCATTTGTCATTCGAACCCATTGTTTGACTTTAAAAATTGAAATTGCCGCTAAAGATCGTCAGAGTACGACCTACCCCTCAACTAACAAATACTTAAAAATTGAAAAAGTGGGTGTTTTGGTGACGAAGATAAAGATTAAAAAAAAAAAGCTTATTAGTTAAGCAAATTGCGTTTTTGATTTTGAAGAATTGTTTATGAGATTTGGGGAATCATCAAAACAGAAGGCGATGAGAGAGAGAAGATCGGGAGGGGGGAGAAATGAAGAGAACCATCGGTAGGAGAGAGAATTCCCGCGAAAATTGGACACTGAATTTGTGTGAGTACAAGAAAATGAAATTCAGGGGAAACCCGTGATATTTGGTTACTTTTAACGACTAGATTTAAAGGGATGAGAATTATTCAAATTAATCATCAACGGAAATTTAAATTTAAAAAAAAGAAGGTACATTACCTTTTTTACCCACCTACTTTGATTCAAATTTAATGTGATTCTCATTATTTTAATTTGAATAATATTATGTTAACTTAGACTTTGTTTAGTTATAACTAAAAAGGCAACTTATTAACTAACTAAAGAAACTCATTTTACTAAAAAAAAAAAAAAAATAGTTCATTTGAAAAATTAATTTCTCTTTAAAACAAAAAAAAAAAAACATTCACTTTAACAGTTAGAAAAAAAATAAGACAAGTAGTTGGTTTAGTGGTCCATGTAACTAGTTGTCTCTTGAAACAATAAGATTAGAAGCGATGGAGCAACAGCGAACCTTTCATTATAATTTAATTTACTAATCCACTAGCCTCCTATCTTTTGTTATAAAAAATATAATAATAATTTCAAAAAAAACTCAAAAGAGTGAGGCACGTTCGAACCAGGAGGGTCATATGCCCCTCTCAATTTTTGAAAATTGCACGTTTATCCCTATTTGAAAAATAATTAATTTTTAAAATTCAAAGTATGTCACAATTTTTTGTATCTCATCTACTATTTTTATTTTTTTATTTTTGACAAAATCTTCGCAAAACCAACAGGGTTAATCTATTAGTCAAAATTCTTGCATTTTCATTATGAGGTTAGAGATTCAAATATCTCAATTTGGTTATTAATTGTATTTTTCATATTATTTATTTATGAATTTCTCTCTTATTTTGAAAATATTTATTTATATTAGTTATATGGTGTATTGATTTTCATTATGATTATAATTTATTAGTTTCTTTATAACATGATTTATTAATTAAAAATAAAATACAAATTCTTGTAATTTGTCACTCTAAACATTTAATTTTGCTAAAATATTTTCTTATAAATTCTATATTATTTCTCTCTTTTCTCTCATCTCTCTCTCTTTCTTCTTTTTTTTTTGGGGGTGGGGGGGGGGGGGGGAGGGGAGTGTATTTTGGTGTAATTTTGTTATTCTCATTTTTAATAATAGTATGTGATCGCATTTTAAATTATAATGATCATCATGTTCACAAAACTAAAATAGCAAATCATATTAATAATAAATAAACAATAAAAAATAAAGCAAAAAAACTAACTAACTTGAGCATAACTTTAAAATTTTAAATATAAAACTATATGTTTATTTTTAGTTATTTTACCCTCAATTAAAAATCAAAATTATTTGCATTGTGGTAGATCGCTATAACCTTAACTCAATATTTCCCTAAACAACTTAACTTTTTTAGTAATAGTACTTCCATTCAAATTTTAAGTTATAATTCACGACTTTATAACATGTGTCAGTCACACTAAAAATATACATAGAAAAATAGATAATTTAGACAGAATAACTAAATTAAAACTACATTTAAAGTCTTAAGAGTTAAGATTGTTCAAATTAAAATAATAAAAAATAAAGTAAAACTTAGACCAAACTATTTGGATGAAAACATAATTTACCCATTAAAAAAAAAAGATTCATGAAAAATGTGTTTTCATTTCATGAAAAAACAAAATTGTCCCTGTTTGCTTTTGTAATGAGAGAAACATACCTCCACTCAACTTTGGGTAGGATGGGGTGGGGGATTTTGGGGGGCCCTAATTCTTACCCAAAAAGAAAATGAAATGGTCCATTGGATTGTACCATACGCAAGAAACTTACCTTTTTCTAGGCCAAGGATTAGACCACAAATGGTTGCTCTTGGTAACTCACAGTTGAGAAATATATTTTGAAATCCACGAACATCAATAGTGCACACAAGAGGAATATATAGGGCGTACCAAATTAAGCGTTTGGAATAGAGTGCAAGTAAAGAAAAGAAGTTTCTAATGTAGGAGATTCCGATTATTGCGACTTTTGAACAATTTTTTTTTTTTTTTATATATATTAATATTTTTTTATGGAAATTCTATTATAAACACCTATCGTATGCAAGGTCTATGTTATGCCATTTTTTGTAAATTATGATTAATTTTCTTCTTTAATTATGATCTTATTTTATTGATTACTCATAAAATCTTTAGTTATACCTCATGTATTGATTGATTATGACTTTTTTTATTTTTATTTTTAATTATAACTCAAAATGTATAAAATTATGTCATTTTTTCTTTAATTATGAGGCACATACAATATACACCCTTATATACCATAGTCTTTCCCTTCTTTATTTTTATGAAATTACATTCCTTTCTTGCATTAAAATTTGTGTGACAAAAAAATTCATTTGTTAGTTGATTGTAAGTTGACTAATAGAAAAGTCTAACAAAGTTGAAAGTATATCAAAAATGCCAAGGTTTGCCACTTAATAAAAAAAAAAATTCTTTCACTTCTTCCTTTCCTGGTCAACTCCTCCAAACCATCTCATCCACTCCCCTCGGCTACACCAATCACCAACTCCTTTATACCCCCACCACCCCAAGACAATGCACTGGTTTGGAAACTTGGGTTGGGAAGCATTGGCGTGAAAATAATTATAAAAAATAAAATATATTTTTTAATTTCAGGCTAATATATAAACAATAATAATTTCAAAAAATCTATTTCAAACGAGATTTTTTAACTCTAAAAATAATTAAAAAGTCAAAAAATCAACTCATATCCCAAACGAAGTTAATATAGACTACTTTCAGAGTTGCTAAACCATAGTCTTTGACTCAATGTCTCTTCAACCTCTACCATGTCATTCCATCATCCACAACCCCGAAATCATATATAAAAATTCACAACTAACCAAAACTCCATATCAGAATCAGAATCGACTACCATGGCTACCCAATCACTATAGCACACTTCAATGAATCCGGATCCTCCGTCGCCCTTTCCTACGGCAGATCCCTGTCGCCCTCCAAAACGACGTCGTTTTGAAGGTTTTTTTTTTTTTTTTCTTCTTCTTTCTCTCTCACTTCTTCTTTCTTTCATACACTGTTCTGTTCTCTCTCAGCTAAAACTACTCTTCAATATTGGAAAGAGAGAGAGAAAACCAGAAAGACAAACAAACGACAAAGAGACAAACCCAGGAAACCACACTGAATTCAGAGAGAGAGAGAGTGTGTGTTGAAATGGGTTTTGCAATTTGCTGTTAGACTAAACAAAACCGAACCCAATAACTAGTTTTTCTGGTTTCACTTCACTCTCAAACTCTGATCTATCTGTATTCTATTCTATTTACATATACACAACAATGGCGGATATGTATAACTATAAGACCACCTGTTCTTCATCTTCCTTTCCTTTTGAGAGAGAACAGAGCATTTGCAGAACATAATATATTAGGTGAATAAACAAAATTAATATACTTAATATATTTGGACGCTTATATTCATTTGTTTTTTCTTTCCCTTGATTAAGAAGGTGAATAAACATTTATTTACCTTTAGATCTGGATCAAAATCATCTTCATTAGCAAAAATTTTTTTTCCCCTTCATCTTGAATCCAGATCAACAAGAGGAAAAAAAAAAAAAAAAAAACAGAGACGATCGGCGATCAATTTTTTTCCCCCTTTAGATCCATCTTGAATCCAGATCAATTTTTTTTCAGAATAATTTTACTTCATTTGAGAGTTGACGAAAACCATTAATACAAGTAAATCTCAAATCAAGTAAAAAAGATGTTGATCGATAAAGAAGAAAACCATTTTTTTACAGATCTGGAAACCATTAATACATCACAATTTTTCCAGATTTTTACAGATCTGGAAACCATTAAATGATTTACTTGTATAACTTTTATACCCAAATAATTTTTTGTTAGTTTGGGCATAGATTTCAACTGGGTAATTGTTGTGATTTTGGAGGTTAGAGATGAAACTAGAGGTAGGTATGGGGTTTGGTTTGGAGTGATGATGATAGAGCTATGGTGGCTGCTGTTTTGGGCACTAAGGCTTTCGATTACTTGATGTCGAGCTCCGTCTCGGCAGAATGCTCATTGATGGCGGTGGGGAGTGATGAGAATTTGCAGAACAAGCTTTCCAATCTGGTGGATTGCCCAGGCGCCTATTTAGTTGGAACTACGCGATTTTCTGGCAAATTTCGCAGTCCAAAGATGGTGATCCAAATCCATTTCCATAACTCTCTTCCCTCCGTTGCATCTCCCCTTTCCCTACACCTTCTGAGCCCCCTCCCATGACTTGGGCACTAAGAACCGACTGAGAGAGAGAGAGAGAGAGAGTTATCAGTGAGAGAGAAAGAAGAAGAAGAGAAAAAAAAAAAAAAACGTCATTTTGGAGGGCAACAGGGATCCGCCGCAGGAAAGGGCGACGGAGGATCCGAATTCCACTTCAATTGACCATATAAAAGAACTCAACATAATTGCTCAAATCCATTCAATCAACACACAAATCTATCCAATCAACACCCAAATCGCCAACTAAACACTTAAATCCATCAAAACAAACACTTGAACCATCCAATCAACATTCAAATCCACACAAATGAACACCGGAATCCATTGAATCAATGGTCAAATTCACTGAATCAATACCAAATTTTCGACAAGTGAATAAGGCCAGAAAGAAATCATAGAGACACTGAAAAAAAAATGGAGAGGGTGATAGAGATATACATAGAGGATCGCAACATAAATGAAAAAGAGAAATGTGGATTAAGTTGTTGCAATCATGGAGTTTACTTGCTTGTATTGCTGGATGCAGTGGCCATTTGGGAACCCAAAGAAAAAGCTACGTTTTCAGCAGCTTCCAAAACACAGTCCCAGTAGTTAAAAATGCCAAAAACCATTTGGGAAGTGCAGAAACACAAGGTGTGAACTTACATGCACTGCCCTCTATGTGGGGTGGATCAAAAAGTAAATTTTCCAAGTTGAGTGGGGGTATTTTAGTCATTTTATGGTGAAGTGACATCATAAATGATAATGTTGCTGATCCAAATGAGGGCAAGTCGGGTTGACCCACTATTCCTACGTTATTCACCAGTCACCGAGCTCGCTGGTGTGCTTGCAAAAATATCCAACGGGGAATGAGAGTCCTCCAGCGGACCCTCCGACAATCAAGTTAGAAGAGAGGAGATTGATGGTGTGTAGAGAGAGAACAAGAATAGAGAACTTAACCTTTGATGTGTCTTGGAAGCCTTCTTATATCCTTTGTCCATCATTTTCTTGTCCACTCCAACCTGTCGTGTTGGCCGAAAGTCTATGTTCTAGCTTGCATTGTTCACGGTGAGGCTGTTCGTTCTAACGTGAAGGGGTTATCGCATTTAATGCTGTACGAGCCTCATTAATGGCTGATGTGTGGTGCAATAACTCTGCAAGATCTTTGTCTGCTTACGTGACTGGTTCTCCTCTTGACAAGTGTTTAGATGCCATTGGTTCCTAATGCAACGTTAGGTTTTCAATGGTGTTGGGCTTTAGTGTTTGAACCGTGAATTGGGCTCTAAGTGGTGGGCCAAAAGCTTCTGTGGGCCCACCGATGTCAGTAGTCCCCCATTCTCAAGTGTAGCTTTAGTCCAACGAAGGGAAGAAGAAGAAGATGGGGAGTGTGTGGGGCCGAGCATGAAGACCGACCGAGAGGAGAGTCGACCGTGAAGGGGGGTCGAGAGCGGAGACCGATCGAGAGGTGGGCCGACCGCAAAGGGGAGTCAAGCGCAGAGACCGACCGAAAGATGGGCCTACCGCGAAAAGGGGTCTAGCACGAAGACCGACCAAGAAATGGGCCGACTGCGAAAGGGGGTCGAGCGGAAAGACCGACAGAAAGGAGAGCCAACTGCGAAAGGGGGTCGAGCAAGAAGACTGACCGAGAGGAAAGCCGACCGCGAAGGGGGGTCAATCTTGGTGACCGACCGAGAGATAGGCCAACCGTGAAGGGGGTCGACCGAGAGGTAGTGGCGGTACACGGGGCTCGAGAAGTGATGAGGCACGTGATGATATAAAGTGAAATAGACGGGGAAATGGAATGGGGGAAATCGTGGTTGTACACGTGGTAAGATCTAAACCAATGGTGAGGGAGATGATGTGTTAGTAGGAAACGAAAGGTTAGGACTAGGATTGGACGTGGAAAAGGTGGGGGTTGTAAAATTTTTGAAATTTTCAAACTAGCGAATTTTAACCTTGATCCTTGGCAAATAGGCAAACCGTGGGCTTTTGGAGTTATTCGTTTTACATATCTCATTGAGAGAAACCAACGCATCCCGAACCTGACCTCATTCGTTTCTTTTGACACTCCTCTCAAATAGTTCACAAACTTCCTCACGCCTGCGTCCGAAGCAATATACAAAAATGTAAAAGAGCTGGCTCGAGATAAAGCGACAGCCATGAGGTTAGAGGCGTTGGGTGAAGACAGTGCGGTGGATTTGGCAGAGCAATATAGGACGAAAAGGCAGGAGGAGAGAGGGGTGGAGCAAGCAGTGCGACCTCGTTTGTCCACAATGATCGTGTCCGCGAGGCCGATTAGCCAAATGAGACCTGACCACTGGCATACTAAGGCTGACAAATCGACGTTTACAGCAGAGGAGTTAGAGGCGGTGCATAAAAAGTACCAGATTCCTACGGAGATAGAGTTGAATTTGCCAACTACCAAGGAGAGAGCATCGGATGTGCATCCGATAGAGTTCACATTGTATGATGAGGCGTTGCAAGGGGGTCTGAAGTTGTCA
The DNA here is from genome assembly GCA_025200525.1 of Camellia lanceoleosa. NCBI lineage: Eukaryota > Viridiplantae > Streptophyta > Magnoliopsida > Ericales > Theaceae > Camellia > Camellia lanceoleosa. The sequence continues at coordinate 203,032,316 of CM045763.1, read as the reverse complement.
CTTCCACAAATTATGGTGGACGTGCTGAACTGGTTGGAGGTGGCACCAGGTCAGCTTATACCTAACGCGTGGAAAATACTAGTGGCCTGCGCGATCACATGGCCACAGACGACCGGTGGGGCGGTGATGACGGTAGACGAGTTCTTTTTGTGCTACAAGGCCTCTGGTCAACAAGAAACATGGGTGACCCTGCAGGCGGTGGCAAATAGAGGGTTAGTGGCGGGTTTGCCATCGTCGGTGAAGAGTGGAGACCAAGGTGGTTTTATATTTCTACAAATTGCGGGGAGGGGGTGCGCACGATGTGGAAGGTTCCCATCAAGTCGGTGGAGCCAAGGCTAGGGGCAGAGACGGAGGATGGGGTTAAACAGGTGAAGGAGTGGAGGGAGAAGAAATGGGTGAAGTGGGATGACCTTGTCCAGCTGTCAAGCTTGTTTGTCTTAAGATTGGGACCACCACCGACCGAAAGAGATCCTGCGCCGGAAGAGTTGGAGGCGAGAAGGAAGATGCAAGAAGTGAAGGATAAATGGACATTCGCTAAGGCGAACAAGTATAAAGAGACGCAGTTAGGCCGAGCGCCGAAGCTGGTCATGAAGGAAAGAGTCCGACCGTGCCCCAAGCCTCTAGGCGATAAGGATCCAACTGATTTTGCATCGCTGCGGCCCCCAGTGGATCCGCTGAAAAAGAGGAGCAAAAAGGCGGTGGAGGCGGTGTTGATGAAGAAGAAAAAAATGAGGGCAGCAGTGAAGGAGGGTGGGGGGGCCAGTTTGAAGAAGGTAAAGGAGAGGGTGGCAGAGGCAACCCTAGAAGTAGAGGTGGGGGAGACAAGGATGGGAGAGGCCATGGGCCCAAGTGCCTAAGGGGTGAGTAGTGTGGTTGAGCCAAAGCTGTTGTCAGGAGGCGTAATATTGGGAGAACAAACGCCCAAGACGGGGCTTGTGCCAAAAGTGTCCCCAAGTCTTGGGGAAGGGAAAAGGGGAATGAGCAGATCGAAGATGAGCGCCACGTTAAAGACCGCCAAGTACCGTGTACATGCAGTGGCCGGTCGATCATGAAAGAAGGAGAAGCTGTGGTCACCACCGATCGTCTCTTGGGAGTAGTGGAGGATACGATGGCTGTGGAATCGATTACACGATTTACAGAGGCCGACCTCTTAAGAGGGTTCTGCTCAACACAGATGGAGGCTACGACCTTAGCGGCGGTCTGCTGAATAAGGCGGCGCGCACGAAGATGGAGACAGAGCCGCTAAAGGCCCAGCTAGAAAGGGTAAAAACACAGCTGCAAAACCTAAGGGTCGAGACAGCGGACTAGAGAAAGGCCGCGCGGAGTGCCTGTGTAAAAGGCCTAGAATATGCTCAAAGGACAAAGAAGATGAAAGTACTAGCGGTGGTGCAGAGCTACTTGGCAGAACGTGCTGCCTCTGAGCTCGCTATGACCAAATCAGAGCTTGAAGTGGTGCGCTACAAGGCAGTATCGCTGGAGTTTGAGTTTGGCGGGCAAGCAAAGGAAGGTAGGTAAAGTCCAAGAAACCTGCACCACTGCCAAGGAAAAGTTAGAAGAGGCCTTTGCCAACAACGAAAATCTGCGTGACCAGACGCTTAAAGACAAGGAAGAAGCAGATGGGCGCATTGCAAAGTTGGAGAAGACGTTAGAAGAAGAAAGGGCCAAAATGGCCTCTGAAAGGGCGACGTACCCTGACCTATGTGTGGTAGTTGTAGAGCAATTTAAGAGGTTAGCTGAATTCCAGATGGCCATTGACACGGCGGTCACCAGGAGCTTGGCTAAGGAGGGAGAAGGAGGTGTTGGGCCGTCGAAAGTGGCCGCTGGAAGTAGGAGTAGGGATGCAATTTGAAATTGGCTCAACGGGGACCCAATCCCCCGACCCCGATTTAAACGTGTTTTTTTCAAAAAATACCCCCGACGGGACGGGGATGGTATTCAAAAATCAATCCCCGATTAATTTCGAGCCGAGGACGGTGATAAGTGGCCAAGCCCTGGCCATAGCCCCGCCCCGTATGTCCCCCGAACTGATCTATATATATATAATATATTTTTTTATTATCTGTTTCTATCTCTCTCATTTCATCTCTCATTTCTATTTTTTTGTTTTGTTTCATTTCATAGCTGCTCAGCTCTTCTCTCTTTCTTCCCTCTACTCTCTCTCTTTCTCTTCCTCACCATCTGAGACGTTACCTCCGACTACGACGACGGTCCATTTCTGATGACACCACCTCCGACTAGGACGACAACGACGAGCGCCACCTCTGACGACGATGAGCAGAGAGATATAAGAATGACGGGCGACGAGCAGATCGATGCCAGATCAGATCTGCCCTTTGAATTCAGATCGAGGCTAGATCAGATCTGCCCTTTGAATTCAGACGAGCAGATCGATGCCAGAGCAAATCAACGCCACGAGATCGACGAGCAGATGGCTCTCTCTCTCTACTCAGATCAGATCTCTCCTTCTGATGTTGATAATATTGTTTGATGTTGTTGATGATGTTGATAATCTTGTTTACGATATTGATGATGTTGTTGATCTGTCTCCCTCTCTGTTTGTTTGTTTTTTTTTTTTTTTTAGGTCCAAGGAATTTCGGGGTCGGGGAAACCCGATCCCCGTTAGGGGTAGGAGGCGGGGACGGGGTGGTGATAAGTTTCCCGTCGGGGATCGAGGCCGGCAACGGGAAAATTTTTACCATCAGGGATCGGGGACGGAGAGTGTGATCCCCGCCCCGTTGCTATCCCTAGGTAGGAGCAAAAAAGAAATGATCCAAAACTTCCAACGGTCAAACTTTTACAAACACAAGATGAGCCAGTACTGGGACAGCGGCTGGATGAGCTTCAAATATAAGACACAAGAGCTGTTCCCAGACGTGGACTTCAATTTGGTGAAAGTGGAAGAAAACGACATTGCCCGAGGCGGTATAAGAGGAAGATCTCGCGTCAAGCGAAGGGGATTAAGGGCAGGGTGTTTTGTTTGTTTGTTTGTTTGTTTGTTTTGTTTTTTGTTTTTTGTTTTTTGTTTTTTTTTTTTTTTTTTGTAATGAAGTAAATATAGTTTCTGTAATGAAGTGTATAATTTGTGCAAATTGTTAATAAAAGTACCAATTTTATTTTATTTTATTTTTTTTTTTTTTTGTTGTTGTTGTTTTTGAATGGTAAAGTTTATCAAGAAAATATACGAATGGTAAAATTGGACAAGTAACCTAACTTGTATAAGTGGTAAAAATGGATAAGTAAGCTGATTTGTATGAATGGTAAAAACAAACTGAGATTTAACTAAGTCTGGTTAAGACTAGTTTTAACTGCATGCTTTGTTTGGGTGAGACCAGTTTTGACTCAGTCTGGCTGAGCTCCTTGTGCTTAGTCGGGCTGAGGCTTGGAGGGCTCAGTCAGGCTGAGGCTTTGGTAACTTAGTCTGACTGAGCTCTTCATGCTCAGTTTGGCTAAGGCTCGGAGGGCTCAATCTGGTTGAGGCTTTGGTTAACTTATTATGGTTGAGCTCTTTATGCTCAGTCTGGTTAAGGCTTTGAGGGTTCAGTCAGGCTGAGGCTTTGTCCAAATCTTGTCATGGAGACGCAACACAAATAAATGGAGATGTGAAATTGTTTTCATTAAGGCATAATCTGTCGATCATAAATTTACACCGTGTATGGGAAGGGCAAAAATGAACAAGTGCGCAGATTGGCAAAAGAGAACATACAACAATTGAATGATATAAAAATAGAAGACGTCATTTTACTGGAAATAACACTTCAAGTACTGGGCATTCCATGGATAGGGGAGCTCTCTACCTTCCATATCTTGGAGACGGTAAGTACCCGGGCAGGGTCTGCTCTTGACAACATAAGGTCCCTTTCATTTGGCTACTAGCTTGCCCTTGGTCGGATTTTTAGTGGCAAGGGTTGTTTCGCGTAAGACTAGGTCTTCTACTGCGAACTCTCTCGGTTGGACTTTGAGGTTATAATGTATTCTCATTTTCTGCTAATATGATGCCCATCTGACAGTAATTGCCTCTCGGAGCTCTTCAATTAGGTCCAGGTCCGCCCGACGCAACTCTTCGTTTAATTTCGGATTCAGGTGTAAAACTCGAGGGGTCGACAGGCTGATTTCCACTGGGATGACTACCTCAACACCGTATGTTAGGCGAAATGAGGTCTCCCTAGTAGGGGTTCAAGCGGTCGTCCGATAAGCCCAGAGTACATTCGGCAAATCTTAACAAGGCAAGAGTTTATGATTTGCCATGTTAAGATTTGCCTTCATGAACTCTTGCCTTGTTTCTTGCCTTGTTTTGTGCTTATGTGAATTGCCTAAGTGTATATGTATGCTTTGTTCCTCCCTTGTAGTGTCAAGCCTAGGTTAATCCAAGCCGAGGTCATCCTAAGCCTAGAACTATCTGGGAACCCCTTTGCTTGACCTCCATCTTCATTCGGACATATTGGCCGAGATGATTATCATCTGGGCCGAGGTAAGTATCACCAAGGCCGAGGTGTGTATTATCTAGGCCGAGATGTCATCCTTGAACCCAAGTGATCTTGTTCCGGGACAGGTATGACCTAGACCGAGGTGTGGCACATCTGGGCCGAGGTGTGGCACAGCTTAGTCAAGTGTTGTTCTTCCTAGCCGAGATCATTGTCCTTTGTTTGCCGATGTCTTGCCCTTTGCCGAAGTCATTCCTTGCCGGAGTGTTTTGCTGGGTAGCTTGTTGAGTACGCTTTGTCAGAGTCAAGTCTTGTCAATCTGTCACCTTTTTGAGGAGAACCAACCCGCCGTTGCCACGTGTCCGAGCAGAGGTTTAAGTCAGCCGATAGAGAGAGAAACCTATCATTTGTTGTGTTTTGTTCTAAGGAAGAAGAGAGAGAAGCTCTAGAAGAGAGGGAGTAGAGTTCTTGAGAGAGAGTAGAGATCCAAGCTTGATTCCTAGAGATCAAACCGTTAGGTTCGTGTTCTAAGGTTAGATTCTTGACTTGCTCATGTAGCTCTTTATGTTTATGTTATTGCATTGTATGATTGAATATGATTAGTAAGCCATGCATTGTTTTGAAGTTCGGTTTTAGAGAGAGGAATGATATTCAAGTGTTCTTCAAGAAAAGTCATGTTTTGATCCGAAAGCTCAAGCCAAGATATATGTTTTTGTGTTTGTTTTCATATGATCTTCAAGTATGGGTACCCAGGTCCATGTTTTCGAACTCATAGCATGAAAACCCAGATTTTGTACAAGCAAGTTATGATTTTGGCATTCATCTCATTCATGTCTTCATGTTCATGTTCTTCATGTTCCTCACGGGTGGAAACCCAGATTTCCAGACTTCACTTCCCGAAGTGTAGTCACCGAGATCATTCTTACCTAGACCTTACGCTTAGGTCAAGCATCGTATCTCACCTTGGCCTACCTTGCATGATCACTTGCACTTGTCTTGTTTGGACCTCGGCAAAGACCTGGTTAGTACCCAGCATGTCCTCCCGACATGTAAAACAGTGTTTTGACTTCCAGCATGTTTTCCGAGATCATTTGCATGTATGTGAGACTTGTTTTAAGAAGTATGTTCAATAGACCTTGCCATGTGTTTGTAGGACTTGGACCTTTGTTGTGACCCCGACGTTCCGAGAACTAGGTGAGTGGTATTTTTAATAAAGCTATGTTATACGTTTTGTTAAGGCTTTGCTTTGCTTTGTTTTGAAAGTACTTGTTAAGCATGAATGATTATCCCTCTTTGTATATCAAGTACAAGTTTTGAACAAGCCATGATGTGTATGTATGTTTTGTTAAGATCTCGGCTACCGACGGTCTATGAACGGGTAGGTATGTCTTGTTGCTATCGACGGTCTATGAACGGATAGTCCCCACTGACGGTCTATGAACGAGTGGATTTGCCATCGACGGTCTATGAACGGGTGGACATGTTTTGTATACGCTATGCCAAGTACACGTTTGATACAAGTTATGCTAAGAATGTTTTGTATAAGTATTGCCAAGCACATGTTTTGAATAAGCTATGATATATGTATTGTTTTGACAAGGACCTCGGGAATCATTCATTAAAACCTTTATTACTTGTACCATTCACTGAGTATCCAAGCTCACCCTCTCTATGTATATATGTAGGTTCCAAGTTAGAAGTCGGCTACGCCGAGATGTGCGTGTTGTGCCGATGTTTTGTATGCATGTTTAGGTCGGCATCAATGATATCGGCAACTGTGAAGATTATGATTTGACCTTATACTTTCTGTATTTTATTTATGTCGGCAACCTTGTCTTAACGTCGGCTTGTGAAGCCTTTTGTCAAGATGTAATGTATATTTCATTTTGCTTATATTCAAGTTGTAAGGTTATGCAAAGATGTTTGCCATTTCATTTGACTTATGCACGGCTCTTATGGACCACTTGTGTTTTAAGTTATTGCTTCTGCTCTTGTTAGCCCCATATGTATACTCTGATTGTGTGTGATTTAAGAAAGTTGGCCTTTGGTAATCTCGGATTACTGGCCATCACGGCACCATTCTACTAGGGGCAGTTTGGGGTCGTGACATCGGCCTAGGGTCCTTCACCGGCCACCAACTTAGTCTTGATGATCTTCAGAAGGGAGCAATTGGTAACTTTGACTTGCCCATTAGCTTGGGGATGGCCTGGGGATGAGAAACAGGGTCTAATGTTGAGCTCTTCATAGAATTTCCTAAACTTGGCATTGTTGAATTGTTTGCCATTGTCCGAAACGATGGCTTGAGGGATTCCAAATCGACACATGATTGACTACCAGATGAACCTGGTAGTGTTTCGCTCAGTGATCGTAGCAAGGGGTTATGCTTCCATCCATTTGGTGAAGTAATCAATGGCAACCACAGCGAACTTGGTTTGGCCCTTACCAGTGGGCAAAGAACCGACTAAGTCGATGCCCCACTTAGCGAAGGGTAGAGGCGCCGAGTGTAATCAATTCTGTTGGTGGAGCATGGGAGATGTTGGCAAAGTGCTAGCATTTATTACACTTAAGTACAAAGTCATTGGCATCTTGATTCAGAGTAGGCCAGAAGTAGTCGGTGTGGAGGATTTTGTAGGCCAGAGATCTTCTACCCAAATGATTACCACAAATGCCCTCGTGGACTTCTCTCATCATATAAGTCGCTTGAGCAGAATTGAGGCACATGAGGTATGGGCGTGAGAATCCTCGTTTGTACAGCAAGCCGCTGATGAGGACGTAACTGAACAACCGAGCTTTGACTTTAGCGGCTCGCTGTTTATCATCTGGCAACTCCTCTTGTGTCAAAAACTGAAGGATGTCTTGAGCCCATGAGATTGGTTCATTCTAGAGGAAGTGAACTTCATGTGGGTTTGGCGAAGTAACCGAATGGGTCAGATATTCAATGCAGATGCCATGGCTGAAGTCTGACTGGTCAGCCAAGGCTAGGTAAGCCATTTCGTCTGCCTTGGAGTTTTCTGACCTAGGGATGTGTCTGATCTGGAAAGTATTGAAGAGGCGGACAAGAGGAAGGGCAATGTCCTTGTATGATCGCATCGTTTCTTCCTTTGCATCGAACTCCCCAGTAATTTGTCTGATAATCAATTGGAAATCACTGAATACTTGGATATGGTTTACACCAATGTCTCTGGTTAGTCAAAGACCTACTATCAAGGCCTCATATTCGACCTTATTATTGCTTGCGTCAAACAGGAAACGGAGGGCACACTTGAAATACTCACCCTTTAGGGTGGTGAGGATTAGACCGGCTCCACTACCTTCTTTGCGAGAAGAACCATCAACACTAAGAGTCCAGGAGTGAGGGTCTTCTTCATCAATGGTGAAGTGTGCTAGCGGAAGGGGCACATTCGGAGTGAGATTGGTAAATTCCAAAATAAAATCGGCGACAACCTGACCTTTGATTGCTATTCAAAGTCGGTAAGAGATGTCAAATTGACTTAGCTCGATGAACCATTGCATAAGTCTACCTGACGGTTTTGGTTGTTACAGGACCTTTTTCAGTGGCTGGTCAATGAGAACCATAATGAAGTGAGCTTGGAAATAAGGTCGGAGGCATCTGGAGACTATAACCAAGACGAGGGCCATTTTTTTTCCAACAGAGAGTAGTTTTGTTTGGCCTCCCTGAAAGCGCGGTTAATGTAATAGACTGATCGTTGTAATGAGCCATCTTCCCTGATGAGGGCAGTGCTGACTGCAGTGTTTGACACAACTAACTAGAGGAAAAGGGTTTCGTTTAGCAACACTTGAGAGAGGAGGGGAGGGTTGGCCATGCACTGCTTCGATTGTTGAAAAGCTTCCTCGGATTCGGTGCTCCATTCGAACGCCTGTTTGAGGACTTTAAAAAATAGAAGGCACTTATTAGTTGCCCGGGAAATAAAGCGGTTGAGGATGACAACTCTACCCATGAGCCGTTGAACCTCCTTAACCGTTAAGGAGACCGCATTTCTATCAGTGTCTTGATCTTTTCGGGGTTAGCCTCAATGCCCCGTTGGCTAACCATGAAGCCCAAGAACTTCCCAGACCCTACACCGAAGGCGCACTTCTCTGGATTCAGCTTCAGCTGATATTTGCGTAAGGTTTTGAAGGTCTCTTGCAGGTTTGCCAAGTGATCGAAGGAGAGTTTACTCTTGACTAGCATGTCATCGACGTAGACTACCATGTTTCGACCTATCTAGTGTTGAAAAATGGCATTAACCAGGCGTTGGTAAGTTGCTTTGGCATTTTTCAAACCGAATGGCATAACACGATAGTGATAAGTTCCTATGTCCGTGATAAAGGAGATGTGTTCCTAGTCGGCCAAGTGCATCAAGATTTGATTGTAGCTGAAGAAGGCATCCATAAAGCTAAGCATATGATGTCCGACAGTTACATCAACCAGCAGATCTATCCGGGGAAGGGGATAACTATCTTTGGGGCAAACCCGATTGAGGTCGAAATAGTCGACGCAAAGTTGCTATTTACCATTGTTTTTGCGGACCAAGACTACATTGGGCAACTACCTAGGGTAGTCCACGTTTTTTATGAACTGCGCCTTCAGTAGTTTGTCTACCTCAGAAACGATAAGGGTATTGCATTCCGGGTGAAAGCTACATTGCCTCTGTCAGAAAGGTCGGAAGTGGGGCTCAATATTGAGACGATGAATGATGAAAAAGAGGGTGGATGCCCGGCATATCTGAATGGGTCCAAGCAAAGGCATCGTTGTGCTCGGCTAAAAGGGCTGTGAGATCCGCCTTGGCCTGAGAGAATAGTTTGCTGCCAATCCTGGCTGTTTTGGCTAAGTTGGTGAAATCGATAGGCACTTCGACAAGTTTCTCCACTGGACTAGCATGTCATCGACGTATACTGACATCGGTGGGCCCACAGAAGCTTTTGGCCCACCACTTAGAGCCCAATTCACGATTCAAACACTAAAGCCCAACACCATTGAAAACCCAACGCTGCACCAAGAACCAATGGCATCTAAACACTTATCAAGAGGAGAACCAGTCACGTAAGCAGACCAAGATCCTACAAGAGTTATTGAACCACACATCAGCCATTAATGAGGCTCCTAGAACATTAAATGCAATAATCCCTTCACGTCGGAACGAACAACCTCACCGTGAACAATATAAGTTAGAGCATAGACTTTTGGCCAACACGACAAGTCGAAGTGTGCAAGGAAATGATGAACAAAGGATATAAAGAGGCTTTCAAGACACATCAAAAGTTAAGTTCTTTATTTTTGTTCTCTCTCTATACAGCATCAATTTCCTCTCTTCTAACTTGATCGTCGGAGGGTCCACTAGGGGACTCCGTTCCTCGTTGGATATTTTTGCAGGCACACTAGCAAGCTCGATAACTGGTAAATAACGTAGAAAGCGTGAATCAATCTGACTCGCTCTCTTTTGGATCAACAAAATTATTAATAAATAAATATTAACCCAAAAAGTAAACAAGTAACTTTTTACTAACTTTTTAAATAATTTTTTTAAAAAGGTCAAAAATTTTAATTAAAAGTCAAAAATTAATTTTTAATCATGTTTTTAAAACATTCATGGCTGGTTTCATAAGATAAGTGGTGGAAGGCATTGGCTTGGAAAAGAAGTAGAGAAAAGAGAGAGAGAGAGAGAGAGAGAGAGAGAGAGAGAGAAGCAAAAATAAGACAACGGTGTTATGGTCAATTTATCATCTAATTACTTGACAAGAGAGGACAATGTAATTTCAGAGAGTACAGGGGATGTTAGTGTAATTTTAGAAGAACAGAGGGGTATTAATGTAATTTAAATACTAACTAATTTTATGTTTTAATAATTTTATGGGATCTAAAGCCCTCTTACAAGGTATTCACCCAATAAAAAGCACTCTTACAATGCATGGCAGAGTACGGTTGGTATGGGGCAGGCCCGTACACCACTACCATTCCAATTTGAAATGGCAGAGTAGGGTAGGTATGGTTCAGGCCCCTACACCACTAGCATTCCAATTTTCGCCCTTTGCTCCCGCGTCCAACCTGACCCTTGTGCCTATTTGTTGTCAGAAATAGTATAGAAGGGATTTAAAAAAAAGATTGGAACTCTAAAAAAGGAATTTTAGAAAGCGTTAATGGTGTGGAGATTTTATAATGGTGTGATGTTTGTGTCTTGATTTTTTTTTTTTATTTTATTTTTATTGTCAAGTTATTAAAGTTTTATTTAGAATTTTTAAATTAGAGGGATGAATTATTTCTAACCGGATTTATAGTAAGGCCAAGTTTGGCATTTCTCATATAATTTATCTTTTTCTTTTTTTATCTTGTTTTCATCACATCACCTCTCTATTTTTCTGCACATCTTTTCGTAAAAAGACAAAAAGTGCATTAGGGGTGTTTTGAGAAGTTGGTAAAAAGTTCACTTCTGGCTTTTTATCAAACTTTTTGACTTTTTTGGAAGTGATTTGGGAAGTTGATAAAAAGTTGACTTTTTTACTTTTTGATTTAATATTTTTTAAAAGTGTCACATCATTCTAAAATAGTCAAAATATCCTTACTTTTTGCATGTCAATAATTTTTTGAATTAATTAATTATAATGTTCTAGAGGGTAGTTTGGTAAATTTGTAAGTGACTTTTTTGGGTCTTTCCAAATGAGATCAATGGCGTTTTTGCAAGGGTTGGCGTTTTTGAGAAGTTGCTCAAAACGGCATTTTTTGCTGCGTTGCCAAAACGGCATCATACCAAACAACCCCTAAGAGAGTTAATAATGAGTGAATTATTAATGAGAGGATTGATAATGAAGGAATTAAATAAAATTATATTTGTTTTTATAATAGTTATTAGTATATGAATTGTTAAATTATTTTTATATAAATTAATAAAATAAATAAAAAAAATATAAAAACATTAAACATTAATGTTAAAAAAAATGTCTAACATATAAAAAAATTAAAAAATTAAAAAATTCTAGAAAAAAATAAAACAAATAAAACAATGATTTTTTCTTAACAAAAAATACAAAAAATTAAACATTAATGTTCAAAAAAAATGTCCAATATGTAAAAATAAATAAATAAATAAATAAAAAATAGTCCGATAGACTAATTTCTAATATCAACTCCTACGAGCCTATTCTAATCCCCTCTCCAAGGAGATTTGTAGTCCGGAGAAGATTACGAATCCCCTCTTTATTTCTCAAAACAAACATGATACTAGTAGGTCCCACTTCATTATGATTCCCAATCTCTTCCTTATAACCCAAAACAAACGGGGCCTTGTGGAATTGTCTCATGCCTCCACCCCCAAACCTGCAAATATAATCTCCATCTCGACTCCGAGATGTTTTGGAAACTTCTTAAAAAGTTAACTTTTTGATTTTTTAACTTTTCACACAAAAAAAAGTCACAAAAAAAAAAATCAACTTTTTTAACATAAAAAAATCAATAAGCCACAAAAAAACTAAAATATTTTTTACGAATTTCCCAAAACATTACTCTATCCAATTCACAACATAATTAAAAATTTAATGATAATATCAATTTAAAAATTAAAACTAGAAAATAATATTTATAATTAAAAAATATATTATTGTACAAATATTAAAACTATACGAGATATAAAACTTAATAGAATCTCAATAATACATTTTACAAATATTATATATATTCCATAAAAACTCAATAATATATTATACACATATTACATATATATATATATATAATATGTAATACACTTACACATCTTTGAATCTAACTTTTTTTTTTTTTAGAGGGGGGACATCTTTGAATCTAACTAATAGGTCCAGAAAATAGACTTATATATCATTTTCTTATGTGATATTATTATATCTACGGGTCAAGTAAAGTATAGTTAAAGAAATACTCTCCCCCACCCTAATCCAAACTTAATCAAGTTGTTCAAAGGTTTTCCTAAATCCGGCTCTACCCTATTCAACCACCTCGAAACTCACCCCATTAGGGTTGGAAAGAGTCAAGAATCCGATGGGTTGGGATATTTTGCCATCCCTACTTGTTACTAAGGATAGTCTCATGATTTTATAATTTTATTTTTTTACAACAATACTATAAATACATAATTTATATTCAAAAATTTATCTAGAAATATCAATATGTAATTCAGATTTAATCTACAAATAAACCTTATAATACACATTTAAATTTCAACCATTCATTCACATTCTTGATCATTTTCCGATACAATTTTTGAGTGGTTAGACTTTTTTTATTTTATTATACAACAATATTAGAAATACTAATATTTTTACTAACAATCTTATTACACATTTATAAATTTTAGTGAAATCAATTATTACTTTATATGAGACCGGGATCAAATTATAAATGTATATTGTTAATAAAAGTAGTATAAAATTAGGACAAACATAACCTATACACTTTATAATTAAAAAAAATAATAATATAATTTTATATTTTTTAAATTATAATTTTAAAAAATATTATAATGAAACACAGTATAAAATATAATTAAATAATTCATAAATCATAATTAAAATAATATCATAATTAAAAAAATAATATAATTAAGGATACATATAACACACTTAATTTTTATTTTTATTTTGCAACGGGTGTATGTTAAAATTTCCTTGAAGTCAGACTTGCGTGTCTCCCCTTGAACTTTGTGTGTAATGTGCAATAAGATTTACAATACGTCATGAGATTTTACGACGTGTAGGATTAGTCTGCTTGAATGTGATGACAATTATCAAATAAGGCCAAATTAAAAGTGTCAACAACTTCATTGTAATTTGAGGATGATTTAAATTTTTTTTATTTTGTAGAGTATATCAAACAGGTAATTCACCAATGAAATTAGTTTAATCGACATTCATAAGCATATGATTATATTATATTTATATTAAAAATATGAATAATCAATAACGGATAGGACCTAATCGAGTTGTTATCGTGCTCAATCAATTTTTTTTTTTTTTTACATGAATGATCTATGAATAACTTACTTTTAATGTGTTCTACAAGATGAGTAATTTAAATGATTAAAGTAGGGTCAAGATGCAATGGTGGAGGGAGTGAAGGTCTAGAGGAGTCACATGCCCTCTTGAATTTTAGAATTTTTTATTTAAAATTTTACAAATATAAATAAAATATTTTAAATAAAATTTTTTTAAAAATTATGAAAATAATAATTGTTGTTTTAATTGAAAAATGAAGAAACTACTGTAAATCATATTATCTATGAAAAGATGTCATTATTATTGACATGCAAGTATAAGTAATCTCATTATAAATATGTGAAATTTATTAGATTGTTAGTTATATTTGACGTGTGAGGTTCACTCTCTATATGTTTATGTACTATTAGTTGGTGATATCATATATCAATGATGATGTGGTATTACCATTATCTTGAATTTTTAATCAAATTTTGTATATAAAAAAAATTATCATTATATAATTATCCATATTTTTTTTGTATTATTCATGATACATTAGTTACAAATAACATTATTTTTTTAATGTTTCTCGAAATTAATCGTAAAAATTTATGTAAAATATTTTTATAAAAATTTTTGATATTATAATTAATAAATATTTTCTCTAATTTAATTTTCTGACTCTACCACTATGGTGATGGACTCCCAAGAGCCCTCAGAGATGGGACCCCGCTTTAAGTTGTATTTGTAATTAAAATTTTAAGTAGAAGTCTGGGGAATAAAAGGGAAAAAAAAAAAAAAAAAAACTCTCTTCACAAATTTAAAATTCAAACACACCCTTAATGCCATCTTTGGATTATGAAAAAAAAAAAAAAAAAAATTGTTGAGGGAAAAAGTAAAAAAATAAAATAAAAAGGTAAATTACAAATACACCCTTTAAGATTTGTTTAAAATACAAATTATCCTTGTGATTTAAAAAATTACAAATACCTCATGCCAGAATTTTTTATTTAACAGAATTAATTGAAAAAATAAAATTTCTAACTGTTCATATATACAATAATAAAATTATCTAAATTATTAAGTGAAATAAAATTTTAACATTATTAAAAAGGATAAATTATAAATACACTCTCTGAGATTTGTTTAAAATACGAATTGCCCTCTGTGATTTGGAAAATTACAAATACCTCCCTATCAGAATTTTTTGTTTAACAAAATTAATTGAAAAAGTAAAATTTCTAATTGTTCACATATACAATAATAAAATTATCTGAATTATTAATTGAAATAAAATTTTAATATTATTAAAAACTGTTAATTAATTTGATGATTTATTAATAAAATGACCTATTTGTTATTAAATTAGAAACCTTAGGGACATAATGTAATTTCTAGAATCATAGAGAATAATTTGTAATTTAAGTAAACTTCAAAGAGTATATTTTTAATTTACCTAAAATAAAAAGTGGGAAAAAAACTCCAATTTTCATACATTTCTCTGGTTGGCTTCATATATGTGTGTGGCTAATGTTTTTTTGGTATGTGGATTAGGTATGCAAAGTCGATCCTAATTTCCAAATCATGGAACACACCACGAAAGCAAGGTGGGTGTTAAAAAGACAAGTATTATAGGTTCCTCCTTATCTCCATCCGAATTGGCAACGTTATCCTTCTCCCAATCAATTTTAAAAATTATAAATTTAGTTAGAAATTTAAAATATATATATATATATAACTGAAATATGAATTAAATATAATTACATTTTATCTACTATTTTGCTTTTCATTTTGAAATTTCTATCTAAATTCATAATTTAAACACAACTTAAAAAAATATTTGACAATTAATTAATTTAGTCAAAAAATTAAAAAATCACTATAAAAAAAATTAAAAGTTCAAAAAATTAAAAAGTCATTTAAAAAGTCAAAGATTACATCCCGATCTCTCCACTTTTTATACTTTCTTTTTAAAAATCAAAAAAAAAAAAAAAAAAAAAAAAATCTCAAACACTTTAGTTTATGTCACCTCATACTTTAGCAAGAAGCAACTAAAAAAGGCACTTCCTAAACTAGCTTTAAAACAAGAGCATAGTTATTCAAGACTAAAAATTATATCTAATTTTGAAGTCTAATAATGTAATTAGGATATTGGGAAAGTAATACTCTCTCTCTCATATATTGTCTAATCATTAATTAATTATATCATTTTTATATCGTTAGATTTAAAAAATGATTTTACAAAATAGATTTGTATATTTTTTTCTTAAAACAAAAGTTGATAAGATGTGATTTGAGATTTGCGTCTTTTTTTAGTAATGTGTTTTACTTTATTTTTTTAAATTTTTTTATGAGATAAAAAAAAAAAAGGTAATGTATTAAAAATAATTTTAATAGTGACTTTTTTTTAGTTGTATGGAATTTTGTCATTCATAGAGAATCCAGACAGGTTATACAAAACTCGGGCTATGTTAACCTTGTTGCACTGATACTTGGCTGTCTGACAATCGATGCCTACGTGTGATTGGTTTGTGTTTGTATAGTAATTTTTGAGATAAAAAGTATAAAAAAAATTTTGATTTTTCTTTTTTCAGAAATAGTTTTGGAAAATTATTTTGGAGAGAGAGTTTTAAAAAAGTAATTGATTTGATGTGTATAAAAAAGTGTGATTTTGAAAAGTAGGTAACCAAACATAATTTTGAGATTTGTGTGAAAAAAAAATTGTTTGATTTGATTACACTTGAAAATTTGTTTGCAGAGAATTTTTTCCAAAATTTTTTCTGAAAAACAAACCAAACAAGTACTTAGGTTCTGTTTGGTTTTATTTTTCAAAAACGCTAGGTACTTGACATGGTTTGACAATCTTTAACAACCTGTGCCAAACTATTTTATGTGGCGCACCGACAAATAAGTGAGGCCTTGTTTGAGTACTCCCAAATAATTTAAAAAGTCAAAAGTTCTCAAAAAGTTAAAAAGTTAACACTATTCACCAAAAGTCAACAATTACGGCTGCACAACTCCCAATTCAAATTTTCCTCTAAAAATCAATTTTCACAATTTTTTATTACATTTTTTCATAAAAAGTCAAAAAGTTAACTCAAACATCCATATTTTCAACCTCAATTTTTTAGTCAAAAAAGACAAAAGTACACTTATTTAGTCTTCCCAAACTTGGCCTGAATAAATATAGGTGGACAAATATGTAAAATAGTAAATAAATAGATAAATCAATAAGATTAATACGATCTTTCAAATTATTATTTCAAAAGATTAAATTTTAAAATGTTATTCTAAAAAATTTTAAATTAAATTTATCACCCAAATGTATAAACAGAAATACTTTTCAACTATTTGTTTTGTTGAAGTAATATTAGGGATCCAAATATCTTATCAACATTTTTATTAAATATCTTATATGGTGTAGTTTCTGTTAGAAAATATGATTTTTGAGGACTTTAATTTAATATTAAAGTGTGGTGACTTTAATTAAATATTAAAGTGGATCCTAACTATTTTTTGTGTTGGGTCCAAGTGAGCCAAAAATTATTGGGTTTTGAATAAGAAATTGTCAAGAAATTGCTTCATGATGTTAGATTCATGAATAGAATTTTAAAGAGTATTTAAATCTTTTTTCTTGGCTAAAGGGTGTGAATCCTTTGGGCATCCATACTTTTCATTTTGTGGAAAAGGGCTATGGATGCTTGGTGTATTAATGTCTAGCCTTAAAAAATTTGGAGGCTCTTTCTCTCTCCCCTATACATGTATAAATTGAGACTCTCCTGTCTAGTTTCAATATAGAAATTTTTGCTTCCATTTTACAAGTCAGTTTGCTAGATAGTTCCTATTCTGAGAGAGTACTGCCATTGTTTTGTTCGCTAAGCTAGACAGATAGTGCTTCTGCCGTAGCTGGTTTTGACCGTCGTATCCTAGGAGACAGACGCCGGGTTTCCTCAAGCACTCGACCCGTGAGGCGGCGAAATCTGTTTTAAGAAAACTGCTTCCGTGTAGGCTTCGGTTTCGTCTCTTTACCATTTTATTGTTTTGTGTATTTCTGTTGAAATTTAATTATAATTATTAGTATATGTTCTTGGAATATAATTTATTTTCTTCATAAATCTATTTATTTAATTTCACAATTTGAACAATATATTCTCATACTCATATGAGACATTTAATAAAAAAAAATATTAAAATATTTGATATGCCTGGTATTTTTTTTTTTTGGTTGGTTAGATGTCAATTCCAGATTGCCATGCATTCTACCGACAGAAGGATAGATCTGAATAACGTGGAGTCGATTTCCATGTTTTTTTTGGGTGAATACGATTTCCATGTTTAAAAGTGAAAGATTTGGTATTCCATTATTACACTAAAAAATTATCACACATATGGATTGGATGGTCTGATTTTTCTATCATAATGTCACTGATTTTGTTGTGTTATTCTATCAAAACAATATACTATATGTTACTAAAATACATGATTGACATTAAAATTACATATATTAAAGTGATGTAATTTTATTTTAACTTTAAATGTTCTGAACTATCTACAATCATAGCATTCGTTTAGCATAAGAGTACGGGGTTAAAACAGTCAAAAAAAATAAAATAGATTAAAAAGTCAATAATATAAAATATCACATCTAAATCATAATCATTTTTTTTTCCGTAAAAGTTAAAAAAGTCAAAAAACTATTTCAAACAAGACTTTTTAACTCCAAATTAAAATAGTCTATTAGGTTTTTGTAATTAGCAATTCCGTTTGACAAAACTCCTTTCTGTTGTAATTTTATTCGATTTTTTATTTTAGTGAGGTTTTCAGTATTTAAATGCGAATACAAACTGAATTGTGCCTATGCAGAGGAGTTTGTGATCTTAATCCTATCATGTTTGTCACTTCGCTGACTATGTCGGGGATTGAGCTGTCCTGTCAGCTCGCGGGAGTCTAGGAGGCAACACCCCCTGGCGGGGTTGAGGGGCTGTACCCCCCGAAGCAAAAAGCAAAATTGTAGTCGAAGTTGTTTGTTTACCCGAGAGGCTGATTGTGTGCTCGAGGGGAGATGCAATCCCTTCAAAAGTTTCACTAGCTTGCAAAAGTATTAGGAGTTGTATTTTTCTGCTCGAGTGGCCTTTCTTACGCTCAAGCATAGACCCTTGTTCTGAAACACGCGTTTTAATTAGTCCACTCAAGCGACTATTCTTGCGCTCGAGCAGAGATCGCGATTCTGTTTTCTATAAATTTGCGATTAATTCAATCTCTAGGGTACGGCTTCCAAATCTTCTTCTTAGGTATTATGGTTTTCATTTGAAGCTTATTTGCTTGTTTCTTTTGATATTTGTGAGAGTTTAATCATGAATTGAGTTGATTATATCAAAGGGATTGTTTAGTTTGTTTTATTTACAAAAGAGAAAGTTGTTCTTCGGTGGGTTCCGTGAAACTTGAGTCTGAAACTTTGGTGGATTCTGAAGTGGTTCATCGTCGTAGATTTGTTATCGACGTTGTGGATTTAACATTTGGCAAGACAATTACGCGTGAAAACAACACTAGAAGAGACACATAGGGATCGGTTCAATTCAAGCATGGATTCACTAGGTAATTGAAAGTACACTTATGTAATTCCTTTATATTTTCTTAGTGAATTGTTTTATGGCTTTTGCTCGTAGTTTTTTTATCACAATTGGAGACGCTCCAATTCTGATTTTTTCACGTAAAATCGTTGTGTCGATTTGTCTTTGATTGTTTGATTAGAATTGTTATTTACTGGTTAAAATTGATATGTAGTCACAAATCAATATCTTAAGGATTTTAAATTTTTCATAGTCAAAAAACCAACCCACATCCCAAACAAACCCATAATTCAAATAACACTGCATGGTTGTATACTCGTTTAATGATATTTTGTGATTCACTATTTTCTTAATTTTTTGAACTATATAAGTATTTAACTTCCTATCTAAACAACATAAAATAAAAATTTAACCTTTACTATTTATTAATCATACAACCAATATTGTATTTGAAAGGCAAAATAATTACTCATAATACAATTGAGTTCGTGGTGGGTTTACTCTAGGTTTCAATTAAATAATTTGAGTTGTTCATTTTACAAATTTATATGTGTAAATTATTTATTAAAAAATATTTATTTATTTAATAATCATAATTATATAATTTTTTAAAAAAACTTCAAAATATAAATGATTTATTATATTTTGCACAATTTTACTTTGATCCAAGTTTCATTTTGATTTCTATTATTTTAATTTAAAAATTATTAATCTTAAATTCTAAGTCTTTTTTTACATAAGGTGTGAACGTATAAAAAAAAATAATTAACAATAATTTTGAGGAAATGATTAAATTAAAATTGAAATAAACTTCTCTCCAATTGAGAGAGGCCAAAGGAGTGTCGGTGGGAAAAATTGAAGGACCCTATTTGTTTAAAGGAGTGCTGGAATATATGGTTCCACCACTAACCCAAAAATAATAATTTGTGAGAACATACATATCCAAACAAAGTGCATGTGATTAATTTGAAGAAAAAAAAAAGTAATGAAAATGAAAGAAAGGGGATATTATTCTTTTCTTTTCGCAAGACATGTTGTCCCTTGCTTTTGTCCTAAAGAACATTTTATAGTGCTCCCATTAAAATGTGCCCATCTTTATGATAATAGACGTATTAATATCACACTGAATTTATAGACACAAAGTCCACTACAAAATTAATAATACAAACAGTAATGATTCAAACCTCACAAATCATCACCCCACAACTCCCACTCATTTGTAATTGGTCCAAGTAAGAAAGAGAAAGAAAAAAAAATACAAACACATCATTGGTTTATATCACTGTGGGGGGTGGTGGGGGTCTTCTCAAAAAGGAGTCCCAAACATTTTCCTAATGTAAAATATAAGAGAAGTAATTTGAGTGAAATTTCAATTTTTATTATAAGTTTTGTCATTTGATATGTATGATTAAAATTATTTTATATGATTAATTTTATAATTGATTTTGTATCCGTAGACTTCTTGTTAAATTTATTAGCACACAAAGATTCCTTACTTGGAAATAAATTGAGCAAGTGCTAAAACTAAAGAGTAGTGATAAACAAATATATATATATATATATATAACAATTTGGTTGGATATTGGGCTTATCATTTTAAATCAAGAGTTTATTAAGATGTATTTAATTACAAAAATGAAGTTGTCATATCATTATGACATAAAATTCTGTATAGAAATTCTAGTAGAATAGTATTTTCCAAAACTAAAAGGAAATTACGGCTATATTTGTTTTTGGTGAAAAATATTTTTAAACAAAATATGTTTTTGGAAAATGTATAGAAAACGTTTTCTAATGATTGCCACCTTAAACTACTTTGTTAGTGGTTGTATTAGTGGTGGAGGTGGTGGTGTGATGGAGTTGGTAAAGATTTTAGCCTGAAAATACTTTCAAAAGTGGAAACTCTTTTTCTCTCAAATAAGTAATTTTTTTTTGTTAACCATGGAAAACATTTTTTCAGCGACTTTCATTTTTCGTTACATCAAACATTTGAAAATGTATAAAATGTTTCTTAAAAATTATTTTTCATTTTTCGTTGAATCAAACGGGTGTTAAAATAGTAATAATGTTTCATGTACAAAAAAGGTGTTAAAAGAATAAAAATAAAATTAATGTGTAGCCTATATTTTAGTTGTAATATGAATCACACATAAAATAAAGGGTGAATTTCATTTTATCTTTTAACTGTTTGGTTCATATGCAAATTATTCATTATCATTTAGAAATAATTACAAAATTTTATTCACTGTGTTTGATTGTGGTTTTTTGAATATGGTTTTTTTTTAAATTTTATACAACTTGTTTGGTTATTCTAAAAAATGAGTTATGTTTTCAAAAAAATAAATGAGATAGGTAGGCTTTAGTAGAATAGGTACATATAGGTAGGCTTTGAAAATGAGATAGGTAGGCTTTAGTAGAATAAGTACATACATGTATGTATATATATATATTTAAAAAATCTGAGAGAATATTTTGATGTGATTTTTTTGTATTTTTTTAATTGTTTCAATCATAATTTAGAGGAAAATTTGAAATTGTAATAATATATTTTTTTGAAAACCAAACAAGCATTTTTTTTCAAAAAACAGTTTTCAAATCATTTTTTCAAAAAAAATTTCAAAAAACGGCAACCGAGCATGCTGATTATAATTTGTGAATTGAGTGTATCGTTAGACACTCCATCTCAATTAATAATAATTGTGAAACACGTAAGTGTAATTAAAAAATACACATGAAGTAAAATATAGGAGAACAAAGTGAATTTGCTTTTTGAAATGTGAAGGGTTGATTTGACTATGT
Organism: Camellia lanceoleosa; assembly: GCA_025200525.1. Lineage (NCBI taxonomy): Eukaryota > Viridiplantae > Streptophyta > Magnoliopsida > Ericales > Theaceae > Camellia > Camellia lanceoleosa. The sequence goes on along the minus strand of CM045763.1, from coordinate 203,010,586 downwards.
TTTTGAACCAAGCATTTCGAATCATTTTGTGGGGAGAATATATACGCACATGAGAGAGAAAGGCCTACCACCCTGTTTTTTACAATAATGTTAATTAACCATAGGCTTTTCCTTGGAGATATACATTTCTCATTCAACTTCATGAGGTATGGCATGAAATCACTTGGATTTTATTCACAAAAAAAGTGTGGTCCTCTCTAATGTTTATATAGTTTCTTTTATTTTATTTTGGTAGGTATGCTATTTGTCATGAATGTGACCCTCTCAACCTACCTTTTTGTTTGGTTCAATTTCGTGAATGGTATGGAGGTAGTTTTATTTCATTTGTGATCTACCAAATGAGTTATTTTCTCATAAGGTTTGGCATGAATTCATTCAACTTTTATTATAGGGCCTGGGTACGTATGCAACAAGAAATTAACAATGCCCACCATAGGAGAAAACATTACAACAAAAACATACTTTAGTGGCACTACACTAGTGGCATATTTTTAGAAAATGCCACAAAAAATGATATTTAGTGGCACATTTTTTAAAAATGCCACAAAACGACAAACATAAAAGGCTCTAGTGACATTTCAATGAACAAGTGTCACAAAACTACAACAAAAACATACTTTAGTGGCACTACACGAATGACATATTTTTAGAAAATGCCACAAAAATGATATTTAGTGGCACGTTTTTGAAAAATGCCACAAAACGACAAACATAAAAGGCTCTAGTGACATTTCAATGAACAAGGATCACAACACTACAACAAAAACATACTTTAGTGGCACTACACTAGTGGCATATTTTTAGAAAATGCCACAAAAATGATATTTAGTTAGCTTTTTGAAAAATGCTACAAAACGACAAACATAAAAAGCTCTAGTGACATTTCAATGAACAAGTGTCACAATACTACAACAAAAACATATTTTAGTGACACCATACTAGTGGCATGTTCTTAAAAAATGTCACAAAAAGAATATTTTGTGGCATTTTTTAGAAAAATGTCATAGAGCCACAAACATATAAGGCTCTAGTGGCATTTCAATTAAAAAAAAGTGTCATTTCACTACAACAAATTTACACTTTAGTGACACTACACTAATAGCATGTTTTTAGAAAATGCCACAAAAATAAAAATTGGCATTAAATGTTTTAGAAAAATACCATAAAACCACAAAACATATAAGGCTCTAGTGGTATTTCAATAAAGAAATCTCACATCAATTTTATGGCATTTTATAAAATAATGACACAAAAAATTATGTTCGTGACATTTACCAACAGATGCCACTAAACTTTAGTTGCAATGGCATCTTTTAAAAAATGTCAGGACACTAGGTAGGTGCAAATTATTTTTTATGGCACTTATGTAAAAAGTGTCATAAACAAATATTTTATAACATTTTGAGAAATGCCACTAAGCCAAAAACTTTCCAAGCTTATAATGACATTTTTGAAAAAACAAAAAATGCCAATATATTTTCTAAAATTTTAAAATGCAATAAATGATTAAAAATAAATGAATTAAACTCAATATACACTACGAGGAAAAAAGCATATTGACTAAACTTCGGACCAAAAAATTTGGTCCTTTGAAAGTATAGCCTTGACCAAAAGACATTAGTTGCCAAAAGTAAAGCTTTTTACTTTTTGGAAACTAAACAATTTTAGTAGCCAAAAGTCTACAATTGGCGACTAAAACTAAGTTTGGTCACTGATTATATGAGTTTTAGTGACTAAAAAATTTTTAGTAGCCCAAAGTAAAGCTTTTTGGCGACTAAAAAAATTTAGTAGCCAAAAGTCTACAATTGGCGACTAAAAATAAGTTTGGTCGCTGATTATATGGGTTTTACCGACTAAAAAAATTTTAATAGCCAAAAGTAAAACTTTTTGATGCCAAAAAAAATTTTAGTAACCAAAAGTCTACAATTGGCGACTAAAAAATAAGTTTAGTCGCCAAAAGTGGTCATTTTTAACGCGGAAGAACTAAAATCCTAAGGTGGGAATAAAATTTTTTGGTGACCAAAATTTTGGTAGGTGAAAGTGCATCTTCGGCGACCAAATTCGATTTTGGTTAACAAAAGTTAAGTTTTTTAGCAACTAAAAAGTAATTAGTAGCCAAAAGTATAGAATTGGCGACTAAAAAATATTTTTAGTCACCAAAAATGGTCTTTTTTTATTTTGGTAGTAAATAGTTTATTTTACATAAATTATATTCAATAAAATAATTATGTTTATACATATTAATATAGATGTATGTACTATATAAATAATATATGTTGCATATATAATCATGTGGTGCTATAGAGGTGTAGTGGGAAAAGTGTGGTGTATAAGGTTTATGGTGCGAGAGGTTTGCGGTTCGAGTCTCTGCAAGAGCAAATCAAATTGTTCTACAGCGAATTATCGATTCTGAATAGTGCCTACCATGACATTAAAGTGTCCTTTGAAAGGTTTTAGTCTTGATGGTGTAATGACACTTATAAGTGTCACTAACTCTTTTTAATGGCACTTGATAGTGCCACAAATAATATCTACCATGACATTAAAATGTCATTGAAAGTTTTAGCCATGATGGTGCAGTGACACTTGCAAGTATCTACCGTGGCACTTGTATCTACCGTGGCACCGATAGAAGTGGCACTTGTTCAAAATGCCACAAGACCAAAAAATGTCATTAGAAGAATAGTTTTGTGGCACTTTCAAATGTCACTAAACCAAGAAAATGTTGTAGTGAAAAGAGATTAAAATGGGGTTGTCGATGAAGGATGATAGACACTAAGATTGCACGAGAGATAGGAGATGAATGAGAGAAGAGCTAACTTAGTTTTAAGAGAGTATGAGAGTGGTAGTAGTGAAGAACTAGAACTTTAAAATTATTTGGCATACCGTAACATTATGTGACTATGTGTCTACTCATCAATGAGGGCATGCGGTCACTTTTGAGGAAAAAATGAAATAATTTGAATATATAACCTTTAATAACTGAACAAGCACCCAATAATACTAGAATTCCACTAAATTGCCAATCCACCTAATAAATTTTCTTCAAGTTGTCGGATGGGTGCCTACTTGGAGAGATATGTTAAGTTATGTTTGACACTTTTCATATCATTAAAAAATTCTTTAATAAATTGGCGTTAAAACTTCGTAATAATGTTTTTATCAATAAATTTGATCAAGTTTTTAACTCCTCATCCACATTATTTTCTACTTTGTAGACTATGACTTGTAATTGAAAATAGTTATGAAAAATTATTTTCTTATATTATATTATTTTCTAAAATTTTCAATTTTATAGGCAAACTTGTATAATTTAGGGATAATTAAGAGCTAATACAGCTATATTTAAATTTATAAAAATAAATAAATGAATAAATCATAGGATCACCCCATCTTGGCCTACTCTAGGTCAAATATTGTTTGTGCCTTGGCTATATTAGAATTGTCTTCTTGATGAGATCTCTCTTTCTCAATCAAGGTGTCCTTCAACAATTCGGGACCAATGTGTTGATGAACCCTCAACTCTAACAACCGAGCCACATAACCCCATAGGTCCATGCAAAGGTCATGGGATCATGGCTCAGGTTCTAACCATAACCAACACTGAAGTACCTTCTAGGTTTCCCAACAGGCTAGAGCGAAAGCATTAAGGTACATATTTGAAGATAAAAGATTTAGGCATCGAAGAGATACATTGAGATGGAGAGTCGCTCTCGGTTGAGTTGATGTGTCAATTAAGATCGATCATCGTAGCTAAAAAAATGTGTAGGGTGAAGATAGTGAAATTTAAACTAAACGCGTAAAATATTGTTTGTGCTAACTAACAAAACGTAAGACTTGTAAAAAATAACACGATTGAGAGAAAAATATTTTAACCAAGAAGAGTTTGATTACGATTGCCAACTTAAAAATGTTTTGACTTGAAAATAATATAAACTTTGATAACCACAGTACAATTTGATGAAATAGAGTTGACATGAGGTGGAAAAAGGAAAGGATAGAAACGTGTTGGAAGGGTCTTGATAGAAAAATTAAATAATTAGTTTTTCAAGGTTAGATTAGACAGTAACAATTGGAATGTTTGTGGAGTGGTTGGGGTTTAATTAAAGTATTATTAAGTGAAATAAAATTGTCTAAAGTATTATTTTTGAAACATGAATCACATGACAAATGTCATTTATACGTACAAAATACAATACTGCTCTATTTATTTGAACGAAAAAATGTTTTTCAATGAAAAATATTTTTAATGAACTTTTTAAAAAAAAAAAATATTATCTTAATAAATTTTTTTTTATGATGATAGTGGTAGTGGTTATGATGATGGTGGTGTGGTGGTAGAGGTGATAGTAGCGATGATAGTATGTTGATATCGATAAGATTTTAGTACGGAAAATATTTTTTTCTTTTTAAAAGTAAAAAATATTTTTTACCTAAACATATTTGTTTTCCGTTAATTATGGAAAATGTTTTTTTATTAATTTTATTTTTTATTGTACCAAATATCAGAAAATAAATGCATCCAACCATACAAGAACTCCGCTAGGATTGCCAACACACCTGATAATTTTCCTTGAAGTTGTTTGATGGATGCCTACTCGGAGAGATATGTTGGGTTGTGTTTGATATTTTCTCATATTATTAAAAAATATTTTATAAACATTATGGCTCCGTTTAATTAGAAAGAAATAAATGTTAGAAAGTGGAAATGATAGGGAGTGAAGTAAAAGAAAATAAAAGAAAAAAATAAAATAAAATATATAATATACTTTCTTGTATGAATTTGATTATGGAAAAAAATTTACAAGAAAATAGAAATTCTAATTATAACTAACTATTTTTATAATTATTTTAATTTTCTTGTATTGTTTGCAAGAAACTATAAACTTAGGGCATAGATATTTAATCTTTTTATCTTTTTTTTTTTTTCCATCCTCTCTCCTTCTCTTCTCTATTCTTTTTCGTAAAAAAAAAAAAAAGTTTTTTTTTAAACACCCCAATTATAAGTTGAATAAAAAAATTAATTTTCTTGTAACTTTCCTTTTCTATTTCTTTCACTTTCTACTATTTTCATCTTAACTAAACTGAACCCAAAACTCTTAACAATGTTTTTCTCAATAAATTTGATCAAGTAAGCTTTTAACTCCTCATCCACATTCTTTTCTTCACTACAGTCTATAATCGACAATAGTTACGAAAATTTATTTTCTTATGCCATATTTTTTTTCTAATTTTTTGTTTTTATAATTTGAGCATATGTTTCATAGATATAGAAAGCAGTCAGTTGAAATTATTTAAAAGATCTATAAAGGGGAACTTGTATAATTTAGGACAATTAATAGCTTGTACAACTACATTTTAAAAAAAAAATTAAAAAAAAATTATTTGTTAAAAAAAATTGTAGGATCACCCTATCTTGGCCTATAGGCAAAATCTTGTGCCTTGGTTATATTAGAATTGTCTTCTCGATGAGATCTCTCTCTTTCTCAGTCAAGGTGTCCTTCAAGAACTGGTACTACAACATTTTCTTAATTTAGCGACATTTGAAAGTGTCATAAGATTATTCTTCTAATGATATTTTTTGGTTTTGTGGCATTTTGAATAAGTGCCACTTTTATCAGTGCCACGGTAGATATGAGTGCCACGGTAGATACTTGCAAGTGCCACTGCACCATCATGGCTAAAAACTTTCAATGACATTTTAATGTCATGGTAGATATTATTTGTGACACTATCAAGGGCCATTAAAAAAAGAGTTAGTGACACTTATAAGTGTCATTACACCATCAAGACTAAAACCTTTCAGTGACACTTTAATGTCATGGTAGGCACTATTCGTGACGCTATCAAGTGCCATTCATGGCGATAATTTGTTGTAGAATAATTTGATCTACTCTTGCGAGACTCGAACCACCAACCTCCGCACCATAAACCTTATACACCACACTCTTCCCACTACACCTCTATAGCACCATATGATTATATATGTAACATATATTATTTATATAGTACATACATCTATATTAATATATAAGTATATGTATACACATAATTATTTTATTGAACATAATTTATGTAAAATAAACTATTTACTAGTAAAATAAAAAAAAAAGACCACTTTTGGCGACTAAAAATATTTTTTGGTAGCCAATTCTCTCTGGCTACTAATTGTTTTTTAGTTGTTAAAAAACTTAACTTTGCCGACCAAAATCGGATTTGGTCACCGAAGATGCACTTTACTACCAAAATTTTAGTCGCCAAAAATTTAATTCCATTAGGATTTTAGTTCTCCGCTAAAAATAACCACTTTTGGCGACTAAACTTATTTTTAGTTGCCAATTATAGACTTTGGCTACTAAAATTTTTTAGTCACCAAAAGCTTTACTTTGGACTACTAAATTTTTTTTTGTCACTAAAACCCATATAATCGTGACCAAACTTAGTTTTGGTAGCCAATTATAGATTTTTGGCTACTAAAATTGTTTAGTCGCCAAAAAGCTTTACTTTTGGCTACTAATGCTGTTTTGATTGCTGAAAGCTATACCTTCAGCAACTAAATTTTTTTTGGTCAAGAAATTTAGTCGCCGAATATGCTTTTTCCTGTAGTCTATATTGAGTTTAATTTATTTATTTTTAATCATTTACTGCATTGTAAAAATTTTAAAAATATATTGGCATTTTTTTTTTTTTCAAAAATGTCATTATAAGCTTGGAAAATTTTTGACTTAGTGGCATTTCTCAAAATGCTATAAAACATTTATTTATGAAATTTTTCACCTAAGTGCCATAAAAAGTAATTTGCATTTACCTGGTGTCCTGACATTTTTTTAAAAAATGCCATTGCTACTAAAGTTTAGTGGCATCTGTTGGTAAATGTCACGAACATAATTTTTTGTGTCATTATTTTATAAAATGCCATAAAATTGATGTGACATTTCTTTATTAAAATGCCACTAGAGCCTTATATGTTTGTGGCTTTGTGGCATTTATCTAAATGTGTCACCAAATATTATTTTTGTGGCATTTTCTAAAAACATGCCACTAGTATAATGTCACTAAAGTGTGTTTTTGTAATAGTTTTGTGACACTTGTTCATTGAAATGTCACTACAGCCTTTTATGTTTGTTGTTTTGTGGCATTTTTAAAAAACGTGCCACTAAATATCATTTGTGTCATTTTCTAAAAATATGCCACTAGTGTAGTGCCACTAAAGTATGTTTTTGTTGTAGTTTTATGACACTTGTTCATTGAAATGTCACTAGAGCCTTTTATGTTTTTCGTTTTGTGGCATTTTTCAAAAACGTGCCACTAAATATCATATTTTGTGGCATTTTCTAAAAATATGCCACTAGTGTAGTGCCACTAAAGTATGTTTTTGTTGTAGTGTGGGAACAAATTAATGTGTAGATGAACACTCAACTCTAACAACCACATAACCCCAAAAGTCCCATGCAAAGGTCATGGAATTGTGGCTCGGGTGTCCTAATGTACCCTCTAGGTTTCCCGACTTAGGCTAGTGTGAAAGCATCAAGGTACATTTTTGAAGATAAAAAATTGAGGCATAGAAGAGACACGTTGAGGTGGAGAGTCGCTCTTAGTTGAGTTGATATATCAATTGAGATCAATCATCACATCTTAGTTAAAAAAATGTGTTAGGTGAAGATCATGAAATTTAAACTAAGCATGTGAAATATTGCTTGTGTCAACGAACGATACATAAGACTTGTAAAAAATGACAAGACTGAGAGAAAAATATTACAAACACCTGAAGTTTGATTAAGATTGCCAACTTAAAAATGTTTTACTTGAAACTATATTGTACGGGGAGGAAATATTAAATGGTTATGCGTACTCCTTTCGTCCAAGCTTCGTGTCTATCCGATCAACTTGAGAATACAACGGCGGTGAGCTCTTGTAGGCGTCCCGAGCATCCGGGGAAGAGTCACGAGTCCCCCAGTTACAGTTCGATATTGGGTCACTCTGATTCGGAGGACTCAAATGTCACGGTTCTTAATCTTGAACGAAGAGTCCAAATCCAACCGTCGTTTTGAAAACAGATTTTTGAAAGAAATGCCAAACATGGATTGCTTAGCGGATCTGAGTCGCCACCTAAATATTTTAAAATGAGAAATTTAGGAAACCACGACTCGGTGCCAAAAGGCCACGTGTCCGTCATCACCAAAGTTGCCTCGGCTCGGGAAGTTAGATGCGATTGGGGAAGGTCGCCGTGAGCACCCAGCTTCGCCGGTCAAGGCCGGCCTCTACTAACCATGATATTTTATTTTGAAAACATTGTGAGTTCTTATTAGGTTATTAGCCTAGGTTACTATGTGATGCGCCTGACATACAAGTATAGGCAAGATTCGCCTAAATTGGAACAAAACACTTCATGTTTGTTTGTTTGAAAATGGTTTGATGGTGCTACCAGAGTAGGCTAAGGCGTGGATTTGCCACCCTCGGGTGGGCTTAGAAAAACATGATTTTGCCACTATCTAGTGGGCTTAAAACAAATATTTGACGAATTGTCCCAATTCAAGTAACTCAACCTCCACCCACAGGCATTCAAGTCAGTTATATCACATAAGCACGTAGCCTCATAGTAAGCATGCTATTCATGGCGATCACTCACTGCGCATGCAAGGATGCTAAAGCATAAAACTCACCGAGTACTCCAAGCCAAAATAGAAGCTCATTAGAAATCTATGCATGATCCAAGATGCAGAAATGCCTAATGCAACTCATGCAAAGATGCAAACTATAGTAGGCTCAGCTATTCTAAATATGGCATATGGAATGCTACAACTAACACGTATTCAATTTGGAATTGAAATACAAATGCAGTTTGTATGATCTTGTAGAGAGCAGGTGCGTGCAAAAGCAGATGAATGATGCAAACATCTTTGTCATCTTGTATGCTAATTGAAATATGCCTATATCTAACCATAAAGCGGGTAAATAAAAGGGAAGAAAAGGCGTGGGGTTGGAAGACATACATCACACTCACCCACACTTATTACAATTATGCCCTCGCGAGAGGTAGAATAAATATCTGATCCGAATAAAGAATATCTGATTCTAATTAATTATCAAATTAAATAAGAAAGCTGTAAAATTGGCATGCAAGCCAGGGGGTGCCTTGCTATTGATGAATGATGTATCTTGGCTTTTGCTTTGGCGAAATCCTTCAGGATGCCCCAATTAGCCTCTGTTTGCGATGTTTCTCGAAATCGTGCGGACTCAGGAAAATTCTGATTCTTCATTTTGTTTACCTTGAGAGCGGAGGGGCATATCAATGTATTTCACAAATATATGCATGCCTCGATCCTCGCGCCACCAATCACGCATATCGATACATGATGGTAGAAGTCGGATTGCACAACTCAATATGGGGTGAATGCGATGAATGCTACAACAAAACCTAACTCCATCATGGGTATCCGGATTGTCGGGGACTTGGGAATTGAGACCCGTTCCGTCACTCAGTCTGGCGTGCCTCGTTCCGTGCGGGCTAACTCCTATCGAACACGATGCAATATGCATGATATGCATGAATCCGACTAAAATACAATCCTAGCATGCACAATCTTTGTGAAAATGAGATGCCTCGAAATCGTGCCTTGAGCGCACGCAAATCGAGAAATGATCCTAAGGCATAAAATGGCATCGCAATGCAATTGGACTTACACTAACATGAGAGGACCTCGGCCACACTCACATAAGAGGCCGTCGGATAAAAGTGAAGTGCCTCGAAATCGTGCACTGCAGCAGCAAAAGCGATGGCATATACGATGCAATGATGCTAAAATGAGGCGCCTCGAAATGCGTGCACATGGGCACGCATAAGCGAAACGATGGCATCTTGAATGTAATGATGCTAAAATAGAGTGCCTCGAAATCGTGCACATGGGCACGCATAACCGGCGATGACATAAAGACGCAAAGCGACGAAATATGATATACAATGAGACTAAAATGAGATGTCTCGAAATCGTGCTTGCAGACGCATAAGCCGAAAAAATGCCATACGGAATCTGACAGGACTAAAATGACATATGCGATGCAATATGGGCTACGCCAACATGAGAAGGCCTCGGCCACACTCCACAGGAGGCCATCGGATGGCGAGGTGCCTCGAAATCGTCTTGCCGACGCATAAGCGGAATAATGGCATACGGAATGCAATGAGACTAAAATGGCATACCGAATGCAAAATGGACTTATACTAACATGGGTGAGCCTCGTACACTCACATGAGAGTAGAGATGAAAAATGAAGTGCCTCGAAGTGCGGCGCCTGCACGCATAAACCAAGCTGACGTATTAAAACATGAAATGATATAGGAATGGTATGCAAACATGCCAATGGATTTTCAGCACTCACAAATGATGCAAAACAGTCCGAAGGTGGGGAAATGACACCAAATGCACAAAGCGGTCGAAATGCGATATAAAGCACCCGAAATGGCCTACAACCATACTAAACATGCATAATTGGTACATGACATGCAAAACAGTAGCAAGGAAGCCCCAAAATATCATTTTTTACAATACAAAACATGGTGAAATAGTGAGCATAGATAGGACAACAATGGCATGCAAAAACGGGGGCCAAGAGGGGGGTATTGAAGCAAGTGATGTATCACGATGCTCAAACTGAAAAATACAGTTCTACAACGAAGAGGGACCAGAAATATGAATATTTACAGTAGATGAAATCCCCCAACTCAGTATGAAAACATGCTAAAAATGTCATGCAAGAATGAAGCCAACAAGGGCCAAAACATGAGGTATGCCAAGAATTCACCAAACAGCCTAAGACCCTTAACAAACCATAAATAGTGGGCCATTTTAAGACTATTTTCAGTACTGCTCATGGCCGGAAACAGAAGCTAGGTAGGCCTAAAAAGGCATGCAAAATGGAGGCCAAAGAGGGATATAATGGCAAGTATAATAAGAAGACCCCCAACAAGGTTGATCCCTTCTACAATGTTGTAGAGGGACACAAAATAAGCTCAATCACAGTTTAAGGAATGCTCCAAAACAAACCACATGTAGGTTAAACAAATCATGCAGGTTTACGGTAAATATGAGAGATTATGAAGCAAGTGCATGATAGAGAGGCCAAAAGGGTTGATCCTTCTTCAATGTTGAAGAGGGACTCAAAATAGGCCCACTCACAGTTTATATTATTCTCAGCAGATCACTCACAAGCTAGATGAAGCATGCAAAAACAAGGCGAAACATGGATTCAAAGCAAGTGGCATATGGAGCATGAAAACAAGGTTGATCCTTCTTAAATGTTTAAGAGGGGCTCAAAATAAGCACAATATCAGTTCATGAGATGCTCCAAATCAGATCACACATAGGCCAAATATTCAATGCAAAATAATGGCATATAAGAGGATATTGAAACAAGTGTAAGATGGAGGGCTCAAACAGGGTTGAGCCCTTGAACAAACATGAAGAATGGCTCCAAAAAAGGCCCTTTCAGTTCTGGTCGGATCCCAAAACAGTAAGCAAGTAGGCTTAAGAAATGAGGCAAGAAAGTGCTACAAAAGAATTTGAGCCTTACCCTTGAAGACCTCTTTTTTTCTACTTCTTGGCTTGAGGAAAGTTGCTTCTAAGCCTCTGAGAAAGCTCTCCTTGCTGCTGGAAATGGAGTGGTGGTAGTGGTGCTTGAAGTTGATGAAGAGATGGCACCAAACTTAGGAAAAATGAGAGAGATAAAGATGAAGATGTGTATGTATGCTTGAGGAAAATTTTCTAACCCTTGGGGCCAGTGGGAGGTCCCTTATATGGGCAAAAAGGGGTGTAAGGTGGAGGAAATGCACCCAAGTGTTCCCCTCAAAAATATCCCAGGATACAAATCTTTTACAGAAGCAATTTGTATGGTTTGTATGGCCAGTTTCAAGGAGCATGGTAGGCTAGGCACTTTTACTAGGGTGGCCGGCTACCCCCATGGCCGACGGCCGGCAAAATGGAAGTTTGGAATTCTTGGCCGAGCACCAAAGGGTGGTGTCCTCCATGTGTGTACAACAAGGCTCTGTGGTTGGAATTTGGCAACTCTGAAGCGAGAGACAACAAGCCACCTCTAGGAGAGGTCCAAAAATGAAAAAGAAGAATTCTTGGCCGAGCACCATTTTTAGGGTCCTCCCATGTGTGTAACACAAATATGTGATTTTGGCTTGAAGAAAATGGCCCTAGGGTGTTCAAAATTAGCAGGAAGTGAGAAAAATGGGCGTAGGAGGCGCAGAAGGAGCATAGCGGTTGTTGAGACAATTCTTGTCCTCCACCCTCCAGTGACCTTCCTTATGATAAAAGCAGATTACTGTCAAAAATGAACAAAACCGATGCAAAGCAGATGCTCGGGGACCAAAACACTTGATTCGAGGTCCAGCCGTTAAGCAGAAAGTGGTGTTTGGCTGCGAAGTGGGTATCTAAGACCCAGTGTCCCTCGAAGGAGTAAATGAGATGCATAGCAAAACCGAGGAATCGGAGATGGTTGGGTGGTCGAACCGAGACACGGCTTTGACGGCTCAGCAGGAGCCGAGCTCGAAATGGGCAAAATGGCCTCTGACCGCGAAATGTAGCCCGACCAGCGAGAGATGGTCTCTGGGACCTCTCCCTCCCCTCGGGAAAAGCAGAGAAAATCGAGTCAGGTTATGGCTGAGGCAAGGCCTGAAGAGAGTTGAAGTCAGGAGACAAGCGCCTGGCGCGACTCTGAGACTTCTGAACGAGCACAATATGCAACATCACCAACCGCTCAATCGGTGACATCTGAGTCTTAAGATCGGTCAAAAATGGGGTTTCTATAGTTGCCCCTCTTTGACAGAACTCGGAAGTCAAGAAGTGACGGGAGTGAATGTCAAAGCCTAGAGGCGACCCATTTTGACAAGGAAGACTTAGACAATCATACAAGATGAGCAGAGATATGTGCTTGCGTGCCCATGAGCAGGGGGCAAAATGTAAGCGACATGCAAAGAGCCAAATGATCATGCGAGATCTGACAAGGCGTAATGAGGCAAGTATTCGTAAATAGATGCTAGCAGTTTTAAGTAAGAATGCAAAGCAACAACTACATTTCATGCAGTTAGGAACGCGGAGAATCATTCAATTCTCATCGCGTCTCACACGGAGAAGATACGATACCTGCGCGATTCTTCTGGTCGCACCAGCCTCGAATAAACCATACATACAATATCGTGCCTGCAAAAGAGAGAAATTCAACAAGAACAATATGCTAACAACATATATTCAATGTGATTCCTATGGTTCCGAAAGTTTGACACCGCGATTGTCGGTAGTGAATGCATCGCCAATGCGAGAAAGGAACGTGCGTGACAACGCATGCTCAAGCACAGAGGTATGGTACATCAAGAAATCATGCATGACAATGCAAAATGTTGATGAGAATGCAAGTTACGTGCATAACAATGCAAAACGAGCATAAATCAGGGCGCCCATTTGTTGTGAAACAACGAGCTGGGAAACGCGCATTTTGGCGAGGGCAACTTGATCGCGGCCTCTGATTCACCTCCCGGAAAGGTTACAACATGTTTGAAAAGGATACACCTTGATTTTGATGAGTGATGACGAGACACATTTAGAATTCTTTGAAGTTCGTGGCGAGCGATTTTGCGCAGAAAGTGCATTTTTCTTGAACTTTTGAGTCAGGGAACTCAGATCTTCCTCAAAATTTGCAGAGAGCTAGAAGGGGTGTGGGGACCACCACCAGGTGGTTGCCCTTGGGAGGCCACCGCTATGGAAGAAAAAAGCAAATGGCGGCCCGGCCAGAAAAAGGTGGCCGTGCCCCTCTAGCGAGGGCATTTTAGTCATTTTCCTCATTTCTATATATTCCGTTGTCCCTTGCCTTCGTAATCACTTCCACCGCTGCAAAAACTCCTTCCCTTGCTCCCCAAACTTTTTTTCTGTTCAAATCTGCACTTTATCTGGCGCTTTTCGGCCTTCGCGCAAGTTGTTTCATGAAATCTTTCAGCTTCAACCACTTTGGGCCGGTTAAATTTTCACTTCGTGGCTCCCCTTTGCACTTTCACCACTTGAGGTAAGTTTTTCTCAATATTTGGGAGATTTTCTCGGGAGTTTACTTTTGTTGACTTTTTCATTTCCCGGGAGTTGACTTTTGTTGACTTTTTCCAATTTTGGCTCATTTTGCTCATTTTTGCTCCTTTTTGCAGATTTCTTGAAATGGCGGGCGATTACCCTCATGGCAGAGGTCCTCCAGGTGCTGGGGATGACTTTGACATTATGACCTTGCCGAGAGTCGCCTTTCATTCAGGAGATATCTTACCGTATATCTGCTTCATGGTGCGTTTTCGCCATTTCACGGGTTCAATGGCAGGGCACCGAGATTCTTCTTCGCGAGCCGGGCGACACCTCTCTCATGAACCGAGAGGTATTTTACTCTATTTAGGCATTTTTCGTGCATTACGTAGCTTTGCCATGCTTGAACACAGTTTTAGCTTATGACATAGTACTTTGCTGCATCTGAACATATAGTTTAAACACTTGAATTCTTGAACACACGGCTCATTGGTGATTGATTGTGAGCATACGGTACACATTAGTTAAGAATTGAACATACGGCTCAAACACTAATTAAATCGAACACACGGCCGAATTTTGAAAGTGAACACTTTCGGCACACCGGCTAAGAGTAGAACCATGACTCAAACTCGATTTTTTTGAACACCTTGATCCAAGTTGATGGTGAACACCACCCCTGCGATTAAGAGTAGAACGCATATCCCAAACACAATTCTTGAACACGTAGCGAAATTGAAGTGAACACCTGACGGCCTTGATTAAGAGTAGAACACAGTCCCAAACTCGATTTTACGAACACGCGGTCCAAGTTAATGGTGAACACCTGCCCTGCGATTAAGAGTAGAACGCCAGTCCCAAACTACGATTTCTTGAACACGACTCAGAATTGAAGTGAACACCACCTTGATTGAGAGTAGAACACACAGTCCCAAACAGATTTCTTGAACCATGACCCGAATTGAAGTGAACACCACAGCTTGATTAAGAGTAGAACACACGGTCCCAAACTCGATTTTACGAACCGCGATCCAAGTTGATGGTGAACACCTGACCCCTGATTAAGAGTAGAAACGCCTGATCCCAAACTACGATTTCTTGAACCACCTTCGGAATTGAAGTGAACACACGGCCTTGATTGAGAGTAGAACACCTGATCCCAAACACATATTTATTGAACCGCGACCGAATTGAAGTGAACACCACCCCTGCGATTAAGAGTAGAACACAGTCCCCAACTCGATTTTACGAACCATGACCCAAAATTGAAGTGAACACTGACCCTTGATTAAGAGTAGAACACACGGTCCCAAACTCGATTTCTTGAACCGCGACCCATAATCGAAGTGAACACCACCCTGCGATTAAGTAGAACACCTGATCCCAAACTCGATTTTACGAACACGTGGCTCGAATTGAAGTGAACACCTGACCTTGATTGAGAGTAGAACACACGATCCCAAACAGATCTTGAACCATGACCCGATTGAAGTGAACACCGGCACACTAATTAAGAGTAGAACACACAGTCCCAAACTCGATTTTACGAACCATGACCCAGAATTGAAGTGAACACCTGACCCTGATTAAGAATTTTGAACCTTGACCCAAAACACAAATTCTTGAACCATGACCCAAATTTGAAGTGAACACCTGACCCTTGATTGAGAATTTGAACCTTGACCCAAAACACAAATTCTTGAACCATGACCCAGTTTGAAGTGAACACTGACCTTGATTGAGAATTTGAACCATGACCCAAAACACAAATTCTTGAACCTTGACCCAGTTTGAAGTGAACACCTGACCTTGATTGAGAATTTGAACCGTGACCCAAAACACAGATTCACTTGAACCATGACCCAGTTTGAAGTGAACACATGAGTTGATTGGTTTCATTTGCACTGACTATTTCACTTCATTTGCACCTGACTATTTCACTTCATTTGCACAGCTTGTTCATTTCATTGTGTACCGAACACATGTATTCCTTCTGAATGCAAGGTGGCTCTCGCCGTCTGAGGATCTTGGCTCTACTGCCATGTGGCGTCTGTAGAAACTTCTAGAGGCTGTCAGGGATCTGGTCGATCTAGCGGGTTCGGAGCATTCTCGTGGGATTATCGCGTTGTCTGCCCGAGGACTTTGTTAAACTGCTGGTGGAGAGATGGTGGGACACCACCAATTCCTTCCACTTTTACGCCGCAGGGGATATGACCATGACCATTAGACTTTGTGCTCACCGGCCTAGACATAGGCGGTTGGCCCATACTCTGACGAGGATATGGGAGATTGGGAGGCAGCTTGGACACATCTATTGGGGGCTCGCCCACACAGAAACAGAGCTTAGGAGAGTCAGATACACTTGGTTCTCTTCCCATTTTGGAGGCCGGAGATAGAGCTGAGTCTCAGGAGGTCGGCGATACACCGTGGCTTCCTTATATTCCTCTTTGGCACCACTCTATTTGCCGATAGGGGGAACACTGTTGGGTTATATCTTTTGAGCACTTTGGTGGACCTATCCTGGTCGGTCGATATATTTGTAGTGGCACTTTGGCTACCCTCTATTGTTACATGGGTGCTGACCTCTCGTGGGCGAGAGACTTACTTGGCGGCTATTGGAGGCACAGGAGGTGCGATTGTCCTCTTGATTTACATTTTTGCTCCTTATTACTTATTCATTGCACGCACGGCGCACTTTGCACTCCGTATTCTGCCTTTAGCACTTTGTATTCATATTCTGCGCTGCTTTTCTCAGCTATGGGTGTATGTATACTTTCCCACATTGGCCCCGGAGATGGAGGTGGCAAGACTCCTCATGACTCCGTTTTCGTTGGTATTTGAGGGCGAGCACCGAGCGAGACCTCGAGAGACTCATAGCTGAGAAAAGCATGTTTTCTAAGCCCCAGGGTGGCAAATCCACATTTTAGCCTACTGCGGGTAGCACCTTCACACCATTTTCAAACAAACAAACATGAAATGTTTTGTTCCAAGTCGACGACCCGATCTATACTTGTTTCTTTGAGCATCACATAGTAACCTAGGCTAATAAGCTGGAATAAGAACTCACAATGTTTTCAAAAGCAGATATCATGGTTAGTAGAGGGTCTTTGGCGGCGAGAGAATGCTCACGATGTGACCTTCCTGTCGTACCCAAGTTCGAGCCAACTTTGGTGATAGCGGACCGTGGCCTTCGGCACCGAGTCGGGGTTTCCTAAATTTCCCATTTTAAAATATTTAGGTGGCGACTACATTATCGCAAAGCGATCCATGTTTGGCATTTCTTTCAAAAATCTGTTTTCCTTCAAAAGCGATTTGCGGTTGGACTCTTTGGTTCAAGATTGAAACATAACAAAATCGAGTCAGTATAGCGAGGTCCCATGAGGCGTTATTCTGATTCTGGCGACTCATTGAGGATTTAGAGAACTTGACTCGAACTTCGTGATATCTGGTTTTGACTACACTTGTGTGTTTCTTTGCATTGCATTTGCATTGGTACTCCTAGGACACCGTGTTTGCCATATGCCATTCGAGCGATTTGGGAGGCTTGTCTTGTCAAGTCATGTCCGTAAAATTTGATCGGCTCTGAGCTCTGACGACATGGGAACACAAACCCGGTTTTAAGGGGCACCCTACCTGACCATTCGACCTAGTGCATATTCGGATCCATAGTGACCATTCCAAACTAGGACGGGTTGCTTACCGTTTATAGGTTGTTTGAAGCCGTGCGTGAGTAGTGAACCCTAGCTCGACAAAATAGGGCGAAACCCTACTAACATAGGGGTGTTTTGGCTCTCCTTATACATTATGTGCTTGTTAGAGTGTGCCTCTACAGGAATGCATGTATCGGTTTATGAGTGTTGGGCATCGAACTGCGGGCATCGGCATCGATATTCTTTGGAATCAGTTCTACTGAGGGTATCGGTTCTAAGCGAAATTTTGGGTGAATTGATAGAAACACAGTCATCTGTTATGCTTTCGTGTCTGTTCGGATGAAATCGGTGAGATCTTTGTCTGTTTTCTGTTTTGCTAAGTGGTCTTGGAACCATAGTTTGAAGGTCGATATCCCTCGGTACTCTGGACGCGTGTTGTTATGTGATCGGGGATGAACCACTTCTTTGTCGGTGCTTTCGGCTTACTCGGATGTGATGGATGTACGCACTATTTTGAGCATTCTTGAATCTTTGTTTATCTACCTTCGACTTGGGTATTGCGTCGTCTGTTGTATCGAGTCGATACTGTTGAGTCTGTCTTGTTGTGTCGAGTCGATCCTATTAGTCTGTCTTGTTGTGTCGAGTCATCCTGTTGAGTCTGTCTCGTTGTGTCGAGTCACCCCTGTTGAGTCTGCCTCGTTGTATCGAGTCACCCCTGTTGAGTCTGCCTCGTTGTATCGAGTCAACCCTGTTGAGTCTGTCTCGTTGTATCGAGGCAGTTCTGTTATGTTAGAGACGGGTGGTTCCGGGGGTGTTACCTCGGCGTCACCATTTTGTTTAGCGTTTGTCCTTTTGTTTTGTCTTGAGTCTGTTTACGCGAGGAGCAGTTATTGCCAATGATTTTGAATGGAACAGCAGTGATTTTCACGCTCTCATATTTGCTTCTGCCGTGTGCTAGTTGTGCCGGGATTTGAATGAAATGGCAGTGCATTCCACCTGCTCTTTTGTGCCTTGAAGTCATTGTAATGACCTGAGTTTTTCAAAACTTTTTGAACACTGCAGTGAAAACAAAGAGGGAGGAATTCCTCGGGATTTGCAAAACTTTGATCAAATTGAGAGAAAGAGAGGAGTGCTAAGCCTTTAATGAATGAAATCATGCTTGTTAGTGTGAGTACTGAGAAGGACCCTGGCTTTGATCCAGATTGATCCTACACTGTCTTCAGCGCGAGCGATTTGTCGCTTTCTTAAAAACTTTCAAAAAAAAAATGTTTTGCGCGGTCCTGCGAAGACATGTGTGGAATCGCTCTTGAGATTGTGCAACTTAGGATCGCTCTCAGCCTCGAGACTCGCCCCCCCCCTTTGCTTTCAAACCTTGAACTTGAATTCAGAAGGTTCAACGGTCAACCACAATGTGAGGCCTGTGTGGCCAGATTTGAAGCAGCCCTCGAACAAGAGGCACCAAAGTCAGATCAAGAAGGCCAGGCCTCATCAGAAGAAGCTTGCAAAGCTAGATCAGAAGCACCCCTCGAACTAGGGGCAAAACAAAAAACATCCGATGTGCTCGAAGAGCCAAAGGTGGATCTTTCTGCAAGTCAATACAACAGCCACTCTCCTGGATACAGAGGGCTTCAATCTCAACACCATTTGGCATGGACTTGTTACACTTTTACCCTTTGAGAGGCTCGCTGGGCCGAAAACCCGGAAGGGCGACCCAGGCAAAAGTTAGAGCAAAGAAAAAAAGAAAAAAGTGCAAAGATACAAAAAAATGCAAAAAAAAGAAAAAGAAAAGAAAAAAAGAAGAAGAAAAAGGAATGAAAAGAATAAAAAAAAAAAAAAAAAAAAAAAAAGAAGAAAGAAAAACAAAGCTCGCAAGGTCGAAAACCTGCAACAGGCGCCTTGGCAAAAGTTAGAGCATAAAAGGAGGTTAAATGCAGGGTGTACCTTAACCCGAACTACGTGAAGTCTTGATTCCCATCTTTGGGATCGTAGGCAACTTCATTACGAAGTCGGTAGTAAAACAATTCAAATTCAATTGTGTCCATGTGATGGTTTTGACCATTTTTGCCTCCTCTGTATCTGAGAGTCTGGTTGTGTTCATCGCTCTGAGGACTGACTACAATGTACTGCGGTGCCATTCAAACAAGGGGCAACTTTCCGTTGCCATTCAAAGCCTTGTGTGCTATCAACAAACAAGGGGCAACTTTCCGTTGCCATTCATGCGCCATGTCTTGGTTCAAACAAGGGCAACTTTCGTTGCCATGCAACCCTCCTCAAGCAAGGCGGTTTTCCTCCAGTTCGAGGTTGTGCATCTCAAGAGTAGGTTCGCTTGTTGAGCATTGGCCGTTTGCAAAAATAGTTTTGAGAATTTTCTTGAGGTTGACTAATTTTCTCGAAAATTGTTTCATTTTCCAAAACTGGACCATTTTCTTGGACCCAAAAAAGGAAAATTTTCAGTGCTCATAGCCTGACTTGCGTGATTTCAAATCAAAAATCGAACAAGCATGTTAATCTAACTCCCATCTTGGCCAAATTTTTTTTTAGAAAGCAAAAATAAAAATGGTCAAAATGATGAACTAGAGACACAGTTGGGTCGGGAGTTACATCTTTCCCCTTTATCAACATACTCGCCAAGAAGGGCACTTTACCTGCCAGAAGAAGGCACAACTGAAGGCAACAACAAAAGGGCAGAAAGCTCTCACATCCTCCAAGCAATGAGGTATCAAGCCAAGTCTGAAGCCTGGCTGGAATGGGGCGGACATTACACTCCCTCATCTGGACAGATCTGCTCACGTCCAAACTCTCCGGGGCATCATCGACCCGATGTCATGCTTGATTTGCTACATACCCATTTGTAGCACAACCCCTCTGTGGGAGGACTTCACGGTGTGGCGGAAGAAGAAAGAAAATCTAGCCAGAATGCTAGAGGCACAAGCCCACAACTACGCTTATCCATCAACCACCGGGGAGGATTGAAAAATGAGAGATTGAAGAATAGAGATGTGCGATGAGAGAAAAAAATGAGAAAAGGGCTTTTGAAAACGAGCTTGAGGGCGAGTGATGTGAGAATCATAAATAAGAAAGGGTGGGAAACACACGGTGAAACGAGCTCCTGTGCGTCGAGTGTCGTGTCTTTTCGTTTGTCTCATTTCTTGTTTTGAGTCATCCGGCGTGTCCGTTGTATTTAGGTCGTTTACCTTTTGTTTTTGTGTTGAGTTGTTTTATGCGTAGTCGGGTTGTAGGCTCAATACCCGGTTGAGAATCCTTTTCTCATTTTCAAAAAATAAAAATCGTTTTGTGCTATGAGTGCTGTGCCGTTCTCCACATTTGTGCAAAACAGAATTTGTTCTTTCAGAAAACCACAGGGTTTAACCCAGGTCATAGTGTGAACAGTGAAACCAGGACCTATCTGAAGCTATTTAGGTTCCAGACTGCAAAGCAAAAGCAAAAGAGGAAAATGTCGAGCATCTGAGTTTGTTCCAACTTCAGTAAGTTCCGAGACTACACTCCGTGTGTACCTCTTCAGGTCTTGCCAATGTTCCGAAGTATGAGTGTGCCTCTACCTCAAGCTCAAAATCAAGTCTACTTCAAGCGAATGGCGTCGAGTGCTCTCCTGAGTACCATTCCCTACGAGGCATCTTGGCGTGTTTGCGATGAGTTCTAGGAGACCAAGCTGCGGCGGTGGAAGTTAGAGTTGAATGGCCGTGGCCTAGAACATAAAGGTTGAGGATTTCGAGACTAAAGTTTGGTTTAAATACCCGAGGCGCCCTCGGCAGAAATCTGTATGGAAGCCCCATAGGTTGAGATAGCATGTATGTACCTCAGTGCGGATCTTGAACCAACCTAGTCTGTCACCCGTTGGAGAATAGGGAAAGTTGTGAGTATAATCAGGAAAACAAGCGGCGTAGTGGCTCCACATGCAGATATTGTTACTTATCGACATTTGAGAACCTTTGTCTTTGTGAGTTGAAGGTAAGTGTTGAAGAGCACGAGGAGATCCCCATCGAGTAGAAGCGGTTCACCGCCACTCACCTCATGAGGTGCTTTCTAAAGCGCCGCTTTGTCTATTATTGCTTTCGTAAGCATCATGCATTGTATTGCATTGTACCTATCAAGTTTCTTTCTCATTTCACCCAATATATCAATCATACTTGTTCACTAAGTGCATCTATCACGCCGTGTTTGCCTTTAGTATATCTATCATACTTGTTCACATAGTGTATCTATCACACACTCGCTTTGTCTATTTTGCGTATCAATCACACACACTCACATCATTGTTCCCGGTTAAAACCTTCCCTCTCTCCATATGAAATCGTTGAGATCGCTTGTTGGTTACACCATTGTTTCCCCGGTTAAAACCTTCCCTCTCTCCGTATGAAATCGTTGAGATCGCTTGTTGGTTACACCATTGTTTCCCGGTTAAAACCTTCCCTCTCTCCGTATGAAATCGTTGAGATATCTTATTGGTTACACCATTGTTTCCCGGTTAAAACCTTCCTCTCTCCGTATGAAATCGTTGAGATCGCTTGTTAGTTACACCATTATTCACGGTTAAAACCTTCCCTCTCCGTATGAAATCGTTGAGATCGCTTATTAGTTACACCATTGTTTCCCGGTTAAAACCTTCCTCTCTCCGTATGAAATCGTTGAGATCGCTTATTGGTTACACCATTGTTTCCCGGTTAAAACCTTCCCTCTCTCCGTATGAAATCGTTGAGATATCTTGTTAGTTACACCATTGTTTCCCGGTTAAAACCTTCCCTCTCTCCGTATGAAATCGTTGAGATCGCTTTATTGGTTACACCATTGTTCCCCGGTTAAAACCTTCCCTCTCTCCGTATGAAATCGTTGAGATCGTCTGTTAGTTACACCATTTGTTTTTCTCCTCGGTTATAACCTCTATCGAGGTTGCGTTGTGGGCCTTGTTGGGCGGTTGTTGTTTGGACCTCCTCTCCGCGATTTGGCGTGGTTTGGTGTCGTTTCTCTTCTCACGATTTGGCGTGGTTAGAGTGTTTCTTTCCTTCTAGCGATTTCGGCGTGTTGAATTATCTCACATTGCATTTTAGCCACTACATTACAATGCATTGCATGAAAGCCCAATTTTGAGCGAGGCTTGGCGTGGCGTGTAAGTCAATTATCAAAATCTTCACGCATATCATTTTGCATCTTGCGCACCTCACGCACTTGTTAGTGCATTACATCGCGCTATCTGCGCTGCCACATATCACATTGCGATGCATTCACTTTCGCCGACAACTGCGTGTGTCGAACTTCGGAATCACAGAATCGCATTGAATATATGTTGTTAGCATATTGTTCTTGTTGAATTTCTCTATTTTGCGAGCACGATATTGTATGTACGGTTCATTTGAAATTTGGTGCGACCCGAACGAATCAGCGGTATTGTATCTTCTCCGTGCGAGGCAGCGAAATTGAATAATTCTCCGCATTCCTAGCGCAAGAGATGTAGTTGTTGCTTTGCATTCTTGCTTAAAACCGTTGCATCTACGTCAATACACCTTCATTCTGACTTCTTTGCATTTGCATGATCACCTGGCTCTATGCATATCATTTGCATTTTGCCCCTGCCTACGGGCACACATACCTATTCATCTTGTATATTTGTCTAAGTCTTCGGCCTTGTCAAAAAGGGGGTCGTCTCTAGGCTTTGACATTCACTCTCGTCACTTCTTGACTCCCGAGTTCTGTCAAAGAGGGGCAACTGTAGACACCCCATTTTTGACCGACCTTAAGACTCGAGCGTCACCGATTGGCGCTTCGGTGATGTTGCATATTGTGCTTTCGTTCGAAGTCTCCGAGTCGTGGCATGGCGCCTTGCCTCCGGACTCCGAACCCTCTTCTCTACCTTGTCTCGGTTTGCGAACGGACTCGGTTTTCTCTGTTTTTCTTTCTGAGGAAGGGTGGTCTGTAGACTATCTCCGGTGGCCGTGAGCTACTTTCGTGGCCGTAGGCCATTACGCCCATTTCGGAGCGGTTCGGTTTTGGGATCGTCAGGCCGTGTGCCTCGGCTCGGGACCGCCCAACCATCTCCGAGTTCTCCGTTTTTTGGCTTGCACCTCTATTTTACAGTTCCCAGGAACACTGGGGCCCCTGGTGCCCACTTCGTGGCCCTATGCCACTTCGGTGCACATGGCGGTTTTGGGGACCCCGAATCGCCGCAGTTTGGGCCGAGCATTCATTCGCATCCGCTTTCTCCGGTTTTTGGCGGAGACCTCTGTTTAACATTTCGAGGAACCACAGGGCCCCGATGCCGCCGTGGCCGTATGCCACTTCGGTGCACTATGCTTAGGTTTTCGGGACTATGCCGGTTTTGGTCGAGCATTCATTACATCGGTTTTCTCGATTTTTGGCGGGGACCTCTGTTTTGTCATTAGGGACACTAGGGTCATGAATACCCACTTATTCTGAATACCACTTAGGCACCCTTGGCTCATTTTCGGGATCCGAATTGCTCGGTTTTAGCTCGGCGTTCATTTCTCATTAGTTTTTGTTCAAACTTGGCGGTACCTCTGTTTCAACATCGGGAAGATCCTTTGGGGAGAAGCCAGCAATTATCGAGATAACGGTTCGCTCCTCCGGAGCCGTTTTCTCACTTAGGGCCAATGTTGAACACCCTAGGGTATTTTCTTCCAACCAAAGCTACATATCTGTGA
The DNA here is from genome assembly GCA_025200525.1 of Camellia lanceoleosa. Classification (NCBI taxonomy): domain Eukaryota; kingdom Viridiplantae; phylum Streptophyta; class Magnoliopsida; order Ericales; family Theaceae; genus Camellia; species Camellia lanceoleosa. The sequence continues at coordinate 202,986,202 of CM045763.1, read as the reverse complement.
TGAGGGCATCTAGGAGGACCCTAAGGGTTGGTGGTCGGCGAAATTGGGGTTTCATTTTGGGCCTCTCATTCAAGCTCTATGTTGTGGCTCTGCCGGTGTTGCCAATTTCGACCTTGGAACCTTGTTCTACACATCTTAGAGGACACAAAAATATATGGTCGGCGAAATTGTTGAGTTCATTTTGAGCCTCTTCTTCAAGCTCTATGTTGTGACTTACCTTGGCGTTGCGATTCGACCACAGGACCTTATTCTACACACTTGGGAGGACACTCTGCATGGTGGTCGGCGGAAAATCTTCACTTCAATTTTGTGCCATGGCCGGCGGCCGAGGGAGTGGTGGCGACAGGTGGGGTGGCCCGGCCACCTCCTAATTACTGGTAGGCCGGCTTCTTGCTTTCGGCTGTCAATTTGTCAGGATATCTTCAACATATCCGGGGCATCAGGGGGATATTCGGGAGGGAAAGATTGGGTGCTTTCCTCCTTTTACCTATTCTTGTCTATTTAAAGGGCCCTCCTTCCCTTTCTTTGAGGTTGGGAAAATTTGTCTTCAAGAACACTTCTCCAAAAACCTCCATTTCCTTAGCTTAAAACCTCAAAAAGCTTCTAAGTCCCTAGGTCTTCTCTTCATCAACACCTAGCCTCACCATCCCTACTACCATTTCAGCAGCAAGGAGGTGTTCTTGAGAGGTCAAGAAGCAACAAATCAAAGCCAAGAATCAAAGAAAGACAAGTCTTCAAGGGTAAGTCTTCAAAACCAACTTTTAGGGCTTTTTCTTGATTCATTTCTATACTCTATTTGGTTGAGAATTGGGGCTCCGACCCCTACTGGTTTGTGCTCATATTGAGCCCCTCTACAACTTTGTAGAAGGGCTCAACTTCATTGAGGCTTCTGTGATATACTTGTTTCAATACCTAGCTTCATGCCATTATCTTGCATGCTAGTTTAGGCCTATTTCCTTTTGTTTTAGGGGTCCGACCCCTAATGGTTTTAATGCTCATTTTGAGCCCCTCTACAACATTGTAGAAGGGCTCAACTTCATTTGGCCATTGTATCCACCACTTCCTTCAAATTCCATCAAGTGTGCCCATTTTTGTATGCAACTTTTGACCTATTTCTATTTGTTTTTGGGACTTCTACCCCTACTGACTTTGGTCTTATTTTGACCCCCTTTACACATTTCATGAAGAAAATTTTGTCATTTGGTGCTTGCTTTGCATGACTCTTGTTATAGCCTCTTTTGAGCTCCATTTTTGCATGGAATTGTTAGCATGATTTTATTCTGATTTTGAGGATGTCATCTTCTGAAATTGTGCTTATTTTTAGCTCATCTTCAATGTTGTAGAATAAAGTTTGTCCATTTGGGGTTTTCATATGTCACTTGTCTCAATACTCCTCTTTTGGCCACTAACTTTGCATGCTATTGTTGATCTATCTATGCTTGCATTTTGGCCATGTTTGTTACTGAAAAATGCCATGTTTGGGACTGCCTTGCTACTGTTCTTGCTGCCATGATCATATTTTGCATGTATGGCATGGCTATAGGCCATTTCGGGGCTTAATTTCACACTTTCGGGATGATTTCGTGCGTTGATTCTCATTCCGTATCATTTCGGGGTTGTTTTCCCCTTCATTTAGCCGCTGAAATTTGTTTCGCATGCTTGCATATCATTTCCCATGTCATTTTATGCCTTAATGCATTGCCTCGGTTTGCGTGCGCGTAAGCGCTGCGTCGACACTCGTTCATTCATCGGCATCCCATGTGAGTGCGGTGAGGCCCTCTCATGTTGGTATAAGCCAATTTGCATTTGCATGTCATTCCGCATCGCCTCGGTTTGCGTGCGGTGCGCGCGCATTTGAACACTTCATTTATCCGGCGGCCCTATGTGAGTGTGGTTGAGGCCCTCTCATGTTGGCGTAAGCCCAATTGCATTTTCATGCTTGTATGCCATTGCCTCGGTTTGCGTGCCCGTGTGCCGCATTTGGCACTTCATTATCCGGCGGCGGCCTATGTGAGTGTGGTTGAGGCCCTCTCATCTTGGCGTAAGCCCAATTGCATTTTCATGCTTGTATGCCATTGCCTCGGTTTTGCGTGCCGTGTGCACACATTTGAGCACTTCTTTTTATCGGCGGCCTCCTATGTGAGTGGTGAGGCTCTCCCATATTGGTGTAAGCCCATCGTTGCATTAAGTATGCCATTACGATTTTCCATCACATCACCGCCTCGGTTTGCGTGCTGTGTGCCGTATTTGAAACACCGGTTAATATCCGATTTTCGTTTCATCACGCCTCGGTTTGCGTGCTGTGTGCACGCATTTGGCTGCCGGTTATCCGATTTTCGTTTGATATTGCCTCGGTTTTGCGTGCACGTGCGCGCATTTGGCTGCCGGTGTATCCGATTTTGTAGTTTTCATCATTGTCTCGGTTTGCGTGCGTGTGCCGCATTTGGCTGCCGGTTTATTCGATTTTCCATTGCACATCTTCGCCTCGGTTTGCGTGCCCGTGTGCACGCATTTCGCGTCACTTCGGTTTTATCTGATTTTGCATTGCACATTATCACCCCGGTTTGCGTGCCCGTGTGCACGTATTTGAAACGCCGATTTTATCGATTTTGCATCACACATCGCCGCCTCGGTTTACGTGTCCGTGTGCCGCATTTGAAACGCCGATTTATCCGATTTGCATCACACATGATCGCCTCGGTTTACGTGTCCATGTGCCGCATTTGAAACGCCGGTTTTATCCGATTTGCATTTCTCATCATCGCCTCGGTTTGCGTGCGCGTGTGCCGCGTTTGGCTGCCGGTTTATCCGACTTGCATTTCACATCATCGCCTCGGTTTGTGTGCCCGTGTGCCGCAGCGTTTGAGCACTACTGTTTATCGCTTTGCATTTCATGCCATCGCCTCGATTTGCGTGCCTGGCGCGCTTCGGCGTTCATTCATCTCATTTTCACGGCATAGTGCATACTAGGTTGTATCTTAGATTGCATTCATACATTTCCTCGATTTGCGTGCTCGTGTGCACGCATTTGAGATTACCCATTCATGGCATTGTGCATGCTATATCACATGTTTCTTGCATTTCATGCATATCATGCATATTGCATCGTGTTCGGGATAGGTGTTAGCGGCACGGAAGCAGGCTGCGTTCGTACTCAGTGTGAGCGGGTCTCAATTCCCAAGTCACCGACACTCCGCATTACCCATGATGGAGTTAGGTTTTGTTATAACATTCATCTGCATTCATCCCATATTGAGTTGTGCAATCCGATTCCTCGACCATCATGCATTGATATCGTGATTGGTGTACGAGGATCGAGGCATGCATATATTTGTGAAATACATTGCTATGCCCTTTTCACGCTCTCTGTTCTGACAAAATCGAGGATCAACAACTTTTGGTCCGGCGCACATTTTAGAAATCTTATAGCAGAGGCTAATCGGGGCATCGGTGGATTTCCGCGGCTGACATACAACATACATTAGAAGCAAGGCACCCCCTGGCTTGCATGCCAGTTTTTACCGCTTTCTTAGTTTAATTTGTTAATCTGTAATATTCTTTTATTCGGGTCTGTATTATTATTTATTCGGACCCTCTGCGCGAGGGCAATGTTGTAATAAGGGTGGGTGAGTGTGATGTATGTCTTCCAACCCTCATTTCTTTCTCCCTTTTATTTACCCGCTTACAATGGTTAGATATAGAGCATATTTCAATTAACATACAGTATGACAGCATGTTTGCATCATTCATCTGTTTTGCACGCATCGGGCTCGGCACATCATACAAACTGCATCTGTATTTCAATTCCAAATTGAATACGTGATAGTTGTAGCATTTCATATGCCATCTTTAGAATAGCCGAGCCTGCTATCTTAGTTGCATTTTGCATGTGTTGCATTAGGCATCCTGTATGCTTAGGTCCATGCATGGATTTCTAATCAGTTTTCTGTTTTGGCTGGGAGTACTCGGTAAGTTTTATGCTTTAGCATTCTTGCATGCGTGTGAGTGTTGCCATGATAGCATGCTTGCCATGAGGCTATGTGCTTATATGATATAACTGCCTTGAATGCCTGTGGGTGGAGGTTGAGTTATCTGAATTGGGACAATGCATTGTTGTTTGTTAAGCCCACTAGATTGTGGCAAAACCATGTTTTCTAAGCCCACAGGGTGGCAAATCCGCATTTTAGCCTACTGCGGGTAGCACCTTCACACCATTTTCAAACAAACAAACATGAAATGTTTTGTTCCAATTCGAGCGGCCCAGTCTATACTTGTTTCTTTGAGCATCACATAGTAACCTAGGCTAATAAGCTGGAATAAGAACTCACAATGTTTTCAAAAAGCAGATATCATGGTTAGTAGAGGCGGTCTTTGGCCGGCGAGAGAATACTCACGATATGACCTTCCCTAATCGTACCCAAGTTCGAGCCAACTTTGGTGATAGCGGACCGCGTGGCCTTCGGCACTTAAGTCGGGGTTTCCTAAATTTCCCATTTTAAAATATTTAGGTGGCGACTCTGTTATCCAGCAAGCGATCCATGTTTGGCACTTCTTTCAAAAATCTGTTTTCCTTCAAAAGCGATTTGCGGATTTAGACTCTTTGGTTCAAGATTGAGAACATAACAAAATCGAGTCAGTATGGCGAGGTCCCATGGCGTTATTCTGAGAGGGCAAGTCTTGGACACATTCATAGTCTTGGGCCATCTGGGCCTTTCGAGTGGGCCATCGGGCCTTCTCGGTGGGCCATCTAGGCCTTTCGAGGAGCTCGAGGAGCGGGGTCGTCTCATGAGCAGGCACCCATTATTGAGGAGGAGGAGGAGGTCGCGACCGTGAGTCGAGACATCCGTTGGGGAGGAGGCTCGGTCTTGGTTCGGGAGTGGAGATGGTGAGGGGATCAGGAGGATGATAGCTCGACGGATGGTGATGATGGTGCGAGAGGTCATCCATAAAGAGGATGAGAGGGCCTCCTCCTTCCCGTTCCCGAGGATATTGATGCTATTTCCTACTTTATTCTACTTTTTTGCTAGTAGTTTGTAGCACTTTGCACATTGTTAGGTAGTTTTATTTCCTGTAAAACTTGTACCTTTATTTTGCTGAAAAACATGATGGAATGAAACAGCTTTTGAAAAGATGTTTGTATTTGAAATTCTTAGCATCGCATCGCATCATTTTGCACAAAATGGAATTGAATGAAAATGTGCCTTGTATATTTCTTAGTCGGGTAATGAACCAGCATAACAAATCAAAAACTTGACTCACTAAGAAAATAGGAGAATCTTAGCAAGTTTACAACTCGATAAGCAAAAGTACAACAATGTTAGCGACTTGATAAACAAGACTCAACAAAATGGCATAAACAAAAGGTAATAACTCAAAACACAAAATCTGACATTTCGACAAAACTTACAACTCGATAAACAAAGCAACAACTTGATAAGCAAAAAACAACTCGATAAGCAAAAATACAACTAAAGCGTATTTGGACGGACGATCACGGAAGATGGGGCGTATTGAAAGCGAGAGAAATGGAGGCCTTCGGCGTTCGATGCCTAGAAATGCCTCAAACTTCCTTCAGGAGAGCAAAAGCAGGACCAATCGTGGTGAACACATTTTGCATTTGGAGATTAGAGGGTGGCCGGCCTACTAGGATAGATGGCCGGCCGGCCACCTCTCCCGTAACCTCTAGAATTTTGACACGTGTCCTTTGAATAGTGTTTACCCCCCTATAAAAACCCCAGCCTTGGAACTTATTCATTTCATCACTGTTTCTCACAAAAATGGAGGCATTTCTCGCAGAAAATCTCACATCTTGGATCTCTTCTCTAGACGGCTCGAAAAAGTTGAACTTCCAAGGTTTCGGCTTGAATGCACTATTCACGCTGGGCCGGACTCCGCTACATCTTCCTTTCCTCCATGCCGCGGCCAGGTTTTGGAACCCGGTGACGCATGTCTTTAGCTTTGGCGGGCAAGAGGTATGTCCTACTTTTGAAGATTTTCAAGTCTTGATAGAATCCGAGCGAGGTGAGGAAATCTTGCCCCAACTCAATTTTGGCTATGGTCAAACCTTAGGGCGGATGTGCGGACTCAACGCACATGATGCTCGATCACGATTAGTAGCGGAATGTTGGATATCGAGCACGATTCTGGATTCTCCGATCTTTGGTGACGCGGCGACCATCATTAGCAAGGCTTCCGGCGGTATGCTCTCTGTTTGTGCTGTTATCTCATTTTGTTTGCCTCAAGCTTGGTCCGCGCCCGTCTGATTGAAGTTGCTCAAGGCTTGAAAGAGGGAAAGAGTTGCATTGCCATGACTCTGGCCGAGACACTGATGGGTTTGGATGCCTTCCACTGCCAAGAGACAACCAGGTTTGCGGGGAGTCCACTGCTGCTGCAGGTAATGTTTCCCACCCAAGCTCACATGTGTATTTTGCTTACGTCACTCGGCCTTCGGGCTCGGTTTTTCTCACAAAACCCTTATCTTACTTTTCTCTCATCGCACATCTCTCTATTCTTTATTCTCTCATTTTGCATCCCTCCCCAGATATGGTTGATGGATAAATTGCAAGTTGTGGACTCTTACCCTGCTTACTCAGCCCGCGGTTACTTCTTTCGACAATGCCTAGTCGATGCCCTTGATGAGGGATGGTAGTTCGAATGGATGTGCAATTTGTCAACAGATCGCATTGCTTGCGTATCCTTGGCTCAATCTCCGGCAATGAGCTCTGACATGTCCGGCGGTCGGGATTATTGTGATCGGCTTGACTCATTGTGTATTCTATTTCCCATTCCGTATTCTGCGCCGGTTTAGCCATGATCGGACTTGCCCACGAGAGGATAGAGTATCGGCTACATTTCGGTTCGGCGCCTGGTGGCTCGGCAAGCATGGCGTGGAGAGTTAGAAACCGGCCCCGCTTACTTTTAGTTGCACTTTGTCGATGAATCTTGGGATTGGCTCAATGAGGAAGCACAGATAGGGCCTAGGTTGGCATCAGAGGCTTCAACTAGCTCTGGCAGGGGGCGCAGGGACACATGACTTGACTATGTCCCAGATTTATTGCTTTATTAGTACTTTCAAGTTTTCATTATGAGTGTAATAAAAAGCAACTTCAATTGTATGCAAGAGCGAATGAACTTTGTTTTGAAATCAATGAAATTAAAGGTTGAGGGACTGGAAATTCTCTGTTTTGGTCCAAAAATGGTCTTAGTTGTGAAAAGATTAATTTGAACAAAGTTAACTCTTGCTAAAACTTTTCAAAACTATTTTCGATATGGATCAGAACTGGACACGCTTGAGATCATCCTTTGAGATGTACAACCGAATCTAGCAAGCTGGAAAGTTGCCCTAGTTTGAAAAGTGCCTCGGTGATTCATAGCAGCGGTAAGTTGCCCCTAATCTGGATGGTGCGCAACACTTCATTACAGCGGAAAGTTGCCCTAGTCTGAATAACAGCATCAGGAGATCACGATGAATCTTGATGAATAGAGATGGTGAGATGATCAAATGGACAAAGTTGATCGGGAAAAGATTGAAATTTGAACCGGGATGAAGTTGCCTACGTATCCCAAGGATGGGAATCAAGCCTTACGTAGTTCAGGCTTAGGTTTGCTCGGGTATTTTTACTCTCCTTTTGCGCTCTAACTTTTGCCAAGGCCGCCCTTTGCGGGTTTTCAACCTTGCGAGCTTGGTTCTTATAATTTCAAATTTTCTGTGCTCTGAGTTTTGCCTAGGTCGCCCTTTCGGGTTTTCGGCCTAGCGAGCCTCTCAGGGGTAGTATTTCTTCAACTTGTCCATGTTGATCGGTTGAGAAAACTCCAAGCCATCTAGATCCATCGAACCTGAGCTCCAGGACAGTTGACTTGATATTATAGGGACCCGGTCAATTGGGTGCGAACTTGCCCTTGGGTGCGTGGATGGGAGCTCAGTTGTCTTTGAGTACCAAGTCTCCTTCTTTCAAATTCTGGACTTAACCTTCTTATTAAAAGCAGGCGATTCTGCGTTGATAACCTTGGATGTGATGCAGTGCTTTGACCTTCTTTCATCAAAAAGCATGAGTTCCTCAAATCTATTTTCTTTGCCAATCTGCTTGACTATCGGCACTTTCGGCCAATACTCGTAATAGCGGGACCTCAATCTCAATAGGCAAAAGCGGCTTCCATCCATAGACCAATGAGTCTTGAGTCACCCGGTAGAGGTTACGATCGAAGTCTGTAGCCTGAGCGAAAAGCGGCTTATGCAGCGATCGATAGGTTTCCACCATCTTACGTAGTATCGCTTTATGTTCTTGTTAGCGGCCTCAAGCGCTCCGTTGGTTTGCGGCGGTAAGTAAACGACTTATGAAAAGCCACATTATATTTCTCCAACAAGTCGATCACCTCCTTTTGAAGTGGGAACCATTATGCGAAGCTTGATTTCATTTGGGACCCGTGGCGGACGGATAATGTTGTTTACGATAAATTTTGCTACGTCTGAAGCCTTCAACCTTCGCGTAGATTGGGCCTCGACCCACTTTGTGAAATAATCTATCGCTACCAAAATGAACTCATACCCATTCGACCCCTTTGGCGTAACTCGATTACATCAATTCCCAGAACTGACGGCCATGGCGAAGTCATGTTGTCTGACTTTGTGGCGGGATGTTCATCGATTTGCATAAATTTGACACTTGTGACATCGCGAGCAAGCCAATACAATCCTCCTCCATGGTGGACATTAATAACCTTGTCTAAGGATCTTCGCGCCAACATTACCCCATTCATGTGTGCACCACATTCACCCGTAGATGGCTTCCATCGGCGCTTTGACTCTTGACATCAACGCATACGGTTTATGCATTCCCAGATGACCCGGTTATCTGATTTACCTCGCGAGATGATGGCTGGTGCCACTCTTCTAATTGCCCTCTTGTCTTTGGCATTTGCCTGGCGGTATGCTTCTTTCTCCAAGAAGTTCCGGATGTCGTAATACCGGGGTGTTAAGTCACGAACTTCATCTATGGTGCAATCGACTCATAGGCAAGCCCAAATTTACAGTCGATGATAGCTGGGCGCGTCGGACTCCACGGGATATCTATCGCCGAAGATAGAGTTGCTAAAGAATCGCAAACTGTTGTTCTCTCTTAGTAGATGAGTAAACTTAACTTCTCAAACCGAGGAATCGGCAAATCCAAGGTTTGGTGATATATCATCATCTTTTCCTCTTTTACTTTCCGGTCTCCTTTAGCTTGAGATACAACAAGGTTGAATCCCCAATGGCGTCGGTAGTCTTGCCCCTAGTTCGAGCGCTTCTAGACCAACGATACCGCTTCATAATACCTTCATTGTTCGAGACTTTGAACCGGAGTTTGAAGACGAGAGGGAATCATCGGGTGCTATCAGCAACACTCCTATCCCATACCCGTGTTGATTTGACGCTCCGTCAAAGTACATCGTCCAAGTTTCTTCGTCGATATGCAGAATTGATTCATCCGGGAACAAATATTCAACTGCTTCATCCCCCTCAACCGGGTGGTCGGCAAGGAACTCTGCCACTGCTCTTCCTTTCACTGACTTGCGTGCCACATATGTGAGATCAAATTCGGAGAGCAACAACAACCAACAAGCTAGCCTACCCGTAAGCGCTGGTTTCTCGAAGAGATATTTGATGGGATCAAGTCGTGAAACCAACATTACAAAGTGAGCTAACAAGTAGTGCCGCAGCGTCCTGGTAGCCCATACCAGAGCTAAACAAGCCTTTTCTAGCGGTGTATACCGGGTCTCATACTCCAGCATCTTCTTGCTGAGATAGTAAATGGCTCTTTCTGCCTTGTCTTCTGATTCTTGTGCAAGCATCTGACCCATTGTAGTTCGATTCTTGTGAGATACAAAATCAGCGGTTTCCGGTTACGGTGGCGATAAAGCGGGTGGGTTTTGTAGATATTCTTTAATCTGTTCAAATCTGACTTGGCATCGTCCCATTGGAACTTCTTTCCTTTCTTGAGGAGGCCAAAGAGTGGTTCACAAGTCAAGGTTAATTTTGAAATAAACCGTCTTATGAATTGCACTTTACCCAGAAAGCCTCGCACCTCCTTTTCAGTCATTGGTGGTGGCATTTCTAGGATGGCCTTGATCTTGGAAGGGTCGACCTCGATGCCCCTTTGTGTAGCGAAACCCGACATTTTTCATTTGTAACACCAAGCGTACATTTCGAGGGTTTAGCCTGGCAAGGAATTCCACGATCCTTTGAAAAAAACTTATGCAAAGGTGTAGTGGCCCTCTCTTTCTTTGGACTTGACAATCATGTAGATCGCGTACACCTCAACCTCTTTGTGGATCATATCATGAAGTATTGTGGTCGGCCCGTTGATAAGTAGCTCGGCGTTCTTGAACCCAAGCGGCATTACCGTAGCGATATGTTCCCCCGGGGTGGTGAATCTGATCTTTTCCACATCTTACGGTGCCATCACTATCTGGTTGTATCTGAGAAGCCATCCATGAATAAGAGCAATGCATGCCTGTTGTGAAATCTACCAACTCATCGATGTGCGGTAAGGAAAGTCGTCCGGACTAGCTCTGTTCAAATCACGAAGTCTACACACACGAGATCCTGCCATCTTTCTTGGCACGAGAACAATATTGGCCAACCAAGTCGGATAGTCGAGATACGGTAGGAAGCTGCGTCGATTTGTAGTGACCTCTTCCTTAATCTTGAGAGCCCAATCCGGGCGGATCATACAGTTTACGCTTGGCAGTCGGGCCTCGGGGTCAAGGGGATCGATCTTTGTACAATCTCGGGATCGATTCGGGCATGTCTTCGTAGGACCCGCGAAAACATCTTTGAAATCTTTTAATAAGCGACTAAGCGCTCGCGTTCCTCCGAAGACAACGTGGACCCGTCTGGACCCGGTAGTGGGTCCTCTTGATTACCAATGTTCACGGTAATGATTTCATCCATTAATGGTTTGACAAATCTCTCTTGCTCTTGCTCAATTAAGCGTTGTAAGCAGGAGGAACTTCGTCAAATCGTTTTGATCAAAATTTTGAAAGTCTGAATTGATGCAATAAATTAGGGGCCGAAAAGTACTGGAAACCACAGATAGTTCATTCTCATTAGGTACATCAAATCGTCCAATTCGCCGGTTACAGACTCAAATGAAAAGGAAAAAACGACACAGGCGATTGTGGCATCCGGGTTAACATCGGAGTACCGGACTTCGGACTTCGGTCATTTGGAACCTAGTTAAACTCCACGAGGACTTGGTGGAATCGATTAGGCTCACTACGACGGTCTTCTTTGGAGAAAAATCCCTCCTCGTCTTGCCAAGTAAGAGAGGCGCGATGATGCATCAAGATAGGCGCTTGTCGGCTCACGTAGTTCATCCCCAATCATGGAAACCACAAAGTTATCCCCAAGCACTCTTGGTCGTCGGACGATCGGGGAGAACATGCGATTACTACCCCATTTCCAATTCGTGCCCTCGGGATCCTTTGCCTTAATCTGCTCAACCTCGGTTGTTGGGTCCTGCTTTCTGTGGCAACATCATCCTGGGTAGTTGGTCGAAGAAGATTTGAAACACAATGCAGCGCTTCTCCGCGTTTAACCATGGCTCTGGGAAGCCGCAAAATGGAAAGTCTTCCCTCCCGGGCAAGCGTCCGTTCGGGTACCACTGGATGGGCACATGCATTAAGTCAAAAGGCTTCCCGCTCTGCTTCACTGCCTGCTCGGCCATTTCCTTTCCTTTCCTCACAGTCTTCTTTGGTGGGCGATAACTTGATCCAAAGGTATGCGGGTTGTGTGGCACCGGCCGATCTTTGCGACTCCTTTCTGCCGCTTCTTCCTAATCCCATCGAGGATATGTTGTAGCTTGTTCATGAGGTAGATGGATTGAGCAGCGGCGTACACACCTTCATTCCGACCATAATATTACGCACTACGGGCCTCGCCAAAGTGAACCCAATAAGAACCGTCCTCCGTGCGTGCTCGATTTCCAATGGCGTGAACACTTGGCGGTGGATGGATGGATGAATTTCGAAAACAATTGCAACCCCTTCCGTGAGGTATTTCAACTTATCTGTGCGAGTGGAAGGCGCTTTTACTTGGTGCAACCACGCCCCAAGAGCAAGTTGAAGGTTGAGGAGCGTCCAAGACATGAAATTCAATGTTGTGTTGTCTGGACCAACACAGGTGCGAACCTTGCGGTCCCCATCACTTCCCTACTGGTATTATCATAGGCTCTGATCACCTGGGTGGTTGGTATAAAGTCTGCGGGGTTCAACCCGATTACATATCTTGGTTACATTTGGCGGAACATTGATAGCGAACCGGTATCAACAAGTACCACCGGTATCCACTTATCTCTACATTACACGGAGATGTAGAGAGGTTTGTTGTGATTCACGCCCTCGGTGCAATTCCTTGTACGAAAAGGTTAATCTTGGGGAACCTCCTCCGGAAAAACCGGTAACCACTTTCTGGCGTAGTTTCGATGGAAGTTTGGCCTTGTCCATAGCGAGATGGGACACTGTGCATGCACCCTTGAAGCCATAGCGATCCCCAAATGGAGATGTCTGCTGTATTTTCTTTAAGCTGTTTAAGCCTGACTTCTTCTTCAATCTGCTTCTCTCTCTGTTTCTCGGCCTCTTTATCTTTCCAGATGCTTCGGGTTGGTCGAGAGTGCGGGGCTTGAAGTACCGCCCACTCTGGTCATGTGATCCACCTCATCGAGGTACCAAGTATCATCTGGTTGGGCACTGCCCAATCTTCATCTGTGTGGGCAAGATACAAGTCATCGTCTTCCCACCACATCCTTGGCGTTTAATAGACACCTATCGGTTACGGCAAGTTTGTACTCTCGGTACTTTCATCCCACATGCTCCGGCATGTCACGCTCTTCTTTCATGACACTTTCAACCTCTTCATGATTCTTGGCTTTAGGATTCTCTCGAATTTCACTTCTTTTCTTGCTCCTCTGTGTTAGTAGGGTTTGTTGTTCGGTTTCACAATATCTTGATCCGGCGAAATTCTTTGCCGCTCTCCGGTGGTTCATTCTGACTCTCGGCCCTTCCGGCCATCATTGATACTTCCGCCCCTGCCGGACCTTGCTTTGGCTGAATTTCCACAACATCTGGCTGGTCATCTAACCACCTGGTAATTTCTGCCGACTCCCCATATTCAAACCAATTGCTTGTTGCATCCCCTGCTTCTTGATCGTTAAAGAACTGAAGGTTAGCAAAATCTTCTTCCACCATTGTCAGATCATCTGCCCCTTATTCTAGTCCGTCCCCCGAATCATGCACAATTAACTTTTACGGGTCCACACTTTCGGCTCGATACAATGTATCACTTGGATCATAAGCTCTTCGGCACAATTCACGTCCCATCGAACTCACCAATTACGTTCTCTTCTGAAACTGCCCATTCCATCTTGGGGTCACCACCTCGCTCAGATTGGGTTGTGAAGGTGTCCAACATGCACAAGTCGGTCTGTCGGGAAGGATCACCTCCGGCTTGGGTAGGTGAGAGTAATATAAATACTAGGATCGTGAAAGCGACCCGGTTTGGATGAGTTTGACTCTTTTGGGTGGTGGATCTTGGTTATGTCGGGGAGTAGGTTAGTTGTGACGTTGGGTCTTTCGGGAGAATGCGATGATATTCTTGTCAGCGAGGTCTTGAATCTCGTGGCGATCGGAAACATTGATCGTGTCATGGCCATCTTCTTTGGTGTACGCCTGATGCTTTGGGTTGTAGGAAGAGTGGATTGATAATGGCCTCGGTTCTAGGGCGTCGGATGCTTCTTCTGATTAACACCCAGAGCCTTGGGCGGGGGCATATATAGTGGAGTGAAGGTTCTCGGCCTCTGGATTGATATCTCGGGGCAGCTCTGCTTAGGAGAATCTTGGAAAATGGGGTGGCCGCTGCGGGCCTTGGTTGAGAAGGGGGAGTGGTGGTGACCATACCAACCTCTGAAGTTCTTGTGTTGGCAGCGCCACTCGGGTCTGCGTTGTTGTGCGATTGAATGTCCTTGAGGCTGTTCTCGGTCTGATCGATTAAACCTTGCTTCATCGCATCCTCGTCTGTACCCCATCTCGTGTAAATCGAGAAGGTGGGGAAAGAGTCGATCATTTCTGCATTAACTTGGGTTGGAGATTGCGTACAATCATCGAATTTGATCTTTATCTGTTGGCCTTAAGGTCATCATCGATGCCCGCTCTCCACGAGTTACAAAATCGAGAAAGTCTCTTTTGTTCTGCCTCGTTGTTTGAGATCACGTGTTGTAATCTCGATCTGCGTGTTATCTGAATCTTGCGCGAAGGCCTCAGCCAACTCATCCCAATTTCTCTTCACATCGTCTTCTAATTTTGCGTACCAGATGGCCGCCACCCCCGACAAAGTTCTACCAAATAAAGAAAGCTTCTATGGTCGGGTTAGGCCCATTGGCCTTAAAATGTCTGAAAATAGCCGGAGATGGACCATAGGATCCCCTGATCCGTCAAAACGATCAATCTGGGGCATCTTAAATCTATCCGGTAGTGTCACGGCCACGTTAGTGTAGCCATCTTCAATATCTGGGATGGCCTTCACCCCTTGTGATTTCTTGAAAAACTTTTCCAGCTTACTCAGCTTCAGAGCTGTATGATCAACCTCGAACTCAAATGGAGAGTCCGGGTGGTTAGGTGTAAGATTCTTGGGCGATTCTTGGCGGAAGTGGGGCGGGCCGGCCAGATTGGAAGACCTATGTCCTCTTGAGTGTTCCGGACATCGGGTAAGGTATTCTGAGTATTCGGGAGGATATTCTGAGGATTTGGCGGGGTATTCTGACCAGTGGATACCTGCTCAGGTAGTGGAGCCCTGGTAGAGGAGGAGCCTGATGTGAAGCAGACGCTGCGTTCTGCTGTTGCAGCCTAGTAATCAACTCGGCCTGTTGGGCCATAACTGTGGCTTGTTGTTTGGAAAATTCCGCTTGGCGGATGGCATCATCTTGCATCTGCCTCATGCTCTCATGCATCTGGCGTATCATCGCCTCCATCCCTGACGTATTCTGCTGTTCCATTTGAATGGCCGGTAAATGTACCTCTACGGCAGATACAGAAATCTCAACCTGATTGTTTACTGTCAAAGCAGCCCTCTGTCCCGGTAATCCCTGTTCCGACACACTGCGCCTTCTCGGCCTCCTTCTGATAACTGGGGGTAGAGAGTGGAACACTGGATGTCCGTCAACAAGATCCTCGGATCGGTTGAGTCGGCGACCTCGTGTCCAAAGTGCTTGGGGGGTATCTATTGGTTCGGAAGCAATCGTGCTAAAAACTGCCCTAGCAAAAAGATAATAAAGCAAAAAGGAAATAAATGGCGGAAAAAGCAGGGCGCATAACGACTTAAATTAAATACACACAACACGATCAGTCAGACAACCGCGAGTTGATAAAATTTGAAAATACTGCATCCTCAATTCTTGATCCATCCTGTATCCTTTGTTCCCCAAAAGCTGAATCGGATATCCATGACAAGCGATTCTCGGATAAGCTTGGTGCCGCGAACTGATACCCAAACTCAAGCGATACATGCATTCCTGTGAGGCACTCTAACAAGCACATAGCGAGATAAGTGAGGTGAAAACACCCTATGTTGGGGTAGGGTTTCCCTGTCCTATTTTGTCGGGAACTAGGGTTTCACTATGCCTTGGCTGACTTCAAACAACCTATAAGCGGGTAAGCAACTTTGTCCTAGTTTGGAATGGTCACTATGGATCGAATATGCACTAGGTCGAATGGTCAAAGAGGGTGCCTCGGTAAGCGGGGTTTGTATTCCCATCTTTGTCGAGCCAGTCGATTAGCCTTACGGACATGACTTGACAAGACAAGCCTCCAAACCGTCGTTGAGAATGGCATATAGCAAACCACAGTGTCTAAGCGCAACAATGCAAATGCAATGCAAAAACACACAAGTGTAGTCAAATCGAGATATCATGAGTTAGTCAAGTTCTCTAAATCTCCGGTAGTCAGCGAAAATGAAGCGTCCCGAGCATCCGGGAAGAGTGCGAGTCCCCCTCCGTTACAGTTCGATATTGGGTCACTACGATTCGAAGGACTCAAATGTCAAGGTTCTTAATCTTGAGCAGAAGAGTCCAAATCCGCAAATCGTTTTTGAAAGATTTTTTGAAAGAAGTGCCAAACATGGGCCGCCCGGATCTGAGTCGCCACCTAAATATTTTAAAATGGGAAATTTAGGAAACCTTGACTCGGTGCCAAAAGGCCACGTGTCCGTCATCACCAAAGTTGCCTCGGCTCGGGAAGTTGTGTACGATTGGGGAAGGTCGCCGTGAGCACCTTTCTCCCGATCAAGGCAAGCCTCTACTAACCATGATATCTTATTTTGAAAACATTGTGAGTTCTTATTAGGTTATTAGCCTAGGTTACTATGTGATCGCCTGACATACAAGTATAGGCAAGATTCGCCTAAATTGGAACAAAACACTTCATGTTTGTTTGTTTGAAAATGGTTTGATGGTGCTACCTTAAGTACGCTAAGACGTGGATTTGCCACCCTCGGGTGGGCTTAGAAAAACATGATTTTGCCACTATCTAGTGGGCTTAAAACAAATATTTGATGAATTGTCCCAATTCAAGTAACTCAACCTCCACCCACAGGCATTCAAGGCAGTTATATCACATAAGCATGTAGCCTCATGGTAAGCATGCTATTCATGGCAGTCACTCACACGCATGCAAGGATGCTAAAGCATAAAACTCACCAAGTACTCCAAGCCAAAACAGAAGCTCATTAGAAATCTATGCATGATCCTAGATGCAGAAATGCCTAATGCAACACATGCAAAGATGCAAACTATAGTAGGCTCGGCTATTCTAAACATGGCATATGGAATGTTACAACTAACACGTATTCAATTTGGAATTGAAATACAAATGCAGTTTGTATGATCTTGGCAAGCCGAATCGTGCAAAAGCAGATGAATGATGCAAACATCTTTGTCATCTTGTATGCTAATTGAAATATGCCCTATATCTAACCATAAATGGCGGGTAAATAAAAGGGAAGAAAAGGCGTGGGGTTGGAAGACATACATCACACTCACCCACACTTATTACAATTATGCCCTTGCGAGAGGGTCAGAATAAATATCTGATCCGAATAAAAGAATATCTGATTCTAATTAATTATCAAATTAAATAAGAAAGCTGTAAAATTGGCGTGCAAGCCAGGGGGTGCCTTGCTATTGATGAATGATGTATGCCGGGCTGCTTTGGCGCGAAAATCCACTGGGATGCCCCAATTAGCCTCTGTTTGCGATGTTTCTCGAAATGCGTGCCAGACTCTAGAAAGTTGTTGATTCTTCATTTTTTAGCGAGAGAGAGCGAGAGGGCATAGCAATGTATTTCACAAATATATGCATGCATCGATCCTCGCGCCACCAATCACGCATATCGATGCATGATGGTAGAGTCGGATTGCACAACTCAATATGGGGTGAATGCGGATGAATGCTACAACAAAACCTAACTCCATCATGGGTATCCGAATGTCGGTGACTTGGGAATTGAGACCCGTTCCGTCACTCGGTCTGAAATGTGCCTCGTTTCCGTGCAACTAACTCCTATCCGAACACGATGCAATATGCATGATATGCATATATCGACTAAAATACAATCTAGCATGCACAATGCTATGAAAATGAGATGCCTCGAAATCGTGCCGCGAACCGCAAATCGAGAAATGATCCTAAGGCATAAAATGGCATATAATGCAATTGGACTTACACTAACATGAGAGGGCCTCGGCCACACTCACATAAGAGGCCATCGGATAAAAGTGAAGTGCCTCGAAATCGTGCCTGCAACGCATAAGCAGAAGCGATGGCATATCACGATGCAATGATGCTAAAATGAGCGCCTCGAAATGCGTGCACATGGGCACGCATAAGCGGAAACGATGGCATCTTTGAATGCAATGATGCTAAAATAGAGTGCCTCGAAATGCGTGCACATGGGCACGCATAAGCGGCGATGACATAAAGACGAAAGCGACCCGAAATATGATATACAATGAGACTAAAATGAGATGTCTCGAAATCGTGCTGCAGACGCATAAGCCAAAAAATACCATCTGAAATCTGACAGGACTAAAATGAGATATCACGATGCAATATGGGCTACGCCAACATGAGAGGGCCTCGACCACACTCGCCTGAGGCCATCGGATGAAATTGAGGTGCCTCGAAATGCGTCTTGCGAATGCATAAACCAAGACAATGCCATACGGAATGCAATGAGACTAAAATGGGCGTGCAGAATGCAAAATGGACTTATACTAACATGGGTGAGCCTCAACCACACTCACATGAGAAGTAGAGATGAAAAATGAAGTGCCTCGAAGTGCGGCGCTACTGACGCATAAGCCGAAGCGACGTATTAAAACATGAAATGATATAGGGAATGGTATGCAAACATCTTGATGGATTTTCAGCACTCACAAATGATGCAAAACAGTCGAAAGGTGGGAAATGACACCAAATGCACAAAAGCGGTCCGAAATGAGATATTAAGCACCGAAATGGCCTACAACCATACTAAACATGCATAATTGGTACATGACATGCAAAACAGTAGCAAAGGCAGCCCCAAAATAGCATTTTTACAATACAAAACATGGCGAAATAGTGAGCATAGATAGGACAACAATGGCATGCAAAAGCGGGGCCAATAGAGGGTATTGAAGCAAGTGATGTATCGATGCTCAAACTGAAAAATACAGTTCTAAAACACTGAAGAGGGACCAAAAATATGAATATTTACAGTAGATGACATCCCCCAACTCAGTATGCAAACATGCTAAAAATGTCATGCAAGAATGAAGCCAACAAGGGCCAAAACATGAGGTATGCCAAGCATTCACCAAAAAGCCTAAGACCCTTAACAAAACATGAATATTGGGTCATTTTAAGACTATTTTCAGTACTGCTCATGGCTGGAAACAGAAGCTAGGTAGGCCTAAAAAGGCATGCAAAATGGAGGTCAAAGAGGGATATAATGGCAAGTATAATAAGAAGACCCCCAACAAGGTTGATCCCTTCTACAATGTTGTAGAGGGACACAAAATAAGCTCAATCACAGTTTAAGGCATGCTCCAAAACAAACCAAATGTAGGTTAAACAAATCATGCAAGTTTACGGTAAATATGAGAGATTATGAAGCAAGTGCATGATAGAGAGGCCAAACAGGATTGAGCCCTTCTTCAATGTTGAAGAGGGGCTCAAAGTAGGCCCACTCACAGTTTATATTATTCTCAAAAACAGATCACTCACAAGCTAGATGAAGCATGCAAAAACAAGGGCGAAACATGGATTCAAAGCAAGTGGCATATGGAGCATGAAAACAAGGTTGAACCCTTCTTCAATGTTGAAGAGGGGCTCAAAATAAGCACAATATCAGTTCATGAGATGCTCCAAATCAGATCACACATAGGCCAAATATTCAATGCAAAATAATGGCATATAAGAGGATATTGAAACAAGTGCAAGATGGAGGGCTCAAGCAGGGTTGAGCCCTTGAACAAACTTATGAATAATGGCTCAAAAAGGCCCTTTCAGTTCTGGTTGGAGCCCAAAACAGTAGAAAGTAGGCTTAAGAAATGAGGCAAGAAAGTGCTACAAAAGAGGGAATTTGAGACTTACCCTTGAAGACCTCTTTTTTCTACTTCTTGGCTTGAGGAAAGTTCTTCTAAGCCTCTGAGAAAGCTCTCCTTGCTGCTGGAAAGGAGTGGTGGTAGTGGTGCTTGAAGTTGATGAAGAGATGGCACCAAACTTAGGAAAAATGAGAGAGATAAAGATAGAGATGTGTATGTATGCTTGAGGAAAATTTTCTAACCCTTGGGACAGTGGAGGTCCTTATATGGGCAAGAGGGGTGTAAGGTGAAGGAAATGCACCCAAGTGTTTCCTCCAAAATATCCAGGATCTGAGATCTTTCTGAAGCAATTTGTATGTTATGTATAGGGTTTCAGGAGCATGGTGGCTAGGCACTTTTCTTGGAGGTGGCCGTGGCTACCCCCATGGCTGGCCGGAGGCAAAATGGAAGTTTGGAATTGCTGGCCGAGCACCAAAGGGTGGTGTCCTCCCATGTGTGTACAATAAGGCTCTGTGGTTGGAATTTGGCAACTCTGAAGTAGGAGAGACAACAAGCCACCTCTAGGAGAGGTCCAAAAATGAAAAGAAGAATTACTGGCCGAGCACCATTTTGTAGGGTCCTCCCATGTGTGTACAACACAAATATGTGGTTTTGGCTTGAAGAAAATGGCCCTAGGGTGTTCAACATGCTTGGGAAGTGAGAAAAATGGGCGCCGGAGGAGCATAAGCGGTTGTTGAGACAATTACTGTCCTCCACCCTCGGTGACCTTCCTTATGATAAAAGCAATTACTGTCAAAAATGAACAAAAGCCGATGCAAAAGCGAATGCTCGGGGACCAAAACACCTTGATTCGGGTCCGAAACCGGCCGTTAAGCCGAAAGTGGTGTTTGGCTTGCAGTGGGTATCTAAGACCCAGTGTCCCTCGAAGGGAGTAAATGAGATGCATGGCAAAAGCGGAGGAATCGGAGATGGTTGGGTGGTCGAACCGAGGCACTGCTGACTTTGTGGCTCAGCCGGGGAAGGGCTCCGAAATGGGCAAAATGGCCTCTGACCCACGAAATGTAGCCACGACCAGCGAGAGATGGTATCTGGGACCTCTCCTCCCCTCGGGGAAAAAGCAGAAAAGCGAGTCGGTTATGGCAAAGGCAAGGCCTGAGAAGAAAGTTCGGAGTCAGGAGGCAAAGGCGCCTGGCGCGACTCTGAGACTTCGAGCAAGCACAATATACAACATCACCGGCGCTCAATCGGTGGCGTCTGAATCTTAAGATCGGTCAAAAATGGGGTGTCTCTGACTACGGCGGTGTTACGAAAACCCTCCGGCAGTCAAGTTAGCACACTTTTCGAGAGAGAGAAATTCAATCAATGTCAAATTGTATCTCACCAAATGATGTTCCATCCCCAACATAGGGGGCGCAGTCATGCTTATATACTTTTTGCGTTCACCTCTGCATCCATCCGCTTATTGACACGTGGAGCTCCTCTCCTATCTACCAACGCAAATGCAGCTAAACACCACCTAATCAAACAGCCAGTTGGCGTCGGCGAGAATGGGTAGCCCGGCGGAATTATCTCGGCCTCCTTGACCGAGCTACTTAATGAGCCCATGATGCCAGTGAGTCGAGCTCCATCACAACCGAGAGCTCCATAGCATCCCGATCTGGTAGAGCTCCGGACAAGTTAGGCGGTCCAAGGAGACCTTACGCCAAGCTACATCGCGACCAATAAGTCGAGTTGATGACGATCATCTCGGCGAATGGGCCTGAACCTTAAGAACAAACCAACTCTGGATTAGCCAAAGTTAGCTCGGCCCCAAGCAGCTTCAGACCTTTTTAGCGGTCATTACCACGGCCCAAAGCAGTTATGAAATCTCCCTCACATATATAAACTTTGATCTAAATAAAGTACAATTTGATGACATAGAGTTGACATGAGGTGGAAAAAGGAGAATTTTAAATTAGTGTATAAGTTGAAAAATAATTATTAATTAGTGATAAACCACTTTACGGTAAACTATCAATAAGTGTTAATAGTTGAACTTAATTTTCATCAAGTCTTATTGAAAATAAGTCCTAATAAATTAATAAGCTAAAATATTTTTTGTGACAATTTTTATATATATTCTAAAATTGACAATAGTATATATATATATATATTTTTGGTCCTGATTTTATAAATTGTCGATAAAGCTTATAATTAGTGACTTTTTCTTTGATAAATTTTTCAAGCATCCTTTGAAAGTTAAAATTAGTAACTTTTATGGCGATTTTTTAAAAACTATTGCTAAAATTTATAATTAGTGACATTTTTGTGACAAAATTTTCAAATTGTCCTTTGAAAATTAATAATTAAGTGAAATTTTCTAATTGTGTTTGATGAAAAATACCATTATAAGACCAATTGGATAATAAATCTACCTATTAAGACCTACATTAAGTCCTTAAACTTTATTAATATTAATAATTATAATTATAAATTTTTTCATACATGTGTAATAATTTTCTACAATTATCACCTGCAAGTAATTTCCCCAAAAAAGAAAGGGTAGAAGCATGTTGGAAGGGTCTTGATAGAAAAATTAAATAAATATTTTTTTGTAAGGTTAGATTAGACAGTAACACTAGAATGTTTGTGGAGTGGTTGGGGTTTAATTAAAGTATGGAAAATGGTTGAGACCACTAATTAGTGGTAGTACTAATGTGGCAGTGGGCTCCAACCACTGACATAGTGTTGCTATGCCTTGTTTTTCTTTTTTTTCTTTTTTTTTTTTTAAATGTGTGCCAACTCACTAGTGGTGCTTTAGAGCACCACTTTTAGCGGTATGTATCATTGCCCTTAAAGTATGAGAGCATCCACATCAGGCTCTCTATAATGGGTTTGAAGTTATTGTAGTGTACAGAGTAAAAGTTATAAAAGCGTGCTCTATCAGACTCTCTATAGCAACCATTTATTTTGACTTTGCTATAGTGCCTCACCCGATTAAGCGAGACACTGTTTATAGATTAATTTATTTTTTATTATATTTTTTGGAGCAAAGCTAGACCAAAAAGTTATAGCCGATTGTCTACCCAGATGTCCTCCCGGATGCCCCATGAGCCCTGTAACAAAAGAAGGGAAATGCTCAAATTGGCCTGATCGGTCAACCGTCCGGTCGTCCACCCAGTCAACTGTCCCTCAGTGAGTTCAACCCTCATGTGTTGCTGTTACTCTGGTGTTGATTTGTCACTGCCTTGGGCCTTATTTTATACCCGTTTTGACTTCATTTTGCACTCCAAAAATATGGTTAAACACAAGGAGAATTTAAGGATTATAATGATTTAATTAAACATTAAGTTTTCAATTATAATCCATGTTTCAAAATAAATCAAAACATAATCAAAAACATGATTCATGAGCTACTCTGATTGAATATAAAAAATAATATTTTAATGAAATAGAATTTTAGAAGATAAAGTTTGATGGAGTGTATACATAGAAAAGAGACTAG
This sequence comes from Camellia lanceoleosa, assembly GCA_025200525.1. Lineage (NCBI taxonomy): Eukaryota > Viridiplantae > Streptophyta > Magnoliopsida > Ericales > Theaceae > Camellia > Camellia lanceoleosa. Next base: position 202,963,106 of record CM045763.1, on the reverse strand, counting down.
CTAAAATCTGAAGTGAATTTTGGATTATAATTTGGCTCGAAATTTTCTTTGAGGCCGATCACGAATACTCTTAGTAAGTTAAATAAAATTTGCTAAAAACAAAAAAATAATAATATTTGTTATTCGATGGATTTTTATTTTTTTTATTTAAAAAAAACATGAATCACATGACAAAAGTCATATATGCATACAAAATATACTATTGTTCCATTTATACGGACAAAAATATTTTTTAACACTATGAAAAACTTTTTTCAAAAAATATTTTTTAGATAAAATAATTTTGTTTGTTTGGTGGTAATAGTGGTGGGACGAAGGTGAAAATGGAGGTAGAGGTGGTGGCGTGGTGGTGGGTGGTGGCGGTGGTGATAGTGGCGATGGCGTGGTGATGGTATTGTGGTGGTGGAGGTGATAGTAGCGGTGGTAGTTTGGCAGCGTTTGTAAGACTTTAATTCAAAATATTTTCTACCTTTTGAAAATAAAAATATTTTCTATCTAAATAAAATTATTTTCCTTTAATAATGAAAAATATTTTCTATTGACTTTCATTTTCTATTGTATAAGCGCCAAAAAATAGAAAATATTTTATGTTCGAACAAACATAGTGTACATTCAGAAAATAAGAAAATGTTAAACAAATTAACAAAATTTATAATTTTTTTATTAATTAATGTGTCATGCAATAATAAAATTTAAAAATAAATAAATAAATAAACCTTTGAAAAAGTGAAAAAAAAAAAATACAATCCTCAAGGACTAGTTATTATGAATGGGCCTGTTGGGCTATGTGGGCCTATGTGATAAAATTCTTGTTTGGCAAAAGCTTTGATCCAGCCCATACATTTTCTAACGACAAAGCCTGTTTTCTTCTCTTTCATGAGCTCAAAAATAAAGTTTGAGCTCGGCTTAAAAATTAGTCTAATTCGAGTTCAACTTAATTCATTTATACTAATCAAGGTTGGCTAAATAAATAAGCTGTCTATATAGCGATCCCAGTTTTTTACTCGGCTTTTGTGGCGTTCCGGACTCGGGTCTTGGGGTTTAATGTTGTTGTTTATGTCTTTTCCTCTTCTTACCCTTTGAATTTGGGTTTTTGAATGTCTTGGGCGTATTTAGAACATGTTGGTTGCTACTTGGTTTAGAACCTTGTTGCCCAGAATTTTGATCTTTTGCTCGAACGGGCCTTCTTGCACTCGAGCAGGGTTTGCAATCATTTAGTACTTTGTGCGTCTGCAAAAATACTGCAAAAGTTTTTTTCACGCTCGAGCGGGTCTGAACTCGAGTGGTCCCTCTGGCGCTCGAACGACTATCTGAAGTCTGTAAAATACTAGGCGAGTGTATTCTATGCTCGAGCAGGTCTCATTGCGCTCAAGCGGGTAGTGCCTTCCTGTTGTGTCTTGGCACTCAAGCAACCTTTATCGCACTCGAGCAGGTCAAATTTATATGTCTGACGCTCGAGCGTCAAACTCTCCACTCGAGCGGACTGTGCGTATATCAGATCGCGAAAGTGACTTTTTAAATCACTTTTTCTGTCCTTTCTCTCTCTAAAACTTTCCAAAACCCTAAGTTTAGAGCCTCTCTCTCTAAAATACTCTCTCTCTCTCTCTCTACCTTTTGACCTAGATCTAGTGATCTCTTCATTCTCCTTCCTTTGATAAAAAGATTAAGATCTTCAAGATCTCCATTTTCAACTGAGTAAAAGTTGGTTTCATCACTTTCGAAGTTTATCTCGTGCTTGGCTCTTCTCCTTTGAGCTTCTCTATTTGAGGTAGGGATAATCTACTCCTTAATATGAGTTTTGACATAAATATTGGTCATTTTGTATAAATTGTGGGATTTGGGAATTTTGGGTAAAGTTAAGGTTGAGTTTGAAATTATAAAAAAGGGATTTCCTAATGTTGGGTTCCATATGTATATGGGGTCTTGAAAATGGGGTTGTTTGTGTGTAATGGGTGAAATTTGGCCTTGGGGGCAATATTTGAGAAAAATGGGAGAATGCCCTAATTTGAATTATATACATTATTTGTGTAAATAATGAAATCAATTGTGGAAATATGAAATTGGTCTAGGAATTATGAAATTTGGGGAAAATGTGATTAAATGGTGTAATTGGATTGATAAATTAATCACCTATGAAAAATTTGATAAATTATCTATTTGATAGATTTATTTATCTATTTAGAAATATATGTTTTGGGCTATCGGTGGAGGATAGCCATAATTGTTAGAAATTGCATGGCGATTAGGTGAATTGAAACTAATCAATTGGAATATGTCATTGAATATGACGGTTGGATGTAAACATTATATATGTGATTGAATTAGTCATTGTATATGACAACGTGTTTAAATACATTGCATATGTATCTTTGTTTGGAAGGAGATAGGGGATGTACTCCATTGTTTGGGAGGAGATAGTGGATGGATTCCATTGATAATTAAGTTGGCCAGAGTGTCCAGGGTGAAAATTCCGAAATCTTATATACATTTAAAGGATGTTGATGATTGAAGTATTGATAATATAAGTTGTAGTCTCATTTTGAATTGTTTGGATAAAAATGAATTATGTTAATGAATTGATTTGGATAAATAAATGAAAGTGGATTGAAATATGGATGTCAATGTTGATTAGTTATGGAAAGAGTGTAAGTTGATTTTTAAGTGTTAAACATTTATCGGATGCTAATGTTTTAGTTAATTCTCATATACTAGGTATTAGCTCACCCTACTTGGGACATCATTTTTCAGGTACAGGTGATATGCTGCCTCCAAGATCTTAGCTTGGGAGGTTTAGGAGTTGAAGACTCCGTTTTATTATTTATATTTTGCGTGAAATGTAAATCCAAGCCGAGGGCTTTTTATGTATAGAGCTAGGACTCTTCATTTGTTGTAACCAAGTGATGACTTAGAAAATTTGTAAGGTAGAACATTTACTTTGTTTCTAATATGTAATATCTTTTATTACGAAGACTCTTCATCGAAAATATTACATTTTCTTCTATGTTTATAGATTATCTGAATGGTTGTCTTATCTTTGTATTTTGAGGGCTTCTGGTCTAATCGTTAAATATTGTTCTCTATTAAATATGCATACATAATACATTTTATATCATTTTATATATTAATTTTATTATTTAAATAAATAATAAATGAGTCAATTTATTCTAACTCAAACTCGTTTATTTACATAGCAAACCTTACCAAGCCAAGTGACAAGCGACTTTAGTTGCATTTAGGGGCGATAAGCGAACCAAACAGCTCAGTCTTGACTCATGTTTCGCTCGTTTAAGCTCAATTCGTTAAGTAAACAAACTAAACTTGAACACATTTTAAAACTCGTTAAAATTTTCAAATCAAGTTTGAACAATCAATTGCTCGTTCGGCTCGGTTTAGTAAGTCTAAAACTATATAAAAATATCAAACTACTATAACTCGACTCGACAAAAACTTGTTTAAAATTTATTCAGAAGTTTAACAAACCAAATTTGAACAATTAATTATTTGGCTCGTTCAGCTCGTTTGTCACCCATATTTGCAGTCCTAATTCACATTACCACATGTGATTGTCACATTAATGTGTTATGAAGTAAAAAAGCAAAATAATTGGAAGATAAAATAAAATCAAGCAGAGTGGCTAACATTTTATTCCAAAGCAAGGAGATGCTCAGATTACAAGTTAAAGCCATTTGTTTGGTTAGCCAAACTTTAGGCCATTTCAATACCTCAACAATGAAACAGGACAATAAAAAGAAGATTTAAAACATCAATAAAGATTTTTTTTATAAAAATTTTTATTTAAAAAAAAAAAAAGAAGAATGAAAAGTAAAGTGAATACAAAGATGGGGGATTTGGTCAGCCCATGGCAAACTTCTGGGTCCAGCTTCTAGCAGTGGATTCATACTTGACCTTATCAGTTTGCACATGTGAGCTATCTCTGGAACCAATGGATCATCTGGGTTTGGATCAGTTAGAAGTGAACATATAGATAGCAAAACCTGCAACAATTAATCACCATAGTTTAAACACCTGCTTTAATAAACTTTTATGAATTTTTTTTTTTTTTTGGGGGGGTTGTCTATCCATAAGCTTGGACCAATCCTAAAGGTTCGGGGGAGCAGTGCCGCTAAGTGGGAGGATGGGAAAGGGCAACATGAACCTGCAAACGGTGAATTAAAACCATTCTGATGCATATGAAAGCCTCCACACCAAATGTCAAGTGCCCAAGTCCTAACCACAGGGCTAACCAAGTAGTTAATTAGCTTTTATGGTAAACAAACATTATAGGATTCAAATTTCATTTTTCAGTTCCGTTTGAGATTATCCCAATCTGATATATGTAGGATGGAGGACTATATGTATCTGAGAATTAGTTAGCCAAGTGATATGTATATATAAAAGAGAGAGAGACCACAATCACCTTGGATATGGTAAGAGCAGGACTCCACTGTTCCTTGAGGATGTCCAAGCAAATATTCCCATTACTGTTTATATTTGGGTGGAAAACTCTGGTCCTAAAGGCAACCTGAAAACAGTGACAACACATCAAATATTTTCTACACAGATGAAGGTAGCAAAGTTGGTAAAGTAGAATTACTGACTAAAGGATCTTCTGTCTCCAAATTCATCTGTCTCCTATCTCAAAACACATGCAATGAAAACTTCAAGGATTGAAAATCTAAAATACCCGGGGCATAGTTTAATTACTGCAAGTATCTTTTAAGACAAGAAGAGAGAGAGATTTGGAAATAGTAGATCCCGTGACCATAACCAAACTATCAAGTTATATACCTTTGGAGGTTTGAATGGATAATCAGGAGGGAAATGGATAGTGACAAGGAACACACCATTAGCATAAGGGCTATCATTCGGACCGATGATGGTTGCTTGCCAGTGGAACATATCCTCTGCTATCGGACCTAAACACACGCACAACCATTTGTGACATTTTCAATCATAGTATGTTGAAAAAAAGAAGAATAAGTTTTGAAATACGAAAATTGATCACAAATCAGACACACAATGAATATAGATGGACAAGATTCATCAGAAGTGGGCCACACTAATAAATTTTGTAAAATTTTATTCATTCATGTATTCTGTATTTAATTTTGTATCTGCTTTCTGTATTCATAAAAGAATTGAAGCAAAAGAAGAATGAACTAGCGATTTTGACTGATGTGTGTGTGTGTGTGTGTGTGTGTGTGTGTCAAGGTTTCAAATAACAATTACAATTGCTCTAAGCCTGTAGTAGTGATCCAATTGCAGGCTGTCACGGGCATAGCGTAACTGTTGCTGTAACCGGAGTTATGAAAATTTTCATTTTTCATGCACTTGCTGCAAAAACTGACTGATAAATGTTTTTATTTTAGAATCACATTTGTTGAAATTGAAATTATGTCTTTTGAAAGATTTAATATATCTTATGTAACAGGCATAACGGAGTGGTGGAAGCAGCTACAAGAACCATGGTGTGTGTGTACCTGCACTGCAAGAAGTTGGCGGATCTCTCTGCAAGTCCTTGAGCTCCTTCAAGATTCTCTTTGAAGCCATCAGAGCAAGTTCTGAAAGGAAGAGAAATCCAAAGGGAGGAGTATTGGGAATTGGAAAGAAAATGAAGAGAGAGAGAATCAATGAATGCACAGCTGTGAAACAGAGGTGCGGGTGTATTTAATGGAGAAAAGGGAGAAGAAGAAGAAGAACACTGGCCACTGGTTTTTCATAAAAATGGTGCAAATAAAAAGCAGTATAGATTCTAGCAAACAAAGGTGGCGGTGCCACAAAGTAAAGAATCAAAACGGATTAGTTGACTTATTGGTCCATATAACTATCTCTTGGGATAGTAAGAAGGGTAAAGGTGCACGATTCGAGGTGATAGAGCGTTTGCTACTTTCGTTAAAATCTAAATTACTAACCCCTAATATCATATTGTATGGCAGCTAATAAAAAAATTAATAAATAAATAAATAAAATAAAAAACTGGAAAGCAAAACTGGGACTCCATTGATAATCATCCAAATCAACATCATTAAACAGCTTATTAAAGAGACAGAATTCCTTAGCATCATTCCAAGGTTGTGTTTGGCTCTCGGACTTATGAAAGGATTTGTGGAAGGAAAAGAAAGAAAAGAAAATGACAAAAAAATTTATTTTTTGAGAAAAAACTTGTTTGGTGAACTATTTCAAAAACTATTTTCTAAAAACAAATTTAGTGGAAAAAATACACCTTCTTACGAGACACCAAAAGTTAATTTTAAGTTTTCAAGAAACATTTTATTCAAAAACTGAAAATCATTAGAGCTTCAAACTTTTTATTGTTTTTATTTTTGAAAACATGAAAATCAAAAATTGGAAAACGAAGCCAATCCTAGCTTCAAATTTATTTATTTTTTGGTTCAAAAAATTCAAACACAACTTTAATTGACGTTAAAAGAAGTACTTTCATGCCCTATAAAGTAATGCTCGCATTACTTTTAAGTAGTATTTGATTCACTAAATATAAAAAGAATGATCAATTATTAGAATATTTATTATCATGTTTGGTTTGGTTTTTTAAAAAAAAAAAAATTTGTTTATTCCAAATAAAATTAGGAAAAATTACCATTCAATTTAAAATTGAAAAAAAAAAAAAAAAAAGTTACACATCATTGGTAAATTTTATAAATATTATTAATTATTAAAATTCTAAACTTTTTCATATATTTGTAAATATTTTCTCAAAAAACCACTAAGTTGTAATTTCTCCATAAAATTACAATTTACAACTTTATTTTATTTTTTTATTTTTAATAATCATTCTATTGGGTGGTCAAAAAATTATCATTCCATTCGTACTCAATTTCTGTTTGGCGAGTGGGTTGGAAGTGGGTTGAGACTAAAAGAATACAAAAAGATAAAATATGCTAAATAAATTAATAAGATAAAATATTACATTCAAATAATAATTATTTTATTTTTTTTCTTATAAAAAAGTCTAAAAATCAAAAAAATTAAAAAGTTTTTTTTTTTTTTTTTTTTTTTTTTTTTTTTTCAAATGGAGCTAATTTAACTAGGATAAATTAGCTAAAAAGTCAAAAAATCAAGTTAAAAAAGTTCTTCCCAACTAAACCTTCAAAATGGCTAAAAATTTGAGAGGACAAAAGTTTAATAAGCATGTCCTATAAATACAATTTCACATTTTTGTTTTTAAGGTGTAAAAGATTGGAGAAATTGCAAATAGATAAGACAATTACAAAATAATTACACTGTAAGTGAGATTTTTTATTTTTTTTTTGGTACAACTTTGACACATAGAAAGAGTTACACTAAACACAATAATAAATTTATACCATGAATATAGAAGAATTGTACCATCATAAAAATATAATTTTTTTTTATCACTATTCCACTTAAATGCAATTTTCTCTAAAAGATACATATATTCGTGCTTAGCTCAAACCATCCGTTGGTAGAGATAATTGAGAATTTGAGGGCCAACTTTTTATCCCAATAGACCTTTAAAAAAAAAAAAAGCATATCAAATATCTTTTGATATTATGGAAGGAATCCCATGAAATGAAAAGGAAAATCAAAGAAAAACTCTGCTGTCAACATTCTCAATGCACACCATCTAAAAAACAAAAAACATTCACAAAGCACCACAAAAATATGATGATCACTCTCCCCCACACAATGAGAATACCCATTTTGTTTTCCCCCAACCTTTCCATTTTCAATTTCATACATTATTATTATTCCCTTCACAAAACACTTTGGAATGTCAATCACTTCTAGTCAAATTCCATCATAACTTATATTTACATGATTTTAAGCGTGGGGATATATTTTAAAGTACCAACCGTGGTAAGGTGGCCTTGACGTGTCGGAAGTGCTTCGTGTCTTGAGTCGTTGTTGAGATCGTCTCGGATAAGTAGGTTACCTCGAAGATATCGAAATCGAGATAAGTGGATAACGGACAAGAGTCCTAGAATGAAGAGGAACTCAACTTTGGATATGGACAAGAGTCCTAGATTGGGAGAAGACTTGGTTTGGGTAAAGATAAGACTCTTAGAGAGTTTATCCTAATCCTTTGGGAGTCAGTTAGCGATAATCTGAGTCCATTAGGGCCGAGCTCATATTGGGACTAGGATTGTATTGGCTATAAAAGAGGCACCCCATGGGTTTAAGGTATGCTTTTGATACTTAAGCTTGTGAGTTTAGCACTTGATTATCTTTGAGAGATATCTTGACTTGATCGTGGTGCCAGTGGGCGAACCATGAGGATTCTTATATTTGTTCTTGGTCGGCCGAGGTTCCATCTATTAGCGGTGCTCTCCGGTTGACTCTTGAGGCGGTGTGGTTGGCATCGCTCACACAATTTGGCGCCCGTCATGGGAAAGAAAGAAAGAATAGATGGCTAATGGCGGACGAAGGATCGATTGAAGACAAACACTCTGCTGGAGTGGGAGATCTATCGACCCATTTGAAGAGGACAACATAACCACGAAGCTTCGTGACGAGTCACGAGTGAAAAACGCCGACGGGAAGGTGGCGCATCAAAGACAACGGTCGAGCGGATACTACAACAAAGATAACCTCCAAGTATGGAAGGATAGATACTGCGGAAGAGCGAAGACCCTTCGGAAGGATGCAAAAGCAGGGGGTATGAGTGCTTCCAAGCAGATGACATTCAAGTATAGAAGAGCTCGGCCTAAGTGAAGCGAGATCACGGATTCTAGATCCGGGATCAGAAGACATCATCTCGGCCTAGATGAGTGGGCAGAAGGCGAGAACTTCGGCCTAAGTGGCTGATTAGGTTCGGATCCGGATCCTAGAAGACATGATCTCGACCTAGATGAGTAGGCAGGAAAAGAAGAGCTCAACAGTGAAGCGGATCTAAGAAGATAAGATCTCGGTGCTTAAGTCAAGAAAGAAGACCTGACAATGAGCAGTCTAAGATCGAGGATAAAAGGAAACACAGAAAATCGGACTAAAGTTGGTAGGGTTGAAAACCGAAGCGAATCAGAAGATGTACTTAGTAGTTAAGCGAGAAGATTCTTAACTTAGAAGTTAAGACCAAGAAGATGTAACAAGTAGTTAAGCCAAGAAGATGTACTTAGTAGTTAAGCGAGAAGATTCTTAACCGAAGTTAAGACCAAGAAGATGTAGCAAGTAGTTAAGACCAAGAAGATGTAAGTAGTTAAGCGAGAAGATTCTTAACCGAAGTTAAGACCAAGAAGATGCTTAGTACGTAGTTAAGCCAAGAAGATGATTAGTAGTTAAGCGAGAAGATTCTTAACGAAGTTAAGACCAAGAAGATGTAGCAAGTAGTTAAGCCAAGAAGATGCTTAGTAGTTAAGTAGAAGATTCTTAACGAAGTTAAGACCAAGATTCCTTAACACTTGTTGAAATTTGTAGCAATTTACAAGTTGTTAAGTGACAAAATTCCTTATCACTTGTTGAAATTTGTAGCAATTTACAAGTTGTTGGTAAACCATTCCTTAACACTTGTTGAAATTTGTAGCAATTTACAAGTTGTTAGGTGACAAAGATTCCTTATCACTTGTTGAAATTTGTAGCAATTTACAAAATTTGGTATTTGAAACCGATCCTTAACACTTGTTGAAATTTGTAGCGATTTACAAGTTGGAGGTGGAGATCATTCCTTGTCTATCGCTCGTTGAAATTTGTAGCAATTTACAAGATGAAGATACATCGAGTTCATGGAGTAACACTTGTTGAAGTTACGTATGAATTTACAAGTTGGTTAAAACAAGATGATGCTTAACAGAAGTTAAGAGGTAATATTTTTACTTGTTGAAATTTGTAGTAATTTACAAAGGTAAAGTTAGTAGATATATGACATTTTGTTCATCTGTTGAAATTTGTAGCAATTTACAAGTAAATCATTGTTTAACACTTGTTATAACTTGAGAAAAGTTTACTGTATATGTTAATCCTTGTTGAAATTTGTAGCAATTTACAAGTAGGATGGTGAGATTCTTGTTTAAACACTCGTTGAAACTTGAGAAAAGTTTGCAAAGTTAACATTGAATAGTATATGTCTTATGCTTGTTGAAATATATGAAAAGTTTGCAGGTCAGTATCTTGCCGAAGTAAAGTTTGTAGTTATTATACTCGGTATGTAACCACGAGAAGATTGCATAAAGAAGGCAAAGAATGAAAGGCCTGAGAATATTCTAAGTATAGAATCATGCAAAAGCGATCAAGAAAAGACAAAGGCACAAGCATTCGGAGAAGGAAAGTTAAATTAGACATTCAAGAACAAGGGGCACATCGGCCATATCACGAGCTTACATTATGCGAAAAGCAAAAAAGGTACAAGAGTACAAGCGACAAAAAAGGAAGAACGTCAAAAAGCCAAGATGATGTTTAGCAAGTTAAGCGAGATGATGTAACAAAGTTAAGCGAGATGATGTTTTAGAAGTTAAATGAGATGATCTTAGAAGTTAAGCGAGATGATGTTGAAACAGAAAAGTTTACAGCGAGTTAAAATCGAGAGTGAATAATGGCTTAAACACTTGTTGAAAATTTACAAGTTAGAGGCGCAAAGTTAAGTGTCGACAATAGATTAATAGGAGTCAAGCGTCGTTTTGGTTAGAACAGAACCACTAAGTGCTGCCGAAGTGGTGACGAATTGTGAAAGGAATAAATGCTTCAAGAAGCGATGATAGTTTGCGAGGCCAAGAGAAAGAGGGTCTAAATGGTGAATTAAATACGAAGTTTTAATACATCGGTGAAAGAAGATCACATCAGTGCGTGACTTCGACACAAAGCCAACTTCCTAATGTGATCCTAAGTGTAACTTATGTTCACATTAGGAGGTAGGGAGAAGATCGGGGAAGGAATGATAATTAAGGAGCAAGGAATTTTAACACTTGTTGAAATTTAAAAGCAATTTACAAGTTTGGTATAAGCGAGATAATGAAAGAGCGTTTCCAAGATATGGTCATCGAGATAACCATGTTGCCAAGACTTGGAAGATAATGGAAGGCAGTCTTGAAGCAACACTTGTGAAAATATTTGTTAAAATATTTTCAAGTGTTAAGCCGAAATGAAATAAATCAATGGGTACAACCAGCGTGTGACACCAGGAAATTGAGCAGTGAAGGTATACTTTGGAAAGACATGTACATTTTTCTAAAGTATAGAATCATCTGAGAACCAGAGAAAGCGAGATCGGACACGAGGGCGTGCAAGTCCTCAGGGCGTCGGCGAAGCCGAGAGAAGAATGAGGAAACTGACATGAAAGCCTCTGAACACACTTGTAGAAATAAAATGCGAGGTTATGTTGATCCAAGGTGTCTACTTGATGATAATTAGAAGAGGCTTATCAGGTGTACTACCCCGAAGTGATTTGAGAATATGTTCAAAAGTTGAAAAAATTCTAAATATGGGGAAGCATACAAGCGATAAGCGGAAAAGCATTCAACACTCGAGGAAAAAACAAACATTTCTTGTTCAAATACAAAGCAATAGCGCATCGGCCAACAAATGACATTTTTGAGGCAAAAATTACATATGCAAAAAGACAAAAGTACAAGAATGAAGACCTTAAAAATTAGGGACTAAGCAAAGCGTCGGATGATCTTGACGGGCGATGATGGTTCAGCCTCGGCAGTCAGTTGGAGGAGGTTTTCTAGCGTTAGCACGGCATCAATTTCAAGAAAAAAGTACACTACTCGGCACCAGCGGCAGGTTGTGTCTCACCCTCAGGAGGCAGTTTAAAGGAACTTCGCAGCAGCCATCTCGACCCGCAGGGCATCAATCTCTGAAGAGTTTGATCAACTCTTCTCGGCGATTAGCACCTCGGAGTTTGAAGGCGGGATTAAAAAGCAAAAACACGGAAAAAGACAATCTGAGACTCAAGAACAATAGCAGAAAGTGATGAAAGCAGTTAAGTGTTCAAGACAAAAAGATTGCATAGGTGTGTCAAGCCCGAAACGATGGCGAAATCAACATATATGTGAGCGATTGTATTCAAGAAGATGATTTGAAACAACGGGTAAAAGCAGTAATGGTGGTTAACAATGAAGCAGGCTTCTTGGAAAGCAACAAGTAATAAAACCAGGGAGAACGATGGCACGAAAGAGGAAAATCGAGATGAAATTGCGAAGTCGATGACAATGACAAAATGGCGAAAGCTTCATCGAAGGAAAGAGCGACGGTTGTAGAAGCTTAAAAGCTTGGAGCAATGATTTAAGCAAAAGAGCTAGAAAGGAAAAAAGCGGAGGATTGAATGAAAAAAGAAAAATCGAGTCAAGAAAGGCGACAAAGTTCAAGAATAAAGCTAAGTGCGGGCATAAGTGAGTATGTGAAGA